>CM057457.1:497732500-498332500 GCA_016271365.2 Neoceratodus forsteri
AAAGCACACCTTCTCTTCACAGGATCATCACTTGTAACTTTTCCATTTTGCAAACTGACCCTAACGTTGGTGCTTCCTTTACAGAACCACCTATTGCCTCCTACCACCAGCCACCTAACCTGCAGACTCTCCTGGTTAAAAGCAGCCTACCTACTCCTAACTGTTCCTCCCTCCAAGGTACCAAACCTTGCAACAGGAGTCACTGCTACACCTGCAAATTTATTTCCAGTGTGACTGAGATTCGGGGGCCTACAGGGGTTTTTCACATCACCAAGGAGTTCTCATGCACCTCCACTAATGTGGTGTATTGTATTCTTTGTGGGAAGTGTACAGCTATTTACATCGGAGAAACTGGTAGGCATCTTGCTGACCATTTCAGGGAACATTACAGAGCAGTCAGGAATGGTGAAACTACTAAACCCATTGTATCCCACTTTATCTACAGGGACCACAATGTCAATGACCTTTCTGTTTGTGTCCTTCAGCAGGGCTTCTGGGATCCTGACCATAGAAACAACATGGAAGCCAAGCTGATCATCCGCCTTAGCTCCCAGCAGCCCTCTGATTTAAATGATAGACTTATTTTCCACTAACATCTTTCAGCCATCCCCTTTTTTCCCTAAAGTCTATTTGTTTTTGTACTCATTTAATTTATTTTTCATTTTTACCATAGGTCTCCATTTCTGTCTCCTTCCCACACATTTGTCACCTTTCAGCCTTCTTACTAGGCCCTGTTAATTAGTCCCCACCTGGGAACTTCCCCAGCTCTTTCACTCCCATTATGCTTTATATTTCCCATCATCACCTTTTTGTTTCACAGATTCTCTCTTAATCTTATCATTTATCACTTCTTCTACCTTAGCCTCTACTTTCTTCTTTCTCCACATATATATCTCTCTCATTTTACCCTCCTCTATACTAACTTCCTTTTTTTCTCTTTTAGATATTTCCTGAAGAAGACCTAAGGTTGAAACGTAGATTTTTAACTCTATTTTCTATTTTCAGCGTGTATTTAATATAAGCATTTTGTTTTGCTTTTAGACCACATGCTGATGCAGCGCCTTGTTTTTGTTTTTTACAATATGAGCCAGATATTCAAACTGCGCCCAAAATGTGCGCAACTGCAGGAGCAAGCACAAGTCAATTGCGCACATGTGCAACAGACCCAATATTCAAACATGGAGCAAGTCAAATTGTGTAACCAGCCAACGTCTGAATATCGCACAAACTGTGCCATAGTGCAACCAGGAAGGGGAAGCTGAGCAGATACGATGCGCTATAGTGCAACAAGGGCAGCCCAGCTGAGCAGTACAGAGGCACCATAGTGCAAGCAGAGAGCCCCCAGCAGCAGAGCAATGGAACTGCACAATCAGGGAGGTAGGGGCCCACCACCCATGCCAGAGATGGGCACAGGAACACACTGCAGTACTAACAACACACCCCCACACCCAAAGCACAGCATCACTGGTGGAGGGACAGAATATCCACTGGCCCATGGGGACAAGCCAACAAAGCACAGTTGGGCCATGGTGACCCAGCACACCCACTGACAAGCAGAGACTGCCACACAAAGAGACCGGACAACCCAAGTGTACAACAGCCCCCCGTGCACAGCACACCCTGCACTGGAACCCCAAGACACCACCCATGAGCAGTGACTGTGACTGGCACTGCAGGACTCCCCATGCCCCCCCAGCACAATGCAACCATGTGTACCACAGAACCATACAAGCCAGACCCACCAGGAGCACACAGCGGTGTGTGGCAGCACACGGACAGATCGGCTGAAAGCCACCACCACACCAGGGACACCCACCCACGCACACACACACACACACACAATCCCAGGACAATACTACACCAGATGCCATGCACACCACTGCAACTGAGCACCCACAGCCAGCTGCAAATCAGAGACCACCACAGTATTCATATCAAAATAGATTTATAAAAGAATATCAGCACAAACACACAACAATAAACTATGTACAGAGAGATATATATAAGAAAGGGGTGAGGGGTAAGGGTACAAGGTAGGGGTGGGCAAGGGGCAGGGGTGAATAACTTGGTGAGGGAAGGGTAAAGGGGGTAGGTGTGGGGCAGCTACTTCCCCCCAGGCTGCACAGCAGCAGGCTGCCTCTGTTCCCGTGGCCTCCACCATCATCGGACACCCCTCCAGTGCATCTCCTGCAGAATGGTTAGGGACTCTGTGGACACCTCCAGCAGGTGGTGGACAGCCTGCTCAGTCCTGTGCAGGACCCAGACACCGAGGGCAAGGGAACAGAATCAATGGCTGTGACTGCCCACAACCCTGAAGCCCACCCAACATGCATGGCATACAGCCAAGTGCCCCACCCCTGTGATGGACTGCACCCACTCACAGTGACTATGCACAAGTCAAGCCCAACCAGGCAGCAACAGCCATGTGTGCCACTGCACACACACCTCACCCATGCCCAGCACAGCATAACCAAGGCTGTCCAGTGACGTGGCTACATTGTGGGAAGTTAGTGCCACAGCCATGTGCCCAGTGCATGCATGGACCACCAGTGACACACTTACAGACATGCAGTGCCACTGGACAGTGCTGACTGTCACACGTCGCGTGCATGGCAGTGTTGTCCATGGATGGTGGCCATGCCCTTCCCCCATAGCAAGCAATAGCATCCATGATGTAATGACACTCACCCTCATCAAGCCGCTGCTGCTACTACTGTGGGCCCACACCACTGCCATCTTGGCCAGCCACCTCCACAGTGCCCCTCTGTGCCTCATCCCAGGCCCTCCTCCACTCCTCCACACCTGTGGGAAACAAAAGTTGAGAAACACATTAGTGAGATCCCAAAGCAGACAGCCCCCTGCCCCAATGAGTGTGCCTACCCACACAGCCAGATCCATATATCACACACCTGCAAACACTGTCACAGCCAACCATGGACCAACCCTCCCCCATGCGCTGGTCACAATACACAGTGTTACCCATGCGGACAATACAGGTGCATAGACGGCTCACCCACCTGGCCTAGGCACAATGCCCCTCCTGGCACGTGACCTGAGGCATGCCAGCAGTGCCCGCTCCCTCCTGCGCAGGTCACTGTACCAGTGCCTGCACTGCTCCAGTCTTCTGCGCTGCCCAGTGGCCTGCTCCAGATCAGTGGCCACCTGCTGTGACACATGGGTATGGGCCATGTTTAGGGGTTCCTCCCCAAACAGTGGCCCATGGTGAGCCTCCACCACAGCCACCAGGTTGGCCACTCCAAGGCACTCCACTATGGAACTCTCCTGCATGCCATGTCTGCAGGTTTATAGTAGGCAATATGGCGCTCCACAGCGCGGCAACCCCATGTGGAAATGTTACACAATACAACTCCATCAGTTCATATCATGCTGTTCATACAGCGCTGTCAGTCCCTATCACTCTGTTACTGAACAGCGCGATAGAGCTGCAGACATGCCATATGTACAGTGCCAAGGGGGCAAAGGTCGGGCACAAGGTCATGGGTCTTTGGAGCAATGCCACGCACAGCACCATTGGACGTCTACACATCCAGCTTGATTGGTCATCTGCATGCCAGTGCCACAGTGGACTATTGCGCAGTTGTGCCACAGTGCCGTGTGGTGACCAGTGCTGTAGCGCCACTGGCACAATGGTGGCCATGTCCTGTATTGCTTATCGTGCACAGCACATGATCAGCATGGCAGATGCCTCTGTAAGCTACCTGGGCATGTGCAGTGTGGTGTACTATGCAGTCACAGAACTGCGCCATTGGCTCAGCTGGCTCAACCGTATTGCGCAAAGCGCAACAGCGTGATATTCAGCCATCATATGCAGATCATCTGATCAGCCATTCAATGGCACAGCGGCATGATTTGCATCTCATTAAAGTTGCTCCACTCCTAATTTGCATGCATTGTGCTATAAATGTGTGACATTGATCTGCAGTGGCCATATTCAGTTACTGCAGGTGATAGGTGGGTTGCATGCTGTGTGATGTTCTGGACTGTGGTCTTAGGATATTGCTGTATACTGCACAGTCACAGGTGTCCACTTCCACCCATACAGACTGTGACATGGCCGAGCCAGGAATGGGTGAGGAGGATGATGGTGGGCGGAAGAGGAGGCCCAACTTCACAAAAGCTGAAACAGAGGCACTCTTTGAGGCCTACCTGGAGGAAAAGCCACTACCCTGTGGACGGCGGAGCACCCCTCAGGCCCGTGCTGCTGCATGAGAGGGGGTAGCTTGTGCTTTAAACCTGCACAGAAGCCACCAGTGCTCCATGCAGGAATGTAAAAAGAAGATAGGGACCGACAGGAGGATGGTGAAGGAGAAGGTGGCAGCCCTCAGGGTGGCACGCACTGCCACAGGTGGGGGCCAGCTGGAGGTGGTGCAGCTGACCCTGGTGGAGGACCATCTTACTGCATCCATGCAGTGCAGTGCCATCAAGGGCGTTCCGGGAAGTGGCTTCCAGACAGGTGGTAGCCCATCACTGCACGGTATGACATGATCGTTGGGGGGGAAGGTGGATCCCATGCACTAACATGTTCTCACTTTCTGTTACAGATCCTGTGCATCTGCAGGGGACAGTGGTGGAGGGCCTGTCCTCTGTGGACATCCAGCCGGAGTTGGAGGAGGGTCCATCCACCTCTGCTGGTAGCTGGTGTGCATTGCACCAGTGTGCATGCCTGGCTGCCATCTCTGATGTCGTTGAGACAGGTGTGGGGGGTGCCCTTCCTGTGTCTCAGCAGTCTGGCATGCAAGCATGCCAGCACACTGTGGCTGTGGCTGTGGCATGAACCTGCACTATTGATGATAAAATGACCACTATGGGCAGTGACACATGTGTGTCACATAATGGACACACAGCAGAACAGCTCACGCCCATGGATCTAGCTGGTTCCAATGTGTGTGCCAGCATGCCAGCACAGTCCCAGGCTGTGTCTGTCAGCACCGGTGGCTGTGCAGGTCACTGGCATTGTTGCAGACACAGCAGTGGAACGACTGGTCCCTTGGGCACAGCAGGCAGAGGGGCAGCAGCAGTCACCCACCAGGTCTGGAGGTACAGGGTTCAGCGGTGGCATATGTACACTGCCTGTTGACTTGCCCATACCTGGTCCTGGTGAACAGCTCCCACCCTCAAGGGGTGTTGAGCATCAGGCCCTTTCATACCTTGAGGAACAGGTTGCTGATGTGGCAGATGACCCGTTTGACAAGCACACCTGCCTGCTGCAGGCATCAGTACAGCAGCAGATGCAGGTTGCGACATCCGTGGAGGCACTGTGTGTGGCTGTGGTGTGGCACAGCAGGGACAACGCGATGATCCTTGCAGGGATTGTCCAAATGTGGATGGATATGACCGCCACCATTGACAGGCAGACTCAGGCATTGGTCGCTGCCATGGCAACATTGGGCACACAGTCAGGTGCCCCTGTGCCACACACACCATGCAATACACTATCCACTTTCCATTCCTGGTGTCATGCGACACCCAGCCTGTCAATGCTGGGTTCTGCTGTGGGCATCCCGAGCACCCCTGGTGCAGGTTTGTTCGGCATGCTGCAGACCCCTGTGCAGACAAGGTCACGCTCATGCAATGGGACCCCTGGTGGTCCATCGGAGCCACCCCAAGTGGCCCATGCTCAGCCTGCCAGTGCTGCTGGGTCTCTGTGGGGCTGCCCACACATCCGAGGTGGCCGTGGCACACTGCCATATGACTGACCTGTCTCCCAGTGTGGGCCCTGTCTGGTGCTGCCCTGTGTGCAATGTGTGTCATGGTGAAAAGTGCACCAGTGGGTGCCTTGCCCAACACGTCAACACACGGACCACCTGCACACCCACCCGACTGCTGTCCATGGGTGCGTGTGCATGATGATGCCTGCATTGCACTGTACACCAAGGTGCAAGGGTGCCCAGCATCTGACACACATACATGGACAGTACAGGTAGTGGAGGTGGCCTGTGGACATGTGTGTTTGACATGTCTGTTCCTGCTCTTCTGTGAACCTGCCCCGGTGCACTTCGTGCCTAGTGTGTATGTGTGTGTGTGTCTGTCCATGTGGCATGTAACTGTTCACCCCTCCCTGGGTGTGTGTTTGTGCTCCTGTACCCTTCCACTCCCCTTACCATCATGCACCCCTGGTGTGTTACCCTGTGTGTATGTGGGTTGTGCCCTAGACAGTGTTGGTTGCACATGGCCCCATGACTTACCTGTGTTGTGTGAAGTGCTCCTCTGTGATGGTGTCTCAGTGCAGCTGGGCCAGCTGGATCAGTCGGGGGTCACGCCATCCAAGGGGGGGCTGCTCATCCCCATTGCTGTCCTGCTCCTTGACCTGTACGGCTAGCCCACAGTCTTTTGCCATGATGTGCAGGATACAACAGGCCAGGAATATCCCACAGGCCTTTGAGGGGCTGTACTGTAGGGCGCCGCCAGAGGTGTCTAGGCATTGGAAGCATGCCTTCAGCATCCCAAACACCCACTCAATGATGTTGCGTGTGGCGGCATGTGCCTCATTGAAGCACTGCTGCGATGGGGTCATGGGGTGCCGGTAGGGCGTGAGCAGCCAGGGACTGAGTGGGTATCAACTGTCACCTGTGTGGAGATAGTGGAGATTAGTGTCATGTTCAGGACCATATTGCCCCTAGCCCTGTGTGCCACTCCCATGGAACCTGTGGCTTGCCCACCCTTGCCCCAACTTTGCCACTACTACATGCATACTCACCCACTAGATGTCCTGTGGGGATGTCCCCACTCTCGAATCGATGGCACAGTGCAGACTGGTACCATATGAATGAATCATGTGCTCTGCCAGGGTGCGTGACACAGACATTGATGATGCGCCCACTGGCATCACACACCATCTGGCAGTTTACACTGGAGAACCCCTTCCGGTTGCAATATGCAGCCCCATCAGGGCCAGGTGGTGTGCAAATAGCCACATAGGTGCAGTCTATTGCCCCTAGCACACCAGGCATACGTGCTACCCTGTGGAACTCCTGTATGTTTGCTGTGCACTCCACCGCGGTTCTGGGGAAATGGATGTACTCCACAGCATGTGGCAGCAGTGCACTGAGGAATTGGGTGAGGATGCGTGATGTGGCCGACTGTGTTATGCCTGTGGTGTCCCCTGTTGGTCTCTGGAAGGTACCCCGTGGCGAGCAAGCACATGCAGGCTGTTACCTTTGTCTCCACTGACAGAGCATGACTCTGTCGTGAGGGTGCCTGCATCACATCACTGCACAGCTCACAGAGCTGCCTCAGTATTGCCCTGTTCAGGTGGTACCAGCCCGCAATCTCAATGTCCGAATACAGCTCAATGCTGATGCAGGCACGTTACTGCCTGTTGGGGGCATACCGCTGATGGGCCCTTCCACGGCCACGTCCCCTGCAGCATGCCTTCTCATCCCCTTCACTACAGCTTCCATGTGGAAGCTGGCACTGTCCATGTCCCTGGCTTGTGTCCCCCCTGGCTGTTGTTGTTCTGTTCCCCCCACTGTCCTGACTGCTACCTCCACTGCACCGGGTACACGTACTGGCATCTGAACTCTATGGCCCAACACACCTTCGGCTGCCCCTATTCTGTCCTGCCTACTCCCTGGCCTGCACTGGCTGCTGCTGTGGCCTGCTCTGTGTGGCTGCCTCACTTGAGCATTCCCTGTCACGTTCTTGCGCCTCTTCCTTGAGCCTTTTTATTTTGGCTCATTTCCGCCATGGCACAACTTCCGGCTGATCTACTGTTGTGCATTGCGCAAGCCTTTGAATATCGCATTGCGCACTTTATGCATGGATCCACCCCCTTCAGTTGCGTATACCTTCATTTGCATTGTGCTGTTGCTCAGCATGTTTTCAGTGGTGTAACTGCCTCCCACTGAATATCGCAGAATGGTGCATTTTCAGACTTGCGCTGGCACAACCGTATTGCACATGACGCAACCCTTTTGAATATCCCACCCAAAGAAAAAAAATATATATATATATATGTCTATATATATTTATGCCATACCTGTGAGGATAAAAAAGGCAGATATTTTCAATATTGTCAGGGTGGTCAGACCTACAGTGAGAATATCACATTTATCCTTGCTGTAGGTAAATTTATCCACACAGTAGGTAGAGATTGGCTCATTCAGAACTCATTTGCCTATTCAGCCACAGTAGCAGTAGTAACTGTATTCAAATGCGAATAACTTTAAAACAAAAAAACATACCAAGGTACTGTGAGCATGAAAGTTGTTGAGCACAAAAATATTTACAAAATGAGTGGTGTTTCATCTATGGCTAACATTTATTTTGTTATATAATTAGCTGACAAACAGCAAAAAATGCATTTGTTTCACTTTTTTCAGCAAACAAATGTGAATAACTATAAAATGAAAAATGACAGCATGGTACTGTGAGCATGAAAGTTGTTCAGCACAAATATATCTACAAAATGAATGGTGTTTCATTTATGACTAACTTTTATTTTTGTATATAATAAAAAAAATCTGCAGAAAATGCAGTTTTGTTTGCTTTTTTGACAAACAAATGTGAATAACTTTAAAATGAAAATGATAGCATGGTACTACGAGCATGAAAGTTGTTCAGCACAAATATAGCTATAACATGAGTGGTGTTTCATTTATAGATACCTTTTAGTTTTTTATAATTAGCAAAAAAACTGCAGAAAATTCTATTTTTTTCACTTTTGGCAACAAGCAAATGCATATGACTTTAAAATGAAAAATGATAGCATGGTACTTTGAGAAAAAAGTTGATCAGGGTAAAAAATACCTACAAAATGAGTGGTGTTTCATTTATAGATTTTTTTTTATAATAGGCAAAAAATTGCAAGAATTTACTTTTTTTTAACTTTTGTAGTATGGCATAAATGAATCGCACCCCCACTGAAATATTGTGATATTTTTGTTCTTCTTGCCTCTTGACTAATGACATCAGTCGTAGCTTTGCCACTCGTGATGTTATAGGGTCAGTTGACGTCAAACAAAAATTATCGACAGTATTTTCAGTAGGGGGGTTGTGTATCAGAGATATATATATATATATATATATATATATATGTGTGTGTGTGTATATATATATATATATATATATATATATATATATATATTAGAGGCAAAAAGCTCAGTCTAATGCATCAGTTAGGGTTGTTCCACAGCAACAAAAGTGAGAAATTCAGTATTAGGTTAAGAACCCCCATGGACCCCTCAACCCTACAACTGGCATCAGGGTGCACATTGGGGTCATTGGCCCTAACTCTCACCCCATCACATGTGTAAAGAAGCTGAGGAATAGGAGAATGGGTGAGAGTTAGGACCAATGACCCCAATGTGCACCCTGATGCCGGTTGGGGGTGAGGGCTGGAGGGGTCCAAGGGGGGCGTTCAACCCTAACACAAAATTTCCACACTTTTGTCTCTATGGAACAACCCTAACTGATTCATTAAACTGAGATTTTTGCCTCTCATTTCCCTTCTTTTTGAGAATGATGATGAGAAATAGTGAATGTAATGCAGCGAGAGCATGGGGCCCTGCGCTCCCGCCACATGATGTCTTGTGACATAGTAACAGGAACAGCAATGAAGACAGAAGTGCCAACAGTGGTGCACATGGTAATGCAAACGTAAATGGTAAAGGAAACGTTGATAGAAATGCAAGCGCAAAGTGACGCTGAAGCGAATAGTGACGCAAATGGACATTGAAGAGCATACAAAAACACAACTGGCAACACAAACCATGATGGCAGTGGTATTTTAAATGGAAATGTTAAGTGTCACAGCAAAAAGAACGCGAAAGGAAACAGAAACGGAAATGCGAACACAAGCGCACACGTAAATACAAACCGTAACATGCACAGGTACAGTACCACAATTGTAAATGCAAATGGTAAAGTTAAGATGAAGAATAATAGCAAAAGAAACAGAAACAGAAATGGGAACAGAAGCGTGTACAGAAATGCAAACCGAAATGCGCACAGTCATGGAACCGCAATTGTAAATGCAAATGGTAACGGTAACAGCAACAAGAATGCCAAAGGAAAGAGAAATGCAAATGCAAGCAAATACAGAAACACAAACCGTTACGTGCACAGTCATGGTAGCACAATTTTAAACACAAATGGTAACAGTAACAGCAACAATAACGCCAAAGGAAACAGAAACGCAAGTGCGTATGGAAATGCAAACCTTAACACACATGCACGGTACCGCAATTGCAAATGCAACTGGTAATGATAACAGCAACAATAACACCAAATGACACAGAAATGCAAACAGAAGAGCAAGCAAAAACTCAAATGGCAATGCACACGGTGGCGCGTAGATGGTAACGGTGCTGCAAACGGTAGAGGAAATGCCACTGAAAACACTAACTGGCACAGTAATGAAAGGGCACACCCTTCTATTCCCCAAAAAATGCATTGGAAAACACAGTGAAAACAAAGAATGTATACATAACAATGAGCCTCGGAACAGAAAATGAGGACTTGGAATATTAAATTGCTTATATCTCGGGAACCGTACGACGAGGAAAAAACGTAAATTTCATATGAATTATGACTTTCCTGGCTAGTTTTACATTTAGCCCCAAATTGGGGGCTATGTATTTTTATGACGAAAAGTCTGTATCTTGCACCGTTTCCGAGATACGGGCCCCGAAAGGCACGACGGACGCCGTAATGTTATCCAATGGAAAAAAGTATCAACTTCAGAGTGCCATCACTGTGCCGCCCTGTAATATTTTTCCACCAAACCACCAAAAGGCACATCAGTGGGATGTTCACTTTCTTCCCTCCAAATTTCAGCCCAAAAGACCAAACCGTTATTTTGCAGCAGGGCGACAAAGGATTCCTGTAATGCGACAGATGCCATAATGTTATCCTAAGGGAAGAAGCATCAACTTTGGAGTGCTGTAACTTTGCCACCCTGTAATATTTTTTCACCAAGATAATGAAAGGCACATCTATGAGACTTTGGCTGCGTTCCCTCCAAATTTCAGCCCAAAAAGACCAAATTGTTGTTTTGCAGCAGTATGGCAAAGAATTGCTGTCATTTTGCCATAGCCTGGAAAAGTAGTGTTGTGACTTGTGAAAGCTTTTGCAAAAATTTGCGACACTTTTGTGAGTGCGACTCTACTTTGTGACACTACTTTTTCCAGAAATTTGAAAAACATATTTCTAGGGTGTTTAACCTCAAAATAAAGACATGGCTAGCATCCTCAGGGTCCGACTAGGTAAACACAACAATAATTGTGTTGGTAGAGAGTCCCAAATTTAAATGCCAAGCATTTTTCTGATTACCAACTGAAAACAAAATGGTGGATTTGCAAAAGTGAAAAGGCCATTTGCGAAAATAAAAACTGCATTTGCAACGCTTTCAAACTTTTTGTTAACTTTTCCCATTGACTTATAATGGGAACTTGTTTTTTGAATAACTTTTGAACCGTTTAATATTTTTTCACAAAATCTTCGAAAGGCACATCATTGAGTAAACCATTGCAGTAAATGTACTACTATGTAAATCACATACTAAATGTAACACTACTTTTATCTTGAGCATGCTAGTGTCTTGTAGTTAATTTATGTACTTCTCTTAATGTATACTCACTAATGTTAAAACCTTTCTACAACTGTCGTCATGCACCTTCAGCATTTATATTGACTAACGGCACAGTACCAGGTGTGGTGGGGTGTGGGGCATCGGTAAGTAAGGCCATGCAACTACTAAGTGTGGTACGTTCTGTGCAGCTGCAATCAGAGATGTGTATGTTTGGTGTACATGGCCTCAGTTTTGCTATTGATCTACACTGAGCATGCAGTACCTGGTCAGGTGGGTGGGGATGTCTCGTGGTACATTTAGACAATAGTTTGTTATTTCTGTAACCTGCTGCTGGATGTCTGTCATTGGTTGTGTTGACTTGATCCTCCCCCCATACTTGCATATGTGTGTGTGTGTGGTGCTGGGGGGATGAATTCGGAGTTAGGGTTTTCAACCCTAACAGTGAATTTCCTCACTTTTGTCGTTGTGGAACAATGCTAACTAATGCATTAAATGGAGTTTTTTGCCTCTAATGTCCCTAGTGGGGGCCCCACGCTCCCGCCACATGATGTCTTGTGGCATAGTAACAGGAACAACAATGCAAACAGAAGTGCTAACAGTGGCACACATGGTAACACAAGCGCGAATGAGAACAGAAAGGGTAAACGCACACGGTGGCATAGATGGGAACGGTCTGCCACGTGTTGTGTTGTCACATAGTAACATGGTGCCTGCAAATGGAAATGTCAATGGGCATGGTGATGCAAAGTGAAACAGAAAGAGAAACAGTACTGTAGACACAAATGGCAAAAAATAACAGAAAAGCAAGCACAAATAAAAACACAAAGGATAACGCACATAGGGCCCCACGACCCCGTCACATAATGCACTCCCACTACATGATGTCTTGTGGCATAGTAACAGGAACAGCAACACAAACAGAAGCACTAATAGTGGCACACATGGTAACACAAGCACAAATGAGAACAGAAAGGGTAAACGCACATGGTGGCATAGACGGGAACGGTCTGCCAGGTGATGTGTTGTCATATAGTAACATGGTGCCTGTAAACGGAAATTTCATTGGGCATGGTGGCACTAAGTAAAACAGAAAGAGAAACAGTACTCTAGACACATATGGCAAAAAATAACAGAAATGCAAGCGCAAATGAAAACGCAAAGGATAACGCACATGGTGGCATAGACGTCAACAGTAAGTGAAACAGGTACGTAACCGCAAGCGGAAAGGGCAACAGTAACAGTAATGTAAGCGCACAGGCTGGTTTTCCCCAAAAGCTGCATAGAGAAAGACAGTGATTACAAAGAATGTATGCATAATAATGGGTATCAGAGCAGAAAGTGAGGACTTGGAATACTAAATAGGTTATATCTCAGGAACCGTACGACGTAGAAAAAAAATTTAAAAGTTATATGATTTATGACTGTCCTGGCTAGTTTTGTAATGGGGGATAAGTATTTTTCCAATGAAAAGTCCGTATCTCGCACCGTTTCAGATGATACGGGCCCTGAAAGGTGCGGCGAATGCCGTAATGTTATCCTATGGGAAAAAAAGAGAAGTTTGGAGTGCCATAACTTTGCCTCCTGTAATATTTTCACCAAAATACCAAAAGGCACATCAGGGGCTGTTGGCTGTCTTCACTCAAATTTCAGGAAAAAAGACCAAACTGTTATTTTGCAGCAGGGTGCCAAAGGATTCCTGTACTGCGTCGGGCTCCATAATGTTATCCTATGGGAAAAAATGTCAACTTTGGAGTGCCATTATTTGCCGCAATGTAATATTTTTTTCAATATAACACTGAAAAGCACATCTGTGAGATGTCGGCTGCATTTCCTCCAAATTTCAGCCCCAAACTCCCAACCGTTCTTTTGCAGTGCAGTGCCAAAGAATTGCTGTCATTTTCCCACAGACTAGAAAACTACTGTCGCAATTTGCGAAAGCTTTCACAAAAATTTGCGACACTTTCGTGAGCATGAAAGTATTTTGCGAAAGTACTTTTTCCAGAAATTTTAAAAACATATTTCTGGGGTGTTTTACCCCAAAATAAAGTCATGGCTAGCATTCTCAGGGTCCGACTAGATGAATACAAAAAGAATTAGGTTACTAGAGGGTCCCAAATTTAAATGCCAAGTATTTTTCTGATCACCAACTGAAAACAAAATGGCAGATTTGCGAAAGTAAAAATGCATTTGCGAAAGCGCTGAACTTTTTGTTAATGTTTCCCATTGACTTATAATGGGAAATTGTTTTTTGAATAACTTTTGAACCATTTAATATTTTTTCACCAAATCTTTGAAAGGCACATCAGGGACCCTGACCACACGTTCCCTGAAGATTTCAGGCTGGTCGCGCAAACCATACGACCTGTAGGCACGACCGTAGAATTCCAGAAAAAGTGTAAATGCGTGCGCAGATCATGCTGAATAACTCTGCAGCTGTGTGTCCGACCAGTACGAAACTTGGCAGATGCCAAGGCCTATGGTTCTTGATCGTGTATTTCAAATTTCAGGCAAATCTGTCAAACAGTTGCAAAGTTATTATGGTGCAAACTTTTGGGGTTTAACATTGAAATGGCTCCTCAACCCTAACTATGGTAGCACTACCGTGCTACCATAATATATGTATATATACAATAGGGGTGAGTGGTAAATGAGGGAGATAAAACAGCGTATCATCCACTGCAGTGTGACATTTTTACCCTCTGCTCTACTGTGATGATATGAGACATTTTCACACACAGGTCACTGATATCATCACCCTAGGCAGCTTTCCCCTTAGCATGAAAGAAACACCTGTGCTGTTACCATAGACACAAATGCAGAACTACCTGAGAGGTCTCACTGCTGCCTACAGCTAACTCAGTGAGCATTACAAAACACACCTATCCCCCAACTTCCAGTTCATTACTGTGATGCTCACAACTTGATGCAGCCAGAATTACAAACAGCACAGCTTCACAGAACAGTCTAAACTACTGCCTGCAGCTAACTCAACTACCACTGAAACACACTCTCACTTGTTCCTCAAACTCTGATTCTCACCCATTAAAATTACTGTGACAATTTCAACTTCACTGCAGCCAGAATCCTAAAGAGCCCAATTTCACAGAACACTCTGCACTCTGCCTGCAGCTAACTTAATTACCACTGAAAACAGTATCAGCTGTTCTGACACTCTGCCTCTCAGTTCATTACAATTACTGTGGTGCTTTTAACTTCACTGCAGCCAGACTGCTAAACAATACAGCTTCACAAAAACATGTTTCTCATTCATATCTGAAACTAACTCATTCAGCATTGCAAAACACACTCATGTGTCTCTCAAGTTTATAACACTGCCAGCCCATTCAGAAAAGCTCACACACAGAATCAGCAAACACATTAACAGGAACAGAACACAAGACAGCATAACAAAACTTCTGAAACTCTTGGCCCTATTGTATATATCGAGTACATGAAGGGCAGATCATGTGATATGGCAAATATTGTCACTCCTGCATCGTGAGCTTGGATATCTCACTCTGCAGGAGTGACAATATTTGCCATATCACACTCATGCCCATCATGTATCCCCTATATACATGTGTATGTATGCATATGTTCATATATATGTATATAAATGTATATGTATATGCACGTATGTATGTATATATGTGTATGTATATGTAAGTATATATGTATATGTATGTGTATATATATATATTCATAGCAAAAAACTCCGTTTAATGCATCAGTTAGGGTTGTTCCACAGCGACAAAAGTGAGGAAATTCAGTGTTAGGGTTGAAAACCCTAACTCCAAATTCACCCCCCCCGAGCACCACACACACCCACACATATGCAAGTAGGGGGAGGTCCAAGGCAACACGACCAATGACAGACAACCAGCAGCAGGTGACAGAAATAAGAAAAAATTGTCTAAATGTACTACAAGACATCCCCACCCACCTGACCAGGTACTGCATGCTCAGTGGAGATCAACAGCAAAACTTAGGCCATGTACACCAAACGTACACATCCCTGATTGCAGCTGCACACAACGTACCACACTTAGTAGTTGCATGGCCTTACCTACCGATGCCCCCACACCACAGCACATGTGGTGGACCACCTGAGCAACAGAGTTAAGCAAAACCAAGGAGTTGTATAGGTATAATCTCTCTGATTATAACAAGGGTTTGAGGAAATGCAGCTTTCTGATTGGCTGTAAACATTCTAACAGCCTTATGTTTAGTTTTTATTAAGATACATGTAGAGCCTAACCATATGATGAACATGGTGTAATGTTGTTTAAAAACAGTTTTATTATGATAGCAATAAGCCACTCCCAGGTATTATGTTAATGGTCAGTTTATCACTGTCTAGTGACATGTGGCACTCAGCTACACCTCATTCAACATTAAACCCCTACAGGGTGATTAACAGACCATTTAACATAACCATTGGTCATGCCTTATTGCTTAATTTCCTTCATGTGTTGATACTCTCCCTCTGCTAGGCACTGCAGGAGCTTTGCAACACAGTGTCCCACCCAGTTACACCATCCACTGTCTAGTTACTGGAGAATGGCTGTGAATATTAACTCATGAAGATCATCGAAACCTTAGTGTGGTTATAACTGACAGAGTCAGTGATAAAGAATAACCCCTGCTATCCTAGTACACTTATCCCATTGTGAGTTAAATCTATACTAAAAGACATTCTATTTTATATCTACACTATACCTACTTGATTCCTGTTGTAGCACAATTAATATAGTTATCACTTTGATATCATCAGTGACAGAACTGTGGCAAACCCAAACACTAGGCATACAGCCTGAGTATGAAACAATTGTTAAAAAAAATTAGGCTGTGTCCATAAAGTGGCATAGATCACTCATTGCAACGATAGTAAATGTATCACTATTTCAATAAGTTAGTCATCACAGATGCAATGACATTGTCTTTATCAGGTACAACATACTCAGTAAGTGCCTACAGGAAAATCTACCCTATACACATCTATGATACAGCTATGCCATTGTTGGCTCAGTAGTGCTATGATATTTAGAGGTTGCTTGGCCTGATCCATGCAATTACATTGTTTCTTACAAAGAATACTTACTGCATCTTTAGTATTGAAACACACTGAAGGTCTATGTATGTACATCAGCAGTACACCTTCATAAGTAAGAATGCATCTGATACTGGCAGTATGAATTTCACAGCATTGAACAGGCAATGCTTTTCCATATGTTTACATCAGCCTCTCTATTTTGAGTAAACAGTTGCAGTAAATGTACTACTATGTAAATCAGACACTAAATGCAACACTACTTTTATCTTGACCATGGCTGTGTCTTGTAATTAATTTATGTAGTTCTCTTAATTAATGTATACTCACTAGTGTTAAAACCATTGTACAACTGTGATCATGCACCTTCAGCATATATATTGACTAATGGCACAGTAACAGTTGTGCTGTGCTGTGGTGTGGGGCATCAGTAGGTAAGGCCATGCAACTACTAAGTGTGGTACGTTGTGTGCAGCTGCAATCAGGGATGTGTACGTTTGGTGTACATGTCCTCAGTTTTGCTGTTGATCTCCACTGAGCATGCAGTACCTGGTGAGGTGGGTGGGGATGTCTTGTAGTACATTTAGACAATTTTTTCTTATTTCTGTCACCTGCTGCTGGATGTCTATCATTGGTCATGTTGCCTTGGTCCTCCCCCATACTTGCATGTGTGGTGCTGGGGGGGGTGAATTCAGAGTTAGGGTTTTCAACCCTAACACTGAATTTCCTCACTTTTGTCGCTGTGGAACAACCCTAACTGATGCATTAAACAGAGTTTTTTGCTATGAATTTCCCTTCTTTTTGAGAATGGTAAGTATAAGTAGTAAATACAGACATGGCACTGCAGACACACAATGGCAACAAATCATTCGCTGTATGAATGCAGATGTGGTACCATGGACCCTTTTGCTCCTACAGTCTCATAAAATCATTTGTTATATCTGTATTGTTCTGTCAGTGTACATCCTACAACCCATATAGTGACAGTATCTGATTTGGCATATGCATGTGGTGGTAGAGGGATGGGTCCTTCAAGATGTACAGTATCACCGCATGATCACCTGCATGACTACAGTGCTGCTACTGCCTAACCTTCTGCCATCACACTACCACCACATAATCTGGTGTATGACTACAGTGGTAATACAGAAATAGTTTACATACCCCACAGTACCAGCTAATCATTAACATTATGCATTTATAGTGCAAGTAGACACCTTTGGGATGCTGTTAAAGAACCACACTATTTTATGTATGAAACATGAAAGTTCAGTGTAAAAAAAAAAACAACTAACATTTCCACCCACAGAAATGCAAAGTTAGACAGATAAATATTTGCATGGTATTATGAGCACATAGTATTTTGTGTTGGGGATATATCTACTGATGCATTTCTATAAGTGGTTTTCATTCCTATCTACTTGCCAGTGTAATACCACAGACAAGAAATGTTTTGCTGGTCTTGTAAATTCTTAGATTTTACAGTAACTGTTCGGTTTTCATACTAAACACCGTATGCAAACATTTTTGTGTTAAACTTACTGATATCAATATTTTCTTGTGTTGTAACTGTGTAACCTGACTTTAAAGATATTGTCCAGATACTAGTATTCATGTTAACATATTTTCTAAAGAAAGTGATAAGAAATACTATGTGATTCACAATATAAGTATGTTAAACTCTGCTGTGCCTGTAATCTTATACTGCATAACAAATGTCACTGTTTGTTAATTAGACAATAATGGTTTCTACACAATTATGTTAATACTATCCTTATAACCTTGTAGCGCTGTATTGTACCACAAGATCTGCCGAAGTATGAAATCTAGCCACACAGTGTTGAACTCACCATGATCATAATCTGTCATTGTCTGCATTGTAATAATACTATATATATATATATATATATATATATATATATATATGTTACCAAACACTAGAAAATATTGAATAGCATATTGCTAAACTGTAGTAATATGGTAATAAGAGAATAGCATAAGGCTGTTGCAAATCCTGCACTGTTTAACAGAATATCAACAGTTACACCCTTGTAATAGAATCAGTATAGGAAAGACTTTCTAATGGATCATGTTTTTCACATATGCTATGGATAAAGGTAAAATGAAACACAAGAAATGTTTTGTTAAAGAAAATATTAAATTTTTTATCTTTCAATATACAAATATAAAAAAATCACGTTGTACAAAAAATAAAATTTCTGTTTCATACAAAAAATAAGTTATTCTTAAATAAAAAATAAGAAAATGATAAAATTATACTTTTACAAAAATAATTAGAAAAATAAATATGTTGAAGAAATAATTATTTTCTAAACATTTCAAATAAAATGATTATTATTAATACAACTATTAAACTATATACAAACACCAGACCCTCCATGATCGAGAGAGGTGTGGCGCTGCTCGAGGTAGCACAGTCCAGAAGTTGGACAATATGTGGAGGCACACCAAAGTGGAAGCTGTTGCGGCAAAGCAGAGGGGGGAAACACACATGAAGCTGTGGAGGCTGGTTACTGTGTTTGTCCATCAGTTGTTGCTGGTGCAGGTGACACAGTGGTACTGGACACACTGACACCTGCTACTGTGTCCACAGGCTCGAGCAGCAATTTAATCATTGCCTGCTGCACTGCGAAGAGGGACAACAATTTCTCTTGCCCCTCCCACAGCGCAGCAGTTTCTTCTTTAATGGAATCTATTTTCTGCTTGAGCCTGCGGACACAGCAGCAGTGTACAGTGCATGTCTCCTTGTGGTGTACTTCTGTAAAGATACAAATAAAATAGCAATGAATACATAGTAATAAATATACCATTTTGTTCATCTGTTGTATATAATTATTATATTATATTTTCCTTTCATATATCATAAGCAGACATAGATCACTGCTACTAGGGATATATATTTAAGTAGTCATTCTTAAAACTTACTGTTCTTACTCAATATATAATATCAGTCACATATGATGAACCATTACTCAATTAGTACTGTAAATATGAAAAATTGTCAATGTAATATATTCATATTATACATTATACATAACCTTATGCATCACAGTTTTGACTCATACAATTGTTGCTATCTGTAGCACAGTAAGATATTGATCAAACTAATGTCATTTACAGTCTTAAAGTGAAGTCTGTGCAACTACCATAATATAGATGCACTGTTTTTGTTAACTATTTCTTATTTGAACATTTCTGCAGTGCACCCTGACACTGTTACATCAGGTAGTGCATATTAGTAAATGTTAATAACAACGATTTGTCTTACATAGGAACAAGTTAAAAACAGTGTTGTACTGTAACTGTTTACTACCAAGATTGAACAACGATCTTCTACTGATATTAAAATACTGGGACAGATATTCAAACTGCACCATTCTGTGGTGCAAGCCCTTGCACTACTCAAAAAAGTTGTGCAGGTGTGTAGTAAGGACGATATTCTACGGAGTTGCACTATTGAGTATTTTCTTTGAGTATTGACCCATCTCCATTGCCACTGTTCATGGCACTGTGTAACTTGCAGTATCAAAAGTGTTCAGAGTGGACCATTCAGTAGCAGTGGCACAATTTCCATTGCATTATGTGCAAACCTGTGATATTGAAAAGGTGACATGTAAATGAGGCCATGATTTATGTAAGGCACAGCGGGGGCCATTTGCATGTAATTATGGCCCCATTTGCATGGCATTATCATGTGGTTCCACAGATCCCTGACATCTTGCACCTTCCAAGCAGCTCAACCACGTGCATAACATTATTTACCCCTTCCTGATAGCAACCATAACTTCAACCCCCCACCAAAGAATAATATCTCTGGTGTTCCACTGTACCACAAAGCCTGATCATGGTCATAACGTCAACCCCCTAATCTACAATATCACTGGTGATGTAGTGTCCCTCACCCCACCCACCCCACAGACCCCACTCCTGATCCCCAATCAGCCAGTGGGCAGAAGCACCCACACACCTGCCACCCTCCACCCACCGACTAACAGCTTGGTAGTGCTGCACACCCATTGGTTCAGGACAACAGCCAATGGGCATGCAAGACCATACCGTACAAAGTCAGTCCAGATATGTGAATGAATGATTCATTCACATATCTCAACTTCTGCTGTACAGTATTGGCTGCACGCCCATTGGCTGTTGCCCTGATCCAATGAGTATGCAGCCCTACGCAGCTGTCAGTCTGCCGGTAGCAGGGCATCAGGCGGATGTGGTGCTGCCGGTCACCAGCTGAGGGGGGAGCAGGGTGGTGGCACTTTATGTATGCATTGGGTGAGGATCCACTAGATCATCAGGTATTTTGGACATTGGTGGGCCCTCATGTGTAATTACTGCAGGCGTCACATTATCTCAACACAACACACACCCTGTTGTGCATGATTGCTTAATTGATTTTTAATATTTACACATCATAACATAGTGAATATAAAGCAACAGTAAATTTTACAACTACTACTTATAATTATGTACAGACTATCTCTCAAAATGTTACTTTTTTTCTCAGTATTGACAATACATTTTTTCACAGTTTAATAATGGAAAATCGTAACACGGAGTTACAAGTTACTGATACACATCACAGAACACATGCTCATCACTATCCCCACAATGATATTTACAGAAACAGTATTCCAAACAGTTCTAATTATTCTACATTCAACAACCATAAGGTTAAGCGATATCACACCAAATGGTATTGGTGATGACATCATTTGCCCATGTAGTGTAGTGTTGTTTGGCAACAAGGCACACAAAAATGCCGTAAACACAGCATCTGCCGAGAATCCTACAACTACCAACATTCTCAAGGGGCACAGTGGAATTATGCACTAGCCTGTTTTTTGGGTTAGATAGAACTAAGTAAATTAAAAAATGCAATAAGTTTATGCAATGTTACTGTTGTTCTTGATGCACTGCAAAAAACATTTCCTAATTGCTGCACTGCCCTGCTACTGAGCTTGTGTAGATTTGTATCATTATTGTCAGTTTCACCATATTTTCAAGGGACACTTTGTGAGCAAGCAGTCAACTGACATGCCAAACATAGGATTGGACAGCACGTTTCAGACGTTATTGTCTGGAGATAGTTTTTTGGAACTCTGCTGTTTGCAAGGTTCTGTCTGTTAATGCGAATGAAGTACCCATTAGCTTTCCTTTTGACAAACACTGTCTTTTCTATACTGAACTGGCTGTATATGCAAGTGACAGAGACGTTGTCCCATGTGAACCAAGATGGGTGTCAGACTGATTTATACACACTTATCTGTCAAAAGCCTGGCTGTCATCTTAGTTTGTCTAGCAGTACAATTACAAAAGTAAAGGGTGTTTGTATTTTGTTACTGAGCTTTAGCAGACAGTAGCTTAGCGTTGTTCATGACAGTAGTTTTATTTCAGAATCTCAATGGTAACAAGTGTTTTAGAGATACACCTGTTTACCATGTCGTCTGATGTCCT
Organism: Neoceratodus forsteri; assembly: GCA_016271365.2. Classification (NCBI taxonomy): domain Eukaryota; kingdom Metazoa; phylum Chordata; order Ceratodontiformes; family Ceratodontidae; genus Neoceratodus; species Neoceratodus forsteri. The sequence goes on from CM057457.1 coordinate 497,754,583, forward strand.
GATTGCAGTTTTAACAATCGCAGAGCTGTGCAGACAGACAATTAGATCAGAAGAGTCACAGTTCATTTTTATGGGCATAATCTAATAGGAGATAACTGTTAATTTCAATGTACTAATCATTACATTGCAAGTATATACTTCTTATTTCATGCCTGCTCTACAGTACCACTCCTCCTCCTCTCACCTGACCAGTGGTGTCACCACACTCATGTAGGCACTATAAAAAATATCAAAATTGTATGTAATGATGATAATTGAAATATTTCGATATTTAACAAAACTCTTACTATATTAGATAAAGATCACATACTGCACTAGTATCATCCAAGTATATGTTTAAATTCTAAAAAGCTAAAGTACAGCATCATAAACATAGTACTCTGAAAACTGCAAAACACAGAAAGGCTGTCATATTCACACTGCAACACAAAGTGGTGCAATTCTTCCTATAACAGTACTGGGTGTTTCACAAAGTTCAACACAGCAAAAATGCTGCAGTGCTGTAACCTGTTCACTACAACTAAATGTGCACTTTCACCAGCTCCATCATGCGTTGCACAGTGGAACTGTGGCACTGTAAGTCAACAGACAATAGTATATCAACTACACAGCACCAGTGGTGTATTACTACACACACAAACTGTAATATTCAGCAACGGACACCCATATATCAGCATAGTACCTGTGCACTACAAATGTTAACATTGCTGTGTCAGTGTGGAGCACTTAGTATACAAGCAAGGCAATTAACAGTTAACTGTGTGCAATCACCTGTATGGCTGCAGTGCTGCTACTGTTTATCCTGCCACAGGGAGCACTCTATAGTGATTGCCATGGCCTTTAATTTCAAAGTACCCCATAACCGAATTACATCCTCTCAACATAAAAATGTTCCTTTGTACAGCACTGCAGGCAGCCACGTCACCTGATCAGACTCTCACTATAAGAAATTTTCCCTGTCAGTCAAGTACTAGCAACTATTCACCTAATCACATAGTTACTCTCTGGAAATATCCATACTGATGCAAGCAAAACCTATCACTCACTCATGGTATTTTATGATATATATATAACTGCGATATCCAGCTGACGCCCACCCCATGACCAAATGCAAACTTACCATGCTATATTTAAACATAGACGTTCACTGGAATCTTGTCACAACCTTATTGTGACACAGAATTGAAAAATGAAAATGCTTCTTGAGCCAGTGGCTGCATTTAGGGAAATTACTGCAAATACAATTAGCCACTATACTGCTTGATAGTCATACCTGCCTAGCAACCCTACCACGGTGTCTGACAACCTGCCCACTCACTCAGTCACCAGCAGATAACAGCTTAGCATCTGGCAAGAAAGTACAGCCAACAACTGATAGTGACTTTGGGCTCTCTCTAATCTATACACAACATGAACAGTGACTGTTCACACTGTAGTCTATTACACTGTCCTAATATGTGTGTGTGTGTGTGTGAGGGGGGGGAGGTATCATGGCAACACAGAATAGTGCCAGAAATCAGATTTATTCAGAGGGACCACGTCATCTCTAGCACTGTGTAATATAGCAGCTTACTTCAGTTTGAGCAGTCATTGTTTTTTCGTTTGTGTTTAAACTTTACTGTGTGTTACAGTAGTAATGTGAATGAAGTAATCACAAGCACTATAATATTCTTTCCCATGACCTATTCAATGTCAAAATACCATTGTTTCTGCTGCAGCATTCTTTTGTCAGTTTGACATTACTCATCATACATTGCCTGGTCTCTAATTGTTCAGTGTTGGGATGTTCCCATGATCTTAATCTGTACAACATCACGGGTCTAATCTGAACCTCACTGTAAAGCTGTACATTAAGTTTTGCTTGATGCTGTACTAGATGATCAGCTTCATTGTTGAATCTTCTTTTTATAAAACAGATTTTGTCTTACACACAAACATCTTTACAATGATATTTCTTATTCTGAATACCAATGAAACCTTGGATAATAGCAATAATGGCCTCCAGGGTGTGTGTTGTTTTGGATAGCATCATGCCTCAGGTGTCAGAACCACCCAGCCTGCGGCCTTTTGCCCAAGCACTTGAGGTGTGACATAATCCCACCACAACACACACACTGTTCACATTATTGCTTTATTATAGCCACAGAAAATACCTGTTAACTCACTGTTCCTCACTTATAAAAAAGGCTTACTTATACCATACCAAGAAGTACTCATAGGTGATATTAAACATTATGAAAACAGGTACATTCTTACCATCTGACTCACAAAAATCACACTTGTGGAGTCAGACTCCTTTTAACCTCCACAGCTTCAGCTCATGCTGGTACTACCTCGGCAACTAATTGGGAGCCTCTTGACGATCTGTTAAATTAACATAAAAAGGGTATTTAGTTACTGTATTATTTGAATCATCAGTTATGTAGAAACATTAAATATAAATAATTGACATATTTCTACTACTTAACATGTTCCTTTATTGACTATTTCTCAGTCATCATACAGACATGTGAAATGTCACATGTTATAAATATTATAAGCAAACAAATTATTCTACATTATTCAAATTGTCATCAGTTCAGCACTGTATTAAATATAATAACCATTGCTGTTTAACATAATACTACTCTATATTCAGTATACACATCCATATAACAATAGTTAGGGATATATATACACTAATACATGATATACAGCTGATAAGCATTGTTACATCACGGCACATGGTTCCTGCAGTGTCAGTTAACCTTGATAGCACACCACAAAGTAGTAACAGTTAACCTAGCAACCAGTACACATGATGACACTATGGTTGTCACCTGTACCATTTAACATTCTTCTTTTTTTGTACCAGCATAGTGCCTCTACTCCCCCACTCGCCAATTGCAATCCCCGAGCCTCAGACCCACATTTTTGTAAGGACTGAGCCAGTTTTGTTCTTGTGTCCTACCAGCAATCATGCTTTCTAGCCCATGTAGGCATATAAATGAATGAACACCCTCTACTTGTAGTGGTACCCCCCAGCCAGTAAGCATGATCATAATCCTACATTGTCATGCTAACATCAAAATATACCTGCTGTTCCAGCAGAACACTCAACCCCACTGCTGCAATTTCAAACGCATCAGAATCAGAAAGTAATGTTTAACTGGTGAAATAGTACTCCCTCAGCCCCCAACCACAAAACATTACTCAAAGCACTCAAATATCACAGCAATATCTGGTGTTGCAGTACCCCAAAACCTGAGGTGCAGTGTCCATCCTCCAATACACACAGTAAGAACAGGTCTGACGAGCAGGCCAGTTCTCCTCTCACCATCAGAACTGGCCAGCGTGCTGCAGTAGGTAATGCATACCACATTCATCAGACAGCTGTAGAGTTCAAGAGTCCTGACCTGTTTGCCACTGATCTATCAATGTTCTACACAGGAAGATGACCCATAGATCTGAGCAGGGACAGAGCACCACTACAACAGCAAATGTTCCTGTCATTGTGCGACTACTGAGAGTTTGCGATCATGCCTTGGGTGGGAGTACACATCACTAAGACACCAAGAAAATCATTTAAGTAAGTGTATACAGGGATCGAACATTACAGCTGCTGTGTGATCAAACCACCAAAACACAGCCTAACACAAACACAGCTACATTTGGTGTACACTGGTTGCAGAATGTGTCACACACCACAACACAACACAACTACTATTATCATGAAAATATTGATACTTTACTTACGTTGTGTAGCACGCTCCCCAGCTTGTGGCTTTCCAGCTGCCTCCACAGCCATAGCCATTAGTACCAACACGTGTCTGATCTGGTATCTCCTCCCTCTGCTTGAGTTGGTAGCATCGCTGCCGAAACAGCTTCCACTTCTTCTTACATTGGAGTGGTGTCTTGTTTCATACTTTTAAAACTGCATACAAATAATTGTGTATGCGCCTCCACATATTGTCCAACTTACGGTTAGTGCTACACATGAGGATGCGTGCACTACCACGTGCCTGTACTGCCTCAAGCAGTGCACACACCTCTCTGACGCTCCAGATTCTCATGACTCTGAAAAAAAAACACACAAATCATAGTACTTGTTGCCATGTTCTCTGAAATATTTGACTTTCTGTTCTATTAAGTTAAACTACTTAAATCTTACAGCTGTATCTTATTAATTTTGTCATCATTATCACAAATCTTTACATGCATACAGAAAAAAATATTAAAATAACGTAAGCATTCTGTTAAGTACAAAAGTCACTGTAGTGCAAATATAAAAAATTTTGCAAACTTATGATCGTCCATAATAACTGGACAACATACACTCATGAAACAGCCATTTTAGGCATTTTGTCACCAGTTTTCAACATAGCCATTTCAGACCACTGCTCATGCACATTGTCACTGTGATTTTCTTCCTGTGTGTCCCATACAGTGATGTCAACAACAACTGCACCAGGAGGATCATGCATAAACTGCACAGCCGATATTCACCGAGGCTCTATATAGTTGGGTGCAACTAACCTGCGCCTGCTACAACATTGAGCAACCAAAAAAAGGAGTCAAGTCGAGGCGCCCACAGCTGAGCTGCCCATTGACAGAGCACAACACAGCAGCTGCTACCTGTGGGTGGTCATCCACTTATTCCCTGTGCCCACGATGCAGCCCAATCACGGCATAATAGTAATACCCTCCGACTGGGCCAATCACACTCATAACAGTAGTAACCCCCACTAGCTCGATCGCAGGCAAAACAATAGTAATCCTCACCTCCCACTAGCCCGATCACGGGCAAAACAGTAGTAATCCCCACCCCCATAGCCCAATCACAGGCAAAACAGTAGTAATCCCCACCCCACTAGCCAGGATCATGGGCAGAACAGGTTCACCCCTCCCAAGACCAATATCCCTGGTAGTGCGCTGGCCGAGAGCCCAATCTCATGGGCATTAGAGTCCAAACCCCAGGTCCAAGTACCCTGGTGATCTGGTGGCCAACACCCACCACCCGCAGAGCTCACCCCTCTCCCCGTCAGCTGGCGGGTGGCAACACCACCATCTGCTGCCCTGCGCCCCTTATTGACTGCTCAATAACTGGACACCCATTGGTTCGAGCAACAGCCTGGGCGTGCAGATACCCGTACAAGGCAGTGCAGACATGTGAATAAATTCATTCACATATCTGCAATGCGCCTGCTAAGCTATGAGTTACATGCCCACTAGCTCTCTGAACCACCAGATCAGCCACACAGGAGCAGTCAGCTGCGGGTTACAGGACAGCAGACAGGCAGGGTGCTGCCACACTGTCTGATGGGTGGGGAGGGCGGTCGGGCTCATGGGTAGGTGGGAAACAGCCAGATCACCAGGCACTGGACCTGGGGTTGATCGTGATGCCAGTGATCATAACTTTGCCCGGTCAGTGGACCACCAAGAATGGATTTTGGGTGGAGTTGAAACTCTTTCTGACTTGCAATCAGCTACTGAGATGTGGGATACTGTTTACCCTGTCGAGCTAGTGAGAGAAATGACCTACAGTTTTGCCCTAGAATCAGGCCAGTCATGAGGGTGACTACAATTTTGTCCATGATTGAGCCAGTCGGGGATATACTGCAGTTTTGTCCGCAATTAGACCAGTTAGAGAAGGGGATTACTACTGTTTTGCCATAATCCGGAACCGTCGGAGGTTACTACTGTTTTCCCCGCAATGGGGCTGCAGGGTGCATCGGTCCCTGACGGCTGCTGCCTGTCAGGGTGCCAGGCACAAGTAATTCATGATCGGTGCACCTGTAAGGTAATGGCATGCAAATGGTTCCATAAATAGATGCAAATGCCCCCCCCACACCTTGCATGAATTATGGGCCCATTTGCAAGTCACCTTTTGAATATCAGAAATTTGCACATGGCACAATGGAACTTGTGCCACCGCATCTTGAATGATTCACTCTGACTACTTGTAATGGCACAAGTTCCACTGCACCATGCACAGTGGCTGTGGTGGGGGGTATTCAAAGGAGTTGCTCAATTGCACAACTCCATTGAATATCACCCCGGCCACACCCCAGCAGAACTTTTTTGAGCAGCACAAGTGCTTGTAGCACAGAATAGGCATGATTTGAATATCCAGCCCTACATTTTCAGCGTATGCTTTTTGAGCACACCTTATGAACACTGGCAGTGTCATTTTTTATTGTCGGTGAAAAGTGATTTCTGGCAGTAACTGCAAAACTCACCTTTAGGGCCAATTAACAGCATGACATGAAGAAGTATAACCATGGAATTGAGGGAGACAGTGGGCGCTGACAGAGTTATCTTGACTTACACTCTGTTGCACTCTGCTGCAATTTTTCCACTATTCTTCCACACCCTGGAATGGTCTGAATAATCCCAGCTCATCTTTTACATCTGTTGAGTGATGTTTACACCTGTTCTATTTTTTGATCAACATTTCTTGGTTCTGAAAAGAACCTTTGTTTGCAATTAGTTATTTATTCAAGCAGTCTGACATTCTTAGAGGACTTTGAGGATTGCATCTCGAAGGTCTGCCAGGAAATGATAATTGCCAGCATGCGAGACGTGCACACCATCAGGTAGGTATAGCCAATCATAACAATACTTAATTTCGGGGTGACGTGGTGTACATTCCATGCATTGTAGAAAAGCAGATATTTGTATGTTTACTTTTCTGCAGCTCTGTAAATCAGATACATATGATGTTTGCTTATAGACCTCTATGCTCTGTAATATCAGAAAAATGATAATACAGGCAGGCAACATACTCATAATAGAAGCAAGGTCAATTTTGCTTCAGCAGCTAAATCTACCCAGAGTTTTGTGCCAAATCAATGCCTCCGAGATGAATTAGCAGTATGTCAGGATGAGGCTGAGTTCTCAAAAGTCTGTGCATAGTTGGCATAAGATGTTCCCATCTCATGCCACCCCGCCCAAACCATCTTACATAGCAATCTCGGAGCTGCAGGTCCCTCCCAAAATTACTATTAACAGCATACTCAGCTGCTCATCTCACGAAACTGCTTCCAACTTTCCACAAACTCCTTTTGCAATTTTCTGCCATTCTAAGTTTAAACATTCAGAACTGTACAGAGAGCTAGAAAGAAAGTCAGTGTTCACCCTGCAGTGAGCAGGCAGTACTGAAAATAAAACTGATATTTTCCCTCCTTATTTCAAGCTAGCTTCAGTGGGCTGAGACATAACACACAAATCAAAAATAAACATTCCACTGCTGTAGCCTTCATTAACCAATCTAAATGGTAAGTCACTAATACTAGACTTATGTTCCAGCTAAAATCTGCAAACATTGAGAAGTGAGAAGATGCATCCTTTTCGCAAGCAGTTTTAACAATTACAACAGCAGAAACATGTCTGATTAGTTTACATCTTCTGTTATGGGTCCACGGCTTCCTATCTCCCTCTATTTGCAGCTGTATCTGTACAAGTTAGTACTAAAATGCTATCTGACTTTAAACTGTTTTTTCTAAATAATACAGCATGTTAGATAATAACAAGTTACATAATCAAATTCAGCATTGAAAAACATTTTGATTAATAGTATTTACATGCTGGTAACATTTTTTATCATACTATAAAAATGATTTATAAAATATACTGTACTTACAGTTATGTAACTGCTCTGTCTCAGTTAGAACTAAGATGGCTGCTGTTGACTTCTTCAGTGTTGTCCGTCTCTGATTGATTGTCTGACATGGCATGAAAAATCTTGCATTACATCAGTAGGACCACCTGTCAGTCAAACACACTGAAATCTGATTTGATAATGAATGTATTTGGCACTCCCAAGTTCTAAATTTGTGACACTGTAGAATGCAGGAAAGTAATTTTGCAACACTTTCGCACTGCGACAGTATTTATTTGCGACACTGTTGAATGCACAACAGTAAAATTTGCAAAGTGTGGAACTAACAATGCCCCATCACTGTCAAATGCGACAGTACAATTTATGACACTGTTGAATGCTGCGTAAGTACAATTTGCTACACTTCGTTACTGTTGTAATTCCAAAAACTGTCTATTATTGCAATTTCACCCTTTATGGCAAAAATACCAAATTTCAATAATAAACACATGCTTGTGTCCTGTGTAGATATTTCAAATGCAGTGTGCTGCAAATCTTGAACATTTTCAAAATTACGATCTGTATCGGACTGTGCAACACACAGTTGTTAAACAGTCATTTGTAGAATTTTCCACCACATTTTCAATATAGCCATTTGAGACCTCTGCTCATGAACAGTGTCACTGTGATTTTCTTTATGTGTCCCAAACATTGATTTCGCACACCGACTGCACCATTGTGCGCTACCTGGGTGGAAACACATGTTGGGCAAGATGTGAAAAATGACAGCTGTACTACTCATAAGGAGGTGTGGGAAAATGACAATGTTGAAAATCTGAGAGAAAATATTGAAAATCCATGAAACTTCTGACAGTCGCGTAAAGGCGTGCAACACAGGCTCATAAAACAGTCATTTTCCAGTAATTTTTTAACAAATTTTCAACATAGTCATTTTAAGACCTCTGCTCATGAACAGTGTAACTATCATTTCTTAATGTGTCCATACAGTGATTCCACACTGATTCACCATTGTACGCTAAATGGTCAGAAACATGCTTTGGGCAAGATGTAAAAATTACAGCTGTACTGCTCATAAGGAGGTGTGAGGAAAATGACAATGTTGAAAATCTGGGTAAATAATTCTGCAAACTACAATAGTGCATAGAGAGCGTGCAAGCACGAGCTCATAAAACAGTCATTTTTAGGAATTTTCTCACCAAATTCTCAACATAGTCATTTTAAGACTCTGCTCATGAACAGTGTCACTGTGATTTTCTTTACTGCCACCCCCGTGCTCTCTACTCCCTATTCCTGGCATCGTGTGACACCCAGCTCGTCGGCGCCAGGTTCTGCTGTGGGCATCTCGGCACACCTGGTGCAGGTATGTTCAGCATGCTGCAGACCCCTGTGCAGACAGGTGGCTTTCGTGCAGTGGACCCTGGTGGTATCGGTGCCACCCCCATGTGGGTTCTGCTCAGCCTGCCAGTGCTGCTGATCACCGGGCGGGCCAACGGCGATTCCTCGGTGGGTGGCCGCGGCACAGTGCCACCTGACTGGACCTTCTCCAGTGTGGCCCTGTCTGGTGCCTTTGTGTGCAATGTGTGTCATGGTGGCAATATGGTGGGTGCCCTGCCCAACATGCTACCACGGATACCTGCACACCCACCGACTCTGTCCACAGGTGCGTGTGTATGATGATGCCTGCATTGTTGTACACCAAGGTGCAAGAGTTCAGCATCTGCACATGTTTGGACAGTGCCAGGTGGGGGTTGGTCCGTGGATCTGTGTGTTTCATGTCTGTTCTGCTCTGCTGTGCACCTGCCCATGTACACTTTGTGCCTGGTGTGTGTGTGTTGTGTCCATATAGCATGTAGCTATTCACCCTCCCTGATGGTGTGTTTGTGCCTGACCCTTCACCCCTTGCCGTCATGCACCCTGGTGTGTTACCTGTGTGCCTGTGGTTGCGCCAGACAATGTTGGTTGCACATGCCCTGTGACTTACCTGTCATGCAAAATGCTCTCCGTGATGGTGTCCCGCAGCTGCCGCGTATCAATGGGGTCCCGCTATCACGGGGCGCTCATCCCCACATCACGGCATCACTGGCGTCCCTTTGCTGTCCCCTCCTGATCTGTACAGCTATCCCACAGTCTTTGGCCATGTTGTGGGATACAACAGGCCAGGAATATCCACAGGCCTTGAGGCTGTCCTGAGACACTGCTGGAGGTGTCTAACGTCGGGCGTGCCTTAAGCATCCTCCACCTGCTCGGTGATGTTAGGTGTGGTGGCATGGTCCTCATATAGTTTTGCTGCATGGGTCGTGGGGCGGGTAGGGTGAGCAGTCAGGCCTGAGTGGGTATCCGTCACCTGTGTGGAGATAGTGGAGATAAGTATCATGTTCAGGTCCATATGTCTTCAGCCCTGTGCCACCATGGCACCTGTGGCTTTTCCACCCTTGCCCCAACTTTGCCACTCCTACATGCATTCTCACCCACTAGATGTCCTGTGGGATGTCCCTCAGTCTCAATCGATGGCTGTGCAGATTTGTACCATATGAAGGCATGTGCCCACCAGGGTGTGGCAAGACATTGATGGTGCTCACGGCATCACACCACCTGGCAGTTGACACTGGTGAAACCCTTCTGGTTTGGTGTGCAGCCCCCTGGGCCAGGTGGCGAATAGCCACATGGGTGCAGTCTATCACTCGCATACCAGGCATATGTGCTATCCTATGAACTCCTGCATGTTTGCTGCTGCTGTGCTGCATTGCTGGGAAATGATGTACTCTGCAGCATGTGGCGGCAGTGCTGGGGAATGGGTGAGGATGCTGGCGGGCTGACTGTGTTATGCCTGGGTGTCCCTTGTTGGCCTCTGGAAGCGTTCCCGTGTGAGCAGGCAATGCGGGCTGTTACCTTGTCTCCACTGACAGAGCGTGACTCTCGTGAGGGTGCCTGCATCACATCCTGCACATCTCACAGACTCCCCAGATTGCCCTGTTCAGGCGGTGCCGGCCCACAATCTCAATATCCGTACAGCTCAGCTGATGGTGGCGCGGTCTGCCTGTTAGGCGTCCCCATCGGCCCTTCCCAGCCACATCCCCCAGCATGCTATCACCCTCTCGTATAGCTCCATGTGGGTTGCACTGTCCATGTCCCTGCTTGTGTTCCCCTGGCTGTTGTTGCTCTGTTCCCCCGCTGTCCTGACTCTACCTCCACTGCAGGTACTACTGGCCTCTGCAGTTCTGGGCCCCCACCTTCCCTTGCCCCTATTTTGTCCTCAGATCTCCCTTGCCTCCCTCTTTGTCCCTCTTGCCTTGTCTCTCCCTGCCTCATGTGGCTTCCCTGTGGCGTTCTTGTTGCCTCTTCCTTGAGCCATTTTTTTGTCTATTTTCCTTGGCTCACCTTCGTGATCGCTGTTGGCATTACGCCTTTATGCATGGTTCCACCCGTTGTGCATGCCTTCATTGCATTGTGCTGTTGCTCAGCATGTTTCGGTGGTGCAACTGCCTCCGCTGAATATCGCAGAATAAGCGCGTTTCGGTTTTTCAGCGTAGCCCTATTGCGCATAGCTCGTCTCCTTTGAATATCCGTCCCATATATGTATATGTATATGTGTGTATGTATATATAATATGTACATGTGTGTGTGTATATATATATATATGTATGTATATAGATATGCATGTATAATATATACATATGTATTTGTACCTGTATATGTATGTATATGAATATATATGTATATATACATCAGAATATGTATATGTGTGTATCTCTGTGTATGTGTATGAATATATATGTGTGTATATAGTGTGTGTGTGTGTGTATATATATATACATACACACGTTATGTGTATATATGTATATGTGTATACGTATATATGAATGTATGTGTGTGTATATATTTATACATATACTTGTGTGTGTATAAATATGTGTATGTATATATGTAAATATATATATATATCTGTATATACATATATGTGTGTGTATATATATATAAATGTGTGTGCATGTATATGTGTGTGTGTATATATATATATATATATGTATATAAATATGTGTGTGTGTGTGTATGTATGTATGTATGTATGTGTGTGTGTGTGTGTGTGTGTGTGTATATATATATATATATATATATATATATATATATATAGTAACATTTTTATTTATACAAATGATAAAGCCTATTAGGGTTCCAAAAACCCTATTCACAAGGCTTCACTTGTTTACAGTATACAAAAATAGTTACGGCTTTACATTTATAACAATACAAAATTACAAAACATACAAAACAATACATTACAATTTTTACAAATTCGTCAAAAACAGGCAAATAGTCATTTTAACTTTTACATTATTTTTGCATATTGCAACAACAGCGAAAACTAAGTTCATGATTCAGGCCATTTTTAAAAACATGGTCAGTGATAGTTAGTTCACGTAGAAAGGGGGGAAGACAGTTCCAGCTAAAGGCTACCTGATATTGGAGAGTCATTTTACTAAATAGATTTTTTAATTTTGGTATTATTAGGTCCCTAGCACCAGTTTTTCTTAAATGTAAGCCATGTTTAGGTTTTCGTAATTTATTTTTTAAATTATCTAAAGATTGATTTTTAAATATATTATGAACCTGATTTAGCCAGATTCCTCTGGCCCGTGAGTCTAATGGAATCTATCCTAAATCTGTATACATGATAAAATGATGGGTTTTAGGATCACACCTTAACACAAATCTTGCAAGCTTATTGTACAGTGTATCCAAGCTATTTCATTTTTTTTTTTGCTGTATGTCTATATATATATATATATATATATATATATATGGCTTCCATAATCAATAACTGGCATTATTAATTGATTAGTCATGATCAGTCTTGTTTCTCTTGTCATACAATTCGATATTCATCTCATAGCTCCAATTTTAGCATTTGTTTTCTTTATTAAATTTGTTATGTGATATTGAAAAGTAAGACATTGATCTATTTGTAGCCCTAAATACTTATATGTTTCAGTTTGTTCTAAAAATTTACCCTCTTGTGCCTTTATTTTTAGTTTTGAAATACCCTTTATGTCCAATGCAAATGACATAACCTGTGTCTTTTTATTATTTTCTAATAGGCCCAGAGATGAAAAATTACCTTGCATTATACAAAAGTCACTCTGTAACTTTTGTTCTACTTCACTTATAGTTTTTCCCACTGCTACTAAAACCATATAATCTGCATAAAGGCGAATTTTTGAATATCCAATATTCTTTAGTAAGTCATTTAAATAGACTATGAACAAGAGGGGATCCAGGATAGATCCCTGGGGGACACCTCTTGTTACATAGTCTATTCTTGACAGTTGTCCATTTAAGACAACAAATTGTGACCTTTTATCAAGATATGATATAAACCAGTTACAGATTTCTTCCTCCACCCCTATTTTCATTAGTGAATTTATCAAAATGCTATGATTTACTAAATCAAATGCTTTAGATAGGTCCACGTATATTGCACCCACGGACTTTGCTTCCCCGAGTGGAGTTGCTATAAGATCCAAAAAGTCCACGAGTGTGGTAGCAGTGGACCTACCCTGCTTAAAACCATACTGTTGTTGGGTCAATTTGTTATACTTTTCCAAATAGTCCATTAACTGATCGTGGACAATTTTTTCAAATAACTTGGATACAGAGGACAACAGGGCTATTGGACGATAATTTGAGACGTCCCCAGGGTTTCCTCCCTTATCTATTGGTGTCACTTTGGCTAATTTCCAACTGGAGGGAAACTGTCCCTCCCTTAAGCTCCAGTTAAAGATATCCCGTAGTATAAATGACAATTCCGTGGCAGCCTTTTTCAGTAATTTGTTGTCCATTCTATCTGGCCCACTTGCTTTATTTATTGTTAGTCTAGTTATATTTTTTAGAACTTCTTTGTTAGTCACTCTCTTAAATCTGAATTTATGTACTTTTTCGTCTTGGGAACTCCCATTCTTTACTTCATTCATGGTATTAATTTTAGTTATAGGATTCAATTTCAGGTCGGGGAGGTTTATAAAATAATCATTCAAAATTTCAGCAGCTTTATTTGTTTCAAACACTTTTCCATTCTGACTCAATTTTATCTCACTTTGTTTACTGTTTGGATTAATAAAATTTTTTATTACGGACCAGTAGGCACCAGGATTTGTTGATTCTTTAATCCGCTGTTTATAATAACAAGCTTTTGATTTCCTAATTTCCTGTACTACTTTATTCCTTAACCTTTTATATTGTTCCCAAATTTCACTATTTAATGTTTTGTTTGCCTTTTTCCAAAATGTATTTCTAATTCTAATTTTTTTTACTTTTGGTTAACTATGGCAAATAAGCTGAATCTTTTGATTATTTTTATATGGGGCAATTTATCACAGGTATTTCCAAACATTGTTGTAAATTCTTGTACAGCCAAATTTAAATCTGGGATAAGAAAGATCCTATACCATGGAAGTCCCTGGAGGTACTTCCTAAATGATAAGCTATTAAATTTTGAATAGCATCTTTTAGGTATTTGTGGTACCAATTTTACAGGGATAGTATTTTTAATCGTGGAAAACACACACTTGATTATATTATGGTCTCCTAAACTAGGAGCACATACACTTTTCTCCAAAATAGTCAATTCAGGTGAGACAAACATCAAATCTAAAATATTGCCTTTAGTTAATAAAGAACCTTTCCTTGTTTATAAAATAATCATTCAAAATTTCAGCAGCTTTATTTGTTTCAAACACTTTTCCATTCTGACTCAATTTTATCTCACTTTGTTTACTGTTTGGATTAATAAGATTTTTTATTACGGACCAGTAGGCACCAGGATTTGTTGATTGTGCGAATATCTATGATTTGTATTAAATTTAAACAACTCGATTTTTCCAACTTTTGACCCCTGGGACAACCCTAAGCTGCATTAAAATCACCAGCCAGGATTACTTGTAATTGACCCAAATGTTCCATTAAAACATATGAAAATTTGTCAAAATGGATAGGGGTTATTTTAGGTGGAGAATAAACTACTCCAATAGCCAATTTCAATGCTTGTATCTCAATTAACAAGCATTCAATGCCCTCAATTGACCCAGAAAATAAGATTTTAGAATTACCAATTGAATGGTTAATATACATCAAAACTCCCGTGTTCCCGATCCTTCCTAAAATGATAGAAGTCCCTTAATTCTATCTCTTTATATTCAGTTCCCTTTTTTAACCAATTTTCCGTCAACATTATTATGTCCGGCTCTTCGTGTTCTACCCAGGTTCTAAAATAGTCCTTTTTTTTTTTATCATACTTCAGGCATTATCTAAGACCATTTTAATAGCAGGACCTGGGTTCAACTCAATATCTCCACAAAGAGCCAAGGACAATAATAATGCCCGGTCACTTGAACAAGTATACCCTGTGTGAATTACCATGTGCTTAACACAAAGTTCTTCCTTGATGAGGATGAAAGGGTTTCGCCACGAGGTCAGCTTAGATGTTTGTTGTAACTTAAAATTGTAAGAACAATTTACATAGGCACTTGGGCCCAGATATTCAAACTGTGCCCAAAAAGTGCACAATAGCAGGAGCAAGCACAAGTCTATTGTGCCCATGCACAAGAGATGCGATATTCAAAAATGGAGCAGGCCAAATTGCGCCTACAGCTGACGAATGTCGGCACCACCTGCCACCATAAGCGAGAAACTAGGGAGGCTGAGCAGAACTGATGCGCCCTACAGCGCAACAAGAGATGTTCAGCTGAGCAGTCAGAAGGTATGCCATAAGCGCTGACCAAGCGAGCCCCAGCAGCAGAACAATGTAACTGCACAACCAGGGAGGTAGGGGCCCACCACCCATGCCAGAGATGGGCACAGGAACACACAGCAGAACAGACATCATCCTCCACACCCTGAAGCACTGCACAACTGGGGAGGGCTGGAATAACCACTGGCCATGGAGACAACAAACAACCCAAGCCGGCCATGGTGCCCCATCACACCTACCGGCAAGCTGTGAATGGCACACAAGGAGGACAGACCACCCCGTGCCACACCATCCCCCCAATGCAGGCACTCCCACCACCATGACCCCAGACACCCCCATGAGCAGTGACCACCACTGCAGGAAAACCCATGCATGCCACCACCCCACTGTGTGACACTGCAACCCTGTGCACCACAGAACCATGCAAGCCAGCCCACCATGAGCACCCATCAGCGGTGGCAGCACATAGCAATGCAACAATGGCAGATGCAGTGCCACCATGCACAATCCCCGGTACTGCTGAGAGAGACCAACCATGTGTATTTTGAAAATTACTACATGGGACAGGCATGCCCTGACACTCACCACACCAGTGGTACAGCATCCTGCATAGTAGTCCAGTGACACACCTGACCCACCACTGGCCACAACAGTGAGCACAGCCACCCCAGTGGTGCGTGGGAAGCATGCACCACGGATGCTACACAGTGTATGGACAGACACCCACCCATACCCAGGCACACCAACACAGGGGCGCGGTGGTGGGCAACCAGCCCCATTGTGGGAACATGTAAGCTGTGCACACAACCCACAGTCCTCCATGGCACTAGAGTGCCAGCCACCCTCTTGCCAGGCACTGTGGACCTGTACACCACCAACCAGTTGCCCAGAGCACAAGTCACAGACAGTGGGGTACATCCTGCAACACACACAAGGCACAGCATGGAGATTGGGACAATGACTGTGGTGCTCACAGTGCCCCCCTGGGCAGGCATGCACCACACCAGTGACAGGGCAACCCAGCAAAGTGATGGGTACAGTGACACGCCCTGCAGGGACTGCCACCACTGACATGCCAGCGGACCATGCAGGTCACAGGACATGCATGTGTCAGCTACACAGGCCATGATGGGCCGATGGATGCACCATGGACACAGAACATGCACATGGACCACTGCACACAGTCATCCAGTGCACAGGGCACACTGTACATACACCACAGACACTGACTGATATGGCTACCACCATGATCACCTCCACAGACACACACATACCTATGACTGACACCCCTGGCTGCATGCACACAACTGCAACTGGGCACCTATAGCCCACTGCGATCAGGAGACCACCACTGTATTCATATCAAAAGTAAATGTATTGCACAAATATAAAATTCAACTATTTACAATGTGCAAAACTATATACAATGTTGGGGGCCACAAACAAGGTGCAGGTGGTTTTGGAGCAGAGGTGGACAATGGGATCAGGAAAAGAAGGGTGGTGGGTGCCAGGGGGTAGAGATACAAGGGACTGAGAGAGACCTAAGCAGTGGAGTTCCATGCTGCTGTGACTCCACTCCACCCTCTGTGCCTCCTCAGTACCCGGTGCTATCTAACCACCTGAGTATGTCCAGTGATTCCCGGGCCAGCAGTAGCAATTCTCTCACAGCCTCCCTGATGTCCCATAGATGGCAGAGTACCTAGGACAAGGGGTACAGTCAATAAGTCTGAATGAACCCCATACAGCCATACTGTGCATGGCATGCAAGCAATGGGACCACTGTGATGGTGTGTGACCACCGCGGTGATCAAATCCACAGACCTGCCCACCATGCACATTCAGCCTGTAGAATGTGCACACACACCAATAGCAAATCAGCACAGCACCATCACAGCGTTTGGTACATGGCCATTGGTGCAAAACGTAACACAACCATACCTAGTGCATGCATGAACACCATGATACACTCCCAGACATACATTGCCACTGGACAGTATTGACTGAACAAGTTACCGCGGCGTGGTGTTGATGAATGGTAGCCATGCCCACGCCCACCCTGTCACACAGCATGCAATAGTAATTGGATATGTGGCACTCACCCTCATCGGGCTGGTCAGGTGGCGGTGATGGCCTCACCCGCCTGGCTGCCATCCTCCTCCTCCACCACTCCTCTCAACAGCGGCATTCGTCGGGCCTGTAGAAAACAAGGAGAAAGAACATCAGTACAATCCTGAAGCAAAATCCCTGCCCCAAAGGGGTGTGCCTCACCCCACACACCCTGAACACAGACAGTTAACCCGATGGTCCCTCCCCTGTATTAGCTGGACATATACAACACTGTTACCCACATATGGACGATAAAGTGTTATTAGAACCCCTACCTGATGGCACCATGCCCCTCCTGGCATGTGCCCACCATCATGCCAGTAGCTCCGGCTCCTCCTCTGCAGGTCCCCATGATGGTGCCTGCACCTCCGTCCTCCTCACCTGTCGGTGTGGCCTCCTCAGGGCAGTGGCCACCTCCTGCCACCTGGATCCCAGCCCTGTCAGGGCACCTCCTCAAGAGGCCCATGGCGGGCTCACAATGCCTCGTTTGCCAGTTCAATCGCAGACCACTGCTGCCCGTCTGCATAATTCTTCCAGTTATAGTAGGCAACATGGCACTCTGCGTGAGGCTTCCACTTGCAGATGCTGCACTGCCAGTGCTGCCATTCCCTATCCCGCTGTTACCGAACAGCAAGATAGAGGTGCACCCATGCGGCATGGTGCCTAGGTGGCAAGGTCGGACAGGGTCAAGGGTCTCTGGTGCGCCGCACAGTGCCATTGGAAGACAATGCATGTAGTGTGATTAGATTTGCATGTGCCAGTGCCGCAGCAGACCCGACAGTTGGGCCATTGCGCAGTGACCCAGTGTCCTGGCGCCATGTAGTGACCATCACTACAGCACCACTGGCACAATGGTGCATGTCTGCATTACCTACAGCGCACAACACATCATCAGCATGGCAGACACCTGTGTCAGCAACCGGACATCGCAGTGGGGTGGCACGCATGTAACGAATAGCCAGTGTCAACATACGTTCCAAATGGTGCAAGCACAACAGTGTGATATTCAGCCATCATATGCAAATCATCTAATCAGCCATTCAATGGTGCAGCACTGCAATTGCTCTGCCGGGGTGCTCCTCTCCTCATTTGCATGGTTGTGCTATAAAAGTCGACAATGTGCTGCAGTGGCATCTCGGTTACGGGTTATTAGTGATTGCATGCTGTTGGGAGTGTGACTGTGGATTCAGGGACATCATGGGACTGCACATCACAGGTAACAATACCATGCCTAGGCTACATATGACCGAGCAGGTTGTTGGAGGAGGAACACAGTGGTGGGAGGAGGCCAACTTCAAAGGCGAAACCGAGGCCCTGTTTGGGGCCTACCTGGATCAGAACCACTTCTCAGTGGACAGCGGAGAACACCTCAAGCCCATGCTGCTGCAGAGGAGGCAGCACATGCAGCAAGACCTGCATGGCAGCCACCAGCGCACTGTGCGGAGTGTAAAAAAAAGATGGAGCACGGACAGGAGGGTAAAAGGAGGTGGCTGCCATCAGGGCATGCGTACAACAGGTGGGGACATGGAGGTGGTACAGCTGACCCCATGGGAGGCTGCTAGAAGCATCAGTGCAGTGCCATTGAGGTGTTTCGGATGGTGGCTCATCACTGCATGGTAAGTCATGGTCTGTCTGGGGGGCAGTGAAGTCACATGCATGGCGACTTTCTTTCCTTACAGATCGTGAAATCTACATGGTCAGCGGTGGTCGCACCTATCCCTCACGGACGGTCAGCTGGAGTTGGAGGAGGACTGTCCACCTCCACAGGTATACATGGATCACTGCGACAGTGGGGCCACCTGGCTATCCACTGATGTCATTGTAACAGGTGTGGAAGCCCTGCCTGTGTCCCAGCATGCTGGTGTCCCACGGATGCCAGCATGCTGTGATATAACCTGTGCAGAGTCTGTCACGGTGATTATGACACAACTAAGGAGGTGAGCTATTCATGCTGCAGGCTGCAGCTGCTGGTACTGTGGAAGTTACGGAGGTGGGCTACAGCAGCAGGCTGCAGCTGCATGTATTAAGGAGGTTAAGGAAGTGACCTACATCCATGCTGCAGCTGCTGGTACTAAGGAGGTTAAGGAGGTGAGCTACAGTCATGCTGCAGCCCGCAGCTGCTGGTACTAAGGAGGTAAAGGAGGTGAGCTACATTCATGCTGCAGTCTGCAGTTACTGGTACTAAGGATGTAAGGAGGTGAGCTACATTCTTGCTGCAGGCTACAACTGCTGGTACTAAGGAGGTTAAGGAGATGAGCTACATTCATGCTGCAGGCTTCAGCTGCTGGTAAAAAGGAGGTTAAGGAGGTGAGCTAAGCAGCAGGCTGCAGTTGCTGGTACTGAGGAGGTGAGCTACATTCATGCTGCAGCCCACAGCTGCTGGTACTAAGGAGGTAAAGGAGGTGAGCTACATTCATGCTGCAGTCTGCAGTTACATGTACTTAGGGGGTAAGGAGATGAGCTACATTAATGCTGCAGACTACAACTGCTGGTACTAAGGAGGTTATGGAGATGAGCTACATTCATGCTGCAGGCTGCAACTGCTGTTACTAAGGAGGTTAAGTAGGTGAGCTACATTCATCCTGAAGGCTACAGGTGCCGGTACTAAGGAGGTTAAGGTGGTGTGTTACATCCATGCTGCAGGCTGCAGCTCCTGGTACTAAGGAGGTTAAGGAGGTGAGCTACATTCATGCTGCAGACTGCAGCTGCTAGTACTAAGGAGGCTAAGGAAGTGAACTACATTCATGTTGCATCCTGCAGCCGCTAGAACTAAGGATGTAAGGAGGTGAGCTACATTCATGCTGCAGACTGCAGCTGCTGGTACTAAGGAGGTTAAGAAGGTGAGCTACATTCATGCTGCAGGCTGCAGCTGCTGGTATTAAGGAGGTTAAGGAGGTGAGCTACATTCATGCTGTAGGCTGCAGCTGGTGCTACTAAGGATGTAAGGAGGTGAGCTACATTCATGCTGCAAACTGCAGCTGCTGGTACTAAGGAGGCTAAGGAAGTGAACTACATTCATGTTGCAGCCTGCAGCCGCTGGTACTAAGGGTGTAAGGAGGTGAGCTACATTTAAGCTGCAGGGTGCAGCTGCTGGTACTATGGAGGTTAAGGAAGTGAGCTACCTTCATGCTGCAGACTGCAGCTGCTGGTGCTAAGGAGGTTAAGAAGGTGAGCTACATTCATGCTGCAGGCTGCAGCTGCTGGTATTAAGGAGGTTAAGGAGGTGAGCTACATTCATGCTGCAGGCTGCAGCAGCTGGAACTAAGGAGGTTAAGGAGGTGAGCTACATTCATGCTGCAGCCTGCAGCTGTTGGTAGTAAGGAGGTTAAGGAGGTAAGCTACATTCATGCTGCAGCCTGCAACTTCTAGTACTAAGGAGGTTAAGGAGGTGAGCTACATTCATGCTGCAGGCTGCAGCTGCTGGAACTAAGGAGGTTAAGGAGGTGAGCTACATTCATGCTGCAGCCTGCAGCTGTTGGTAGTAAGGAGGTTAAGGAGGTAAGCTACATTCATGCTGCAGCCTGCAACTTCTAGTACTAAGGAGGTTAAGAAGTTGAGCTACATTGATGCTGCAGCCTGCAGCTTCTAGTACTAAGGAGGTGAGCTACATTCATGCTGCAGCCTGCAGCTGCTGGTACTAAGGATGTAAGGAGGTGAGCTACATTTATGCTGCAGGCTGCAGCTCCAGGTACTAAGGAGGTTAAGGAGGTGAGCTACATTCATGCTGCAGGCTGCAGCTGCTGCTACTAAGGATGTAAGGAGGTGAGCTACATTCATGCTGCAGACTGCAGCTGCTGGTACCCTGGAGGTTACGGAAGTGAGCTACATACATGCTGCAGGCTGCAGCTGCTGGTACTAAGGAGGTTAAGGAGGTGAGCTACATTCATGCTTCAGGCTGCAGCTTCTGGTACTAAGAATGTAAGGAGGTGAGCTACATTCATGCTGCAGGCTGCAGCTGCTGGTACTAAGGAGTCTAATGAAGTGAACTACATTCATGCCGCAGCCTGCAGCTGCTGGTACTAAAGAGGTTTAGGAGGTGAGCAACATTCATGCTGCAGGCTGCAGCTGCTGGTATTAGGAGGTTACGTAGGTGAGCTGCAATCATGCCACAGGCTACAGCAGCTAGTACTAAGGAGGTTAAGGAAGTGAGTTACATTCACCCTGCAGCTGCAGCTGCTGGTACTAAGGAGGTTAAGGAGGTGAGCTACATTCATGCTGCAGGCTACAGCAGCTGGTACTAAGGAGGTTAAGGAGGTGAGCTACATTCACGCTACAGGCTGCAGCTGCTGGTACTACGGACGTTAAGGAGGTGGGCTACAGCAGCAGGCTGCAGCTGCATGTGTTAAGGAGGTTAAGGAAGTGACCTACATTCATGCTGCAGCTGCTGGTAAAAAGGAGGTTAAGGAGGTGAGCTAAGCAGCAGGCTGCAGTTGCTGGTACTAAGGAGGTTAAGGAGTTGAGCTACATCCATGCTGCAGCCTGCAGCTTCTAGTACTAAGGAGGTGAGCTACATTCATGAGGCAGGCTGCAGCTGCTGGTACTAAGGATGTGGTGAAGGTAAGTTACATTCATGCTGCAGGCGCAGCTGCCCAGGCAGGTACCAAGGAGGTTAAGGAGGTGTTACATCTGCTGCTGCAGGCTGCAGCTGCTGGTACTAAGGATGTAAGGAGGTGAGCTACATTCATGCTGCAGACTGCAGCTGCTGGTACTAAGGAGGCTAAGGAAGTGAACTACATTCATGTCACGTCCTGCAGCCGCTGGAACTAAGAATGTAAGGAGGTGAGCTATATTGAAGCTGAAGGGTGCAGCTGCTGGTGCTATGGAGGTTAAGGAAGTGAGCTACATTCATGCTGCAGACTGCAGCTGCTGGTACTAAGGAGGTTAAGAAGGTGAGCTACATCTGCTGCTGCAGCTGCAGCTGCTGGGTATTATGAGGTTGGGATGTGAGCCATACGTCGCTGCAGCCTGCAGCTGTTGGTAGTAAGGAGGTTAAGGAGGTAAGCTACATTCATGCTGCATCCTGCAGCTTCTAGTACTAAGGAGGTTAAGGAGGTGAGCTACATTCATGCTGCAGCCTGCAGCTTCTAGTACTAAGGAGGTGAGCTACATTCATGCTGCAGCCTGCAGCTGCTGGTACTAAGGATGTAAGGAGGTGAGCTACATTTGTGCTGCAGGCTGCAGCTCCAGGTACTAAGGAGGTTAAGGAGGTGAGCTACATTCATGCTGCAGACCGCAGCTGCTGGTACTCTGGAGGTTAATGAAGTGAGCTACATACATGCTGCAGGCTGCAGCTGCTGGTACTAAGGATGTAAGGAGGTGAGCTACATTCATGCTGCAGGCTGCAGCTGCTGGTACTAAGGAGTCTAATGAAGTGAACTACATTCATGCCGCAGCCTGCAGCTGCTGGCACTAAAGAGGTTTAGGAGGTGAGCAACATTCATATTGCAGGCTGCAGCTGCTGGTATTAAGGAGGTTAAGGAGGTGAGCCGCAATCATGCCACAGGCTACAGCTGCTGGTACAAAGGTGGTTAAGGAGGTGAGCTACATTCATGCTGCAGGCTACAGCAGCTGGTACTAAGGAGGTTAAGGAGGTGAGCTACATTCATGCTGCAGGCTGCAGCTGCTGGTACTGCGGAAGTTACGGAGGTGGGCTACAGCAGCAGGCTGCAGCTGCATGTGTTAAGGAGGTTAAGGAAGTGACCTACATTCATGCTGCAGCTGCTGGTACTAAGGAGGTTAAGGAGATGAGCTACATCCATGCTGCAGCCGCCAGCTGCTGGTACTAAGGAGGTAAAGGAGGTGAGCTACATTCATGCTGCAGTCTGCAGTTACTGGTTCTAAGGATGTAAGGAGATGAGCTACATTAATGCTGCAGGCTACAACTGCTGGTGCTAAGGAGGTTAAGGAGATGAGCTACATCCATGCTGCAGGCTGCAGATGCTGGTACTAAGGAGGTTAAGGAGGTGAGCTGCATTCATCCTGCAGCCTGCAGCTGTTGGTAGTGGAGGAGGTTAAGGAGGTTACATTCATGCTGCAGCCTCGCAGCTTCTAGTACTCAGGAGGTTAAGGAAGTGAGCTAGACCATGCTGCAGCCTGCAGCCTCAGTACTCAGCCGCGGTGAGCTTACATTCGCGCTGCGCCCGCAGCCGCTGGTACTAAGGATGTAAGGAGGTGAGCTACATTCATGCTGCAGGCCGCAGCCCGAGGTACTAAGGAGTTCAAGGAGGTCAGCCACATTCATGCTGCAGGCCGCAGCTGCTGCTACTAAGGATGTGTAAGGAGGAGTTATATCTGCTGCAAACCGCAGCTGCTGGTACTAAGAGGCTAAGGAAGTGACCCACATTCATACCGCAGCCTGCAGCCGCTGCTGGGTACTAAGGATGTAAGGAGTTGAGCTGGCTATCTGCTGCATGGGTGCTGCTGGTTCTATGGAGGTTAAGGAAGTGAGCTACATCTCATGCTGCAGACCGCAGCTGCTGGGTACAAAGGTGGTTAAGAAGGTGAGCTACATCATGCTGCAGGCTCAGCTGCTGGTATTAAGGAGGTTAAGGAGGTGAGCTCCATCTGCTGCAGGCCGCAGCTGGAACTAAGGAGGTTAGGCAGGTGAGCCATTCATGCTGCAGCCTGCAGCTGTTGGTAGTAAGGAGGTTAAGGAGGTAAGCTACATCCATGCTGCAGCCTGCAGCTTCTAGTACTAAGGAGGTTAAGGAGGTGAGCTACATTCATGCTGCAGCCTGCAGCTTCTAGTACTAAGGAGGTGAGCTACATTCATGCTGCAGGCTGCAGCTGCTGGTACTGTGGAAGTTACGGAGGTGGGCTACAGCAGCAGGCTGCAGCTGCATGTATTAAGGAGGTCTAGGAAGTGACCTACATTCATGCTGCAGCTGCTGGTACTAAGGAGGTTAAGGAGGTGAGCTACATTCATGCTGCAGCCCGCAGCTGCTGGTACTAAGGAGGTAAAGGAGGTGAGCTACATTCATGCTGCAGTCTGCAGTTACTGGTACTAAGGATGTAAGGAGGTGACATTCCTTGCTGCAGGCTACAACTGCTGGTACTAAGGAGGTTAAGGAGATGATTATATCTATGCTGCAGGCCTCAGCTGCTGGTAAAAAGGAGGTTAAGGAGGTGAGCTACAGCAGGCTGCAGTTGCTGGTACTGAGGAGGTGAGCTACATTCATGCTGCAGCCCACAGCTGCTGGTACTAAGGAGGTAAAGGAGGTGAGCTACATTCATGCTGCAGTCTGCAGTTACATGTACTTAGGGGTAAGGAGATGAGCTACATTAATGCTGCAGACTACAACTGCTGGTACTAAGGAGGTTATGGAGATGAGCTATTCATGCTGCAGGCTGCAACTGCTGGTTACAGGGAGGTTGGCAGGTGAGCTACATTCATCCTGAAGGCTACAGGTGCCGTACTAAGGAGGTTAAGGTGCGTGGTGTAACTTATCATGCTGCGGCGCTGCAGCTGCTGGTACTAAGGAGGTTAAGGAGGTGAGCTACATTCATGCTGCAGACTGCAGCTGCTAGTACTAAGGAGGCTAAGGAAGTGAACTACATGTTGCAATCCCGCAGCCGCTAGAACTAAGGATGGCGAGGTGAGCTATATTCATGCTGCAGACTGCAGCTGCTGGTACTAAGGAGGTTAAGAAGGTGAGCTATTCATGCTGCAGGCTGCAGCCGCTGGTATTAAGGAGGTTAAGGAGGTGAGCTATACCATGCTGTAGGCTGCAGCTGGTGCTACTAAGGATGGGCGAGGTGAGCTACATTCATGCTGCAAACCGCAGCTGCTGGTACTAAGGAGGCTAAGGAAGTGAACTACATTCATGCTGCAGCCTGCAGCCGCTGGTGCTAAGGGTGTGGAGGTGAGCTACATCTGCTCGCAGCAGTGCAGCTGCTGGTACTATGGAGGTTAAGGAAGTGAGCTACCTTCATGCTGCTGACTGCAGCGCTGGTGCTAAGGAGGTTAAGAAGGTGAGCTATCTCATGCTGCAGCGTGCAGCTGGCTGGTTTAAGGAGGTTAAGGAGGTGAGCTACATCCATGCTGCAGGCTGCAGCAGCTGGAACTAAGGAGGTTAAGGAGGTGAGCTACATTCATGCTGCAGCCTGCAGCTATGGTAGTAAGGAGGTTAAGGAGGTGAGCTACATTCATGCTGCAGCCTGCAACTTCTAGTACTAAGGAGGTTAAGGAGGTGAGCTACATTGATGCTGCAGCCTGCAGCTTCTAGTACTAAGGAGGTGAGCTACATTCATGCTGCAGGCTGCAGCTGCTGGTACTGTGGAAGTTACGGAGGTGGGCTACAGCAGCAGGCTGCAGCTGCATGTATTAAGGAGGTTTAGGAAGTGACCTACATTCATGCTGCAGCTGCTGGTACTAAGGAGGTTAAGGAGGTGAGCTACATTCATGCTGCAGCCCGCAGCTGCTGGTACTAAGGAGGTAAAGGAGGTGAGCTACATTCATGCTGCAGTCTGCAGTTACTGGGTACTAAGGATGTAAGGAGGTGAGCTACATTTTGCTGCAGGCTAGGCAACTGCTGGTACTAAGGAGGTTAAGGAGATGAGCTACATTCATGCTGCAGGCTTCAGCTGCTGGTAAAAGGAGGTTAAGGAGGGAGCTACAGCAGGCTGCAGTTGCTGGTACTGAGGAGGTGAGCTACATTCATGCTGCAGCCCACAGCTGCTGGTACTAAGGAGGTAAAGGAGGTGAGCTACATTCATGCTGCAGTCTGCAGTTACATGTACTTAGGGGCAAGGAGATGAGCTACTAATGCTGCAGACTACAACTGCTGGTACTAAGGAGGTTATGGAGATGAGCTCATCATGCTGCAGGCCGCAACTGCTGTTACTAAGGAGGTTAGCGAGGTGAGCTACATTCATCCTGGAAGGCTGCAGGTGCCGTACTAAGGAGGTTAAGGTGGTGTGTTATATCATGCTGCAGGCTGCAGCTGCTGGTACTAAGGAGGTTAAGGAGGTGAGCTACATCATGCTGCAGCACTGCAGCTGCTAGTACTAAGGAGGCTAAGGAAGTGAACTACATTCATGCTTGCATCCTGCAGCCGCTAACTAAGGATGGTGGAGGTGAGCTACATTCATGCTGCAGACTGCAGCTGCAGCTAAGGAGGTTAAGAAGGTGAGCTACATTCATGCTGCAGGCCGCAGCTGCTGGTATTAAGGAGGTTAAGGAGGTGGAGCTATTCCATGCGTGGCTGCAGCGCCGCTGCTACTGAGGATGGGTGAGGAGGTGAGCATTCATGCTGCAAACGCAGCTGCTGGTACTAAGGAGGCTAAGGAAGTGAACTACATTCATGTTGCAAGCCTGCAGCCGCTGGTACTAAGGATGTCAGAGTGAGCTACATCTCAAGCTGCATGTGCAGCTGCTGGTACTATGGAGGTTAGGTAGTGAGCTACCTTCATGCTGCAGACCGCAGCCGCTGTTAAGGCGGTTAAGAAGGTGAGCTACATTCATGCTGCAGGCTGCAGCTGCTGGTATTAAGGAGGTTAAGGAGGTGAGCTACATTCATGCTGCAGGCTGCAGCAGCTGGAACTACGGAGGTTAAGGAGGTGAGCTACATTCATGCTGCAGCCTGCAGCTGTTGGTAGTAAGGAGGTTAAGGAGGTAAGCTACATTCATGCTGCAGCCTGCAACTTCTAGTACTAAGGAGGTTAAGGAGGTGAGCTACATTGATGCTGCAGCCTGCAGCTTCTAGTACTGAGGAGGTGAGCTACATTCATGCTGCAGCCTGCAGCTGCTGGTAATAAGGATGTTAGGAGGTGAGCTACATTTATGCTGCAGGCTGCAGCTCCAGGTACTAAGGAGGTTAAGGAGGTGAGCTACATTCATGCTGCAGGCTGCAGCTGCTGGTACTAAGGATGTAAGGAGGTGAGCTACATTCATGCTGCAGACTGCAGCTGCTGGTACTCTGGAGGTTACGGAAGTGAGCTACATACATGCTGCAGGCTGCAGCTGCTGGTACTAAGGAGGTTAAGGAGGTGAGCTACATTCATGCTTCAGGCTGCAGCTTCTGGTACTAAGGATGTAAGGAGGTGAGCTACATCTGATGCTGCAGGCCGCATGCTGCTGGTACTAAGGAGTTCAATGAAGTGAACTATCTGCGCCGCAGTTCGCAGCTGCTGGTACTAAAGAGGTTTAGGAGGTGAGCAACATTCATACTGCAGGCTGCAGCTGCTGGTATTAAGGAGGTTAAGTAGGTGAGCTGCAATCATGCCACAGGCTACAGCTGCTGGTACTAAGGAGGTTAAGGAGGTGAGTTACATTCACCCTGCAGCTGCAGCTGCTGGTACTAAGGAGGTTAAGGAGGTGAGCTACATTCATGCTGCAGGCTACAGCAGCTGGTACTAAGGAGGTTAAGGAGGTGAGCTACATTCATGCTGCAGGCTGCAGCTGCTGGTACTACGGACGTTAAGGAGGTGGGCTACAGCAGCAGGCTGCAGCTGCATGTGTTAAGGAGGTTAAGGAAGTGACCTACATTCATGCTGCAGCTGCTGTTAAAAAGGAGGTTAAGGAGGTGAGCTAAGCAGCAGGCTGCAGTTGCTGGTACTAAGGAGGTGAGCTACATTCATGCTGCAGTCTGCAGTTACTGGTACTAAGGAGGTAAGGAGATGAGCTACATTAATGCTGCAGGCTACAACTGCTGGTACTAAGGAGGTTAAGGAGATGAGCCTCATTCAGGCTGCAGGCTGCAGCTGCTGGTACTAAGGAGGTTAAGGAGGTGAGCTACATTCATGCTGCAGGCTGCAGCTGCTGGTACTAAGGAGGTTAAGGAAGTGAGCTACATTCACGCTACAGGCTGCAGATGCTGGTATTAAGAAGGTTAAGGAGGTGAGCTGCATTCATGCCACAGGCTACAGCTGCTGGTACCAAGGAGGTTAAGGAGGTGAGCTACATTCATGCTGCAGCCTGCAGCTGCTGGTACTAAGGAGGTTAAGAAAGTGAGCTACATTCAAGCTGCAGGCTACAGCTGCTGGTACTAAGGAGGTTAAGGAGGTGAGCTACATTCATGCTGCAGGCTACAGCTGCTGGTACTAAGGAGGTTAAGGAGGTGAGCTACATTCATTCTGCAGCTGGCAGCTGCTGGTACTAAGGAAGTTAAGGAGGTAGGCTACAGCAGCAGGCTGCAGCTGCAGGTATTAAGGAGGTTATGGAAGTGACCTACATTCATGCTGCATCTGCTGGTATTAAGGAGGTTAAGGAGGTGAGCTACAGCAGCAGGCTGCAGCTGCTGGTACTAAAGAGGTTAAGGAGGTGAGCTACATCCATGCTGCAGGCTGCAGTTACTAGTACTAAAGATATAAGGAGGTGAGCTACATTCATACTGCAGGCTGCAGATGCTGGTATTAAGAAGGTTAAGGAGGTGAGCTGCATTCATGCTGCAGGCTACAGCTACTGGTACTATGGAGGTTAAGGAGGTGAGCTACATCCATGCCACAGGCTGCAGCTGCTGGTAGTAAGGAGGTTAAGGAGGTGAGCTAGATCCATGCAGCAGGCTACAGCTGCTGGTACTACGGAGGTTGAGGATGTGAGATACATTCACCCTGCAGGCTGCAGCTGCTGGTACTAAGGAGTTTATGGAGGTGAGCTACATTCATGCTGCAGGCTGCAGCTGCTGGAACTAAGGAGGTTAAGGATGTGAGCTACATTCATGCTGCAGGCTGCTGCTGCTGGTATTAAGGAGGTTAAGGAGGTGAGCTACACTGGAACTGAAAGGGGACAGGAACAGTTGTGTTCCAGGACAGTAGCTGCTGCTTGTTGTTTTCACAGGGTTCTTGTGGATTTTACTTTGTAGAAGGTTAGTTCTTTTCTTTCTTACTTCTAAGGGGCTAGCAGGGTATTGTTTGGGGGGCTGCTGGAAGTTTAAAAACTGATTTGGTGGCTGTAAGTGGGCTCATTTTGTGGATGTTTCACCGTGTAACTGGCTACGCTGGTGGAGGCCTATTTCTTCTGATTTAAAACCTATTTGGTGGGATTTGCTTGGAGATGGTTATTTGAATTGGAAACATATATCTTTTAGTTTCAAGCCTATTTTGATGTGTTGTTAGTGAATCTGATTAAATTGGAGACCTGTTTCCTTTGGCAGCAACCATATTTTGGGGGCTTTGAGTTGAATTTTGATTCCTTTTTGCTGACTCCACTAGTTGCAAAGGTTAGTGCATAGTGGGGAAAGGGTGTTAATGGTCTGGCCAGGTCTCACTCAGCCAATTGACTGGAGGCAGAGCTGAATCAGGTTTGAGGTGGTAGCTGCTTTGTCTTCTCAGAAAGAACTGGAAGGGACAGGATCTGCCAGTGTTCCAGGACAGTAGCATGCTGCTTGTTGTTTTTACAGGGTTCTTGTGGATTTTACTTGGTAGAAGTTGTTGTTCTTTCTTTCACCTCTAAGGGCAGTAGGGTATTGTTTTGGGACTGCTGGAAGTTTGAAAACTGATTTGGTGGCTGTAAGTGGCTCATTTTTGTGGATGTTTCACTGTGTAACAGGCTGCGCTGGTGGAGGCCTATTTCTTCTGATTTAAAACCTATTTGGTGGGATTTGCTTGGGCCTGGTTCTTTGGCTGCTGGGCTTGGAGGGGAGACACAGGGCTGATACACTATCACTCTCGAGTCAGGTGTCTGCCCAAGACCCACCCTCACCAGAATTCTGCTAATTTATAGGGGAACACCTGCCCTGCAATTGGAGGAAAAGGCTGCAGGTGCAGCTCATGTAGTTCTAACCACTTGGGGTTGGATTTAAAGGCTGGGAGAGAGGAGCTTAGGGAGTTGTTCATTTCCCTTATAAGTTTAATGTGCTGTACTGCACATAATAACAGGGTTTCTGGTGTACAGTGGAACTGTCTCTAAGATTAGTGGGTGACCTGATTAGGCAGTAGGGTGCATCTTGGACTAGGGGGGAACCTGGTGACTCACCCAAGGAAACCAATTTGGAAGGGGATGGAACCACAAGTCATTAGGGCCGGCATCTTGGAGGGTTGGGGTGCACAGGGTGAAACAGCCATGATACTGGACTGGGCTGAAGTTCGGTGGTTGCCCAGGTGCTACCAGCTGGCACAGCTTAGGGAGGAGGTTGCAGGATTAGGAGACAGCTGGGGAAGGGGCGGATGGTTGGGGAAGGGGCTGGGGATCTCCCAGGGCTGCACCAAGCACTGGGGTGGGGGCACGGGAAAGGAGTGCAGGAGAATACTAGGGGTCACATAGGGACCCTTGGCAGAGGAGGTCCAAAAGGACACTACCAAGGAAGCAGGTAACTGGGGACCCTCACAAAGGAGGGACGGAGGGACAACATTCTCAGGAAGTGAGGCAGATGGCCAGGCTGGACAGAAGGAAGCCAGGCAGGAGGTGACCAGACCTTACACTCAGTAACTGCTTCAAATCTCATCTTCTGCTCAAGGAAGAGGGGGTGATGTAGCTACCGACAGGGGTGGTTAGAGATGGAAAGGAGTGGGGCAGGAGGTAGGGGCAGATAGCTGGAAGAACAGGGGACCTGGAATGCAGGAAAATTGGGGAGCAGTGAATCAGAGCAGGAGGGCAGGGGAAGAGGCAGGAAAGCGCAAGGAGAAGGACCAGTTGGGAGGAAAGGTAAAAGGAGAAGGACCAGAAGCAAGGAGGATTCAGTAAAGGGAGCTCAGGGTTTAGGCCAGGGGAGCACGCAAGCAAGGAGGAACCAAATGGAGACAGGAAGGAAGGAGGACGAGCCAGGCTAGTTTAGCAGATGGGGGAGAAGGACCAGTCATGAGCAGGTGAGGGGGAATTAGCAAGGACAGAAGGATACTCAGGAGGAGGAGGAGAGGCAAGGGATTGGAGGGAGGGGTGGCATGGTAAAAAGAGGGGTGGCATGTGGCACCCAGATAGGGGGAGGAACAAGGAGCTGGCTGGGTGGAGGGGCCGGTAGAAAGGATGAGGGACATGGAAGGGGGGAAATGGAGGAAAAGGAGTGGTCAGAGTGCTCCTGTTGGGGGATTGTATGATCAGGGGTATCAAATGGGATAGGGAGGGAGAAGCCTGGCCTGATAGAACAAGATGCTTCCTTGGACTAACGGTGCACAGGGCTAAGCACGAGGTATATCAGCTGGCAAAGGATTGTGGGGGATCCCCAGACATACTGGTCCACCTGGGTACAAATGACTTGAGGGAAATAGCTAGCTAGAGAGACAGGCAAGATTCAGGAGCTCGCTAGGGTCTGTCATGACATAGGATGCACAGTTTTTCAGAAATCCTGCCTGTGCCAAGGGCTAGTGGGGAACACAAAGGAAGATTAGGGAGATAAACCAGTGGCTCAGGGAGTGGTGTGAGGCCAGAGGGTATAGGGTTGATGGGGGATTGGGGAGACCTGGGAGGATAAGGAGCTGTCTGCTAGAGATAGACTCCATCTCAATTTGGAGGGGAGGGGATCCTTAAGTCGAAAATAGAGGGGTTCATTGGTGAAAAGTGGGGTTTAAACTTGAGAAGGGGGAAGGATGGGAGAAAAGGCTGTCAAGGGGGTGCCAATAAAGGAGGGACTCTGTCTCCACCCCCCTGGGGAGCTGGAGGATTGTGGGAAAAGGTTGACTGGCAAAGTGCATACCAGGGGAAAACAGAATCCCCATGGGAACACGAGCAGGGGAAATGGAACTATAGGGAAAGAGTGGAAGGTAGTCCTGCTAAATGCCAGGAGCTTGGGCAATAAAATGCCTGAGCTCCAGGCGAAGCTAACTGAGGGAGCCGTGGATGTGGCAGTGGTCACTGAGACTTGGGCCACTGCAGGACACGACTAGGACCTGAACCTGGAGGGTTACACTATGTTCAGGAAGGACGGGGGGAGGGAAGGGGAGGAGGGGTAGCAATGATAGTCAAAAACTGCATTGGCATAGGGGGAGTAGAGGAGGCGGATGGAACCATGGAGGCGATTTGGGTCACCTTGATAACAAGGGGGGGTAAGAGAGTAAAAATAGGAGTGGTGTATAGACTCTCTGCCCTGGCGGAGGAGCTGGAGGACAGTCTGATGGCAGATGTTGGGAGACACTGCAGACTGGGCAGAGGAATGGTGGTGGTGTTAGGGGGCTTAAACATGCCAGGAACAGACTGGGAGACTATGACATCCTCTGTGACCAGGGAACAGAGGTTGTTGGATGTCTTTCAAGATGTGTTCCTAACTCAGCAGGTGAGGGAACCAACCAGGGAGGCGCGGGTACTGGATGTGGTCCTGGCAGACAGTGACCAGATTGGGGGTCTGGAGGTAAGGGACCCATTGGCGGGGGAGTGACCATGCCATGGTCTGGTTCTGCCTGGACCTAGGAGGGGTAGAAGGCTGCACAAAAATGGAAGTAACCGACTTCTGGTGGGGGATTTTAAGGAAATGGGAAGGATCCTTAAGGAGCATTTGGATGGGATTGGGTCAGACGTGGACGCTGATAGTAGGTGGGAAATCATCAGGAGAGGGGTGCAGGATGCTACCAGCACCTGTGCAAGAGTAAGACAAAAATGCAGTAGGGCCCAAAAACCCTGCTGGTGGACCAGGGAGGTCCAGGAGGTGGTACAGGGAAAGAAGGCAGCCTATAAGCAATTCAAGTATTCAAAGAGTGAAAGGGATCGAGGGGAGTAAGAGCTGATAGCTAGAAGGGCCACTAGGGTGGTGAGGGTGGCTTAGGCAAGGAAGGAGCAGAACCTGGCCAGGGAAATTAGAAGAGGGAACAAGGGGTTCTTTAGATACATTGGGGAAAAATGAAAGGTGAAGGGGCAGATTAGCAGGATTAAATCGGGGAGAGATGGGCACAAGACCTGGGGGAGCAGGCTGAAGTACTAAATGAGTGCTTCACCTCAATTTTCACCAAGGTAAATGGGAGTACTGTATCATACATGGGAGGAGACAGAGATACTGAGGAGGGGGGACCCTTACCGAATCGGCGGGTCTGGGGAGAGGGGTAGGCATCACTGGCAGGAGGTGGGAGGGCTAAGCAGGGAGAAGAGGTACCAGAAGTGGAAATCACAGCAGAGAGAGTGAGGGAAGCCCTCAGCTCCCTTAAGATGGAGAACGCACCAGGGCCAGATAAATTACATCCCAGAGTGCTGAAGGAACTTGCGGATGTCCTGGCAAAACCCCTGACGGAGCTTTTCACCATATCTCTGAGGACAGGGTGGGTGCCCCAGGACTGGAAGGTGACGCATATAGTGCCTATCCACAAGGGGGGATCAAGGGAGGTGGCAGGGAACTACAGGCCTGTCAGCCTGACATCGGTGGTGGGCAAGGTGATGGAGGGCATTGTCAAGGAGAGGCTAAGGGGAGACCTGGATAAGTCAGGGTGCTTGGATGATAGACAGCATGGATTCATCCCAGGGAACTGCGTCAGGCAAACCTGGTGGAGTTCCTATGACTGGGTGACGAGTGCCTTGGACCTGCAGACCAGTGGACGTCCTCTTCTAGACTTCAGCAAGGCATTTGACTCTGTTCCTCATGTGAGCCTGTTGATAAGCTGGGAGAAATGGGGTGGGGAAACCAGATGATCAGATGGATAGGCAATTGGCTCAAGGACCAGACCCAGAGGGTCGGATTGGTGGGATAGTCTCATCCCCAAGGAGGGTCATTAGTGGGGTCCCACAGGGATCCAGTCCTGGGCCCTCTCTGTTCAACACCTACGTCTCTGACATAAGGACAGGAATCAGAGTGAGATGATCCCTTTGTGATGACTCAAACTGGGGCGGTGGTGGATGGGGAGGAGGGGAGGGTGGCCTCACAGGGGACCTGGAGGTTGGAAAGATGGTCTAGAAAGTGGAAGTTGAGGTTCAATACAGGGAAATGCAAGGTCCTCCACCTGGGGCCAAAACCCGGGCCAAGTGTACACCCTGGGGGGGGAATGCTACAAGTCTCGATGGCTGAGAAGGATCTGGGGGTGGTGGTGGATGTCAAGATGAACAACTCTGAGACTTGTAGGAGGGCAGCAGCCAAGGCCAACAGGATGCTGGGATGCATCACTAGGGGATCACCTCCAGAAGGAGGGAAGTGATACACCCTCTGTGTAACTGCTTGGTGAGGTCGCACCTTGAGTACTGCGTGCAGTTTTGGAGGCCACACTTAAAGAGGGACATTAACCTCCTGGAGAGGGTCCAGAGGAGGGCAACCAAAATGATTTGGGTATTGGGGGACAGGACCTATGAGGAGAGGCTCGGAAGAGCTAAATATTTACACATTGGAAGAGAGAAGGGACCTGGGGGACATGATAGAGGTCTTCAGGTACATTAAGAGGGTAAACAGAGGAGGAACAGTCAGGGTGCTTCGAAGGAAGGAGGAGGGGGCCACTAGAGGGCATGGGTGGAAGCTGGAGGGGGGAAGATTCAGGGGAGAAAGGAGGAGGTGCTACTTCACTGAGAGGGTGGTGGAGCCATGGAATTCGCTGCCTAGGGGGCAGGTGGAGGCAGAGACAGTGGAGGGGTTCAAGAGGAGGTGGGACAGGTACAGGGGAAGGGTTCTGGAAGCAAAATCCAATGCAGCAAGAATATCTGGAACTGGGAAGTGAGACGCCAGAGAAGGAGAGGGGGGGCAGCAAGGTCAGCACCCAGGGTGGAGGCTGACCAAACGAGCAGACATGAAAGACCATTAGGACTATTCTGCTGGCATTTTAGTATGTTAGAATGTTAGTACATTCACGCTGCAGGCTGCAGATGCTGGTACTAAGGAGGTTAAGGAGGTGAGCTACATTCACGCCGCAGGCTGCAGCTGCTGGTAGTAAGGAGGTGAAGGAGGTGAGCTACATTCATGCAGCAGGCTGCAGCTGTTGGTATTAAGGAGGTTAAGGAGGTGAGCTACATTCATGCTGCAGACTGCAGCTGCTGGTACTATGGAAGTTAAGGAGGTGGACTACAGCTGCAGGCCGCAGATGCTGGTATTAAGTAGGTTAAGGAAGTGCGCTACATTCATGCTGCAGGCTGAAGCTGCTGGTACTAAGGAGGGTAAGGAGGTGAGCTACATTCATGCTGCAGGCTGCAGTTGCTGGTACTAAGGAGGTTAAGGAGGTGAGCTGCATTCATACCGCAGGCTACAGCTGCTGCAACTGAGGTAAAGGAGGTGAACTACATTCATGCTGCAGCCTGCAGCTGCTGGTACTAAGGAGGTTAAGGAGGCAATCTACATTCATGCTGCAGGCTGCAGCTGCTGGAATAAAGGAGGTTAAGGAGGTGAGCTACATTCATGCTGCAGGCTGTAGCTGCTGGTACTAAGGATGTAAGGAGGTGAGCTACATTCTTGCTGCAGGCTGCAGCTGCTGGTATTGAGGAGGTTAAGAAGGTGAGCTACATTCATCCTGCAGGCTGCAGCTGTGGGTATGAAGGAGGTTAAGTAGGTGAGCTACATTCTTGCTGCAGGCTTCAGCTGTGGGTATGAAGGAGGTTAACTAGGTGAGCTACATTCTTGCTGCAGGCTGCAGCTGCTGGTATAAAGAATTTTAAGGAGATAAGCTACATTCATGCTGCAGGCTGCAGCTGCTGGTTTTAAGGAGGTTAAGGAGGTGAGCTGTATTCATGCCACAGGCTACATCTGCTAGTACTAAGGAGACTAACGAGGTGAGCTACATTCATGCTGCAGGCTGCTGCTGGTGGAACTATAGATGTTAAGGAGGTGAACTACATTCATGCTGCGGCCTGCAGCTGCTGGTACTAAGGAGGTTAAGGAAGTGAGCTACATTCATGCTACAGGCTGCAGCAGCTGGTACTAAGGAAGTTAAGGAGGTGGGATACAGCAGCAGGCTGCAGCTGCTGGAATTATGGAGGTTAAGGAAGTGGGCTACATTCACGCTGCAGCTGCAGTTATTAAGGAGGTTAAGGAGGTGAGCTAAACTTGCAGGCTGCAGCAGCTGGTACTAAGGAGGATAAGGAGGTGAGCTACATTCACGCTGCAGGCTGCAGCTGCTGGTATTACGAAGTTTAAGGTGATGAGCTACATTCATACTGCAGGCTGTAACTGCTGCTATTAAGGAGGTTAAGGCAGTGAGTTGCATTCATGCTGCAGGCTATAGCTGCTGGTAGTGAGGTTAAGGAGGTGAGCTACATTTAAGCTGCAGCCTGCAGCTTCTGGAACTAATGAGGTTAAGAAAGTCAGCTACGTTCATGCTGCTACCTACAGCAGCTGGTACTAAGGAGGTTAAGAAGGTGAGGTACATTCATGCGGCAGGCTTCAGCTGCTGGTACTAAGGAAGTTAAGGAGCAGGGCAACAGCAGCAGGCTGCAGCTGCTGGTATTAAGGAGTTTAAGCAAGTGAGCTACATTCATGCTGCAGCTGCAGGTATTCAGGAGGTTAAAGAGCTGAGCTACAGCAGGAGGCTGCAGCTGCTAGTACTAAAGAGGTAAAGGAGGTGGCCTACACTCGTGCTGCAGCCTGCAGTTGCTGGTACTAAGGAGGTTATGGAGGTGAGCTGCACTCATGCCGCAACCTTCAGCTGCTGGTATTAAGGATAAAGAGGTCAACTACATTAATGCTGCAGGCTGCAGCTGCTGGTACTAAGGAGGTTAAGGAGGTGAACTGCATTCATGCTGCAGCCTGCAGCTGCTGGTACTATGGAGGTTAAGGAGAAGAGCTACATTCATGCTGCAGGCTGCAGCTGCTGGTACGAAGGAGGTTAACGAGGAGAGCTACATTCATGTTGCAGTCTGCAGCTGCTGGCATTAAGGAGCTTATGAAGGAAGGCTACATTCATGATGCAGGCTGCAGCAGCTGGTATTAAGGAGGTTAAGGAGATTAGCTACATTCATGCTGCAGGCTGCAGCTGCTGGTGTAACGGAGGTTGAGGAGGTGAGCTACATTCATGCTGCAGGCTGCAACTGCTGGTATTAAGGAGCTTATTGAGGTGAGCTACATTCATCCTGCAGCCTGCAGCTGCTGGTAGTAAGGAGGTTAAGGAGGTGAGTTGCATTCATGCTGCAGGCTACAGCTGCTGGTATTAAGGACATTAAGGAGGTGAGCCACATTCATGCTGCAGGCTGCAGCTGCTGGTATTAAGGATGTTAAGGAAGTGAGCTTCATTCATCCTGCAGCTACAGCTGCTGGTACTAAGGAGGTTAAGCAGGTGAGCTACATTCATGTTGCAGTCTGCAGCTGCTGGTATTAAGGACGTTAAGGAGGTGAGCTACGTTCATGTTGCAGACTGCAGCTGCTGGAATTAAGGAGGTGAAGGAGGTGAACTACAGCAGCAGGCTGCAGCTGCAGGTATTAAGGAGGTTAAGGAGGTCAGCTACATTCCTGCTGCAGGCTGCAGCTGCTGGTACTAAGGAAGGTAAGGAGGTGAGCTACATTCATGCAGCAGGATGCAGCTGCTGGTACTAAGTAGGTTAAGGAGGTGAGCTACATTCATGCTGCAGGCTGCAGCTGCTGGTATTTAGGAGGATAAGGAGGTGAGCTGCATTCTTGCCCGGGCTACAGTTGGGGGTACAAAGGAGGTTAAGGAGGTGAGCTACATTCAAGCAGCAGGATGCAGCTGCTGGTTTTAAGGAGGTTAAGGAGGTGAGCTACTTTCATGTCGCAGGATGCAGCTGCTGGTACTAAGGAGGTTAAGGAGTTGAGCTACATTCATACTGCAAGGTGCAGCTGCCGGAATTAGGGAGGTTAAGGAGTCGAGCCACATTCATGCTGCAGGCTGCTGCTGCTGGGATTAAGGAGGTTAAGGAGGTGAGCTACATTCATCCTGCAGGCTGCAACTGTGGGTACAAAGGAGGTTAAGGAGGTGAGCTACATTCACACTGCAGGCTGCAGCTGCTGGTTTTAAGGAGGTTAAGGAGGTTAGCTGCATTCATGCCGCAGGCTACATCTGGTGGTACGAAGGAGGTTAACGAGGTGAGCTACATTCATGCTGCTGGCTGCTGCTGGTGGTACTATGCTTGTCAAGGAGATGAACTACATTCATGCTGCTGCCTGCAGCTGCTGGTACTAAGGAGGATAAGGAAGTGAGCTACATTCATGCTGCAGGCAACAGCTGCTGGTACTAAGGAGGTTAAGGAGGTGAGCTACAAACATGCTGCAGGCTTCAGCAGCTGGTACTAAGAAAGCTAAGGAGGTGAGCTACATTCATGCTGCAATTGCTGGTGGTACTAAGGAAGTTAACGAAGTGAGCTACATTCATGCTGCAGGCAACAGCTGCTGGTATAAGGAGGTTAAGGAGGTGAGCAACATTCATGCTGCTGGCTGCAACTGCTGGTATTTAGGAGGATAAGCAGGTGAGCTACATCCATGTTGTAGGCTGCTGCTGCTGGTATTAAAAAGGTTAAGAAGATGAACTACATTCATGCTGCAGGCTGCAGCTGCTGGTATTTAGGAGGATAAGGAGGTGAGCTGCATTCTTGCCCAGGCTACAGCTGGGGGTACAAAGGAGGTTAAGGAGGTGAGCTACATTCAAGCAGCAGGCTGCAGCTGCTGGTTTTAAGGAGGTTAAGGAGGTGAGCCACATTCATGCTGCATGCTGCAGCTGCTGGTACTAAGGAGGTTAAGGAGGTGTCCTACATTCATGCTGCAGCTGCTGGTACTAATGAGGTTAAGGAGGTGAGCTACATTCGTGCAGTAGCCTGCTGCTGCTGGAATTAAGAAGTTTAAGGAGATGAGCTACATTCATGCTGCAGGGTGCAGCTGCTGGATTTAAGGATGTTAAGGAGGTGTGCTACATTCATGGTGCAGGCTACAGCTGCTGGTATTAAGGAGGTTAGGGAGGTGAGCTACATTCATGCTGCACGCTGCAGCAGCTGGTACTAAGTAGGTTAAGGGTGTCAGCTACATGCACGCTGCAGGCTGCAGCTGCTTGTCTTAAGAAGTTTAAGGTGATTAGCTTCATTCATGCTGCAGTATGGAGCTGCTGGTTTTAATGAGGTTAAGGAGGTGAGCCACATTCATGGTGCAGGCTACAGCTGCTGGTACTAAGGAGGTTAAGGAGGTGAGCTACATTAATGCTGCATACTGCAGCAGCTGGTACTAAGGAAGTTAAGGAGGTGGGATACAGCAGCAGGCTGCAGCTGCTGGAATTATGGAGGTTAAAGAAGTGGGCTACATTCATGCTGCAGCTGCAGGTATTAAGGAGGTTAAGGAGGTGAACTAAATTTGAAGGCTGCAGCAGCTTGTACTAAGGAGGAAAAGGAGGTGAGCTACATTCACGCTGCAGGCTGCAGTGGCTGGTATTAAGAAGTTTAAGGTGATGAGCTACATTCATGCTGTAGGCTGTAGCTGCTGCTATTAAGGAGGTTAAGGCGATGAGTTGCATTCATGCCACCAGCGATAGCTACTGGTAGTGAGGTTAAGGAGGTGAGCTACATTTATGCTGCAGGCTGCAGCTGCTGGTACTAAGGATGTTAAGGAGGTGAACTACATTCAAGCTGCAGCCAGCAGCTTCTGGAACTAATGAGGTTAAGAAAGTGAGCTACGTTCATGCTGCTGCCTACAGCAGCTGGTACTAAAGAGGTTAAGGAGGTGAGGTACATTCATGCGGCAGGCTGCAGCTGCTGATACTAAGGAAGTTAAGGAGCGGGGCAACAGCAGCAGGCTGCACCTGCTGGTATTAAGGAGGTTAAGCAAGTGAGCTACATTCATGCTGCAGCTGCTGGTATTCAGGAGGTTAAAGAGCTGAGCTACAGCAGGAGGCTGCAGCTGCTAGTACTAAAGAGGTAAAGGAGGTGGGCTACACTCGTGCTGCAGCCTGCAGTTGCTGGTACTAAGGAGGTTATGGAGGTGAGCTGCACTCATGCCGCAACCTTCAGCTGCTGGTACTAAGGATAAGGAGGTCAACTACAATACTGCTGCAGCCTGCAGCTGCTGGTACTAAGGAGTTTAAGGAGAATAGCTACATTCATGCTGCAGGCTCCAGTTGCTGGTACTAAGGATGTTAAGGAGGTGAACTAAATTCATGCTGCAGCCTGTAGCTGCTGGTACTGAGGAGGTTAACGAGGTGAGCTACATTCATCCTGCAGCCTGCAGCTGCTGGAAGGAAGGAGGTTAAGGAGGTGGGCTTCAGCAGCAGGCAGCAGCTGCAGGTTTAAAGGAGGTTAAGGAAGAGACCTACATTCATGTTGCAGCTTCTGGTATTAAGGAGGAAAAGGAGGTGAGCTACAGCAGCAGGCTGCAGATGCTGGCACTAAGGAGGTTAAGGAGGTGAGCTACATTCATTCTGAAGGCTACAGTTGCTGGTAATAAGGACGTTAAGGAGTTGAGCTACGATCACCCAGCAGGTTGCAGCTGCTGGTACTAAGGAGGTTAAGGAGGTGAGCTACATTCATGTTGCAGGCAGCAGCTGCTGGTATTAAGGAGGTTAGGGAGGTGAGCTACATTCATGCTGCAGGCTGCTGCTGCTGGTGTTGAGGAGGTTAAGGAGGTGAGCTACATTCTGCCTGCAGCCTGCAGCTGCCGCTAGTAAGGAGGTTAAGGAGGTAGGCTACAGCAGCAGCCTGCAGCTGCTGGTATTAAATAGGTTATGGAGGTGGGCTACAGCAGCAGGCTGCAGCTGCTGGTACTACGGAGGTTAAGCAGATGAGCTACATTCATGCAGCAGGCTGCAGCTGCTGGTACTAAGGAGGTTAAGGGGGTGAGCTACATCCATGCTGCAGGCTGCAGCTGCTCGAATTAAGGAGGTTAAGGAGGTGACAAATCCCGCTGCTTGCTGCAGCTGCTGGTAATAAGAAGTCTAAGGAGATGAGCTACATTCATGCTGCAGGCTTCAACTGCTGGAATTAAGGAGGTTAAGGAGGTGAGCTACTTTCATGCCGCTGGCTACAGCTGCTGGTACTAAGGAGGTTAAGGAGGTGAGCAACATTCATGCTGCAGGCTGCGGCTGCTGGTACTAAGGATGTTAAGGAGGTGAACTACATTCATGCTGCAGCCTGCAACTGCTGGTACTAAGGAGGTAACAGAAGTTAGCTACATCCATGCTGCAGGCTTCAGCTGCTGGTACTAAGGAGGTTACGGAGGTGAGCTACATTAATGCTGCAGGCTACAGCAGCTGGAACTTAGGAGGCTAAGGAGGTGAGCAACGTTCATGCTGCAGGCTGCAGCTACTGGTACTAAGGAAGTTAATGAGTTGGGCTACAGCAGCACGCTGCAGCTGAAGGTATGAAGGTGGTTAGCGAAGTGAGTTACATTCCTTCTGCAGCTGCTGGTACTAAGGAGGTTAAGGAGGTAATCTACATTCATGCTGTAGCCTGCAGCTTCTGGTACTAAGGAGGTTAAGGAGGTGAGCTACATTCATGCTGCAGGCTCGCGGCTGCCGTAATAAGAATGTAAGGAAGCAGCCACACCGATGCAGGCCGCGCTGCCAGTAATAAGAATGGGCGAAGTGAGCTACATTCGTGATGCAGGCTGCAGCTGCTGGTACTAAGGAGGTTAACGAGGTGAGCTACATTCACCCAGCAGGCTGCAGGTGCTGATATTAAGGAGGTGAGCTACATTCATGCTTCTGGCTGCAGCTTCTGGTATTAAGGAGGTTAAGGTGGTGAACTACTTTCATGCAGCAGCTGCTGGTATTAAGGAGGTTAAGGAGGTGAACTACAGCAGCAGGCTGCAGCTGCTGGTATTAAGAGGTAAAGGAGGTCAGCTACATTCCTGCTGCAGGCTGCAGCTGCTGGTACTAAGGAGGTTAAGGAGGTGAGCTGCATTCTTGCTGCAGCCTGTGGCTTCTAGTACTAAGGAGGTGAAGAAGGTGAGCTACATTCATGCTGCAGGCTGCAGTTGCTGGTACTAAACAGGTTAAGGAGGTGAGCAACATTCCTGCTGTAGCCTGCAGCTGCTGGTACTAAAGATGTAAGGAGGTGAACTACATTCATGCTGCAGGCTGCAGCTGCTGGTACTAAGCAGGTTAAGGAAGTGAGGTACATTAATGCTGCAGGCTACAGCTGCTGGTACTAAGGATGTAAGGAGGTGAGCTACATTCAAGCTGTAGACTGCAGCTGCTGGTACTAAGGAGGCTTTGGAAGTGAACTACATTCATGCCACAGCCTGCAACCGCAGGTACTAAGGATGTAAGGAGGTGAGCTACATTCAAGCTGCAAGCTGTAGCTGCTGGTACTAAGGAGGTTAATCAGGTGAGCTACATTCATGCTGCAGGCTGCAGCTGCTGGTATTAAGGAGGTTAAGGAGGTGAGCTACATTCAATCTGCAGGCTGCAGCGGCTGGTATTATGGAGGTTAAGGAGGTGAGCTACATTCATCCTGCAGGCAGCAGCTGCTGGTACTAAGGAGGTTAAGGAGGTGTGCTACATTCTTGTTGCAAGCTGCAGCTGCTGTAATTAAGGAGGTTAAGGAGGTGAGCTACATTCATCCTGCAGGCAGCAGCTGCTGGTACTAAGGAGGTTAAGGAGGTGAGCTACATTCTTGCTGCAAGCTGCAGCTGCTGGAATTAAGGAGGTTAAAGAGGTGAGCTACATTCATGCTGCAGCCCGCAGCTTCTGGTACTAAGGAGGTTAAGGAGGTGAGCTACATTCATGCTGCAGGCTGCAGTTACTGATACTAAGGACATAAGGAGGTGAGCTACATTCATGCTGCAGGCTGCAGCTGCTGGTACTATGGAGGTTAAGGAGGTGAGATACATCCATGCTGCAGGCTGCAGCTGCTGGTATTAAGGAGGTTAAGGAGGTGAGATACATTCACACTGCAGGCTGCAGATGCTGGTTTTAAGAAGGTTAAGGAGGTGAGCTGCATTCATGCCGTAGGATACAGCTGCTGGCACTCAGGAGGTTAAGGAGGTGAGCTACATTCATGCTGCAGGCTGCAGCTGCTGGAATTAAGGAGGTTAAGGAGGTGAGCTACATTCATGCTGCAGCCCGCAGCTTCTGGTACTAAGGAGGTTAAGGAGGTGAGCTACATTCATGCTGCAGGCTGCAGTTACTGATACTAAGGATGTAAGGAGGTGAGCTACATTCATGCTGCAGGCTGCAGCTGCTGGTACTATGGAGGGTAAGGAGGTGAGATACATTCATGCTGCAGGCTGCAGCTGCTGGTATTAAGGAGGTTAAGGAGGTGAGATACATTCACACTGCAGGCTGCAGATGCTGGTTTTAAGAAGGTTAAGGAGGTGAGCTGCATTCATGCCGCAGGATACAGCTGCTGGCACTAAGGAGGATATGGAGGTGAGCTACATTCATGCTGCAGGCTGCAGCTTCTGGTATTAAGGAGGTTAAGGAGGTGAGCAACATTCACACTGCAGGCTGCAGATGCTGGTTTTAAGAAGGTTAAGGAGGTGAGCTGCATTCATGCCGCAGGATACAGCTGCTGGCACTCAGGAGGTTAAGGAGGTGAGCTACATTCATGCTGCAGGCTGCAGTTACTGATACTAAGGATGTAAGGAGATGAGCTACATTCATGCTGCAGGCTGCAGCTGCTGGTACTAAGTAGGTTAAGGAAGTGAGGCACATTCAAGCTGCAGGTTACAGCTGCTAGTACTAAGGAGGTTAAGGAGGTGAGCTACATTCATGCTGCAGGCTGCAGATGCTGGTTTTGAGAAGGTTAAGGAGGTGAGCTGCATTCATGCCACAGGATACAGCTGCTGGCACTAAGGAGGTTAAGGAGGTGAGCTACATTCATGCTGCAGCCTGCAGCTTCTGGTACTAAGTAGGTTAAGGAAGTGAGGTACATTCAAGCTGCCGGCTGCAGTTACTGGTACTAAGGAAAGAAGGAGATGAGCTACAATCATGCTGTATGCTGCAGCTGCTGTACTAAGGAGGTTAAGGAGGTGAGCTACATTCACCCTGCATTCTGCAGCTGTGGTGCGAAGGTGGTTAAGAAGGTGAGCTACATTCATCCTGAAGGCTACAGCTGCTGGTACTAAGGAGGTTAAGCAGGTGAGCTACATTCATGCTGCAGGCTACAGCTGCTGGAACTAAGGAGGTTAAGGAGGTGAGCCACATTCATGCTGCAGGCTGCAGCTTCTGCTACTAAGGAGGTTAAGGAGGTGAGCTACATTCACGCTGCTGGTTGCAGATGCTGGTATTAAGAAGGTTAAGAAGGTGAGCTGCATTCATGCCGCAGGCTACAGCTGCTGGTACTACGGTGGCTAAATAGGTGAGCTACATTCATGCTGCAGGCTGCAGCTCCTGGTAGTAAGGACGTTAAGGAGGTGAGCTAGATCCATGCAACAGGCTGCAGCTTTTGGTATTAAGGAGGTTGAGAAGGTGAGCTACATTTAAGCTGCAGGCTGCAGCTGCTGATGCTATGGAAGTAAAGGAGGTGGCCTGCAGCTGCAGGCTGCAGCTGTTGGTATTAAGCAGGTTAAGGAAGTGAGCTACATCCATGCTGCAGCTGCTGGTATTAATGAGGTTAAGAAGGTGAGCTACAGGAGCAGGCTGCAGCTGCTGGTACTGAG
This sequence comes from Neoceratodus forsteri, assembly GCA_016271365.2. Lineage (NCBI taxonomy): Eukaryota > Metazoa > Chordata > Ceratodontiformes > Ceratodontidae > Neoceratodus > Neoceratodus forsteri. The sequence continues at coordinate 497,799,323 of CM057457.1, forward strand.
GAGGTTAAGGAGGTGAGCTACATTCATACCGTAGGCTACAGCTGCTGCTTCTGAGGTTAGGGAGGTGAACTACAATCATGCTGTGGCCTGCAGTTGCTGGTACTAAGGAGGTTAAGAAGGTAACTTACATTCATGCTGCACTTGCTGGCAATAAGGAAGTTAAGGAGGTGAACTACATCCTTGCTGCAGCCTGCAGCTGCTGGTACTAAGGAGGTTCAGGAGGTGAGCTACATTCATGCTGCAGGCTGCAGTAGCTGATACATAGGATGTTAAGGAGGTGAGCTGCATTCATGCAGTTGGCTGCAGCTGCTGGTATTAAGAAGGTTAAGAAGGTGAGCTGCCTTCATGCTGCAGGCTGCAGCTGCTGGTACTAAGGAGATTAAGGAGGTGTCCTACATTCATGCTGCAGCTGCTGGTACTAATGAGGTTAAGGAGGTGAGCTACATTCGTGCAGTAGCCTGCAGCTGCTGGAATTAAGAAGTTTAAGGAGATAAGCTACATTCATGCTGCAGGGTGCAGCTGCTGGATTTAAGGACGTTAAGGAAGTGTGCTACATTCATGCTGCAGGCTGCAGCTGGTGCTATTAAGAAGGTTAAGGAGGTGAGCTGCCTTCATGCTGCAGGCTGCAGCTGCTGGTACTAAGGAGGTTAAGGAGGTGAGCTACATTCATCTTGCAGGCTACAGCTGCTGGTACTAAGGAGGTTCAGAAGGTGAGTTACATTCATGCTGCAGGCTGCAGTAGCTGATACATAGGATGTTATGGAGGTGAGCTGCATTCATGCAGTTGGCTGCAGCTGCTGGTATTAAGGTTAAGGGGTGAGCTACACTCACGCTGCAGGCTGCAGCTGCTGGAATAAAGAAGCTGATGAGATTAGCTGCATTCATGCTGCATTCTGCAGCTGTTGGTTTTAAGGAGGTTAAGGAGGTGAGCTACAAACATGCTGCAGGCTTCAGCAGCTGGTACTTAGAAAGCTAAGGAGGTGAGCTACATTCATGCTGCAATTGCTGGTGGTACTAAGGAGGTTAACGAGGTGAGCTGCATTCATGCTGCAGGCAACAGCTGCTGGTACTAAGGTGGTTAAGGAGGTGAGCTACATTCATGCTGCAGGCTGCAGCTGCTGGTACTAAGGAGGTGAGCTACATTCATGCTGCAGGCTGCAGCTGCTGGTATTTAGGAGGATAAGCAGGTGAGCTACATTCATGTTGTAGGCTGCTGCTGCAGGTATTAAAAAGGTTAAGGAGACGAACTACATTCATGCTGCAGGCTGCAGCTGCTGGTATTTAGGAGGATAAGGAGGTGAGCTGCATTCTTGCCCGGGCTACAGTTGGGGGTACAAAGGAGGTTATGGAGGTGAGCTACATTCAAGCAGCAGGCTGCAGCTGCTGGTTTTAAGGAGGTTAAGGAGGTGAGCTACTTTCATGTCGCAGGATACAGCTGCTGGTACTAAGGAGGTTAAGGAGTCGAGCCACATTCATGCTGCAGGCAGCTGCTGCTGGGATTAAGAAGGTTAAGGAGGTGAGCTACATTCATCCTGCAGGCTGCAACTGTGGGTACGAAGGAGGTTAAGGAGGTGAGCTACATTCACACTGCAGGGTGCAGCTGCTGGTTTTAAGGAGGTTAGGGAGGTTAGCTGCATTCATGCTGCAGGCTACATCTGGTGGTATGAAGGAGGTTAACGAGGTGAGCTACATTCATGCTGCTGGCTGCTGCTGGTGGTACTATGGATGTTAAGGAGGTGAACTACATTCATGCTGCTGCCTGCAGCTGCTGGTACTAAGGATTTTAAGGAAGTGAGCTACATTCATGCTGCAGGCAACAGCTGCTGGTACTAAGGAGGTTAAGGAGGTGAGCTACAAACATGCTGCAGGCTTCAGCAGCTGGTACTAAGAAAGCTAAGGAGGTGAGCTACATTCATGCTGCAATTGCTGGTGGTACTAAGGAGGTTAATGAAGTGAGCTACATTCATGCTGCAGGCAACAGCTGCTGGTATAACGAGGTTAAGGAGGTGAGCAACATTCATGCTGCAGGCTGCAACTGCTGGTACTAAGGAGGTTAAGGAGGTGAGCTACATTCCTGCTGCAGGCAGCAACTGCTGGTACTAAGGAGGTTAAGGAGGTGAGCTACATTCATGCTGCAGGCTGTAGCTGCTGGTATTAAGCAGGTTAAGGAGGTGAGCTACATTCATGCTGCAGGCTTCAGCTGCTGGTATTTAGAAGGATAAGCAGGTGAGCTACATTCATGTTGTAGGCTGCTGCTGCTGGTATTAAAAAGGTTAAGGAGATGAACTACATTCATGCTGCAGGCTGCAGTTGCTGGTATTTAGGAGGATAAGGAGGTGAGCTGCATTCTTACCCAGGCTACAGTTGGGGGTACAAAGGAGGTTAAGGAGGTGGGCTACACCAGAAGGCTGCAGCTTCTGGTATTATGGAGGTTAAGCAGGTGAGCTACATTCATAGTGCAGGCTGCAGCTGCTGGTATTTATGAGGTTAAGTAGGCGAGCTACATTCACACTGCAGGCTGCAGCTGCTGGTATTAAAGAGGTTAAAGAGGTGAACTGCAGCAGCAGGCTGCAGCTGCTGGTATTAAGGAGGTTAAGGAGGTGAGCTACATTCATGCTGCAGGCTGCAGCTCCTGGTACTAAGGCGGTTATGGAGGTTAGCTACATTCATGCTGCAGCCTGCAGCTGCTGGTACTACGGAGGTTAAGTAGGTGAGCTACATTCATGCTGCAGGCTGCAGCTGCTTGTACTAAGGAGGTTTAGGAAGTGAGCTACATTCATGCTGCAGGCTGCAGTTGCTGGTATTAAGGATGTTAAGGAGGTGAACTGCATTCATGCTGTATCCTGCAGCTGCTGTGGCTAAGGAGGTTAACAAGGTGAGCTACATTCATATTGCTGGCTGCAGCTGCAGGTACGTAGAAAGTTACAGAGGTGAGCTACATTGATGCTGCAGGCTGCAGCTTCTGGTACTAAGGAAGTTAAGGGTGTGGGCTACAGCAGCAGGTTGCAGCTGCAGGTATTAAGGTGGTTAAGGAACTGAGCTACATCCATGCTGCAGCTGCTGGTATTAAGGATGTTAAGGAGGTGAGCAACAGCAGTAGGTTGCAGCTGCTGGTGCTAAGGATGTTAGGAAGTGAGCTACATTCATGCTCCACGCCTCAGTTGCTGGTACTAAGGATGCAAGGAGGTGAGCTAGATTCATGCTTCTGGCTGCAACTCTGGTACTAAGGAGGTTAAGCGGGTTAGCTACATTCTCCTGCGGCTGCAGCTGCTGGTATTAAGGAGGTTACGGAGTTGGGCTACTTTCATCCTGCAGGCTACAGCTGCTGGTACTAAGGATGCTAAGGAGGTGAGCTACATTCATGCTGCAGGCTGCAGCTACAGGTACTAGGGAAGTTAAGGAGGTGAGCTGCATTCATGCTGCAGGCTGCAGCTGCTGGTATTTAGGAGGTTATGGTTAAGGAGGAGAGCTACATTCACACTGCAGGCTGCAGCTGCTGGTATTAAGGGGGTTAAGGAAGTGAGCAACATTCATGCTGTAGCTGCTGGTATTAAGGAGGTTAAGGAGGTGAGCAACAGCAGCAGGATGCAGCTACTAGTACTAAGGAGGTTAGGAAGTGAGCTACATTCATGCTTCAGGCTGCAGTTGCTGGTAGTAAGGATGTGAGGAGGTGAGCTAGATTCATGCTGCAGGCTGCTGCTTCTGGTACTAAGGAAGTTAAGGGGGTGGGCTACATTCATCCTGCCGGCTGCAGCAGCTGGTACTAATGAGGATATGGAGGTGAGCTACATTCATGCTGCAGGCTACAGCTGCTGATATTAAGGAGGTTAAGGAGGTGAGGTACATTGACGCTGCAGGCTGCAGCTGCTGGAACTAAGAAGGTTAAGGAGAAGAGCTGCAGTCACGCCGCAATCTACAGCTACTTGTACTAAGGATGTTAAGGAGGTGAGCTTCATTCATGCTGCAGGCTGCAGCTCCTGTTACTAAGGAGGTTAATGAGGTGAGCTACATTCATCCTGCAGGCTGCAGCTGTTGGTACTAAAGGGGTTAAGCAGCTGAGCTAGTTTCATGCTGCAGACTACAGCTGCCAGTACTAAGGAGGTTAAGGAGGTGAGCTGCATTCATGCTGCAGTCTACAGCGGCTGGAACTAAGGAGGTTAAGCAGGTGAACTTCATCCTTGCTGTAGGCTGCAGCTGCTGGTATTAACGAGGTTAAGGAGGTGAGCTACATTCATGCAGCAGGCTGCATCTGCTGGTACTATGGAGGCTAAGCAGATGAGCTACATTCGTGCTGCATGCTGCAGTTGCAGGTACTAAGGATGTTATGGAGGTGAACTATATTCATGCTGCAGCCTGCAGCTGCTGGTACTAAGGAGGTTAAGAAGGTGAGCAACATTCATGCTGTAGGCTGCAGCTGCTGGTACTTATGAGGTTATGGATGTGAGCTAAATTCATGCTGCAGGCAGCAGCAGCTGGTATTAAGGAGGTTAAGAAGGTGGGCTACATTCATCCAGCAGGCTGCAGCAGCTGGTATTAAGGAGGATAAGGCGGTGAGCTACATTCCTCCTGCAAGCTGCAGCTGCTGGTACTAAGGAGGATTAGGAGGTGAGCTACATTCATGCTGCAGGCTGCAGCTGCTGATTTTAAGGAGGTTAAGGAGTTGAGCCACATTCATGCTGCAGGCTGCAGCTGCTGGTATTAAGGAGGTTAAGGAGGTGAGCCACATTTATCCCGAAGCCTGCAGCTGCTGGTAGAAAGGAGGTTAAAGAGGTGGGCTACACCAGAAGGCTGCAGCTTCTGGTATTATGGAGGTTAAGCAGGTGAGCTACATTCATAGTGCAGGCTGCAGCTGCTGGTATTTATGAGGTTAAGTAGGCGAGCTACATTCACACTGCAGGCTGCAGCTGCTGGTATTAAGGAGGTTAAAGAGGTGAACTGCAGCTGCTGGTATTAAGGAGGTTAAGGAGGTGAGCTACATTCATGCTGCAGGCTGCAGCTCCTGGTACTAAGGCGGTTATGGAGGTTAGCTACATTCATGCTGCAGCCTGCAGCTGCTGGTACTAAGGAGGTTAAGGAGGTGAGCTACATTCATGCTGCAGGCTGCAGCTGCTGATGCTAAGGATGTAAGGATGTGAGCTACATTCATGCTGCAGGCTGCAACTGCTTGTACTAAGGAGGTTAAGGAGGTGAGCTACATTCATGCTGCAGGCTGCAGCTGCTTGTACTAAGGAGGTTTAGGAAGTGAGCTACATTCATGCTGCAGGCTGCAGTTGCTGGTATTAAGGATGTTAAGGAGGTGAACTGCAGTCATGCTGTATCCTGCAGCTGCTGCGGCTAAGGAGGTTAACAAGGTGAGCTACATTCATACTGCTGGCTGCAGCTGCAGGTACGTAGAAAGTTACAGAGGTGAGCTACATTGATGCTGCAGGCTGCAGCTTCTGGTACTAAGGAAGTTAAGGAGGTGGGCTACAGCAGCAGGTTGCAGCTGCAGGTATTAAGGGGGTTAAGGAACTGAGCTACATTCATGCTGCAGCTGCTGGTGTTAAGGATGTTAAGGAGGTGAGCAACAGCAGTAGGTTGCAGCTGCTGGTGCTAAGGATGTTAGGAAGTGAGCTACATTCATGCTCCACGCTTCAGTTGCTGGTACTAAGGATGCAAGGAGGTGAGCTAGATTCATGCTTCTGCCTGCACCTTCTCGTACTAAGGAGGTTAAGCGGGTTAGCTACATTCCTCCTGCAGGCTGCAGCTGCTGGTATTAAGGAGGTTACGGAGTTGGGCTACTTTCATCCTGCAGGCTACAGCTGCTGGTACTAAGGATGCTAAGGAGGTGAGCTACATTCATGCTGCAGGCTGCAGCTACAGGTACTAGGGAAGTTAAGAAGGTGAGCTGCATTCATGCTGCAGGCTGCAGCTGCTGGTATTTAGGAGGTTATGGTTAAGGAGGAGAGCTACATTCACACTGCAGGCTGCAGCTGTTAGTACTAAGAAGGTTAATGAGGTGAGCTGCAGTCACGACGCAGGCTACATCTGCTGGTACTAAGGATGTTCAGGAGGTGAGCTTCATTCTTGCCAAAGGCTGCAGCTGCTGGTACTAAGGAGGTTAAGGAGGTGAGCAACATTCATGGTGCAGGCTGCAGCTGCTGGTATTAAGAAGGTTAAGGAGATGAACTACATTCATGCTGCTGGCTGCAGCTGCTGGTATTTAGGAGGTTAAGGAGGTGAGCTGCATTCTTGTCCAGGCTACAGCTGGTGGTACAAAGGTGGTTAAGGAGGTGAGCTACATTCATGCTGCAGGCTGCAGCTGCTGGTTTTAAGGAGGTTAAGGAGGTGAGCCACATTCATGCTGCATGCTGCAGCTGCTAGTATTAAGGAGGTTAAAGAGGTGAACTACAGCAGCAGGCTGCAGCTGCTGGTATTAAGGAGGTTAAGGGGGTGAGCTACATTCCTGCGCAGGCTGCAACTGCTGGTACTTAGGAGGTTAAGGAGGTCAGCTACATTCATGCTGAAGGCTTACAGCTGCTGGTACTAAGGAGGTTAAGGAGGTGAGCTACATTCATGCTTCTGACTGCACCTGATGGTACTAAGGATGTCAGGAGGTGAGCTACATTCCTGCTGCAGGCAGCTGGTACTAAGGAGGTTATGCAGGTGAGCTACATTAATGCTGCAGACTGCAGTTGCTGGTGTTAAGAAGGTTAAGGAGATGAGCTTCTTTCATGCTGCAGGCTGCAGCTGCTAGTATTAAGGCGGATAAGGAGTTGTGCTGCATTCATGCTGCAGGATACAGCTACTGGTACTAAGGAGGTTAAGAAGGTGACCTAAATTCATGCTGCAGTTGCTGGTACTAAGGATGTTAAGGAGGTGAACTACATTCATGCTGCTGCCTGCAGCTGTTGGTCCTAAGGTGGTTAAGGAGGTGAGCTACATTCATACTGAAGTCTGCAGCTGCTGGTACTATGGAGGTTAAGGAGTCACACTACATTCATGCTACAGACTGCAGCTGCTGATACTATGGAGGTGAGCTACAATCATGCAAAAGGCTGCAGCTGCTGGTATTAAGAAGGTTAAGGGGGTGAGCTACAATCATCCTGCAGACTGCAGCTGCTGGTACCAAAAAGGTTAAAGAGATGAGCTACATTCATGCTGCAGGCTGCGGCTGCTGGTATTAAGAATGTTAAGGAGGTGAGCTGCATTCTTTCCAAGGCTACGATTGCTGGTACTAAGGAGGTTAAGGAGGTGAGCTCCATTCATGCTGCAGTTGCTGGTACTAAAGATGTTAAGGAGGTGAACTACTTTCATGCTGCAGTCTGCAGCTGCTGGTACTAAGGAGGTTAAGGAGGTGAGCTATATTCATACTGCAGTCTGCAGTTGCATGTACTATGGAGGATAGAGAGGTGAGCCACATTCATGCTATGTGCTGCAGCTGCTTGTACTATGGAGGTTAAGGGAGTGAGCAACATTCATGCTGCAGGCTGCAGCTGCGGCTACTAATGAGGTCCAGGAGGAGCTACATTCATGCTGCAGGCCGCAGCTGCTGCTATTGAGAAGTTGAAGGAGAAAAGCTACATTCATGCAGCAGGCGGCAGTTGCTGGTTTTAAGGAAGTAAAGGAGGTGACCCACACTCATGCAGCAGGCTGCTGCTGCTGGTACTAAGGAGGTTAAGCAGGTGAGCTACATTCATGCTGCAGTCTGCAGGTGCTGGTAATAAGGAAGTTAAGTAGGTGAGCTACATTCAAACTGCAGGCTGCAGCTGCTGGTATAAAGGAGGTTAAGGGGTGAACTACAGCAGGAGGCACAAGCTGCTGGTATTAAGGAGGTTAAGGAGGTGAGCTACATTCCTGCTGCAGGCTGCTGCTGCTTGTACTAAAGAGGTTAAGGAGGTGAGCTATATCCGTGCTTCAGGCTGCAGCTGCTGGTTCTAAGGTGGTTAAGGAGGTGAGGTACATTCATGCGGCAGGCTGCAGCTGCTGGTACTAAGGATGTAAGGAGATGAGCTACAGTCATGCTGCAGACTGCAGCTGCCAGTTCTATGGAGGTTAAGAAGGTGAGCTACATTCTTGCTGCAGGCTGCACCTGCTTATACTATGGAGGTTGAGGAGGTGAGCTACATTCATGCTCCAGGCTGCAGTTACTGGTACTAAGGATGTTAAGGAGGTGAACTACATTCATGCTGTAGCCTGCAGCTGCTGGTGCTCAGGAGGTTAAGGAGGTGAGCTTCATTCATGCTGCGGGCCGCAGCTACTGGTATTTAGAAGGTTACAGAGTTGAGCTACATTCATACTGCAGGCTGCAGCTGCTGGTATTAAGGAGGTTAAGGAGGTGAGCTACATTCCTGCTGCAGGCTGCAGCTGCTGGTTCTAAGGTTAAGGAGGTGAGCTACATTCATGCTGCAGGCTGCAGCGGCTGGTATTAAGGGGGTTAAGGAAGTGAGCTACATTCATGCAGCACTGCTGGTAATAAGGAGGTTAAGGAGGTGAGCAACAGCAGCAGGATGCAACTACTAGTACTAAGGAGGTTAGGAAGTGAGCTACATTCATGCTTCAGGCTGCAGTTGCTGGTAGAAAGGATGTAAGGAGGTGAGCTAGATTCATGCTGCAGGTTGCTGCTTCTGGTACTAAGGAGGTTAAGGGGGTGAGCTACATTCATCCTGCAGGCTGCAGCTGCTGGTACTAATGAGGATACGGAGGTGAGCTACATTCATGCTGTAGGCTGCAGCTGAAGGTACTAGGGAAGTTAAGGAGGTGATCTTCATTCATGCTGCAGGCTGCAGCTCCTGGTACTAAGGAGGTTAAGGAGGTGAGCTACATTCATCTTGCAGGCTGCAGCTATTGGTACTAAGGAGGTTAAGCAGCTGAGCTACATTCCTGCTGCAGGCTGCAGCTGCTGGTATTAAGAAGGTTAAGGAGGTGAGCTACATTCATACTGCAGGCTGCAGCTGCTGGTGTTAAGGAGATTGAGGAGGTGAGCTACATTCATCCTTCAGGCTACAGCTGCCGGTACTAAGAGGAGGTTAAGGAGGTGAGCTACATTCATGCTGCAGGCTACGGCTGCTGGAACTAAGGAGGTTAAGCAGGTGAGCCTCATTCTTGCTGTAGGCTGCAGCTGCTGGTATTAACAAGGTTAAGGAGATGAGCTACGTTCATGCTTCAGGCTGCAGCTGCTGGTATTAAGGAGGTTAAGCAGGTGTGCTGCATTCATGCTGCAGGCTGCAGTTGCGGGTTCTAAGGATGTTAAGAAGTTGAACTATGTTCATGCTGCAGCCTGCAGCTGCTGGTACTAAGGAGGTTAAGGAGGTGAGCTACATTCATGCGGCAGGCTGCAGCTGCTGGTACTATGGAGGCTTAGCAGGTGAGCTACATTCATGCTGCAGGCTGCAGTTGCGGGTTCTGAGGATGTTAAGAAGTTGAACTATGTTCATGCTGCAGCCTGCAGCTGCTGGTACTAAGGAGGTTAAGGAGGTGAGCAACATTCATGCTGCAAGCTGCAGCTGCTGGTACTTATGAGGTTACAGATGTGAGCTAAATTCATGCTGCAGGCTGCAGCTGCTGGTATTAAGGAGGTTAAGGAGATGGGCTACATTCATCCAGCAGGCTGCAGCAGCTGGTATTAAGGAGGATAAGGCGGTGAGCTACATTCCTGCAGCAAGCTGCACCTGCTGGTACTAAGGAGGTTTAGGAGGTGTCCTACATTGATGCTGCAGGTTGCAGCTGCTGGTCTTAAGGAGGTTAAGGAGGTGAGCCACATTCATTCTGTAGCCTGCAGCTGCTTGTAGAAAGGAGGTTAAGGAGGTGGGCTACACCAGAAGGCTGCAGCTGCTGGTATTAAGGAGGTTAAGCAGGTGAGCTACATTCATGGTGCATTATGCAGCTGCTGGCATTTAGGAGTTTTAGTTGGTGAGCTACATTCACACTCCAGGCTGCAGCTGCTGGTATTGAGGAGGTTAAAGAGGTGAACTACGAGCAGGCTGCAGCTGCAGCTGCTAAACATGAGGTCAAGAGGTGAGCTATCATGCTGCAGGCTGCAGCTGCTGATACTAAGGATGTAAGGATGTGAGCTACATTCATGCTGCGGGCTGCAGCTGCTTGTACTAAGGAGGTTAAGGAGGTGAGTTACATTCATGCTGCAGGCTGCAGCTGCTTGTACTAAGTAGGTTTAGGAGGTGAGCCACATTCATGCTGCAGGCTGCAGTTGCTGGTACTATGGATGTTAAGGAGGTGAACTACATTCATGCTGTATCCTGCAGCTACTGTGGCTAAGGAGGTTAAGGAGGTGAGTTACATTCATACTGCTGGCTGCAGCTGCAGGTACTTAGGAAGTTACAGAGGTGAGCTACATTCAAGCTACAGACTGCAGCTGCTGGTACTAAGGAAGTTAAGGAGGTGGGCTACAGCAGCAGGTTGCAGCTGCAGGTATTGAGGGTTAAGGAACTGAGTCATTCATGCTGCAGCTGCTGGTATTAGGATGTTAAGGAGGTGAGCAACAGCAGCAGTTTGCAGCTGCTGGTACTAAGGAGGTTAGGAAGTGAGCTGATTCATGCTCCATGCTTCAATTGCTGGTTCTAAGGATGCAAGGAGGTGAGCTAGATTCATGCTGCTGGCTGCACCTTCTGGTACTAAGGAGGTTAAGCGGGTTAGCTAAATTCCTCCTGCAGGCTGCAGCTGCTGGTATTAAGGAGGTTACGGAGTTGAGCTACTTTCATCCTGCAGGCTACAGCTGCTGGTACTAAGTATGCTAAGGAGGTGAGCTACTTCATGCTGCAGGCTGCAGCTGCAGGTACTAGGGAAGTTAATGAGGTGAGCTGCATTCATGCTGCAGGCTGCAGCCGCTGGTATTTAGGAGGTTAAGGAGGAGAGCTACATTCACGCCTCAGGCTGCAGCTGCTGGTACTAAGAAGGTTAAGGAGGTGAGCTGCAGTCACACCGCAGGCTACAGCTGCTGGTACTAAGGATGTTCAGGAGGTGAGCTTCATTTTTGCAAAAGTCTTCAGCTGCTGGTACTAAGGAGGTTAAGGAGGTGAGCAACATTCATTGCGCAGGCTGCAGCTGCTGGTATTACGAAGGTTAAGGAGATGAACTACATTCATGCTGCAGGCTGCAGCTGCTGGTTTTAAGGAGGTTAAGGACGTGAGCCACATTCATGCTGCATGCTGCAGCTGCTGGGTATTAAGGAGGTTGAAGGGTGAACTACTGCAGCAGGCTGCAGCTGCTGGTATCAAGGAGGTTAAGGCGATGAGCTGCATTCCTGCTACAGGCTGGAACCTGTTGGTACTTAGGAGTTTAAGGAGGTCAGCTACATTCATGCTGAAGGCTGCAGCTGCTGGTACTAAGGAGGTTAAGGAGGTGAGTTACTTTCATGCTGCTGGCTGCAGCTGCAGGTACTTAGGAAGTTACAGAGGTGAGCTACATTCAAGCTACAGACTGCAGCTGCTGGTACTAAGGAAGTTAAGGAGGTGGGCTACAGCAGCAGGTTGCAGCTGCAGGTATTAAGAGGGTTAAGGAACTGAGCTACATTCATGCTGCAGCTGCTGGTATTAAGGATGTTAAGGAGGTGAGCAACAGCAGCAGGGTTGCAGCCGCTGGTACTAAGGAGGTTAGGAAGTGAGCTACATTCATGCTCCATGCTTCAATTGCTGGTTCTAAGGATGCAAGGAGGTGAGCTAGATTCATGCTGCTGGCTGCACCTTCTGGTACTAAGGAGGTTAAGCGGGTTAGCTAAATTCCTCCTGCAGGCTGCAGCTGCTGGTATTAAGGAGGTTACGGAGTTGAGCTACTTTCATCCTGCAGGCTACAGCTGCTGGTACTAAGTATGCTAAGGAGGTGAGCTACTTCATGCTGCAGGCTGCAGCTGCAGGTACTAGGGAAGTTAATGAGGTGAGCTGCATTCATGCTGCAGGCTGCAGCCGCTGGTATTTAGGAGGTTAAGGAGGAGAGCTACATTCACGCCTCAGGCTGCAGCTGCTGGTACTAAGGAAGGTAGGTGAGCTGCAGTCACACACCGCAGGCTACAGCTGCTGGTACTAAGGATGTTCAGGAGGTGAGCTTCATTTTTGCAAAAGTCTTCAGCTGCTGGTACTAAGGAGGTTAAGGAGGTGAGCAACATTCATTGCGCAGGCTGCAGCTGCTGGTATTACGAAGGTTAAGGAGATGAACTACATTCATGCTGCAGGCTGCAGCTGCTGGTTTTAAGGAGGTTAAGGACGTGAGCCACATTCATGCTGCATGCTGCAGCTGCTGGTATTAAGGAGGTTAAAGAGGTGAACTACTGCAGCAGGCTGCAGCTGCTGGTATTAAGGAGGTTAAGGGGATGAGCTGCATTCCTGCTACAGGCTGAAACTGTTGGTACTTAGGAGTTTAAGGAGGTCAGCTACATTCATGCTGAAGGCTGCAGCTGCTGGTACTAAGGAGGTTAAGGAGGTGAGTTACTTTCATGCTGCTGGCTGCACCTGATGGTACTGAGGATGTCAGGAGGTGAGTTACATTCATGCTGCAGGCAGCTGGTACTAAGGAGGTTAAGCAGGTGAGCTACATTCATGCTGCAGACTGCAGTTACTGGTATTAAGAAGGTTAAGGAGATGTGCTTATTTCATGCTGCAGGCTGCAGCTGCTGGTATTAAGGAGGATAAGGAGTTGTGCTGCATTTCATGCTGAAGGATTCAGCTGCTGGTACTAAGGAGGTTAAGAAGGTGACCTACATTTATGCTGCAGCTGCTGGTACTAAGGAGGTTAAGGAGGCGAGCTACATTCATACTGAAGTCTGCAACTGCTATTGCTATGGAGGTTAAGAAGTCACACTACATTCATGCTACAGACTGCAGCTGCTGATACTAAGGAGGTGAGCTACAATCATGCAGCTGGCAGTAGCTGTTGGTATTAAGAAGGTTAAGATGGTGAACTACATTCATCCTGCAGGTTGCAGCTGCAGGTACAAAGGATGTTATAGAGGTGAGCTACATTCATACTGCAGACTGCAGCTGCTGGTACTTAAAAGGTTAAAGAGATGAGCTACATTCATGCTGCAGGCTGCAGTTGCTGGTATTAAGGAGGTTAAGGACGTGAGCTGCATTCTTTCCAAGGCTACAGTTGCTGGTACTAAGGAGGTTAAGGAGGTGACCTACATTTATGCTGCAGTTGCTGGTACTAAGGAGGTTAAGGTGGTGAGCTCCATTCATGCTGCATTTGCTGGTACTAAGGATGTTAAGGAGGTGAACTACATTCATGCTGCTGTCTGCAGCTGCTGGTACTTAGGAGGTTAAGGAAGTGAGCTACATTCATGCTGCAGGCTGCAGCTGCTGGTACTAAGGTGGTTAAGGAGGTGAACTACATTCATGCTGCGCCTGCAGCTGCTGGTACTAAGGTGGTTAAGGAGGTGAACTACATTCATGCTGAGCCTGCAGCTGCTGGTACTAAGGAGGTTAAGGAGGTGAGCTGCATTCATGCTGCAGGCTTCAGCCGCTGATACTAAGGATGTAAGGATGTGAGCTACATTCATGCTGCAGGCTGCTGCTGCTTGTACTAAGGAGGTTAAGGAGGTGAGCTACATTCATGCTGCAGGCTGCAGCTGCTTGTACTAAGGAGGTTAAGGAGGTGAGCTACATTCATGCTGCATGCTGCTGCTTGTACTAAGGAGGTTAAGGAGGTGAGCTACATTCATGCTGCAGTCTGCAGCTGCTTGTACTAAGGAGGTTAAGGAGGTGAGCTACATTCATGCTGCAGGCTGCAGTTGCTGGTACTAAGGATGTTAAGGAGGTGAACTACATTCGTGCAGTAGCCTGCAGCTGCTACGGCTAAGGAGGTTAAGGAGGTGAACTACATTCATATTGCTGGCTGCAGCTGCAGGTACTTAGGAAGTTGCAGAGGTGAGCTACATTCATGCTACAGGCTGCAGCTTCTGGTACTAAGGAAGATAAGGAGGTGGGCTACAGCAGCAGGTTGCAGCTGCTGGTATTAAGGGGGTTAAGGAACTCAGCTACATTTGTGCTGCAGCTGCTGGTATTAAGGATGTTAAGGAGGTGAGCAACAGCAGCAGGTTGCAGCTGCTGGTACTAAGGAGGTTAGGAAGTGAGCTACATTCATGCTCCAGGCCTCAGTTGCTGGTACTAAGGATGCAAGGAGGTGAGCTAGATTCATGCTGCTGGCTGCACCTTCTGGAACTAAGGAGGTTAAGGGGGTTAGCTACATTCCACCTGCAGGCTGCAGCTGCTGGTATTAAGGAGGTTATGGAGTTGAGCTACTTTCATCCTGCAGGCTATAGCTGCTGGTACTAAGGATGCTAAGGAGGTGAGCTACATTCATGCTGCAGGCTGCAGCTGCAGGCACTAGGGAAGTTAAGGAGGTGAGCTGCATTCATGGTGCAGGTTGCAGCTGCTGGTATTTAGAAGGTTAAGGAGGAGAGCTACATTCACGCTGCAGGCTGCAGCTGCTGGTACTAAGGATGTTAAGGAGATGAGCTTCATTCTTGCCACAGGGTGCTGCTGCTGTTACTAAGGAGGTTAAGGAGGTGAGCAACATTTATCGTGCAGGCTGCAGCTGCTGGCATTAAGAAGGTTAAGGAGATGAACTACATTCATGCTGCAGGCTGCAGCTGCTGGTATTTAGGAGATTAAGGAGGTGAGCTGCATTCTTGTCCAGGCTACTGCTGGTGGTGCAAAGGAGGTTAAGGAGGTGAGCTACATTCATGCTGCATGTTGCAGCTGCTTGTATTAAGGTGGTTAAAGAGGTGAACTACAGCAGCAGGCTGCAGCTGCTAGTGTTAAGGAGGTTAAGAGGTTGAGCTGCATTCCTCCTGCAGACTGCAACTGCTGGTACTAAGGAGGTTAAGGAAGTCAGCTACATTCATGCTGTAGGCTGCAGCTGCTGGTACTAAGGAGGTTAAGGAGGTGAGCTACATTCATGCTGCTGGCTGCACCTGATGGTACTAAGGATGTCAGGAGGTGAGTTACATTCATGCTGCTGGCTGCTGGTACTGAGGAGGTTAAGCAGGTGAGCTACATTCATGCTGCAGACTGCAGTTGCTGGTATTAAGAAGGTTAAAGAGATGAGCTTCTTTTATGCTGCAGCTGCTGGTATTAAGGAGGATAAGGAGTTGTGCTGCATTCATGCTGCAGGATACAGCTGCTGGTACTAAGGAGGTTAAGAAGGTGACCTACATTTATGCTGCAGCTACTGGTACTTAGGAGGTTAAGGAGGTGAGCTACATTCATGCTGCAGTTGCTGGTACTAAGGATGTTAAGGAGGTGAACTACATTCATGCTGCTGGCTGCTGCTGCTTGTACTAAGTAGGTTTAGGAGGTGAGCCACATTCATGCTGCAGGCTGCAGTTGCTGGTACTAAGGATGTTAAGGAGGTGAACTACATTCATGCTGTATCCTGCAGCTACTGTGGCTAAGGAGGTTAAGGAGGTGAGTTACATTCATACTGCTGGCTGCAGCTGCAGGTACTTAGGAAGTTACAGAGGTGAGCTACATTCAAGCTACAGGCTGCAGCTGCTGGTACTAAGGAAGTTAAGGAGGTGGGCTACAGCAGCAGGTTGCAGCTGCAGGTATTATGAGGGTTAAGGAACTGAGCTACTTTCATGCTGCAGCTGCTGGTATTAAGGATGTTAAGGAGGTGAGCAACAGCAGCAGGTTGCAGCTGCTGGTACTAAGGAGGTTAGGAAGTGAGCTACATTCATGCTCCATGCTTCAATTGCTGGTACTAAGGATGCAAGGAGGTGAGCTAGATTCATGCTGCTGGCTGCACATTCTGGTACTAAGGAGGTTAAGCGGGTTAGCTACATTCCTCCTGCAGGCTGCAGCTGCTGGTATTAAGGAGGTTACGGAGTTGAGCTACTTTCATCCTGCAGGCTACAGCTGCTGGTACTAAGTATGCTAAGGAGGTGAGCTACTTCATGCTGCAGGCTGCAGCTGCAGGTACTAGGGAAGTTAATGAGGTGAGCCGCATTCATGCTGCAGGCTGCAGCTGCTGGTATTTAGGAGGTTAAGGAGGAGAGCTACATTCATGCCGCAGGCTGCAGCTGCTAGTACTAAGAAGGTTAATGAGGTGAGCTGCAGTCATGCCGCAGGCTGCAGCTGCTGGTACTAAGGATGTTCAGGATGTGAGCTTAATTTTTGCAAAAGGCTGCAGCTGCTGGTACTAAGGAGGTTAAGGAGGTGAGCAACATTCATGGCGCAGGCTGCAGCTGCTTGTATTAAGAAGGTTAAGGAGATGAACTACATTCATGCTGCAGGCTGCAGCTGCTGGTTTTAAGGAGGTTAAGGATGTGAGCCACATTCATGCTGCATGCTGCAGCTGCTGGTATTAAGGAGGTTAAAGAGGTGAACTACTGCAGCAGGCTGCAGCTGCTGGTATTAAGGAGGTTAAGGGGGTGAGCTACATTCCTGCTGCAGGCTGCAACTGCTGGTACTTAGGAGGTTAAGGAGGTTGGCTACATTCATGCTGAAGGCTGCAGCTGCTGGTACTAAGGAGGTTAAGGAGGTGAGCTACTTTCATGCTGCTGGCTGCACCTGATGGTACTGAGGATGTCAGGAGGTGAGTTACATTCATGCTGCAGGCAGCTGGTACTAAGGAGGTTAAGCAGGTGAGCTACATTCATGCTACAGACTGCAGTTGCTGGTATTAAGAAGGTTAAGGAGATGTGCTTATTTCATGCTATAGGCTGCAGCTGCTGGTATTAAGGAGGATAAGGAGTTGTGCTGCATTCATGCTGCAGGATACAGCTGCTGGTACTAAGGAGGTTAAGAAGGTGACCTACATTTATGCTGCAGCTGCTGGGACTAAGGAGCTAAAGGAGGTGAGCTACATTCATGCTGCAGTTGCTTGTACTAAGGATGTTAAGGAGGTGAACTACATTCATGCTGCAGGCTGCAGCTGCTGGTTCTAAGGTGGTTAAGGAGGTGAGCTACATTCGTACTGAAGTCTGCAGCTGCTGGTGCTATGGAGGTTAAGGAGTCACACTACCTTCATGCTACAGACTGCAGCTGCTGATACTAAGGAGGTGAGCTACAATCATGCAGCTGGCAGCAGCTGTTGGTATTAAGAAGGTTAAGATGGTGAGCTACATTCATCCTGCAGGTTGCAGCTGCAGGTACGGAGGATGTTATAGAGGTGAGCTACATTCATACTGCAGACTGCAGGTGCTGGTTCTTAAAAGGTTAAAGAGATGAGCTACATTCATGCTGCAGGCTGCAGCTGCTGGTATTAAGGAGGTTAAGGACGTGAGCTGCATTCTTTCCAAGGCTACAGTTGCTGGTACTAAGGAGGTTAAGGAGGTGACCTACATTTATGCTGCAGTTTCTGGTACTAAGGAGGTTAAGGTGGTGAGCTCCATTCATGCTGCATTTGCTGGTACTAAGGATGTTAAGGAGGTGAACTACATTCATGCTGCTGTCTGCAGCTGCTGGTACTTAGGAGGTTAAGGAAGTGAGCTACATTCATGCTGCAGGCTGCAGCTGCTGGTACTAAGGTGGTTAAGGAGGTGAACTACATTCATGCTGCAGCCTGCAGCTGCTGGTACTAAGGTGGTTAAGGAGGTGAACTACATTCATGCTGCAGCCTGCAGCTGCTGGTACTAAGGAGGTTAAGGAGGTGAGCTGCATTCATGCTGCAGGCTTCAGCTGCTGATACTAAGGATGTAAGGATGTGAGCTACATTCATGCTGCAGGCTGCTGCTGCTTGTACTAAAGAGGTTAAGGAGGTGAGCTACATTCATGCTGCAGGCTGCAGCTGCTTGTACTAAGGAGGTTAAGGAGGTGAGCTACATTCATGCTGCAGGCTGCAGTTGCTGGTACTAAGGATGTTAAGGAGGTGAACTACATTCATGCAGTAGCCTGCAGCTGCTGTGGCTAAGGAGGTTAAGGAGGTGAACTACATTCATATTGCTGGCTGCAGCTGCAGGTACTTAGAAAGTTGCAGAGGTGAGCTACATTCATGCTACAGGCTGCAGCTTCTGGTACTAAGGAAGATAAGGAGGTGGGCTACAGCAGCAGGTTGCAGCTGCTGGTATTAAGGGGGTTAAGGAACTCAGCTACATTTGTGCTGCAGCTGCTGGTATTAAGGATGTTAAGGAGGTGAGCAACAGCAGCAGGTTGCAGCTGCTGGTACTAAGGAGATTCAGGAGGTGAGCTACATTCATGCTGCTGGCTGCACCTGATGGTACTAAGGATGTCAAGAGGTGAGTTACATTCATGCTGCAGGCTGCTGGTACTAAGGAGGTTAAGCAGGTGAGCTACATTCATGCTGCAGGCTGCAGCTGCTGGTATTAAGGAGGTTAAAGACGTGAGCTGCATTCTTTCCAAGGCTACAGTTGCTGGTACTAAGGAGGTTAAGGAGGTGACCTACATTTATGCTGCAGTTGCTGGTACTAAGGAGGTTAAGGTGGTGAGCTCCATTCTTGCTGCATTTGCTGGTACTAAGGATGTTAAGGAGGTGAACTACATTCATGCTGCTGTCTGCAGCTGCTGGTACTTAGGAGGTTAAGGAAGTGAGCTACATTCATGCTGCAGGCTGCAGCTGCTGGTACTAAGGTGGTTAAGGAGGTGAACTACATTCATGCTGCAGCCTGCAGCTGCTGGTACTAGGGAGGTTAAGGAGGTGAGCTGCATTCATGCTGCAGGCTTCAGCTGCTGATACTAAGGATGTAAGGATGTGAGCTACATTCATGCTGCAGGCTGCTGCTGCTTGTACTAAGGAGGTTAAGGAGGTGAGCTACATTCATGCTGCAGGCTGCAGCTGCTTGTACTAAGGAGGTTAAGGAGGTGAGCTACATTCATGCTGCAGGCTGCAGTTGCTGGTACTAAGGATGTTAGAGGTGAACTACATTCATGCAGTAGCCTGCAGCTGCTGCGGCTAAGGAGGTTAGGGAGGTGAACTACATTCATATTGCTGGCTGCAGCTGCAGGTACTTAGGAAGTTGCAGAGGTGAGCTACATTCATGCTACAGGCTGCAGCTTCTGGTACTAAGGAAGATAAGGAGGTGGGCTACAGCAGCAGGTTGCAGCTGCTGGTATTAAGGGAGTTAAGGAACTCAGCTACATTTGTGCTGCAGCTGCTGGTATTAAGGATGTTAAGGAGGTGAGCAACAGCAGCAGGTTGCAGCTGCTGGTACTAAGGAGATTCAGGAGGTGAGCTACATTCATGCTGCTGGCTGCACCTGATGGTACTAAGGATGTCAGGAGGTGAGTTACATTCATGCTGCAGGCTGCTGGTACTAAGGAGGTTAAGCAGGTGAGCTACATTCATGCTGCAGACTGCAGTTGCTGGTATTAAGAAGGTTAAGGAGATGAGCTTCTTCCATGCTGCAGCTGCTGGTATTAAGGAGGATAAGGAGTTGTGCTGCATTCATGCTGCAGGATACAGCTGCTGGTACTAAGGAGGTTAAGAAGGTGACCTACATTTATGCTGCAGCTGCTGGTACTAAGAAGGTTATGGAGGTGAGCTACATTCATGCTGCATTTGCTGGTAATAAGGATGTTAAGTAGGTGAACTACATTCATGCTGCAACCTGCAGCTGTTGGTACTAAGGTGGTTAAGGATGTGAGCTACATTCATGCTGCAGGCTGCAGCTGTTGGTACTAAGGTGGTTAAGGATGTGAGCTACATTCATGCAGCAGGCTGCAGCTGCTGGTTCTAAGGTGGTTAAGGAGGTGAGCTACATTCATACTGAAGTCTGCAGCTGCTGGTGCTATGGAGGTTAAGGAGTCGCACTACATTCATGCTACAGACTGCAGCTGCTGATACTAAGGAGGTTAAGGAGGTGAGCTACAATCATGCAGCAGGCAGCAGCTGCTGGTATTAAGAAGGTTAAGGGGGGGTCACGTGATGGCAGCCTAAGAGAGCAGTGGCAACCCTCAGTAGCTTTGTATCTGGCTTGCTAAAAACATACAAAACAACAACATATTCAACCTGAAAATGACAGATTCCAGCTGTATACCACCAACAAAACGCTCTACGAGTCAGCAAAAATATTAACGATGGAAGCCTTCATGCGGAAAGCACCCCAGCGACATTCGTCACCGCCATCTCCTGAGAAGGTCAAGGCCCCAAAAAGACCTAAGGTTCAAGTTTCCTCTACCCCAACAGGAGTGTCGCCATTAACGGAGGACAGGTTTCTAGAGATCATGAGGACAATGCAGGAGTCACTCAACAGCGTGGTTGAAGAAATCCGGCAAATAAAAGCAACCACTGATTCATTAAATACTAGAGTCACTGATTCTGAAACTCGCCTCGCATCGATGGAGAAAAAGCTAGACAAACTCACGCTCGATCACACACTAGCAAATCGGAAAATTAAAAAGTTGGAGGACAAGCTTACCGATCTTGAGGGAAGGAGTCGCAGGAACAATCTGATTATCATGGGTATACCGGAAAAAGAAGAAGGTACAAACCCCAATCATTTTGTTCAGAAACTTTGTGAAAAGCTTGCGGGACCCTCCCCCAACGGCTCGATCTTTGTTACTGAAAGAGCCCACCGAGCACTCCGGCCACCTCCGCCCCCGGGTGCAAAACCCAGGCCCATCATCTTCAAAATGCTTAACTTTCAAGACAAGCAGCACATCATAGCGAAGACTAAAGTGCTACAAGAGATTTGCTGGGAGGGGAAAAAAATCAGAATATCCCAGGACCTGCCATATGCAGTTTGTGTCAAGTGGCAGGAACTCCATCCACTTATAACAAACTTAATAGCAGCCAGTACGCTTTTCCGAGTCAAATATCCAGCGACTCTGCAAGTAAAGCTTGGCGACCAGTGGCAGTCTTTCGAAACCCCTGAGCAGGCTAAGAGTGAGCTTAAAATTGCACTCCCAGACTTGTTTAAATAAATAATGAGCCTGCTTTTCGCTGTCTTCCCTCACGAGTGGCGGCAGTCATATATGCCTATGCCTCTAATCTCATCTCATCCTGGGTACCTTAATTCCATACAGAGCCATAACGCTTTTGACTCAACGCCTGTACTAACGTCATAACTCTGCATGTAGTGGCAGCTTTTATGTGCCAAAACTACTGAGACTGCAATCCACGGTGCCCGAGAATAAATCTCGGCAGTTCTTCTACTCATCCAGCTGATCTTTGAGGACTCCAGATCTTACTCATGCACTAACCTCTGGCGTTTGGGACATAATTTCCACTGCGACTGGCCTGCTACTATCGCATTTAAGCAAGATGTTCTTTTCATTTCTGCAAGTAATGGAAGTTCGTTTTGTATCCATTGTGGAGAACTTAGGTAACTTTTGTTTCTGAATGTAGTCGCTATTGGAGGGACTCGAACCCAATCTGAGGAAGCATATTCAAAGTGATGGGATTGCTGAGTACGATGAATAATGCACTGCTTGCGTAGTCAAACCTCTGCGAGCTGCAAGTCGAGGTGCTACCTGGAATAAAAGGGAAAATCACGCAGAAACTAATGTTTATTACTATCCCAAATAGGGCTTTAGTTATATAACTCTGGTATATCTGTATCCAAACCTGGAGACTTGCTGGTGATTTTGAAGGCTTTTAATTTCTGTGCTCCATAGCCCAGTATATTGTTAATTAAAGACACAGATGTTTTCCTTTTATGGATATTATTTAGGGACAACAGCCAGAGTTGATATTGTAAGATGAATACCAGACAGTTTAGCGAGTGGGAACGGAGACTGGCAGGGAGTAATTGCCTCTGGGTTGTTTGTTGGTTAACATCACTTGGCATAACAAATAGTAGTTAGTTCATTGGAACTCAGAGTTGATGTGTAGGATAGTGGGGGGGATTTCACTAAGTCACTTCTCTCTTTATACCCATGGAAAAATAACAGAGACATTAAGCACTTATCTCAAAAGCTGGTGCTCCCCAGGGTAACCGAAAATCCGATCTTCCTGATTAATAATGGCAGGTCCTATTAAGATTATCAGTTGGAATATCAAGGGTGCCAAGCATAGAACCAAACGACAAGTAATACTCAGGCACCTAAAATCCCTTAGAGCTGATATTACTTGTTTACAGGAAACACACCTCAGGAGAGAGGATGCTCCGTTGTGGTGCAGAGGTTGGGTAGGACAGTCCTATGGGGCTGGAAACTCTACAAACAAAAGCGGTGTAGCCATTCTATTTCACAAGAATGTCCCCTTTAAGCTCGAACATGAAATATGGGATAACCAGGGGTGATATATAATACTACATGGTAGTCTGGGTGTGCACTGTCTAACAGTAGGATTGGTTTATGGTCCAAACCGAGACTCTCCGGCTTTCTTCACTGAATTAGCAGAAATTGTGCCCACCATACCCCCTCGAACCATAGTGCTGGGAGGCGATTGGAACATCACGCCCCGCTTATTACTGAACAAATCAGACCCTAAAAAAGTTGGCCCCTCTCCGGCTCAGAAAGCCTTACAGGATTTAATGGATGGACTGGGCGTCCTGGACATCTGGAGAATACTAAATCCCGCGGAACGACAGTATACCTTCTTCTCCCACCCCCATAATACGTGTTCACTTATAGACTACTTACTGGTAAGCTCCCATATGCTGCCTGACATTGAAGAGACCGTAATTCACTCATGAGTAATATCAGACCACTCCCGTCTCTATAGTTGGAGTATTTGGACGTGAAGCCAAAAGGGACTTCCTATGGAGAATGAATACACAACTACTTCAATCCTCCCATAAGCAGAATCATCTTAAAAACTTCATCACCTCCTTTCTGAGTGTCAACGAAGGGTCTGTCTCAAAAATAGACATAACATGGTCAACCCTGAAATGCGCCCTGCGTGGGGAATGCATACGATTAGCAGCGACCCAAAGGAAAAAAGGTGATAGCCAGATGAAAACCCTGCTTCAGGAAATAAAAAAACTGGAGTCCAATATTAGCAAAACATCTCCAGAGTCCGACTGTACTAAACTCAATGCATTACATGCTCAATTCTCAGGCCTAGTTTACCAAAAAAGCAGAACTATCCTTAAAACGAGTTCAGATAAAATGCCTAAAGGTGGGTGAACGGGCTAGTAAACTGCTAGCATACAGACTTAGGCAAGTGGACACAGTCCACTTAGTACCTGGGCTCTATCCATACAAAGGGGGCCCCCTTATCACAGAACCGAGGGAGATTGTGGCATGTTTTGCCAAATATTATAAGGAGCTGTACCAATGTAAAGATGAGGAGACCCCAATCGATCAGATTCAAGCTTATTTAGACCAGGTAGTGCTCCCAACAATACCCAAAGATAAACATCAGTCTTTGATTTCCCCTATTATGGAATGGGAGGTAACGCTAGCAATCAAGCAGCTAACACCAGACAAGTCACCAGGTCCAGATGGCCTTCCTACCAACCTATACAAGCTATACACTGAGGAACTTGCTCCCTTACTAACAAGAGTTTTTAACTCATGGTATGGATTAGGCCTCTCAGAAAACACATACCTTGAAGCCCTGATTACTATTATCCCCAAACCAGACCGGAACCCTCATTATGTAGAAAATTACCGCCCTATCTCGCTTCTGAACACTGATGTTAAGATACTAGCCAAAATACTTGCCAATCGTCTGGGACCTTTTATGGATGTGCTAATCCACAGTGAGCAAGTGGGGTTCATGCCGGGAAGGTCCTCAGGTGACCACATGTGCCGATTACTGCATCTTATTCCCATAGCTAGCGAACTACCTATACCTGCTGCTCTAATAGCTTTGGATGCAGAAAAAGCCTTTGACCGGGTTTTGTGGTCTTTTCTATTCACCGCACTTTCCCGGTATGGAATCCCACAAGCATTTATCAATTGGGTTAAACTGCTCTATTCGAACCCCACGGCCTGGATTTGGTCCAATGACTGCCTCTCAGAAGCCTTTCCATTAAGTCGAGGCACCAGGCAGGGGTGTCCCCTCTCCCCACTTCTTTTTAACTTCTATATAGACCCCTTTATCCGTAAAATGCTTGTAAATCAAGGTCTGCAGGGTATTCTGGTCGGAATAGGCGGCACCTTATATCAGCATATGCAGACGATCTTTAATATATATGACAAACCCCAGTATAACTACTCCTATCCTATTACAAGAAATTGAAATGTTTGCCAAAGTAGCCTACTATAAGTTAAATTTGACTAAATCCATTATTTTCCTTTGAACCATAAACTTTTCAAAAAGGACGTACAACAATTTGGGTTGCAATGGGAAAATAAAAGCATAACATATCTGGGTATAAAAATTTTCAAATCCTTCTCCACTCTGATCAAGGAAAACCTTACCAAACTAATAAAATTAATTCAGGCAGATCTAGAAAAATGGAACACCTTGAAGATATCACTATGGGGAAGAATTAACATTATTAAAATGAACATCCTTCCTAGAATCCTTTACCCTCTTAGTATGTTAACCCCCTACCTCCCTAAAAAGTGGTTTGCTGAACTAAAGAGTATAATTAATAAATTCCTCTGGAAAAACAAACCAGTGAGACGAGCGTACCACAAGCTGACAGCCCCAAAACCCCATGGAGGACTCTCCCTTCCATCCTTCTTTCACTATTACGGAGCAATCCATATCACAAAACTTGCTACCTGGTACGATGACCTGAATAAAAAGAAAACAGAATCCTACATCCCAGCATGGTTAAGTATAGAAGAAACCCTTATGTCCCCCACCTCATGCTCACTACAGTCTCTATTATATTCACCCTTGAAAAATATTCCTTCTGCAGTCAAAAATTCTCCAATAGGATGGTCTCTGAGAGCCTTAAACCAATTGCAACACCATTTGAACATAAATTGGCATGTAGATGGGGAACAACCGCTTTTAAATAACCCTCATTTCATGATCCAAAGGAAACCTATCACATTAAGCTTTTGGCCTGCACTAAAAGGTGTTAAACTTAAAGATCTGGGCCCAGATATTCAAAAGGGTTGCGCCATGCGCAACAGGGTTGCGCATGCGCAAGTCCCAAACTGCGCCATTTTGTGATATTCAGAAGGAGGCAGTTGCGCCACCGAAAACATGCTGAGCAATAGCGCAACGAAAATGAAGGCATGCGCAACCGAAGGGGGTGGATCCATGCATAAAGAGCGCAATGCGATATTCAAAGACTTGCGCGATGCGCAATAGCGGCACAGCCGGAAACTGCGCACTAGCGGAAATGAGCCAAAATAAAAAGGCTCAAGGAAGCGGCGCAAGAACGCTACCAGGCTGTCAGGTGGGGGAGAGAGAGACAGAGACAGACGGACAGACAGCAAAGGGCAGGCAGGGAAAGTGTGGCCCATAGTCTGCAGAGGCCAGTGGGGGGTGCCCGGTGCAGTGGAAGTGGCAGTCAGGACAGTGGGGGTAACACAGCAACACCAGCCGGGGGGGGAAGGCAGGGAGATGGACAGTGCCAGTTTCGACATGGAAGCTGTAATGAGGGGGGTGAGAATGCATGCTGCAGGGGGACGTGGCCATGGAAGGGCCCATCGGCGGTATGCCCCCGACAGGCGGTACCGTGCCCGCATCAGCTTTGAGCTGTACACAGATGTAGAGATCGTGAGCTGGTACCGCCTGAACAGGGCAATACTGAGATGGCTCTGTGAGCTGTGCAGTGATGTGATGCAGGCACCCTCACGACGGAGTCACGCTCTGTCGGTGGAGACCAAGGTGACAGCCTGCTTGTGCCTGCTCGCCACGAGCATCTTCCAGAGGCCAACAGGGGACACCACAGGCATCACACAGTCAGCCACGTCACGCATCCTCACCCAGTTCCTCAGCGCACTGCTGCCACATGCTGCGGAGTACATCCATTTCCCCAGCACCGCGGCAGAGCGTACAGCAAACATGCAGGAGTTCCACATGGTAGCACGTATGCCTGGCATGCTAGGGGCCATAGACTGCACCCATGTGGCCATTCGCACGCCACCTGGCCCTGATGGCCAGGCACATCGGAACAGAAAGGAATTCCCCAGTGTCAACTGCCAGGTGGTGTGTGATACCACTGGGCGCATAATCAATGTCTGTGCCACACACCCTGGCAGAGCACATGATGCTTTCATATGGCATCAGTCTGCACTGTGCCATCGATTCGAGAGGGACATCCCCACAGGACATCTAGTGGTGAGTACACATGTATGGAATGCAAACTCGGGGGCAAGGGTGGAATGCCACAGGTGCCATGGTAGTGGCACACAGGAGATGGCCAATATGGACCTGAACATGACACTGATCTCCACTATCTCCACACAGGTGACTGCAGATACCCACTCTGTCCCTGGCTGCTCACACCATACCGGTGCCCCATGACCCCAGCGCAGCTATGCTATAATGAGGCACATGCCGCAACACGCAACATCATAGAGCGGGTGTTTGGGATGCTCAAGGCACGCTTCCGATGCCTAGACACCTCTGGCGGTGCCCTACAGTACAGCCCCCAAAAGGCCTGTGGGATATTCCTGGCCTGTTGCATCCTGCACAACATGGCCAAAGACCATGGGATAGCCGTACAGGTCGAACAGGGGGACAGCGATGGGGACGCCAGTGGCGCCGGTGATGATGGTGATGAGCAGCCCCCCCTAGGACGGAGGGACCCCTGACTGATCCGGCAGGCCCAGCTGCACCGGGACACCATCACAGAGGAGCACTACTCACAACACAGGTAAGTCAAGGGGACATGTGCAACCAACACTGTCCATGCGCAAACCACAGGCACACAGGGGAACACACCAGGGGTGCATGACAGTCAGGGGAGTGGAACGGTCCAGGCATACAGACACACCATCGGGGAGGGGTGAGCACTCATATGGACACACACACACACCAGGTGCAGAGCGACATGGGCAGATGCACAGCACTGCAGAACCGAACATTGCAAACACACAGCACCACCGACCACCCCCACCACCCGTACTGTCCAAGTACGTGTGTCAGATGCTGGGCACCCTTGCACCTTGGTGTACAGTGCAATGCAGGCATCATCATGCACACGCACCTGTGGACAGCAGTTGGGAGGGTGTGCAGGTGGTCCGTGTGTCGGCGTTGTGAGCAGAGCACCCAGCAGTGCACTGCCCACCATGACACACATTGCACACATGGCAGCACCAGACAGGGCCTGCACTGGGAGACAGCTCAGTCATGTAGCACTGTCCCACGGCCACCACGGATGCATGGGCGGCCCCGCTGCCAGACCTAACAGCACGGGCAGGCTGAGCAGGGGCCACATGGGGTGGCACTGTTGCACCACCAGGGGTCCCGCTGCGCGAACGCGATCTTGCCCGCACAGGGGTCTGCAGCATGCCGAACAAACCTGCACAAGGGGTGCTCAGGAAGCCCACAGCAGAACCCGGCGTCGACAGGCCTGGTGTCGCACGACACCGGGAACGAGGAGTGGAGAGTGCACTGTGTGGGATGTGTGGTACAGGGGCAAATGACTGTGTGCCCAATGCGTCCATGACAGAGACCACTGCCTGGGTCAGCCTGTCAATGGCGGCGGTCACATCAGTCCGCATACGGACCAGCTCGGCTCGGTCCCGAGCACACTCCCTGCTGTGCTGCTCCATGGACACAGACAGTGCCTCCACAGACCTTGCAACCCGCCCCTGCAGCTGTACTGATTCCTGCAGCAGGCGGGTGTGCACGTCCAATGGGTACTGTGCCCCAATTGCATCCTGACCCCCAGGGTGTGGACGGTCCTGATGCACAACACCCCTTGAGGGTGGGCGCTGTTCGCCAGGACCAGGAAAGGGCGGCGCAAAGGGCGGTGGACATGTGCCACTGCTTGACACTGTACCCCCAGACCTGGTGTGCAACTGCTGCTGCTGCCCCTCCAACCGCTGTGCCCCCAGGTCCACCTGTTCCACCGCTGTGCTGGCAACAGTGCCAGACACCTGCACAGCCACCGGTGCTGCCCCACCGGTGCTGACAGGCACAGCCTGGGACTGTGCCAGCATGCTGGTACACATGTTTGAACCAGAAAGGCCCAGGGGCACGTGCTGGCCTGCCGTGTGTCCGTCATGGGACACACAACCATCACTGCCCATTGCAGGCCTTCTATCATCAATGGTGCAGGTACGTGCTACTGCCATGGTCACAGCGTGCTGGCATGCTTGCATGCCAGACTGGTGAGACACAGGCTGTGCACCCCCCACACCCATATCACTGACACCAGAGTTGTCGGCCCAGCGTGCATGCTGCTGCAGTGCCTGCTGGCTGGTGGTGGAGGTGGATGGTCCCTCCTCCATGTCCAGCAGGTCAGCATCATTGTCTGGACCCACCACCACCGTCTCCTGAAGATGAACAGGATCTGTAACAGAAAGAGAGTACATGTGAGTGCATGTGAACAACCGCCACCCCCCCAAACACCAACACCATGTCATACCGTGCAGTGATGGGCTTCCACCTGTCTGGAATCCTCCGCCTGGTATGCCCTCAATGGCGCTCGGCTGCATGGCTGCGACCAGTGTCTCCTCAGTTGGGGTCAGCTCCAACACCACTGGCGGGCCCCCGCCAGTGCCAGCACGTGCCGCCCTGAAGGCTGCCACCTTCTCCTTCAACCTCCTGCGGTCTGTCCCCATCTTTTTCTTGCATTCCTGCACGGAGCGCTGGTGGCTTCCATGCAGGTTAACGGCCCGAGCTACCCCCTCCCATGCAGCCGCACGGGACTGAGGGGTGCCCCTCCATCCACTCAGTATTGGCTCATCATCCAGGTAGGCCTGGAAGAGGGCCTCCGTCTCTGCTGCTGTGAAGTTGGGCCTCCTCCTACGCCCACCGTCCTCACCCTCACCTTGGCTCTGCTCGGTCATGGCGATCTGTATGGGTGGAAGTGGACACCTGTCACTGTGCAGTCTACAGCATTTCCCCATGAGCATTGTCCTGAACATCACACAGCATGCAACTCACCTCTCACCTGCAGTAACCGAATCTGGCCAGCACAGCCCACTGTCGCACATTTATAGCGCAACACATGCAAATTAGGAGTGGAGCAACTTTAATGACATGCAAATCGCGCCACTGCGCCCTTGAATGGCTGATCAGATGATTTGCATGTGTCGGCTGAATATCGCGAATCTGCGCTTTGCACAATACGGAAGAGTCGGCTGAGCCAATGGCGCAGATCTGTGCCTGTGTGGTACACTGCATTGCGCATGCCCAGACAGCTTACGCATGCGTCTGTCGCACAGCTGACGTGCTGAGCGCGATCAGCAATTCAGGCCATGGCCACCATTGTGCCAGTGGTGCTACAGCACTGGGCACTATATGACGCTGTGGCACTACTGCGCAATAGTCCACTGTGGCACTGGTATGCAGCTGGTCGGTCGCGCAGGATGCCTATACGTCAGATGGTGCTGTGCGTAGCCTTGCGTCATTGCGCATGACCATGTGTATGCCCTTTGCCCCCTGGCGCTGTTCGCCTGCCATGTGTACGTCCCTATTGCGCTGTCTGGTGACAGCACTATGTGAAGTGACGGCGCTGTTCGAACAGCGCGATTGGAGCCTGTGGTGGTCTATTGCGCAACATCTCCACGTGGGGTTACGGTGCAGCGGGCGCCATATTGCCTGCTGTAAACTTGCTACCATGGCTAGGAGGAGGGCTGTAAGTTGGAGCCAACTGGAGGTGGCCAACCTGGTGGCCCTAGTAGAGCCCCACTATGAGGCACTCTATGGTGAGGCCCCCCTCACCATAGCAAGAATGGAGGTGTGGCAGCAAGTGGCCACTGATCTGGTGGGGGTCACTGGACAGTGCCGGTCTGCTGAGCAGTGCCGGCACCGGTACAGTGACCTCCGCCGGAGGGAGCCAGACATGTTGGCGAGGCTGCAGGCACGTGCCAGGCGGGGCATGGTGCCTAGGCCAGGTGGGTGTACCGTCTATGCACCTGTATTATCTGCAGGGCCCCGAGTTTTCTGCGATTCCGCAGATGCGGCAAACCGTGGAAATATCCATGGAATTTGCCTTCACCCGCAGAATTCGCCGGCCCACGGAAGAAACGTTCGCTTCATTTGCCGACGGGGGTGCCCAATCCCCCGTCGGCTTCACTGTCCCCCCCTCCAAATGCTTATATGCCATGCTGGGGAGCCCACCCAGCATGGCAAGCGTCACCAATTTTTTTTGCCGACGGAGGTGCCCAATCCCCGCCGGCTGAACCTCTCCCAAAGTCGTCAGTAGCCACACTGGGAGCCCACCCCAGCGTGGCAAACGTGCCAATTGTTTGTTTTTTTTGCCGACGGAGGTGCCCAATCCACCGTCGGCTGAACGCCCCCCAAAGTCATTGTGCCATGCTAGGAGCCCACCCCAGCGTGGCAAGTGGTCCCGCGACGTCTTTTTTTCCCCTGTAAAACAAAAACTGTCCCACGGTGCGTCTCCCGAGCCCCCTCCCACATCCCGCACCCACCCACTGCACACCCAGCCTCCCACACCCCCACCCCATACTTACCTCCGGACTCCGCGCGGCGATCTTCGGTGGACCGGGAACACGCCTGCACTCATCAAAGGCGACGCTGAACTGAGGAAATGCCGGTAAGCTGTATAATGGGCTAGATAGGAGGGGTTCAACTTTATTGCATATCTCAGGCATTTTTGGGAATTTTTGCACCAAATTTTCAACATGGGGTTTTTGGGACCCCTTCTCATGAATGATGTCACTGTCATGGCGTTATTCGGGCTCGAAGGATGATTTCGTGCAGTGACTGCGCAGTGACTGCAAAATCACCCTTCGGGACTGAATACCACCATGACAGTTACATCATTCATGAGAAGGGGGCCCAAAACCCCCATGTTGAAAATTTGGTGCCAAAATTCTAAAAAATGACTGTTTAACGAGCGTGCATTGCGCAGTTCCTTCGCAGGTGCGTAAGTTCGCGAAATTTCAATATTTTCACTCCAGAGTTTCAACATTGCCATTTCACCACACTGTCTTATGAGTAGTATAACTGTCATTTTTCACATCTCACCCAAAATGTGTTTCCACCCTTGTAGCGCAGAATGGCGCAGTCGGTGTGCGAAATCAATGTTCCGGACAGATTAATAAAATCACAGTGATACTGTTCATGAGCAGAGGTCTTAAACTGGCTATGTTGAAAATTTGGTGACAAACACCCATAAAATGACTGTGTTATGAGCGTGCATTGTGTCAGATATGGCGAATAAAACAAAAAAAGGAAAAAAATTAAGGGTAAAAATGTGCCGCAGAATTGCCGCAGAAATTGGTGTTGAGTGCCACAGAAGTTCTGCGGCAAATGAGAACCCTGCCGCAGAACTTTGCTCCGATGTGCCGCAGAAAAATCAGGGCCCTGATTATCTGTAGGGGTGTGTGTGTATTTTGGTGGCTGTGCATAGGTGATGGCTCGGCCACGGTTGGCTGTGTCAGTGTGTGCAGCTGTGAGATGAATGGGTATGGCTGTGTGGGCAGGCACTCTCACTGGGGCAGGGGGCACTCTGCTTTTGAGTCACACTGATGTTTGTCTCAACATATGTCTCCCACAGGCCGGGATGTGAGGATGCGGGCCCAGGTTGATGACGGCCATGCCAGGGACCCGGGGCCAGCAGGGGTGGCACCCCAACAGCATCAGCAGCAGCAGCAACAGTGACAGACTGAGCTGCTTGAGCAGTGTGAGTATCATGACTTCATCGATGCTATTGCATGTTGGGGACCAGTAGCCCTGCACAATACAACCATGCAGGAAAGGGGAGGTCATAATTCCACTATACAGGACACTAGTGAGGCCCCACCTGGAATACAGTGTACATTTCTGGAGACCATCCCTATGTAAGGACGTAGAGTGGGCAGAGAAGGTTCAGAGGAGGGCAACAAAGATGGTGCATGGCTTGCATCACAAGTCCTATGGAGACAGGTTGAAGGACCTGAACATGTACTCCCTGGAGGAGAGGAGGGAGAGAGAGGATATGATAGGGACATACAAGTATCTTACAGGGTGGAACAGGGTGCAGGAAAACACTATTTTGAAGTGCAAATGATGTTCCAGGACTACAGGGCATGGGATGCAGTTGGAGGGTGGACGATTCAGAGGAAACATGAGCAAGACTCTCTTCACAGAATGGTGGAGTACAAGTGGGACACCCTGTCAGAGGGAGTGGTGGGGGCTGACACACTCACGGGATTTCAGACTGCACGGGATAGACATAACGGTATTCTTGAGGTCAGGGGTAAGGGGCAACAGACTTCTAGGTAAACAAAGTAACTTACAGGCTGAAATGTACAGACTGTGTGGGCCATAGGCCCTTATCTGTCGACACTGGCTATGTATCTATGTCTGTAGGCACGACACAGGTGACATGCATCACTGTCCAGTTTCACAGCACGTCTGTGTATGCATCACTGGTGGTCCATGCATGCACTGGGCACATGGCTGGGTAACTGGCACCGCACCACATTGCCACATCACTTGCCAGCCTTGTTTGTGCTGTGACGGACATGGGCAGTGTGTGTGTGTGTGCAGTGGTGCGCATAGCTGGTGCCGCCTGTTTGTGTTGTCCATGTGCATGTTCACTGTGGGTTTTTGCATGCCATCACAGGTGCGGGACATTGGGCTATATGGCTTGCAGGTTGGGTGGTGTTCAGTGTTGTGGTCAGTCACAGCCATTGACTGTGTTCCCATTTTCCTAGGCCTCGAGGTTCTCCGGTGGATGGCAACAGATGTCAGGGCCATCCGACAGCTGGTGGGGCAGAACTCTGACATCCTGCACTTTATTCACCACCATGGTGTACAGCGGAGGTGGCACAGACCTGCAGGAGACCAGCAGGAAGATGGGTGGCCAGCTGGCCCATGACTTCTCCACTCTTCCCACTTCTCCCATCCCTACCACCCTGCCTTCCCTCTCCAAGTTTGTAATCCCTACCCCTTGACCAACCCGACCTTGTACCCATCCCCCCCCTTGTAAATAGTTGGACTTGTTTTGCTACTGCTTATTGTTGTTTAATACATGTTTATATTTTTATATGAATAATGTGTTGGTCTGTGATTTTCAGCTGCCTATGGGTGCCCAGTTGCAGGGGTGTACATGCCATCTGGGCTGGTATGGTCCTGGGTATATGTGTGTGTGTGTGTGTGTGTGCATGGGGAGGTATCTCCAGCATGGCAGTGACTTTCGGTTGGTCTTGCCATCTGCTGCCACCCACTGCTGGGTGCACAGGGTGTGTCTGGCTTGTAGGCTTCTGTGCTGCATGGGGTTGACGTGTGCTGGGGGATGCATGGTTTCCTGCAGTGCCAGTCACTGCACATAGGTGGTGTCTTGGGGTCACAGTGCAGGGTGTGCTGTGCGTACGGGGGGCTGATGTGCACTGTGGTTGTCAACCCCCTGTGTGTGGTACTCTCAGCATGCCAGTGGTTGTGCTGGGGTGTCATGGCTCTGCTATGCTGTGTTGGCTTGTCCCCATGGGCAAGTAGGTCATCCGTCCCACCCCCAGTGATGATGTGCTTGGGGTGTGCAGGTGTGGTGTGGGTTCTGCAGTGAGTTCCTGTGCCCATGTGTGGCATGGCTGGCGGTGGGCCCCAGCCTCCCTCCCTGGATGTGCAGTTCCATTGCTCTGGGGGGGCTCTGCTTGCGCTATGGCACCTCTGGAATACTCAGCTGGGCTGCCCTGGTTGTGCCATAGCGCAATATTTCGGCTCAGCTTCTCCTTCCTGGTTGCGCTATGGCACAGTATGTGTGATATTCAGATGTTGGTTGCTTGCTCAATTTGTTCTGCTCCATGTTTGAATATCGCACCTGTTGTGCATTTGCGCAACTGGTTTGTGCTTGCTCCTGCTGTTGCACTCATTTTGGGTGCAGTTTGAATATCTGGGCCCTTATGGACAATGGTAACCTATTACCATATCACTAATTTCTGCAAAAACTCCCGGAAGCTAATAGACACCCTTTTAAATATTGGCAAGTTATACATGCAGTATCTCTGTTTACAAAGAAGCACAATGCCCTTGAACCCCCTAGGATTGCTTTGTCATCCCTGCTAGATTCGGCTAAGCAACCACACCCAATAGCTGTAGTATATAAAGGAATGCTATCTCTTGATGTGAGATTGTCATCGGGCATAAACCAATACTGGGAGGAAACACCATCTCTCCCACTTGCACCTGTCTTTTGGCAACAGCTCTGGAAAAATCTGTATAGATTTATCAAACAAGACCGGTTGAGGCTCATGCAGTTCAATATAATGCAAAATATATACTGCACCCCTCAAAAACTCTACCAAATGGGCAAGATACTTACCCCTTGTTGCCCTCATTGCTCCTGCAGGAATGGGGATCTCTGCCATATGCTGTGGGTATGTCCTAAAATCCAGATATTCTGGAGAAGTATACAAACCTCCCTGTGCCCAACCCTTGCATTGTCCCCACTATTCTCTCCAGAGACATGTTTACTTAACATCTTCCCAGTAGGAACTTCAAAACAAAGAAAATTTTACATGACCCTTATTTCTGCAGTGACCAAGCTTATAATTATGAGACACTGGGCCTCAGACATCACACCTACTAAACGGGAATGGCACAAAGAAATGCTACTTACGCTGAAAGGTGGGGCACCCTAGAAGCACTGCTAATTGTATAGAACCCAAAGAATAACTGACTGAATAAGTGCCAATCCCTACCTAATAGAAGGCTTGGGGACTGGAGGGAATACTGCCCAGAATTAAAGGAGATGGATAGGATCAGTGCTTAATGCTGTTTCATTTGAGGAAAGAAAGAGAAGAAGAAAAGAGATAAATTAGCCTGAAGAGAGTGACTAAGAGGGTGGGAGGGATGGGGGAGAGTTGTATGTCTGGGTTTTTTTTTTTTAAAACCCTTTTAACCTATTACCCTTTTTCTCTATATTATTATCCCTCTGTTAAATGCAGATCTAATGTGATGCCTTACCGGGGCTAAAACATATCACTATTATTCAAACCTGACTTTATTTACTTGACTGTAATTCTGAAATGCCATAAACTACATATGTATAAGCTATCTGATTCAAAATATTATAACGAGGGTAACAACACTCCTTAAATTAAAGGTTAACCGTATTTGTATGAAATTAATCAAAAAAAATTTTTTTCTTTTTTTTATCTATTTTGATGTATTTCTGTATTACTGTTCTAAAAATCAATAAAGCTTATTGAATTATAAAAAGAAGGTTAAGGGGGTGAGCTACATTCATCCTGCAGGTTGCAGCTGCAGGTACGAAGGACGTTATAGAGGTGAGCTACATTCATACTGCAGGCTGCAGCTGCAGGTACTAAAAAGGTTAAAGAGATGAGCTACAATCATGCAGCAGGCTGCAGCTGCTGGTATTAAGAAGGTTAAGGGAGTGAGCTACATTCATCCTGCAGGTTGCAGCTGCAGGTACGAAGGACGTTATAGAGGTGAGCTACATTCATTCTGCAGGCTGCAGCTGCTGGTACTAAAAAGGTTAAAGAGATGAGCTACATTCATCCTGCAGCCTGCTGCTGCTGGTAGTAAGGAGGTTAAGGAGTTGGTCCACAGCAGAAGGCAGCAGCTCCTGGTACTAAGAAGGTTAAGAGGTAAGCCACATTCATGCTGCAGGCTGCAGCTCCTGGTACTGAGGTGGTTAAGGAGGTGAGCTACATTCATTCTTAAGGCTGCAGCTGCTGGCACTAAGGAGGTTAAGGAGGTGAGCTACATTCATGCTGCAGGCTGTGGCAGCTGGTACTAAGGAAGTAAGGAGGAAACCTTCTTTCATACTGCAGGCTGCAGCTCCTGGTACTAAGGAAGTTAAGGAGGAGAGCAGCATTCATCCTGCAGGCTGCAGCTGCTGGTACTAAGGAGGTTAAGCAGGTGAGCTACATTCTTGCTATAGGCTGCAGCTGCTGGTACTAATAAGGTTAAGGAGATGAGCTACATTCATGCTTCAGGCTGCAGCTGCTGGTATTAAGGAGGTTAAGCAGGTGTGCTGCATTCATGCTGCAGGATACAGCTGCTGGCACTAAGGAGGTTAACAAGGTGAGCTACATTCATACTGCAGGCAGCATCTGCTGGTACTATGGAGGCTAAGGAAGTGAGCTACATTCATGCTGCAGGCTGCAGTTGCTAGTACTAAGGATGTTAAGGAGGTGAACTACATTCATGCTGCAGAAAGCAGCTGCTGGTACTAAGGAGGTTAAGGAGGTGATCTACATTCATGCTGCAGGCTGCAGCTGTTGGTACTTATGAGGTTACGGAGGTGAGCTAAATTCATGCTGCAGTCTGCAGCTGCTGGTATTAAGGAGGTTAAGGAGGTGAGCTACATTCCTGCTACAGGCTGCATCTGCTGGTACTAGGGAGGTTTAGGAGGTGAGCTACATTCATTCTGCAGGCTGCAGCTGCTGGTATTAAGGAGGATAAGGCGGTGAGCTACATTCCTGCTACAGGCTGCATCTGCTGGTACTAGGGAGGTTTAGGAGGTGAGCTACATTCATGCTGCAGGCTGCAGCTGCTGGTATTAAGGAGGTTAAGGAGATGTCCTACATTGATGCTGCAGGCTGCAGCTGCTGATATTAAGGAGGTTAAGGAGGTGAGCTACATTAATCCTGTAGCCTGCAGCTGCTGGTAGTAAGGAGGTTAACGAGGTGGACTACAGCAGAAGGCTGCAGCTGCTGGTATTAAGGAGGTTAAGGAGGTGAGCTACATTCATCCTGCAGGCTGCAGCTGCTGGTACTAAGTAGGTTACGCAGGTGGGCTACATTCATGGTGCAGGCTGCAGCTGCTGGTATTAAGAAGGTTAAGGAAGTGAGCTACATTCACACTGCAGGCTGCAGCTGCTGGTATCAAGGAAGTTAAGGAGGTGAACTACAGCAGCAGGCTGCAGCTGCTGGTATTAAGGAGGTTAAAGAGGTGAGCTACATTCCTGCTGCAGGCTGGAGCTGCTGGTACTAAGGAGGTTAGGGAGGTGAGCTACATTCATGCTGCAGGCTGCAGCTGCTGGTATTAAGGAGGTTAAGGAGGTCAGCTACATTCATGATGCAGGCTGCAGCTGCTGGTACTAAGAAGGTTATGGAAGTTAGCTACATTCATGCTGCAGCCTGCAGCTGCTAATACTAAGGAGGTTAAGGAGGTGAGCTACATTCATCCTGCAGGCTGCAGCTGTTGGTACTAAGGAGGTTAAGCAGCTGAGCTACATTCATGTTGCAGGCTGCAGCAGCTGGTATTAAGGAGGTTACGGAGGTGAGCAACATTCATACTGCAGGCTGCAGCTGCTGGTATTAAGGAGGTTAAGGAGGTGAGCTACATTCACCCTGAAGGCAGTGGCTGTGGCTGCTGGTTCTAAGGAGGTTAAGGAGGTGAGCTACATTCATGCTGCAGGCTACAGCAGCTGGTACTAAGGAGGTTAAGCAGGTGAGTTACATTCTTGCTGTAGGATGCAGCTTCTGGTATTAACAAAGTTAAGGGGATGAGCTACATCCATCCTTGAGGCTGCAGCTGCTGGTATTAAGGAGGTTAAGCAGGTGTGCTGCATTCATGCTGTAGGATACAGCTGTGGGTACTAAGGAGGTTAAGGAGGTGAGCTATATTCATGCTGTAGGTTGAAGCTGCTAGTACTATGGAGGATAAGGAGGTGAGCTGCATTCATGCTGCAGGCTGCAGTTGCTGGTACCAAGGATGTTAAGGAGGTGAACTATATTCATGCTGCAGCCTGCAGCTGCTGGTAGTAAGGAGGTAAAGGAGGTGAGCAACATTCATGCTGCAGGCTGCAGCTGCTGGTACTTATGAGGTTATGGATGTAAGCTAAATTCATGCTGCAGGCTGCAGCTGCTGGTATTAAGGAGGTTAAGGAGGTGGAGTACATTCAACCAGCAGGCTGCAGCTGCTGGTATTAAGGAGGAAAAGGCGGTGAGCTACATTCCTGCTGCAGGCTGCAGCTGCTGGTATTATGGAGGTTAAGGAGGTGTCCTACATTCATGCTGCAGGCTGCAGCTGCTGGTATTAAGGAGGTTAAAGAGGTGAGCCACATTCATCCTGTAGCCTAGAGCTGCTGGAAGTAAAGAGGTTAAGGAGGTGAGCCACATTAATGCTGCAGACTGCAGCTGCTGGTACTAAGCAGGTTAAGCAGGTGAGCTACATTCATGGTGCAGGCTGCAGCAGCTGGTATTAAGGAGGTTACGGAGGTGAGCAACATTCATACTACAGGCTGCAGCTGCTGGTATTAAGGAGGTTAAGGAGGTGAGCTACATTCATCCTGCAGGCTGCGGCTGTGGCTGCTGGTTCTAAGGAGGTTAAGGAGGTGAGCTAAATTCATGCTGCAGGCTACAGCAGCTGGTACTAAGGAGGTTAAGCAGGTGAGCTACATTCTTGCTGTAGGATGCAGCTTCTGGTATTAACAAGGTTAAGGAGATGAGCTACATCCATCCTTGAGGCTGCAGCTGCTGGTATTAAGGAGGTTAAGCAAGTGTGCTGCATTCATGCTGCAGGATACAGATGTGGGTACTAAGGAGGTTAAGGAGGTGAGCTATAATCATGCTGCAGGTTGAAGCTGCTAGTACTATGGAGGCTAAGGAGATGAGCTGCATTCATGCTGCAGGCTGCAGTTGCTGGTACCAAGGATGTTAAGGAGGTGAACTATATTCATGCTGCAGCCTGCAGCTGCTGGTAGTAAGGAGGTAAAGGAGGTGAGCAACATTCATGCTGCAGGCTGCAGCTGCTGGTACTGATGAGGTAACGGATGTGAGCTAAATTCATGCTGCAGGCTGCAGCTGCTGGTATTAAGGAGGTTAAGGAGGTGGAGTACATTCATCCAGCAGGCTGCAGCAGCTGGTATTAAGGAGGAAAAGGCAGTGAGCTACATTCCTGCTGCAGGCTGCAGCTGCTGGTACTAAAGAGGTTTAGGAGGTGAGCTACATTCATGCTGCAGGCTGCAGCTGCTGGTATTATGGAGGTTAAGGAGGTGTCCTACATTCATGCTGCAGGCTGCAGCTGCTGGTATTAAGGAGGTTAAGGAGGTGAGCCACATTCATCCTGTAGCCTGCAGCTGCTGGAAGTAAAGAGGTTAAGGAGGTGGGCTACACCAGAAGACTGCAGCTGCTGGTATTAAGGAGGTTAAGGAGGTGAGCCACATTAATGCTGCAGGCTGCAGCTGCTGCTACTGAGGAGGTTAAGGAGGTGAGCTACATTCATCCTGCAGGCTGCAGCTGCTGGTACTAAGCAGGTTAAGCAGGAGAGCTACATTCATGGTGCAGGCTGCAGCTGCTGGTATTTAGGAGGTTAAGGAGGGGAGCTACATTCCTGCTGTAGGCTGGAGCTGCTGGTACTAAGGAGGTTAGGGAGGTGAGCTACATTCATGCTGCAGGCTGCAGCTGCTGGTATTAAGGAGGTTAAGGAGGTCAGCTACTTTCATGCTGCAGGCTGCAGCTGCTGGTACTAAGGATGTAAGGAGGTGAGCTACATTCATGCTGCAGGCTGCAGCTGCTTGTACTAAGGAGGTTAAGGAGGTGAGCTAGATTAATGCTACTGGCTGCACCTTCAGGTACTAAGGAGGTTAAGGGAGTTACCTACATTCCTCCTGCAGGCTGCAGCTGCTGGTATTAAGGAGGTTACAGAGTTGAGCTACTTTCATCCTGCAGGCTACAACTGCTGGTACTAAGGGTGCTAAGGAGGTGAGCTACATTCACGCTGCAGGCTGCAGCTGCAGCTACTAGGGAAGTTAAGGAGGTGAGCTGCATTCATGCTGCAGGCTACAGCTGGAGGTACAAAGGAGGTTAATGAGGAGAGCTACATTCATGCTGCAGGCTGCAGCTGCTGGTTTTAAGGAGGTTAAGGAGGTAAGCCACATTCATGCTGCAGGCTGCAGCTGCTTGTATTAAGGAGGTTAAAGAGGTGAACTACAGCAGCATGCTGCATCTGCTGGTATTAAGGAGGTTAAGGGGTGAGCTACATTCCTGCTGCAGGCTGCAACTGCTGGTACTAAGGAGGTTAAGGAGGTCAGTTACATTCAAGCTGTAGGCTGCAGCTGCTGGTACTAAGGAGGTTAAGGAGGCGAGCTACATTCATGCTGCTGGCTGCACCAGATGGTACTAAGGATGTCAGGAGGTGAGTTACATTCATGCTGCAGGCTGCTGGTACTAAGGAGGGTAAGCAGGTGAGCTACATTCATTCTGCAGACTGCAGTTGCTGGTATTAAGAAGGTTAAGGAGATGAGCTTCTTTCATGCTGCAGGCTGCAGCTGCTGGTATTAAGGAGGATAAGGAGTTGTGCTGCATTCATGCTGCAGGATACAGCTGCTGGTACTAAGGAGGATAAGAAGGTGACCTACATTTATGCTGCAGCTGCTGGTACTAAAGAGGTTAAGGAGGTGAGCTGCATTCATGCTGCAGCCTGCAGCTGTTGGTACTAAGGTGGTTAAGGAGGTGAGCTACAGTCATGCAGCAGGTTGGAGCTGCTGGTACTAAGGAGGTTAGGCAGGTGAGCTACATTCATGCTGCAGGCTGCAGCTGCTGGTACTAAGAAGGTTATGGAGGTTAGCTACATTCATGCTGCAGCCTGCAGCTGCTAATACTAAGGAGGTTAAGGAGGTGAGCTACATTCATCCTGCAGGCTGCAGCTGTTGGTACTAAGGAGGTTAAGCAGCTGAGCTACATTCATGTTGCAGGCTGCAACAGCTGGTATTAAGGAGGTTACGGAGGTGAGCAACATTCATACTGCAGGCTGCAGCTGCTGGTATTAAGGAGGTGAGCAACATTCATCCTGCAGGCTACAGCAGCTGGTACTAAGGAGGTTAAGCAGGTGAGCTACATTCTTGCTGTAGGATGCAGCTTCTGGTATTAACAAGGTTAAGGAGATGAGCTACATCCATCCTTGAGGCTGCAGCTGCTGGTATTAAGGAGGTTAAGCAGGTGTGCTGCATTCATGCTGCAGGATACAGCTGAGGGTATTAAGGAGGTTAAGGAGGTGAACTATATTCATGCTGCAGGTTGAAGCTGCTAGTACTATGGAGGCTAAGGAGGTGAGCAACATTCACGCTGCAGGCTGTAGCTGCTGGTACTTATGAGGTTATGGATGTGAGCTAAATTCATGCTGCAGGCTGCAGCTGCTGGTATTAAGGAGGTTAAGGAGGTGGAGTACATTCATCCAGCAGGCTGCAGCTGCTGGTATTAAGGAGGAAAAGGCGGTGAGCTACATTCCTGCTGCAGGCTGCAGCTGCTGGTACTAAGGGGGTTTAGGAGGTGTCCTACATTCATGCTGCAGGCTGCAGCTGCTGGTATTAAGGAGGTTAAGGAGGTGAGCCACATTCGTCCTGTAGCCTGCAGCTGCTGGAAGTAAAGAGGTTAAGGAGGTGGGCTACAGCAAGACTGCAGCTGCTGGTATTAAGGAGGCTAGGAGGTGAGCCACATTAATGCTGCAGGCTGCAGCTGCTATTACTGAGGAGGTTAAGGAGGTGAGCTACATTCATCCTGCAGGCTGCAGCTGCTGGTACTAGCAGGTTAAGCAGGTGAGCTACATTCATGGTGCAGGCTGCAGCTGCAGGTTAGGAGGTTAAGGAGGTGAGATACATTCCTGCTGTAGGCTGGAGCTGCTGGTACTAAGGAGGTTAGGAGGTGAGCTACATTCATGCTGCAGGCTGCAGCTGCTGAGTATTACAGGAGGAGTTAGAGGTCAGCTACTTTCATGCTGCAGGCTGCAGCTGCTGGTACTAAGAAGGTTATGGAGGTTAGCTACATTCATGCTGCAGCCTGCAGCTGCTGGTATTAAGGAGGTTAAGGAGGTGAGCTACATTCATCCTGCAGGCTGCAGCTGCTGGTACTAAGCAGGTTAAGCAGGTGAGCTATGTTCATGGTGCAGGCTGCAGCTGCTGGTATTTAGGAGGACAAGGAGGTGAACTACATTCACACTGCAGGCTGCAGCTGCTGGTATTAAGGAGATTAAAGAGGTGAACTACAGCAGCAGGCTGCAGCTGCTGGTACTAAGGAGGTTAAAGAGGTGAGCCACATTCTTGCTGCAGGCTGCAGCTGCTGGTATTAAGGGGGTTAAGGAGGTCAGCTACATTCATGCTGCAGGCTGTAGCTGCTGGTACTAAGGAGGTTAAGGAGGTGAGCTGCAATCATGCTGCAGGCTGCAGCTGCTGATACTAAGGATGTAAGGATGTGAGCTACATTCATGCTGCAGGCTGCAGCTGCTTGTACTAAGGAGGTTAAGGAGGTGAGCTACATTCATGTTGCAGGATGCAGCTGCTTGTACTAAGGAGGTTAAGGAGGTGAGCTAGATTCATGCTACTGGCTGCACCTTCAGGTACTAAAGAGGTTAAGGGAGTTAGCTACATTCCTCCTGCAGGCTGCAGCTGCTGGTTTTAAGGAGGTTACGGAGTTGAGCTACTTTCATCCTGCAGGCTACAACTGCAGGTACTAAGGATGCTAAGGAGGTGAGCTATATTCACGCTGCAGGCTGCAGCTGCAGCTACTAGGGAAGTTAAGGAAGTGAGCTGCATTCATGCTGCAGGCTACAGCTGGTGGTACAAAGGAGGTTAAGGAGGTGAGCAACAATCATGGTGCAGGCTGCAGCTGCTGGTATTAAGAAGATTAAGGAGATGAACTACATTTATGCTGCAGGCTGCAGCTGCTGGTTTTAAGGAGGTTAAGGAGGAAAGCCACATTCATGCTGCATGCACCAGCTGCTGGTAATAAGGAGGTTATGGAAGTGAGCCACATTCATGCTACATGCTGCAGCTGCTTGTATTAAGGAAGTTAAAGAGGTGAACTACAGCAGCATGCTGCATCTGCTGGTATTAAGGAGGTTAAGGGGGTGAGCTACATTCCTGCTGCAGGCTGCAACTGCTGGTACTAAGGAGGTTAAGGGAGGTCAGCTACATTCAAGCTGTAGGCTGCAGCTGCTGGTACTAAGGAGGTTAAGGAGGCGAGCTACATTCATGCTGCTGGCCGCACCAGATGGTAGTAAGGATGTCAGGAGGTAAGTTACATTCATGCTGTAGGCTGCTGGTACTAAGGAGGGTAAGCAGGTGAGCTACATTCATTCTGCAGACTGCAGTTGCTGGTATTAAGAAGGTTAAGGAGATGAGCTTCTTTCATGCTGCAGGCTGCAGTTGCTGGTATTAAGGAGGATAAGGAGTTGTGCTGCATTCATGCTGCAGGATACAGTTGCTGGTACTAAGGAGGTTAAGAAGGTGACCTACATTTATGCTGCAGCTGCTGGTACTAAAGAGGTTAAGGAGGTGAGCTGCATTCATGCTGCATTTGCTGGTACTAAGGATGTTAAGCAGGTGAACTACATTCATGCTGCAGTCTGCAGCTGCTGGTACTAAGGTGGTTAAGGAGGTGAGCTACATTCGTACTGAAGTCTGCAGCTGCTGGTACTATGGAGGTTAAGGAGTCGAACTACATTCATGCTGCAGACTGCAGCTGCTGTTACTAAGGAGATTAAGGAGGTGAGCTACAATCATGCAGCAGGCTGCAGCTGCTGGTATAAAGAAGGTTAAGGGAGTGAGCTACGTTCATCCTGCAGGCTGCAGCTGCAGGTACAAAGGATGTTATAGAGGTGAGCTACATTCATACTGCAGGCTGCAGCTGCTGGTACTAAAAATGTTAAAGAGATGAGCTACTTTCATGCTGCAGGCTGCAGCTGCTGGTATTAAGGAGGTTAAGCAGGTGAGCTGCATTCTTGCCAAGGCTACAGCTGCTGGCACTAAGGAGGTTAAGGAGGTGACCTTCATTTATGCTGCAGCTGCTGGTACTAAGGAGGTTAAGGTGGAGAGCTCCATTCTTCCTGCAGTTGCTAGTACTAAGGAAGTTAAGGAGGTGAACTACATTCATGCTGCAGTCTGCAGGTGCTGGAACTAAGGAGGTTAAAGAAGTGAGCTACATTCATGATGCATGCTGCAGCTGCTGGTACTAAGGAAGTCAAGGAAGTGAGCTACATTCATGCTGCAGGCTGCAGCTGCGGGTACTAATGAGGTCAAGGAGGAGCTACATTCAAGCTGCAGGCTGCTGCTGCTGCTACTAAGGAGGTTAAGCAGGTTAGCTGCATTCATGCTGCAGTCTGCAGGTGCTGGTAATAAGGAGGTTAAGAAGGTGAGCTACATTCATACTGCAGGCTGCAGCTGCTGGTTTAAAGGAGGTTAAGAGGGTGAGCTACAGCAGGAGGCACAAGCTGCTGGTATTAAGGAGGTTAAGTAGGTGAGCTACATTCCTGCAGCTGGTTGCTGCTGCTGATACTAAAGAGGTTAAGGAGGTGAGCTATATTCATGCTGCAGG
This sequence comes from Neoceratodus forsteri, assembly GCA_016271365.2. NCBI lineage: Eukaryota > Metazoa > Chordata > Ceratodontiformes > Ceratodontidae > Neoceratodus > Neoceratodus forsteri. Next base: position 497,843,413 of record CM057457.1, read on the forward strand.
CTGCATCTGCTGGTTCTAAGGAGGTTAAGGAAGTGAGCTACATTCATGCTGCAGGCTGCAGCTGCTGGTATTAAGGAAGTAAGGAGGTGAGCTACATTCATGCTGCAGGCTGCAGCTGCTGGTATTAAGGAAGTAAGGAGGTGAGCTATATTCTTGCTGCAGGCTGCAGCTGCTGGTTCTAAGGAGGTTAAGGAGGTGAGCTACATTCATGCTGCAGGCTGCAGCTGCTGGTATTAAGGAAGTAAGGAGGTGAGCTACATTTATGCTGCAGGCTGCAGCTGCTAGTACTATGGAGGTTAAGGAGATGAGCTACATTCATGCTGCAACTGCTGGTACTATAGATGTTAAGGAGGTGAACTACATTCGTGCTGCAGCCTACAGATGCTGGTATAAGGAGGTTAAGGAGATGAGCAACATTCACGCTGCAGGCTGCAGCTGCTGGTACTAAGGTGGTTAAGGAGGTGAGCTACACTCATGCTGCAGACTGCAGCTGCTGGTACTATGGAGGTTAAGGAGGTGAGCTACATTCATCCTGCAGGCAGCAGCTGCTGGTATGAAGGAGGTTAAGGAGTTGGTCCACAGCAGAAGGCAGCAGCTGCTGGTACTAAGGAGGTAAAGAGGTAAGCCACATTCATGCTGCAGGCTGCAGCTCCTGGTACTGAGGTGGTTAAGGAGGTGAGCTACATTCATCCTGCAGGCAGCAGCTGCTGGTATTAAGGAGGTTAAGGAGGTGAGCTACATTCTTCCTGCAGGCTACAGCTGCCGGTACTAAGGAGGTTAAGGAGGTGAGCTACATTCATGCTGCAGGCTACAGCGGCTGCTACTAAGGAGGTTATGCAGGAGAGCTACATTCTTGCTATAGGCTGCAGCTGCTGGTATTAACAAGGTTAAGGAGATGAGCTACATTCATGCTTCAGTCTGCAGCAGCTGGTATTAAGGAGATTAAGCAGGTGTGCTGCATTCATGCTGCAGGATACAGCTACGGGTACTAAGGAGGTTAAGGAGGTGAGCTACTTTCATGCTGCAGGAAGCAGTTGCAGGTACTAAGGATGTTAAGGAGGTGAACTATATTCATGCTGCAGCCTGCAGCTGCTGGTACTAAGGAGGTTTAGGAGGTGAGCAACATTCATGCTGCAGGCTGCAGCTGTTGGTAATTATGAGGTTACGGATGTGAGCTAAATTCATGCTGCAGGCTGCAGCTGCTGGTATTAAGGAGGATAAGGAGGTGGGCTACATTCATCCAGCAGGCTGCAGCAGCTGGCATTAAGGAGGATAAGGCAATGAGCTACAGTCCTGCTGCAGGCTGCAGCTGCTGGTACTAAGGAGGTTTAGGAGGTGAGCTACATTCATGCTGCAGGCTGCAGCTGCTGGTATTAAGGAGGTTAAGGAGGTGAGCTACATTCATACTGAAGTCTGCAGCTACTGGTACAATGGAGGTTAAGGAGTCGAACTACATTCATGCTACAGACTGCAGCTGCTGTTACTAAGGAGGTTAAGGAGGTGAGCTGCAATCATGCAGCAGGCTGCAGCTGCTGATATTAAGAAGGTTAAGGGGGTGAGCTACATTCATCCTGCAGGCTGCAGCTGCAGGTACGAAGGACGTTATTGAGGTGAGCTACATTCATACTGCAGGCTGCAGCTGCTGGTACTAAAAATGTTAAAGAGATGAGCTACTTTCATGCTGCAGGCTGCAGCTGCTGGTACTAAGGAGGTTAAGCAAATGAGCTGCATTCTTGCCAAGGCTACAGCTGCAGGTACTAAGGAGGTTAAGGAGGTGACCTACATTTATGCTGCAGCTGCTGGTACTAAGGAGCTTAAGGTGGTGAGCTCCATTCATGCTGCAGTCTGCAGGTGCTGGTACTAAGGAGGTTAAGGAAGAGAGCTACATCCATGCTGCGTGCTGCAGCTGCTGGTAGTAAGGAGGTCAAGGAAGTGAGCTACATTCATGCTGCAGGCTGCAGCTGTGGATACTAATGAGGTCAAGGAGGAACTACATTCACGCTGCAGGCTGCAGCTGCTGGTATTAAGAAGTTTAAGGAGAAAAGCTACATTCATGCGTCAGGCAGTAGATGCTGGTATTAAGGAGGTAAAGGAGGTGAGCCACATTCAAGCTGCATGCTGCTGCTGCTGGTAATAAGGAGGTTAAGTAGGTGAGCTACATTCATACTGCAGGCTGCAGCTGCTGGTATAAAGGAGGTTTAGGGGGTGAGTTACAGCAGCAGGCACAAGCTGCTGGTATGAAGGAGGTTAAGGAGGTGAGCTACATTCCTGCTGCTGGCTGCTGCTGCTGCTGATACTAAAGAGGTTAATGAGGTGAGCTATATTCATGCTGCAGGCTGCTGCTGCTAGTTCTAAGGAGGTTAAGGAGGTGAGCTACATTCATGCTGCAGGCTGCTGCTGCTGGTTCTAAGGAGGTTAAGGAGGTGAGCTACATTCATGCTGCAGGCTGCAGCTGCTGGTATTAAGGATGTAAGGAGGTGTGCTACATTAATGCTGCAGGCTGCAGCTGCTGGTTCTAAGGAGGGTAAGTAGGTGCACTACATTCATGCGGCAGGCTGCAGTTGCTGGTATTAAGGAGGTTAAGGAGGTGATCTGCATTCATATGGCAGGATACAGCTGCTGGTACTAAAGAGGTTAAGGAGGTGAGCTACATTTATGCTGCAGGATGCAGCTGCTGGTACTAAGGAGGTTAAGGATATGAGCTACATTCATGCTGCAATTTCTGGTACTATAGATGTTAAGGAGGTGAACTACATTTGTGCTGCAGCCTACAGCTGCTGGTAATAAGGTGGTAAAGGAGGGGTGCTACATTCATCCTGCAGCCAGCAGCTGCTGGTATGAAGGAGGTTAAGGAGGTGTGCTGCATTCTTGCCCGGGCTACAGCTGGTGGTACAAAGCAGGTTAAGGGGGTGAGCTACATTCATGCTGCAGGCTGCAGCTGCTGGTATTAAGGTGGTTAAGGAGGTGTCCTACATTCATGTTGCAGGCTGCAGCTGCTGGTATTAAGGAGGTTAAGGAGGTGAGCCACATTCATCCTGTAGCCTGCAGCTGGTGATAGTAAGGAGGTTAAGGAGGTGGGCTATGCTAGAAGGCTGCAGCTGCTGGTATTAAGGAGGTTAAGGAGGTGAGCCACATGCATGCTACAGGCAGCAGCTGCTGGTACTGAGGAGGTTAAGGAGGTGAGCTACATTTATCCTGCAGGCTGCAGCAGCGGGTAGTAGGGAGGTTAATCAGGTGAGCTACATTCATGGTGCAGGCAGCTGCTGGTATTTAGGAGGTTAAGTAGGTGAGCTACATTTACACTGCAGGCTGCAGCTGCTGGAATTATGGAGGTTAGAGAGGTGAACTACAGCAGCAGGCTGCAGCTGCTGGTACTAAGAAGGTTAAAGAGGTGAGCTACATTCATGCTGTAGGCTGCAACTGCAGGTATTACAGAGGTTAAGGAGGTGAGCTACATTCATGCTGCAGACTGCAGGTGATGGTACTGAGGAGGTTATGGAGGTTAGTTAAATTCATGCTGCAGCCTGCAGCTGCTGGTACTTAGGAGGTTAAGGAGGTGAGCTACATTCATGCTGCAGGCAGCAGCTGCTTGTACTAAGGATGTTAAGGAGGTGAGCTACATTCATGCTGTAGGCTGCAGTTGCTGGTACTAAGGATGTTAAGGAGGTGAACTACATTCATGCTGTAGCCTGCAGCTGCTGCGGCTAAGGAGGTTAAAGAGGTGAGCTACATTCATACTGCTGGCTGCAGCTGCAGGTACTTAGGAAGTTACAGAGGTGAGCTACAGTCATGATGCAGGCTGCAGCTGCTGGTACAAAGGAAGTTATGGAGCTGGGCTACAGCAGCAGGTTGCAGCTGCAGGTATTTAGGGGGTTAAGGAACTGAGCTACATTCATGCTGCACCTGCTGGAATCAAGGATGTTAAGGAGCTGAGCAACAGCAGCAGGCTGCAGCTGCTGCTACTAAGGAGGCTAGGAAGAGAGCTACATTCATGCTTCAGGCTTCAGTTGCTGGTACTAAGGATGCAAGGCAGTGAGCAAAATTCATGCTGCTGGCTGCACCTTCTGGTACTAAGGAGGTTAAGGGTGTAAGCAACATTCCTCCTGCAGGCTGCAGCTGCTGGTATTAAGGAGGTTACGGAGTTCAGCTACTTTCATTCTGCAGGCTACAGCTGCTGGTACTAAGGATGCTAAGGAGGTGAGCTACATTCATGCTGCAGGCTGCAGCTGCTGGTATTAAGGTGGTTAAGGAGGTGTCCTACATTCATGTTGCAGGCTGCAGCTGCTGGTATTAAGGAGGTTAAGGAGGTGAGCCACATTCATCCTGTAGCCTGCAGCTGGTGATAGTAAGGAGGTTAAGGAGGTGGGCTACGCTAGAAGGCTGCAGCTGCTGGTATTAAGGAGGTTAAGGAGGTGAGCCACATGCATGCTGCAGGCAGCAGCTGCTGGTACTGAGGAGGTTAAGGAGGTGAGCTACATTTATCCTGCAGGCTGCAGCAGCGGGTAGTAGGGAGGTTAATCAGGTGAGCTACATTCATGGTGCAGGCAGCAGCTGCTGGTATTTAGGAGGTTAAGTAGGTGAGCTACATTCACACTGCAGGCTGCAGCTGCTGGTATTATGGAGGTTAGAGAGGTGAACTACAGCAGCAGGCTGCAGCTGCTGGTACTAAGAAGGTTAAAGAGGTGAGCTACATTCATGCTGCAGACTGCAGGTGATGGTACTGAGGAGGTTATGAAGGTTAGTTAAATTCATGCTGCAGCCTGCAGCTGCTGGTACTAAGGAGGTTAAGGAGGTGAGCTACATTCATGCTGCAGGCTGCAGCTGCTTGTACTAAGGATGTTAAGGAGGTGAGCTACATTCATGCTGCAGGCTGCAGTTGCTGGTACTAAGGATGTTAAGGAGGTGAACTACATTCATGCTGTAGCCTGCAGCTGCTGCGGCTAAGGAGGTTAAAGAGGTGAGCTACATTCATACTGCTGGCTGCAGCTGCAGGTACTTAGGAAGTTACAGAGGTGAGCTACAGTCATGATGCAGGCTGCAGCTGCTGGTACAAAGGAAGTTATGGAGCTGGGCTACAGCAGCAGGTTGCAGCTGCAGGTATTTAGGGGGTTAAGGAACTGAGCTACATTCATGCTGCACCTGCTGGAATCAAGGATGTTAAGGAGTTGAGCAACAGCAGCAGGCTGCAGCTGCTGCTACTAAGGAGGTTAGAAGAGAGCTACATTCATGCTTCAGGCTTCAGTTGCTGGTACTAAGGATGCAAGGCAGTGAGCAAAATTCATGCTGCTGGCTGCACCTTCTGGTACTAAGGAGGTTAAGGGTGTAAGCAACATTCCTCCTGCAGGCTGCAGCTGCTGGTATTAAGGAGGTTACGGAGTTCAGCTACTTTCATTCTGCAGGCTACAGCTGCTGGTACTAAGGATGCTAAGGAGGTGAGCTACATTCATGCTGCAGGCTGCAGCTGCAGGTACTAGGGAAGTTAAGGAGGTGAGCAGCATTTATGCTGCGGGCTGCAGCTGCTGATATTTAGGAGGTTGAGGTGGAGAGCTACATTCACGCTGCAGGATGCAGCTGCTGGTACTAAGAAGGTTAAGGAGGTGAGCTGCATTCTTATCCTGGCTACAGCTGGTGATACAAAGGAGGTTAAGGAAGTGAGCTACACTCATGCAGCAGGCTGCATCTGCTGGTTTTAATGAGGTTAAGGAGGTGAGAAACATTCATTCTGCATGCTGCAGCAGCTGTTAATAAGGAGGTTAAGGAGGTGAGCCACATTCCTACTGCACGCTGCAGCTGCTGGTTCTAAGGTTAAGGAGGTGAGCTACAGTCATGCTGCAGGCTGCAGCTGCTGGTATTAAGGAGGTTACGGAGGTGAGCTACATTCATGCTACAGGCTGCAGCTGCTGGTTCTAAGGTTAAGGTGAGAGCTATATCATGGCGCAGGCTGCAGCTGCTCGGCATTCAGGGTTAAGGAAGTGAGCTACATCCTGCCTGCAGCTGCTGGTATTATGAGGTTATGAGGTGAGCAACCGCAGCAGGATGCAGCTACTGGTACTAAGGAGGTTAGGGAAGTGAGCTACATTCATGCTTGCGGCTGCAGTTGCTGGTAGTAAGGATGTGGAGGTGAGCTAGATTCATGCTGCAGGCTGCTGCTTCTGGTACTAAGGAGGTTAAGGGGGTGAGCTACATTCATCCTGTAGGCTGCAGCTGCTGGTACTAAGGAGGATACGGAGGTGAGCTACATTCATGGTGCAGGCTGCAGCTGCAAGTACTAGGTAAGTTAAGGAGGAGAGCTACATTCATGCTGCAGGTTGCAGCTGCTGGTATTAAGGAGGTTAATGAGGTGATCTACATTGACGCTGAAGTCTGAAGCTGCTGGAACTAAGAAGGTTAAGGAGGAGAGCTGCAGTCACACCGCAGGCTACAGCTCCTTGTACTAAGGATGTTAAGGAGGTGAGCTTCGTTCATGCTGCAGGCTGCAGCTCCTGGTACTAAAGAGGTTAAGGAGGTGAGCTTCGTTCATCCTGCAGGCTGCAGCTGTTGGTACAAAGGAGGTTAAGCAGCAGAGCTACATTCATACTGCAGGCTGCAGCTGCTGGTGTTAAGGAGGTGAGCTACATTCATGCTGCAGGCTACAGCGGCTGCTACTAAGGAGGTTATGCAGGAGAGCTACATTCTTGCTATAGGCTGCAGCTGCTGGTATTAACAAGGTTAAGGAGATGAGCTACATTCATGCTTCAGTCTGCAGCAGCTGGTATTAAGGAGATTAAGCAGGTGTGCTGCATTCATGCTGCAGGATACAGCTGCGGGTACTAAGGAGGTTAAGGAGGTGAGCTACTTTCATGCTGCAGGTTGCAGTTGCTGGTACTAAGGATGTTAAGGAGGTGAACTATATTCATGCTGCAGCCTGCAGCTGCTGGTACTAATGAGGTTTAGGAGGTGAGCAACATTCATGCTGCAGGCTGCAGCTGTTGGTAATTATGAGGTTACGGATGTGAGCTAAATTCATGCTGCAGTCTGCAGCTGCTGGTATAAAGGAGGTTAAGGAGGTGGGCTACATTAATCCAGCAGGCAGCAGCTGCTGGTATTAAGGAGGATAAGTCAATGAGCTACAGGCCTGCTGCAGGCTGCAGCTGCTGGTACTAAGAAGGTTAAGGAGGTGAGCTGCTGTCACGCCACAGGCTACAGCTGCTGGTACTAAGGATGTTAAGGAGGTGAGCTTCATTCTTGCCAAACACTGCAGCTGCTGGTACTAAGGAAGTTAAGGAGGTGAGCAACATTCATGGTGCAGGCTGCAGCTGCTGGTATTAAGAAGGTTAAGGTGAACTACATTCATGCTGCAGGCTGCAGCTGCTGGTATTTAGGAGGTTAAGGAGTGGGCTGCATTCTTCTCCAGGCTGCAGCTGGTGGTACAAAGGTGGTTAAGGTTGTGAGCTACATTCATGCTGCAGGCTGCAGCAGCTGGTTTTAAGGAGGTTAAGGAGGTGAGCCACATTCATGTTGCAGTCTGGAGCTGCTGGTAAAAAGGACGTTAAGGAGGTGAGCTACATTCATCCTGTAGCCTGCAGCTGCTGGTAGTATGGAGGTTATGGAGGTGGGCTACACTAGTAGGCTGCAGCTGCTGGTATTAAGGAGGTTAAGGAGGTGAGCCATATTCATGCTGCAGGCTTCAGCTGCTGGTACTGAGGAGGTTAAGGAGGTGAGCTACATTCATCCTGCAGGCTGCAGCTGCTGGTACTAAGGAGGTTAAGTGGGTGAGCTACATTCATGGTGCAGGCTGCAGCAGCTGGTATTTAGGAGGTGAAGGAGGGGAGCTACATTCACACTGCAGGCTGCAGCTGCTGGTATTAAGGAGGTTAAAGAGGTGAACTACAGCATCAGGCTGCAGCTGCTGGTATTAAGGAGGTTAATGAGGTGAGCTACATTCATGCTGCAGGCTGCAGCTGCTGGTACTAAGGAGCTTATGAGGTTAGCTACATTCATGCTGCAGCTTGCACCTGCTGGTAGTAAGGAGGTTAAGGAGGTGAGCTACATTCATGCTGCAGACTGCAGCTGCTGATACTAAGGATGTAAGGATGTGAGCTACATTTATGCTGCAGGCTGCAGCTGCTTGTACTATGGAGATTAACCAGATGAGCTACATTCATGCTGCAGGCTGCAGCTGCAAGTACTAGGGAAGTTAAGGAGGTGAGCTACATTCATGCTGCAGGCTGCAGCTGTTGGTAATTATGAGGTTACGGATGTGAGCTAAATTCATGCTGCAGTCTGCAGCTGCTGGTATTAAGGAGGTTAAGGAGGTGGGCTACATTCATCCAGCAGGCTGCAGCTGCTGGTATTAAGGAGGATAAGGCAATGAGCTACAGGCCTGCTGCAGGCTGCAGCTGCTGGTACTAAGGAGGTTTAGGAGGTGAGCTACATTCATGCTGCAGGCTGCAGCTGCTGGTATTAAGGAGGTTAACGAGGTGTCCTACATTCATGCTGCAGGCTGCAGCTGCTGGTATTTAGGAGGTTACGGAGGTGAGCCACATTCTCCCTGTGGCCTGCAGCTGCTGGTAGTAAGGAAGTTATGGAGAAGGGCTACTTTCATCCAGCAGGCTACAGCTGCTGGTACTAGGGATGCTAAGCAGGTTACCTACATTCATGCTGCAGGCTGCAGCTGTAGGTACTTGTGAAGTTAAGGAGGTGAGCTGCATTCATGCTGCAGGCTGCAGCTGATGGTATTTAGGAGGTTAAGGAGGAGCGCTACATTCACGCTGCAGGCTGCAGCTGCTGGTACTAAGAAGGTTAAGGAGGTGAGCTGCTGTCACGCCACAGGCTACAGCTGCTGGTACTAAGGATGTTAAGGAGGTGAGCTTCATTCTTGCCAAACGCTGCAGCTGCTGGTACTAAGGAAGTTAAGGAGGTGAGCAACATTCATGGCGCAGGCTGCAGCTGCTGGTATTAAGAAGGTTAAGGAGATGAACTACATTCATGCTGCAGGCTGCAGCTGCTGGTATTTAGGAGGTTAAGGAGGTGAGCTGCATTCTTCTCCAGGCTGCAGCTGGTGGTACAAAGGAGGTTAAGGTTGTGAGCTACATTCATGCTGCAGGCTGCAGCAGCTGGTTTTAAGGAGGTTAAGGAGGTGAGCCACATTCATGTTGCAGTCTGCAGCTGCTGGTAAAAAGGACGTTAAGGAGGTGAGCTACATTCATCCTGTAGCCTGCAGCTGCTGGTAGTATGGAGGTTATGGAGGTGGGCTACACTAGAAGGCTGCAGCTGCTGGTATTAAGGAGGGTAAGGAGGTGAGCCATATTCATGCTGCAGGCTTCAGCTGCTGGTACTGAGGAGGTTAAGGAGGTGAGCTACATTCATCCTGCAGGCTGCAGCTGCTGGTACTAAGGAGGTTAAGTGGGTGAGCTACATTCAAGGTGCAGGCTGCAGCTGCTGGTATTTAGGAGGTGAAGGAGGGGAGCTACATTCACACTGCAGGCTGCAGCTGCTGGTATTAAGGAGGTTAAAGAGGTGAACTACAGCATCAGGCTGCAGCTGCTGGTACTAAGGAGGTTAAAGAGGTGAGCTACATTCATGCTGCAGGCTGCAGCTGCTGGTATTAAGGAGGTTAATGAGGTGAGCTACATTCATGCTGCAGGCTGCAGCTGCTGGTACTAAGGAGGTTATGAGGTTAGCTACATTCATGCTGCAGCTTGCACCTGCTGGTACTAAGGAGGTTAAGGAGGTGAGCTACATTCATGCTGCAGACTGCAGCTGCTGATACTACTAAGGATACTGAGATGTGAGCTACATTTATGCTGCAGGCTGCAGCTGCTTGTACTATGGAGGTTAACCAGGTGAGCTACATTAATGCTGCAGGTTGCAGCTGCTTGTACTAAAGAGGATAAGGAGGTGAATTACATTAATGCGGCAGGCTGCAGTTGCTGGTACTAAGGATGTTAAGGAGGTGAACTACATTTGTGCTGTAGCCTGCAGCAGCTGCGGTTAAGGAGGTTAAGTAGGTGAGCTACATTCATACTGCTGGCTGCAGCTGCAGGTACTAAGGAAGTTAAGGAGGTGGGCTACAGCAGCAGGTTGCAGCTGCAGGTATTAAGGGGGTTAAGGAACTGAGCTACATTCATGCTGCAGCTGCTGGAATTAAGGATGTTAAGGAGGTGAGCAACAGCAGAAGGCTGCAGCTGCTGGTACTAAGGAATTTAGGAAGTGAGCTACATTCATGCTCCAGGCTTCAGTTGCTGGTTCTAAGGATGCAAGGAGGTGCACTAGATTCATACTGCTGGCTGCACCTTCTGGTACTAAGGAGGTTAATGGGTTAGCTACATTCTTCCTGCCGGCTGCAGCTGCTGGCATTAAGGAGGCTACGGAGTTGAGCTACTTTCATCCTGCAGGCTACAGCTGCTGGTACTAAGGATGCTAAGGAGGTGAGCTACATTCATGATGTAGGCTGCAGCTGCTGGTATTTAGGAGGTTAAGGACTAGAGCTACATTCATGCTACAGGCTGCGGCTTCTGGTACTAAGAAGGTTAAGGAGGTGAGCTGCATTCTTATCCTGGCTACAGCTGGTGGTACAAAGGAGGTTAAGGAAGTGAGCTACTTTCATGCAGCAGGCTGCAGCTGCTGGTTTTAAGGAGGTTAAGGAGGTGAGCCACATTCATGCTACAGGCTGCAGCAGCTGGTAATAAGGAGGTTAAGGTGGTGAGCCACATTCATACTGCATGCTGCAGCTGCTGGTTCTAAGGTTAAGAGAAGGTGAGCTACATTCATGCTGCAGGCTGCATCTGCTGGTATTAAGGAGGTTAAGGAGGTGAGCTACATTTATGCTACAGGTTGCAGCTGCTGGTTCTAAGGTTAAGGAGGTGAGCTACATTCATGCTGCAGGCTGCAGATGCTGGTATTAAGGGGTTAAGGAAGTGAGCTACATTAATGCTGCAGCTGCTGGTATTAAGGACGTTAAGGAGGTGAGCAACTGCAGCAGGATGCAGCTACTGGTACTAAGGAGGTTAGGAAGTGAGCTACATTCATGCTTCATGCTGCAGTTGCTGGAAGTAAGGATGTAAGGAGGTGAGCTAGATTCATGCTGCAGGCTGCTGCTTCTGGTACTAAGGAGGTTAAGGGGGGTGAGCTACATTCATCCTGTAGGCTGCAGCTGCTGGTACTAAGGAGGATACGGAGGTGAGCTACATTCATGCTGCAGGCTGCAGCTGCAAGTACTAGGGAAGTTAAGGAGGTGAGCTACATTCATGCTGCAGACTGTAGCTCCTGGTACTAAGGAGGTTAATGAGGTGAGCTACATTGACGCTGCAGGCTGCAGCTGCTGAAACTAAGAAGGTTAAGGAGGAGAGCTGCAGTCATGCTGCAGGCTGCATCTCCTGGTATTACGGAGGTTAAGGAGGTGAGCTACATTCATCCTGCAGGCTGCAGCTGTTGGTACTAAGGAGGTTAAGCAGCTGAGCTACATTCATGCTGCAGGCTGCAGCTGCTGGTATTAAGGAGGTTAAGGAAGAGAGCTACATTCATACTGCAGGCTGGAGCTGCTGGTGTTAAGGAGGTGAGCTACATTCATCCTGCAGGCTACAGCTGCCAGTACTAAGGAGGTTAAGGAGGTGAGCTACATTCGTGCTGCAGGCTACAGCGGCTGCTACTAAGGAGGTTATGCAGGAGAGCTACATTCTTGCTATAGGCTGCAGCTGCTGGTATTAGCAAGGTTAAGGAGATGAGCGACATTCATGCATCCGTCTGCAGCAGCTGGTATTAAGGAGGTTAAGCAGGTGTGCTGCATTCGTGCTGCAGGATACAGCTGCGGGTACTAAGGAGGTTAAGGAGGTGAGCAACATTCATGCTGCAGGCTGCAGCTGTTGGTAATTATGAGGTTACAGATGTGAGCTAAATTCATGCTGCAGTCTGCAGCTGCTGGTATTAAGGAGGTTAAGAAGGTGGGCTACATTTATCCAGCAGGCTGCAGTTGCTGGTATTAAGGAGGATACGGCAATGAGCTACCTTCCTGCTGCAGGCTGCAGCTGCTGGTACTAAGGAGGTTTAGGAGGTGAGCTACATTCATGCTGCAGGCTCCAGCTGCTGGTATTAAGGAGGTTAACGAGGTGTCCTACATTCATGTTGTAGACTGCAGCAGCTGGTATTAAGGAGGTTAAGGAGGTGAGCCACATTCATCCTGTAGCCTGCAGCTGCTGGTAGTAAGGAGGTTTTGGAGGTGGGCTACTTTCATCCTGCAGGCTACAGCTGCTGGTACTAAGGATGCTAAAGAGGTTACCTACATTCATGCTGCAGGCTTCAGCTGTAGGTACTAGTGAAGTTAAGGAGGTGAGCTGCATTCATGCTGCAGGCTGCTACTGCTGGTATTTAGGAGGTTAAGGAGGAGCACTACATTCACGCTGCAGGCTGCAGCTGCTGGTACTAAGAAGGTTAAAGAGGTGAGCTGCTGTCACGCTGCAGACTACAGCTGCTGGTACTAAGGATGTTAAGAAGGTGAGCTTCATTCTTGCCAAAGGCTGCAGCTGCTGGTACTAAGGAAGTTAAGGAGGTGAGCAACATTCATGGTGCAGGCTGCAGCTGCTGGTATTAAGAAGGTTAAGGAGATGAACTACATTCATGCTGCAGGCTGCAGCTGCTGGTATTTAGGATGTTAAGGAGGTGAGCTGCATTCTTGTCCAGGCTGCAGCTGGTGGTACAAATGAGGTTAAGGTTGTTGGCTACATTCATGCTGCAGGCTGCAGCAGCTGGTTTTAAGGAGGTTAAGGAGGTGAGCCACATTCATGTTGCAGTCTGCAGCTGCTGGTAATAAGGACGTTAAGGAGGTGAGCTACATTCATCCTGTAGCCTGCAGCTGCTGGTAGTAAGGAGGTTATGGAGGTAGGCTACACTAGAAGGCTGCTGCTGCTGGTATTAAGGAGGTTAAGAAGGTGAGCCACATTCATGCTGCAGGCTGCAGCTGCTGGTACTGAGGAGGTTAAGGAGGTGAGCTACATTCATCCTGCAGACTGCAGCTGCTGGTACTAAGGAGTTTAAGCGGGTGAGCTACATTCATGGTGCAGGCTGCAGCTGCTGGTATTTAGGAGGTGAAGGAGGGGAGCTACATTCACACTGCAGGCTGCTGCTGCTGGTATTAAGGAGGTTAAAGAGGTGAACTACAGCATCAGGCTGCAGCTGCTGGTACTAAGGAGGTTAAAGAGGTGAGCTACATTCATGCTTCAGGCTACAGCTACTGGTATTAAGGAAGTTAATGAGGTTAGCTACATTCATGCTGCAGGCTGCAGCTGCTGGTGGAACTAAGGAGGTTATGAGGTTAGCTACATTCATGCTGCAGCTTGCACCTGCTGGTACTAAGGAGGTTAAGGAGGTGAGCTACATTCATGCTGCAGGCTGCAGCTGCTGATACTAAGGATGTGAGGATGTGAGCTACATTTATGCTGCAGGCTGCAGCTGCTTGTACTAAGGAGGTTAACCAGGTGAGCTACATTAATGCTGCAGGCTGCAGCTGCTTGTACTAAGGAGGTTAAGGAGGTGAGTTACATTCATGCTGCAGGCTGCAGTTGCTGGTACTAAGGATGTTAAGGAGGTGAACTACATTCATGCTGTAGCCTGCAGCAGCTGCGGCTTTGGAGGTTAAGGAGGTTAAGTAGGTGAGCTACATTCATACTGCTGGCTGCAGGTACTTAGGAAGTTACAGAGGTGAGCTACATTCATGCTGCAGCTGCTGGTACTAAGGAAGTTAAGGAGGTGAGCAACATCAGCAGGCTGCAGCTGCTGGTACAAAGGAGGTTAGGAAGTGAGCTACATTCATGCTTCAGGCTTCAGTTGCTGGTACTAAGGATGCAAGGAGGTGAGCTAGATTCATACTGTTGGCTGCTCCTTCTGGTACTAAGGAGGTTAATGGGGTTAGCTACATTCCTCCATCAGGTTGCAGCTGTTGGCATTAAGGAGGCTACGGAGTTGAGCTACTTTCATCCTGCAGGCTATTGCTGCTGGTACTAAGGATGCTAAGGAGGTGAGCTACGTTCATGCTGCAGGCTGCAGCTGAAGGTACTAGGGAAGTTAAGGAGGTGAGCAGCATTCATGCTGCAGGCTGCAGTTGCTGGTATTTAGGAGGTTAAGGAGGAGAGCTGCAGTCACGCCACAGGCTGCAGCTGCTGGTACTAAGGATGTTTAGGAGGTGAGCTTCATTCTTGCCAAAGGCTGCAGCTGCTGGTACTAAGGAGGTTAAGGAGTTGAGCAATATTCATGGTGCCGGCTGCAGCTGCTGGTATTAAGAAGGTTAAGAAGATGAACTACATTCATGCTGCTGGCTGCAGCTGCTGGTATTTAGGATGTTAAGGAGGTGAGCTGCATTCTTGTCCAGGCTACAGCTGGTGGTACAAAGGAGGTTAATGAGGAGAGCTACATTCATGCTGCAGGCTGCAGCAGCTGGTTTTAAGGAGGTTAAGGAGATGAGCCCCATTCATGCTGCATGCTGCAGTTGCTGTTAATAAGGACGTTAAGGAGGTGAGTCACATTCATGCTGCATGCTGCAGCTGCTTGTATTAAGGAGGTTAAAAAGGTGAACTACAGCAGCAGGCTGCAGCTTCTGCTATTAAGGAGGTGAGCTACATTCCTGCTGCAGGCTGCAACTGCTGGTGTTAAGGAGGTTAAGGAGGTCAGCTACATTCATGCTGTAGGCTGCAGCTGCTGGTACTAAGGAGGTTAAGGAGGTGAGCTACATTCATGCTGCTGGCAGCACCTGTTGGTACTAAGGATGTCAGGAGGTGAGTTACATTCATGCTGCAGGCTGCTGGTACTAAGGAGGTTAAGCAGGTGAGCTTCATTCATGCTGCAGACTGCAGTTGCTGTATTAAGAAGGTTAGGAGATGAGCTTCTTTCATGCTGCGAGCTGCAGCTGCTGGTATTAAGGAGGAAAAGAGTTGTGCTGCATTAATGCTGCAGGATACAGGTGCTGAGGTTAAGAAGATGACCTACATTTATGCTGCAGCTGCTGGTACTAAGGATGTTAAGGAGGTGAGCTACATTCATGCTGCAGTTGATGGTACTAAGGATGTTAAGGAGTTGAACTACATTCATGCTGCAGGATGCAGCTGTTGGTACTAAGGTGGTTAAGGTGGTGAGCTACATTCATGCTGCAGGCTGCTGCAGCTGGTTTTAAGGAGGTTAAGGAGGTGAGCCCCATTCATGCTGCATGCTGCAATTGCTGGTATTTTGGAGGTTAAGGAGGTGAGTCACATTCATGCTGCATGCTGCAGCTGCTTGTATTAAGGAGGTTAAAAAGGTGAACTACAGCAGCAGGCTGCAGCTTCTGCTATTAAGGAGGTGAGCTACATTCCTGCTGTAGGCTGCAACTGCTGGTGTTAAGGAGGTTAAGGAGGTCAGCTACATTCATGCTGTAGGCTGCAGCTGCTGGTACTAAGGAGGTTAAGGAGGTGAGCTACATTCATGCTGCTGGCAGCACCTGTTGGTACTAAGGATGTCAGGAGGTGAGTTACATTCATGCTGCAGGCTGCTGGTACTAAGGAGGTTAAGCAGGTGAGCTACATTCATGCTGCAGACTGCAGTTGCTGGTATTAAGAAGGTTAAGGAGATGAGCTTCTTTCATGCTGCAGGCTGCAGCTACTGGTATTAAGGAGGAAAAGGAGTTGTGCTGCATTAATGCTGCAGGATACAGGTGCTGAGGTTAAGAAGATGACCTACATTTATGCTGCAGCTGCTGGTACTAAGGATGTTTAGGAGGTGAGCTACATTCATGCTGCAGTTGATGGTACTAAGGATGTTAAGGAGTTGAACTACATTCATGCTGCAGGATGCAGCTGTTGGTACTAAGGTGGTTAAGGTGGTGAGCTACATTCATGCTGCAGGCTGCTGCTGGTATTAAAAAGGTTAAGGAAATGAACTACATTCATGCTGCAAGCTGCAGCTGCTGGTATTTTGGAGGTTAAGGAGGTGAGCTGCATTCTTGCATAGGCTACAGCTGGTGGTACAAAGGAGGTTAAGGAGGTGAGCTACATTCATGCAGCAGCCTGCATCTGTTGGTTTTAAGGAGGTTAAGGAGGTGAGCCACATTCATGCTGTATGCTGCAGCTGCTGGTACTAAGGAGCTT
Organism: Neoceratodus forsteri; assembly: GCA_016271365.2. Lineage (NCBI taxonomy): Eukaryota > Metazoa > Chordata > Ceratodontiformes > Ceratodontidae > Neoceratodus > Neoceratodus forsteri. The sequence continues at coordinate 497,859,501 of CM057457.1, forward strand.
AAGGAGGAGTGCTACATTCTTGCCGCAGACTGCAGCTTTGCGTACTAATGAGGTTAAGGAGATGAGCTACATTCACACAGCAGCCTGCAGCTGCTGGTATTAAGAAGTTTAAGGAGATAAGCTACATTCATGCTGCAGGCTGCAGCTGCTGGCTTTTAGGAGCTTAAGGAGGAGAGCTACATTCATCCAGCAGCCTGCTGCTGCTGTTAGGAAGGAGGTTAAGGAGGTGGGCTACAGCAGAAGGCTGCAGCTGTTGGTATTTAGGAGGTTAAGGAGGTGAGCTGCATTCTTGCCCAGGCTAGAGCTGCTGGTTCTACTGAGGTTATGGAGGTGAACTACATTCATGCTGCAGGCTGCTGCTGCTGGTACTATGGAGGTTAAGGAGGTGAGCTAAATTCATGCTGCAGACCGCAGCTTCTGGTACTGAGGAGGTGAAGGAGGTGAGCGACATTCTTGCAACAGGCTGCAGCTGCTCGTACTAAGTAGGTTAAGGGGTGAGCTACATGCACACTGAAGGCTCCAGCTGCTAGTATTAAGAAGATTAAGGAGATAAGCTACATTCATGCTGCAGGTTGCAGCTGCCAGATTTAATGAGGTTAAGGACGTGAGCCACATTCATGCTGCAGGCTGCAGCTGCTGGTACTTAGGAGGTTAGGGACGTGAGCTACATTCATGCTGCTGGCTGCAGCTGCTTGTACTAAGGAGGTTAAGGAAGTGAGCTACATTCATGCTGCAGGCTGCACTTACTGGTACTAGGGACATTGAGGTGAACTACATTCATGCTGTAGCCTGCAGCTGCTGGTTCTAAGGAGGTTAAGGAGGTGAGCTTCATTCATGCTGCGGGCTGCAGCTGCTGGTACTTAGGAGGTTACAGAGGTGAGCTACATTCATGCTGTAGGCTGCAGCATCTGGTATAAAGGGGGTTAAGGAAGTGAGCTACATTCATGCTGCAGCTGCTGGTATTAAGGAGGTTAAGGAGGTGAGCAACAGCAGCAGGCTGCAGCTGCTGGTACTAAGGAGGTTAGGAAGTGAGCTACATTCATGCTCCAGGCTGCCGTTGCTGGTACTAAGGATGTAAGAAGGTGAGCTAGATTCATGTTGCTGGCTGCAGGTTCTGGTACTAAGGACGTAAGGGGGTGAGCTACATTCCTCCTGCAGGCTGCAGCTGCTGGTACTAAGGATGCTAAGGAGGTGAGCTACATTCATGCTGCAGGATGCAGCTGCAGGTACTAGGGAAGTTAAGGAGGAGAGCTACATTCATGCTGCAGGCTGCAGCTGCTTTTTTTAAGGAGGTTAAGGAGGTGAGCTACATTCATGCTACAGGCTGCAGCGCTGGTACTAAGAAGGTTAAGGAGGTGAGCTGCAGTGATGCCGCAGGCTACAGCTGCTGGTACTAAGGATGTTAAGGAGGTGAGCTACATTCTTGCCAAAGGCTGCAGCTGCTGGTACTAAGGAGGTTAAGCAGATGAGCTACATTCTTGCTGCAGGCTGCAGCTTCTGGTATTAAGACGCTTAAGGAAATGAACTACATTCATGCTGCAGGCTGCAGCAGCTTGTATTTAGGAGGTTAAGGAGGTGAGCTGCATTCTTGTCCAGGCTACAGCTGGTGGTACAAAGGAGGTTAAGGAGGTGAACTACATTCATGCTGCAGGCTGCAGCTGCTGGTTTTAAGGAGGTTAAGGAGGTGAGCCCCATTCATGCTGCAGGCTGCAGCTGCTGGTACTTAGGAGGTTAAGGAGGTGAGCTACATTCACAGAGCAGGCTGCAGCTGCTGGTATTAAAATGTTTAAGGAGATAAGTTACATTCATGGTGCGGGCTGCAGCTGCTTGGTTTACGGAGGTTAAGGAGGTGAGCCACATTCATGCTGCAGGCTGCAGCTGCTGGTACTGAGGAGGTTAAGGAGGTGAGTTACATTCATCCTGCAGGTTGCAGCTGCTGGTACTAAGTAGGTTAAGCAGGTGAGCTACATTCATGGTGCAGGCTGCAGCTGCTGGTACTGAGGAGGTTAAGGAGGTGAGCTACATTCATCCAGCAGCCTGCTGCTGCTTGTAGGAAGGAGGTTAAGGAGGTGGGCTACAGCAGAAGGCTGCAGCTGCTGGTGTTTAGAGGTTTAGGAGGTGAGCTGCATTCTTGCCCAGGCTAGAGCTGCTGGTACTGTGGAGGTTAAGGACGTGAACTACATTCATGCTGTTGGCTGCATCTGCTGGTACTATGGAGGTTAAGCAGTTGAGCTACATTCATGCTGCAGACTGCAGCTGCTGGAATTAAGGAGGATAAGGAGGTGAGCGACATTCTTGCCACAGGCCTCAGCTGCTGGTACTAAGTACGTCAAGAGGGTGAGCTAAATGCTCGCTGCAGGCTGCAGCTGCTGATATTAAGAATTTTAAAGAGATAAGCTACATTCATGCTGCAGGCTGCAGCTGCTGGTAGTAAGGAGGTTAAGGTGGTGAGCTGCATTCATGCTGCAGGTACAGCTGCTGGTTCTAAGGAGGTTAAGCAGGTGAGCAACATTCATGCTGCAGGCTGCAGCTGCTGGTACTGAGGAGGCTACGGAGGTGAGCTACATTCATGCTGCAGGCTGCAGCTGCTGGTATTAAGGAGGTTAAGGAGGTGGGCTACATACATGCTGCAGGCTGCAGCTGCTGGTATTAAGGAGGTTAAGGAGGTGAGCTACATTCACGCTGCAGGCTGCAGCTGCTGGAATAAAGAAGTTTAAGGACAGGAGCTACATTCATGGTGCAGGTTGCAGCTGCTGCTATTAAGGAGGTTAAGGAGGTGAGTTGTATTCATGCCGCAGGCTATAGCTGCTGGTAGTGAGGTTAAGGTGAGCTACATTCATGCTGAAGGCTGCAGCTGCTGGTACTAAGGATGTTAAGGAGGTGAACTACATTCATGCTGCAGCCTGCAGCTTCTGCTACTAAGGAGTTTAAGGAAGTGAGCTACATTCTCGCTGCAGGCTACAGCAGCAGGAACTAAGGAGGTTAATGAGGTGAGCTACATTCTTGCGGCAGGCTGCAGCTGCTGGTACTAAGAAAGTTAAGGAGCTGGGCTACAGTAGCAGGCTGCAGCTGCTGGTAATAAAGTGGTTAAGGAAGTGAGCTATATTCAAGCTGCAGCTGCTGGTATTAAGGAGGTTAAAGAGCTGAGCTACAGCAGGAGGCTGCAACTGGTGGTAGTAAAGAGGTTAAGGAGGTGAGCTACATTCATGCTGCTGGCTGTAGTTGCTGGTTCTAAGAAGGTTAAGAATGTGAACTACATTCATGCTGCAGCCTGCAGCTGCTGCTACTAAGGAGGTTAAGGAAGTGGGCTACAGCAGAAGGCTGCAGCTGCTGGTATTAAGGAGGTTAAGGAGGTGAGCCACTTTTATTCTGCAGACTGCAGATGCTGGTACTAAGGAGGTGAAGGAGGTGAGCTACATTCATCATGCAGGCTGCAGCTGCTGGTATTAAGAAGGTTAAGGAGGTGAGCTATATTCATGCTGCATGCTGAAGCTGCTGGTGTTAAGGAGGTTAAGGAAGTGAGATACAGTCACGCTGCAACCTGCAGCTGCTGGTACGAAAGAGGTTAAGGAGGTGAGCTAAATTCACGCTTCAGGCTGTAGCTGATGTTATTAAGAAGTTTAAGGAGATAAGCCACATTCATGCTGCAGACTGCAGCTGCTGGTACTAAGGAGGTTGAGGAGGTGAGCTACATTCATGCCGCAGCCTGCAGCTGATGGTACTAAGGAGGTTAAGGAGGTGAGCTACATTCATGCTGCAGGCTGCAGATGCTAGTACTAAGGAAGTTAAGGAGGAAGGCTACAGCAGCAGGCTGCAGCTGCAGGTATTAAGGAGGTTAAGGGGGAGAGCTACATTCATCCTGCAGGCGGCAGCTGTTGGTATTAAGAAGTTTAAGGAGATAATCTACATTCATGCTGCAGACTGCAGCTGTTGTTTTTAAGGTGGTTAAAGAAGTGAGCCACATTCATGCTGAGGATACAGCTGCTGGTAGTAAGGAGGTTAAGGAGGTGTGCTACATTCATGCTGCTGGCTGCAGCTGATGGTGCTAAGGATGTTAAGGAGGTGAGCTACATTCATGCTATAGGCTGCGGTTGCTGGTACTAAGGATGTTAAGAAGGTGGACTTCATTCATGCTGCAGCCAACAGCTGCTGGTAGTAATGAGGTTAAGGAGGTGAGCTACATTCATCCTGCAGTCTGCAGCTGTTGGTACTAAGAAGGTTACGGAGGTGAGCTACATTCATCCTGCAGGCTGCAGCTGCTGGTACTAAGGAGGTTAAGGAGGTGAGCTACATTCATGCTGCCGACTGCAGCTGCTGTTACTAAGGAGGTTAAGGAGGTGAGCTACATTCATCCTGCAGGCTACAGCTGCTGGTACTAAGGAGGTTAAGGAGGTGAGCTACATTTGTGCTACAGGCTGCAGCTGCAGGTACTAAGGAGGTTATGGAGGTGAGCAGCATTCATGCTGCAGACTGCAGCTGCTGGTATTAAGGAGGTGAAGCAGGTGAGCTACATTAATGTTGTAGGCTGCAGCTGTGGGTATTAAGAAGGTTAAGGAGAGGAACTACATTCATGCTCCAGGCTGCAGCTGCAGGTATTAAGGAGGTTAAGAAGGTGAGCTGAATTCTTGCTGCAGACTGCAGTTGCTGATACTAAGGATGTTAAGGAGGTGAACTACATTCAAGCTGCAGCCTGCAGCTGCTGGTTCTAAGGAGGTTAAGGAGGTGATCTACATTCAAGCTGCAGGCTACAGCTGCTGGTACTAAGGAGGTTAAAGAGGTGAGCTACATTCATGCTGCAGGCTGCAGCTCCTGGTATTAAGGAGGTTAAGGAGGTTAGATACATTCAACCTGCAGCCTGCTGCTGCTGGTAGTTAGGAGGTTAAGGAGGTGGGCAACAGCAGAAGGCTGCAACTGCTGGTACTGAGGTGGTTAAGGAGGTGAGCTACATTCATCCTGCAGGCTGCTGCTGCCGGTATTAAGGAGGTTAAGCAAGTGAGCTGCATTCACGCTGCAGCCTGCTGCTGCTGGTATAATAGAGGTAAGGAAATGAGCTACATTCATACTGCAGACTGCAGCTGCTGGTATTAAGGAGGTTAAGGAGGTGAACTACAGCAGCAGGCTGCAGCTGCTGGTATTAAGGAGGTTAAGGGGGTGTGCTACATTCCTGCTGCAGGCTGCAACTGCTGGGACTAAGGAGGTTAAGGAGGTCAGCTACATTCATGTTGTAGGCCGCAGCTGCTGGCACTAAGGAGGTTAAGGAGGTGAGCTACATTCACGCTCCATGCTGCACCTGCCGGTACTAAGGAAGTAAAGAGGTGAGCTACATTTACGCTGCAGGTTGCAGCTGCTGGTAGTTAGGAGGTTAAGCAGGTGAGCTACGTTCATGCTACAGACTGCTGTTGCTGGTATTAAGAAGGTTAAGGACATGTGCTTCATTCATGCTGCAGGCTGCAGCTGCTGGTATTAAGGAGGTTATGGAGGTGAGCTGCATTCATGCTACAGGATACAGCTGCTGGTACTAAGGAGGTTAAGAAGGTGACCTACATTTATGCTGCAGCTGCTGGTACTAAGAAGGTAAAGGAGGTGAGCTACATTCATGCTGCAGCTGCAGCTACTGGTACTAAGGAGGTTAAGGAAGTGAGCTACATTCATGCTGCAGGCTGCAGCTGCTGGTACTACGGTGGTTAAGGAGGGGAGCTACATTCATACTGCAGTCTGCTGCTGCTTTTACTATGGAGGTTAAGGAGGTGAGCTTCATTCTTACAAAAGGCTGCAGCTGCTGGTACTAAGGAGGTTAAGCAGGTTAGCTACATTCTTGCTGCAGGCTGCAGCTGCTGGTATTAAGAAGGTTAAGGAGATGAACTACATTCATGCAGCAGGCTGCAGCTGCTTGTACTAAGGAGGTTAAGGAGGTGAGCTACATTCATGCTGCAGGCTGCACTTACTGGTACTAGGGATGTTGTGAACTACATTCATGCTGTAGCCTGCAGCTTCTGGTTCTAAGGAGGTTAAGGAGGTGAGCTTCATTCAAGCTGCGGGCTGCAGCTGCTGGTACTTAGGAGGTTACAGAGGTGAGCTACATTCATGCTGTAGGCTGCAGCATCTGGTATAAAGGGGGTTAAGGAAGTAAACTACAGTCATGCTACAGCCTGCAGCTGCAGGTACTAAGGAGGTTAAGGAAGTGAGCTACATACATGCTGCAGGCTGCAGCTGCTGGTACTACGGTGGTTAAGGAGGTGAGCTACATTCATACCACAGTCTGCAGCTGCTTTTACTATGGAGGTTAAGGAGGTGAGCTGCAGTCACGCCGCAGTCTACAGCTGCTGGTACTACGGATGATAAGGAGGTGAGCTTCATTCTTGCCAAAGGCTGCAGCTGCTGGATTTAATGAGGTTAAGGACGTGAGCCACATTCATGCTGCAGGCCGCAGCTGCTGGTACTTAGGAGGTTAAGGACGTGAGCTGCATTCATGCTGCAGGCTGCAGCTGCTTGTACTAAGGAGGTTAAGGAGGTGAGCTACATTCATGCTGCAGGCTGCACTTACTGGTACTAAGGATGTTGAGGTGAACTACATTCATGCTGTAGCCTGCAGCTGCTTGTTCTTTGGAGGTTAAGGAGGTGAGCTTCATTCATGCTGCGGGCTGCAGCTGCTGGTACTTAGGAGGTTACAGAGGTGAGCTACATTCATGCTGTAGGCTGCAGCATCTGGTATAAAGGGGGTTAAGGAAGTGAGCTACATTCATGCTGCAGCTGCTGGTATTAAGGAGGTTAAGGAGGTGAGCAACAGCAGCAGGCTGCAGCTACTGGTACTAAAGAGGTTAGGAAGTGAGCTACATTCATGCTCCAGGCTGCAGTTACTGGTACTAAGGATGTAAGGAGGTGGGTTAGATTCATGCTGCAGGCTGCTGCTTCTGGTACTAAGGAGGTTAGGGGGTGAGCTACATTCTTCCAACAGGCAGCAGCTGCTGGTACTAAGGAGGATACGGAGGTGAGCTACATTCATCCTGAGGCTACAGCTGCTGGTACTAAGGATGCTAAGAAGGTGAGCTACATTCATTCTGTAGGCTGCAGCTGCAGGTACTAGGGAAGTTAAGGAGGTGAGTTATATTCATGCTGCAGGCTGCAGCTGCTGGTAATAAGGAGGTTAAGGGAGTGAGCTACATTCACACTGCAGGCTGCAGCTGCTGGAACTAAGAAGGTTAAGGAGGTGAGCTGCAGTCACGCCGCAGGCTACAGCTGCTTGTTCTAAGGATGTTAACCCTTAGAAGACTGTGGACATATATATACATCCAGAATCTATATACATTCACACATATTCATTTCTCAAAGGATTAAGGAGGTGAGCTTCATTCTTGGCAAAGGCTGCAGCTGCAGGTACTAAGGTGGTGAGCTGCATTCATGGTGCTACATACAGCTGTTGGTACAAAGGAGGTTAAAGTGGTGAGCTACATTCATGCTGCAGCTGCTGGTACTGACAAGGTTAAGGAGGTGAACTACATTCATGCTGCAGGCTGCAGTTGCTGGTACTAAGGATGTTAAGGAGCTGAACTACATTCATGCTGCAGCCTGCAGCTGCAGGTACTAAGGAGGTTAAGTAGGTAAGGTACATTCATGCTGCAGGCTGCGGCTGCTAATATTAAGGAAGTTAAGGAGGTGGGCTACTTTCATGCTGCAGACTGCAGCTCCTGGTAATAAGGAGGTTAAGGAGGCGAGCTTCTTTCCTGCTGCAGGCTGCAGCTGCTGGTTCTGAGGAGGTTAAGCAGGTGAGCTACATTCAAGCTGTAGGCTGCACCTGCTGGTATTAAGGAGGTTAAGGAGGCCAGCTACATTCATGCTGCAGGCTGCAACTGCAGATATTAAGGAGACTAAAGAGGTGAGCTACATTTATCCTGCAGCCTGCTGCTGCTGGTAGTAAGGAGGTTAAGGAGTTGGACCACAGCAGAAGGCAGCAGCTGCTGGTACTAAGGAGGTTAAGAGGTAAGCCACATTCATGCTGCAGGCTTCAGCTCCTGGTACTGAGGTGGTTAAGGAGGTGAGCTACATTCATTCTTCAGGCTGCAGCTGCTGGTACTAAGGACGTTATGGAGGTGAGCTTCATTCATGCTGCGGGCTGCAGCTGCTGGTACTTAGGAGGTTACAGAGGTGAGCTACATTCATGCTGTAGGCTGCAGCTGCTGGTACAAAGGGGGTTAAGGAAGGGAGCTACATTCATGCTGCAGCTGCTGGTATTAAGGAGGTTAAGGAGGTGAGCAACAGTAGCAGGCTGCAGCTACTGGTACTAAGGAGGTTTGGAAGTGAGCTACATTCATGCTCCAGGCTGCAGTTACTGGTACTAAGGATGTAAGGAGGTGGGCTAGATTCATGCTGCAGGCTGCTGCTTCTGGTACTAAGGAGGTTAAGGGGGTGAGCTACATTCATCCAGCAGGCAGCAGCTGCTGGTACTAAGGAGGATACGGAGGTGAGCTACATTCATCCTGCAGGCTACAGCTGCTGGTACTAAGGATGCTAAGGAGGTGAGCTACATTCATTCTGTAGGCTGCAGCTGCAGGTACTAGGGAAGTTAAGGAGGTGATCTATATTCATGCTGTAGGCTGCAGCTGCTGGTACTAAGGAGGTTAAGGAGGTGAGCTACATTCACACTGTAGGCTGCAGCTGCTGGAACTAAGAAGGTTAAGGAGGTGAGCTGCAGTCATGCCGAAGGCTACAGCTGCTTGTTCTAAGGATGTTAAGGAGGTGAGCTTCATTCTTGGCAAAGGCTGCAGCTGCTGGTACTAAGGCGGTGAGCTGCATTCATGCTGCTGCATACTGCTGCTGGTACAAAGGAGGTTAAGGAGGTGAGCTACATTCATGCTGCAGGCTGCAGTTGCTGGTACTAAGGATGTTAAGGAGCTGAACTACATTCATGCTGCAGCCTGCAGCTGCAGGTACTAAGCAGGTTAAGTAGGTAACCTACATTCATGCTGCAGGCTGCGGCTGCTGGTATTAAGGAAGTTAAGGAGGTGGGCTACATTCATGCTGCAGACTGCAGCTCCTGGTGATAAGAAGGTTAAGGAGGTGAGTTACATTCATGCTGCAGGCTGCAGCTGTTGGTTCTAAGGAGGTTAAGCAGGTGAGCTACATTTAAACTGCAGGATGCAGCTGCTGGTATTAAGGAGGTTAAGGAGGCCAGCTACATTCATGCTGCAGGCTGCAACTGCAGATATTAAGGAGACTAAAGAGGTGAGCTACATTCATCCTGCAGCCTGCTTCTGCTGGTGTTAACGAGGTTAAGGAGGTGAGCTACATTCATACTGCAGGCTGTAGCTGCTGGTATTAAGGAGGTTAAGGAGGTGAGCTATATTCATGCCGCATGCTGCAGCTGCTGGTACTAAGGAGGTTAAGCAGTGAGCTACATTCTTACTGTAGGCTGCAGCTGCTGCTATTAACAAGGTTAAGGAGATGAGCTACATTCATGCTTCAGGCTGCAGCTGCTGGTATTGAGGAGGTTAAGCAGGTGTGCTGCGTTCAGGCTGCAGGATACAGCTGCTGGCAATAAGGAGGTTAACGAGGTGAGCTACATTCATGCTGCAGGCTGCATCTGCTGGTACTATGGAGGCTAAGGAGGTGAGCTACATTAATGCTGCAGGCTGCAGTTGCTGGTACTAAGGATGTTAAGGAGGTGAACTACATTCATGCTGCAGCCTGCAGCTGCTGGTACTAAGCAGGTACAGGAGGTGATCCACATTCATGCTGCAGGCTGCAGCTGTTGGTACTTATGAGGTTACGGAGGTGAGCTTAATTCATGCTGCAGGCTGCAACTGCTGGTATTAAGGAGGTTAAGGAGGTGGGCTACATTCATCCTGCAGGCTGCAGCTGCTGGTATTAAGGAGGATAAGGCGGTGAGTTACATTCTTGCTGAAGGCTGCAACTGCTATTAGTAAGGAGGTTTAGGAGGTGAGCTACATTCATGCTGCAGGCTGCAGCTGCTGGTACTAAGGAGGTTATGGAGGTGAGTTACATTCTTGCTGAAGGCTGCAGCTGCTATTACTAAGGAGGTTTAGGAGGTGAGCTACATTCATGCTGCAGGCTGCAGCTGCTAGTATTAAGGAGGTTAAGGAGGTGAGCTACATTCATCCTGTAGCCTGCAGCTGCTGGTAGTAAGGAGGTTAAGGAGGTTGCTACTGCAGAGGCTGCAGCTGCTGGTATAAGGAGATTAAGGAAGTGAGCCACATTTACAATGCTGGCTGTAGCAGCTGGTACTAAGGAAGGTAAAGAGGTGAACTACAGCGGCAGGCTGCAGTTGCAGGAATTAAGGAGGTTAAAGAGGTGAGCTACATTCCTGCTGCAAGCTGGAGCTGCTGGTACTAAGGAGATTAGGGAGGTGAGGTACATTCATGCTGCAGACTGCAGCTGCTGGTATTAAGGAGGTTAAGGAGGTGAGCTACATTCATGCTTCAGGCTGCAGCTGCTGGTACTAAGGAGGTTATGGAGGTGAGCTACATTCATGCTACAGGCTTCAGCTGCTGATACTAAGGATGTAAGGATGTGAGCTACATTCATGCTGCAGGCTGCAGCTGCTTGTACTTAGGAGGTTAAGGAGGTGAGCTACATTCATGCTGCAGGCTGCAGCTGATAGTACTAAGGAGGTTAAGCAGGTGAGCTACATTCATGCTTCAGGCTGCAGCTGCTGGTACTAAGGAGGTTATGGAGGTGAGCTATATTCATGCTGCAGGCTTCAGCTGTTGATACTAAGGATGTAAGGATGTGAGCTACATTCATGCTGCAGGCTGCAGCTGCTTGTACTTAGGAGGTTAAGGAGGTGAGCTACATTCATGCTGCAGGCTGCAGCTGATTGTACTAAGGAAGGTAAGAGGTGAACTAAAGCAGCAGGCTGCAGTTGCTTGAATTAAGGAGGTTAAAGAGGTGAGCTACATTCCTGCTGCAGGCTAGAGCTGCTGGTACTAAGGAGGTTAAGGAGGTGAGCTACATTCATGCTTCAGGCTGCAGCTGCTGGTACTAAGGAGGTTATGGAGGTGAGTTACATTCTTGCTGAAGGCTGCAGCTGCTATTACTAAGGAGGTTTAGGAGGTGAGCTACATTCATGCTGCAGGCTGCAGCTGCTAGTATTAAGGAGGTTAAGAAGGTGAGCTACATTCATCCTGTAGCCTGCAGCTGCTGGTAGTAAGGAGGTTAAGGAGGTTTGCTACTGCAGAAGGCTGCAGCTGCTGGTATTAAGGAGATTAAGGAAGTGAGCCACATTTACAATACTGGCTGTAGCAGCTGGTACTAAGGAAGGTAAAGAGGTGAACTACAGCGGCAGGCTGCAGTTGCAGGAATTAAGGAGGTTAAAGAGGTGAGCTACATTCCTGCTGCAAGCTGGAGCTGCTGGTACTAAGGAGATTAGGGAGGTGAGGTACATTCATGCTGCAGACTGCAGCTGCTGGTATTAAGGAGGTTAAGGAGGTGAGCTACATTCATGCTTCAGGCCTGCAGCTGCTGGTACTAAGGAGGTTATGGAGGTGAGCTACATTCATGCTACAGGCTTCAGCTGCTGATACTAAGGATGTAAGGATGTGAGCTACATTCATGCTGCAGGCTGCAGCTGCTTGTGCTAGGAGGTTAAGGAGGTGAGCTACATTCATGCTGCAGGCTGCAGCTGATAGTACTAAGGAGGTTAAGCAGGTGAGCTACATTCATGCTTCAGGCTGCAGCTGCTGGTACTAAGGAAGTTATGGAGGTGAGCTATATTCATGCTGCAGGCTTCAGCTGTTGATACTAAGGATGTAAGGATGTGAGCTACATTCATGCTGCAGGCTGCAGCTGCTTGTACTTAGGAGGTTAAGGAGGTGAGCTACATTCATGCTGCAGGCTGCAGCTGATTGTACTAAGGAAGGTAAAGAGGTGAACTAAAGCAGCAGGCTGCAGTTGCTTGAATTAAGGAGGTTAAAGAGGTGAGCTACATTCCTGCTGCAGGCTGGAGCTGCTGGTACTAAGGAGGTTAAGGAGGTGAGCTACATTCATGCTTCAGGCTGCAGCTGCTGGTACTAAGGAGGTTATGGAGGTGAGTTACATTCTTGCTGAAGGCTGCAGCTGCTATTACTAAGGAGGTTTAGGAGGTGAGCTACATTCATGCTGCAGGCTGCAGCTGCTAGTATTAAGGAGGTTAAGGAGGTGAGCTACATTCATCCTGTAGCCTGCAGCTGCTGGTAGTAAGGAGGTTAAGGAGGTTTGCTACTGCAGAAGGCTGCAGCTGCTGGTATTAAGGAGATTAAGGAAGTGAGCCACATTTACAATACTGGCTGTAGCAGCTGGTACTAAGGAAGGTAAAGAGGTGAACTACAGCGGCAGGCTGCAGTTGCTGGAATTAAGGAGGTTAAAGAGGTGAGCTACATTCCTGCTGCAAGCTGGAGCTGCTGGTACTAAGGAGGTTAGGGAGGTGAGGTACATTCATGCTGCAGACTGCAGCTGCTGGTATTAAGGAGGTTAAGGAGGTGAGCTACATTCATGCTTCAGGCTGCAGCTGCTGGTACTAAGGAGGTTATGGAGGTGAGCTACATTCATGCTGTGAAGCTTCAGCTGCTGATACTAAGGATGTAAGGATGTGAGCTACATTCATGCTGCAGGCTGCAGCTGCTTGTACTAGGAGGTTAAGGAGGTGAGCTACATTCATGCTGCAGGCTGCAGCTGATAGTACTAAGGAGGTTAAGCAGGTGAGCTACATTCATGCTTCAGGCTGCAGCTGCTGGTACTAAGGAAGTTATGGAGGTGAGCTATATTCATGCTGCAGGCTTCAGCTGCTGATACTAAGGATTGTGATGTGAGCTACATTCATGCTGCAGGCTGCAGCTGCTTGTATTAGGAGGTTAGGAGGTGAGCTACATTCATGCTGCAGGCTGCAGCTGATTGTACTAATGAAGGTAAAGAGGTGAACTAAAGCAGCAGGCTGCAGTTGCTGGAATTAAGGAGGTTAAAGAGGTGAGCTACATTCCTGCTGCAGGCTGGAGCTGCTGGTACTAAGGAGGTTAAGGAGGTGAGCTACATTCATGCTTCAGGCTGCAGCTGCTGGTACTAAGGAGGTTATGGAGATGAGCTACATTCATGCTGCAGGCTTCAGCTGCTGATACTAAGGATGTAAGGATGTGAGCTACATTCATGCTGCAGGCTGCAGCTGCTTGTACCTAGGAGGTTAAGGAGGTGAGCTACATTCATGCTGCAGGCTGCAGCTGATTGTACTAAGGAGGTTAAGCAGGTGAGCTACATTCATGCTGCAGGTTGTAGTTGCTGGGCCTAAGGATGTTAAGGAGGTGAACTACATTCATGCTTAGCCTGCAGCTACTGCGGCCTAAGGAGGTTAGGAGGTGAGCTACATTCATACTACGAGTGCGGCTGCTGGTACCTGTGAGGTTACTGAGGTGAGCTTCATTCATGCTCGAAGGCTGCAGCTGCTGGTACTAAGGAAATTAAGGAGGTGGGCTACAGCAGCAGGTTGCAGCAGCTGATATGAAGGGTTAGGAAGTGAGCTACATTCATGCTGCAGCTGCTGGTATTAAGAAGGTTGGGGAGGTGAGCAGCAGCAGCAGGCTGCAGCTGCTGGTACTAAGGAGGTTAGGTAGTGAGCTACATTCTGCTCCAGGCTGCCGTTGCTGGTACTAAGGATGTAAGGAGGTGAGCTACATTCATGTTGCTGGCTGCAGTTGTTCTGGTACTAAGGCCATTAAGGGTGTGAGCTACATTCCTCCTGCAGGCTGCAGCTGCGGTGCTAAGGATGCTAAGGAGGTGAGCTGCATTCATGCTGCAGGATGCAGCTGAAGGTACTAGGGAAGTTAAGGAGGAGAGCTACATTCATGCTGCAGGCTGCAGCGCTGGTACTAAGAAGGTTAAGGAGGTGAGCTGCAGTGACGCCGCAGGCTACAGCTGCTGGTACTAAGGATGTTAAGGAGGTGAACTACATTCTTGCCAAAGGCTGCAGCTGCTGGTACTAAGGATGTTAAGGAGGTGAACTACATTCTTGCTGCAGGCTGCAGCTGCTGGTACTTAGGAGGTTAAGGAGGTGAGCTGCATTCTTTTCCAGGCTACAGCTGGTGGTACAAAGGAGGTTAAGGAGGTGAACTACATTCATGATGCAGGCTGCAGCTGCTGGTTTTAAGGAGGTTAAGGAGGTGAGCCACATTCATGCTGCAGGCTGCAGCTGCTGGTACTAAGGAGGTTAAGAAGGTGAGCTACATTCACAGAGCAGGCTGCAGCTCCTGGTATTAAAAAGTTTAAGGAGATAAGTTACATTCATGCTGCAGGCTGCAGCTGCTTGTTTTAAGGAGGTTAAGAAGGTGAGCCACATTCATGCTGCAGGCTGCAGCTGCTGGTACTGAGGAGGTTAAGGAGGTGAGCTACATTCATCCTGCAGACTGCAGCTGCTTGTACCTAAATGAGTTAAGCAGGTGAGCTACATTCATGGTGCAGGCTGAAGCTGCTGGTAGTGAGGAGGTTAAGGAGGTGAGCTACATTCATCGAAGCCTGCTGCTGCTTGTAGGAAGGAGGTTAAGGAGGTGGGCTACAGCAGGAAGGCTGCAGCTGCTGTGAGAGATTTAGGAGGTGAGCTGCATTCTTGCCCAGGCTAGAGCTGCTGGTACTGTGGAGGTTAAGGACGTGAACTACATTCATGCTGTTGGCTGCATCTGTTGGTACTATGGAGGTTAAGCAGTTGAGCTACATTCATGCTGCAGACTGCAGCTGCTGGAATAAGGAGGATAAGGAGGTGGCGACATTCCTGCCACAGGCTTCAGCTGCTGGTACAAAGTATGTCAAGGGGTGAGTTAAATGCTCCTGCGGCAGCAGCTGCTGATATTAATAATTTTAAGGAGATAAGCTACATTCATGCTGCAGGCTGCAGCTGCTGGTATAAGTAGGTAAGGTGGTGAGCTGCATTCATGCTGCAGGTACAGCTGCTGGTTCTAAGGAGGTTAAGCAGGTGAGCAACATTCATGCTGCAGGCTGCAGCTGCTGGTACTGAGGAGGCTACGGAGGTGAGCTACAATCATACTGCAGGCTGCAGCTGCTGGTAGTAAGGAGGTTAAGGAGGAGGGCTACATACATGCTGCAGGCTGCAGCTGCTGGTATTAAGGAGGTTAAGGAGGTGAGCTACATTCACGCTGCAGGCTGCAGCTGCTGGAATAAAGAAGTTTAAGGACAGAAGCTACATTCATGGTGCAGGTTGCAGCTGCTGCTATTAAGGAGGTTAAGGAGGTGAGTTGTATTCATGCCGCAGGCTATAGCGGCTGGTAGTGAGGTTAAGGAGGTGAGCTACATTCATGCTGCAGGCTGCAGCTGTTGGTACTAAGGATGTTAAGGAGGTGAACTACATTCATGCTGCAGCCTGCAGCTTCTGCTACTAAGGAGTTTAAGGAAGTGAGCTACATTCTCGCTGCAGGCTACAGCAGCAGGCACTAAGGAGGTTAATGAGGTGAGCTACATTCTTGCGGCAGGCTGCAGCTGCTGGTACTAAGAAAGTTAAGAAGCTGGGCTACAGTAGCAGGCTGCAGCTGCTGGTAATAAGGTCGTTGAGGAAGTGAGCTATATTCAAGCTGCATCTGCTGGTATTAACGAGGTTAAAGAGCTGAGCTACAGCAGGAGGCTGCAACTGGTGGTAGTAAAGAGGTTAAGAAGGTGAGCTACATTCATTCTGCAGACTGCAGATGCTGGTACTAAGGAGGTGAAGGAGGTGAGCTACATTCATCATGCAGGCTGCAGATGCTGGAACTAAGGAGGTTAAGCAGGTGAGCTACATTCATGCTGCAGGCTGCAGCTGCTGGTATTAAGGAGGTTAAGGAGGTGAGCTACATTCATGCTGCATGCTGAAGCTGCTGGTATTAAGGAGGTTAGGGAAGTGAGATACATTCACGCTGCAGGCTGCAGCTGCTGGTACGAAAGAGGTTAAGGAGGTGAGCTACATTCACGCGTCAGGCTGTAGCTGATGGTATTAAGAAGTTAAAGGAGATAAGCCACATTCATGCTGCAGACCGCAGCTGCTGGTACCACGGAGGTTAAGGGTGAGCTGCATTCATGCTGGAGGATACTGCTGTTGGTACTAAGGAGGTTAAGGAGGTGTGCTACATTCATGCTGCTGGCTGCAGCTGATGGTGCTAAGGATGTTAAGAAGGTGGACTACATTCATGCCGCAGTCTGCAGCTGATGGTACTAAGGAGGTTACAGGAGGTGAGCTACTTTCATGCTGCAGGCTGCAGATGCTGGTACTAAGGAAGTTAAGGAGGAGGGCTACAGCAGCAGGCTGCAGCTGCAGGTATTAAGGAGGTTAAGGGGGAGAGCTACATTCATCCTGCAGGCAGCAGCTGTTGGTATTAAGAAGTTTAAGGAGATAAGCTACATTCATGCTGCAGACTGCACCTGCTGTTTTTCAGGAGGTTAAGGAGGTGAGCCACATTCACTCTGCAGACTGCAGTTGCTGGTACTACGGAGGTTAAGGAGGTGAGCCACATTCACTCTGCAGACTGCAGTTGCTGGTACTAAGGAGGTTAAGGAGGTGAGCTACATTCATGCTGAGGATACAGCTGCTGGTAGTAAGGAGGTTAAGGAGGTGTGCTACATTCATGCTGCTGGCTGCAGCTGATGGTGCTAAGGATGTTAAGGAGGTGAGCTACATTCATGCTGTAGGCTGTGGTTGCTGGTACTAAGGATGTTAAGAAGGTCGACTTCATTCATGCTGCAGCCCACAGCCGCTGGGTAGTAATGAGGTTAAGGAGGTGAGCTACATTCATCCTGCAAGGCAGCTGGTACTAAGGAGGTTACGGAGGTGAGCTACATTCATCCTGCAGTCTGCAGCCGCTGGTACTAAGGAAGTTATGGAGGTGAGCTACATCCATGCTGCGCCGCAGCTGCTGGCACTAAGGAGGTTGGCGGAGGTGAGTTCATCCAGCCGCCGTACCGCAGCTGCTGGTACTAAGGAGGTTAAGGAGGTGAGCTACATCCATGCCGCCGCACCGCAGCTGCTGGTACTAAGGAGGTTAAGGAGGTGAGCTACATTCATGCTGCATGCCGCAGCCGCTGGAAACATGGTGGTTAAGGAGGTGAGCTACATCTACACCGCAGGCCGCAGCCGCTGGTATTGAGGAGTTTAGGGGTGCGCTACATTCCTGCTGCAGGCAGCAACTGCTGGGACTAAGGAGGTTAAGGAGGTGAGCCACATTCATGTTGTAGGCCGCAGCCGCTGGCACTAAGGAGGTTAAGCAGGTGAACTACATTCATGCTGCATGCGGCACCTGCCGGTACTACAGCAAAGAGGTGAGTTACATCTACGCCGCAGACCGCAGCTGCTGGTAGTAAGGAGGTTACGAGGTGAGCCACGCTCATGCTACAGACCGCTGTTGCTGGTATTAAGAAGGTTAAGGACATGTTTCATTCCCATGCTGCAGGCCGCGCAGCTGCTGGTATTAAGGAGGTTATGGAGGTGAGCTGCATTCATGCTGCAGGATACAGCTGCTGGTACTAAGGGAGGTTAAGAAGGTGACCTACATTTGCTGCAGCTGCTGGTACTAAGGAGGTTAAGGAGGTGAGCTACATTCATGCTCGCAGTTGCTGGTTCTAAGGATGTTAAGGAGGTGAACTACATCCTGCTGCAGCCTGCAGCTTCTGGTACTAGGAGGTTACAGTGAGCTGCATCTGCTGCAGCTGCTGGTACTATGGTGGTTAAGGAGGAGAGCTACATTCATACTCCAGTCTGCAGCTGCTTTTACTATGGAGGTTAAGGAGGTGTGCTGCAGTCACGCTGGCAGGCTTCAGCTGGTGGTACATAAGGATGTTAAGGAGGTGGGCTTCATTCTGCGAAATGACGCAGCTGCTGGTACCAAGGAGGTTAAGCAGGTTAGCTACATTCTTCCTGCAGCGCTGCAGCCGCTGGTATTAAGAAGGTTATGGAGATGAACTATATCTTGCAGCAGCTGCAGCTGCTTGTACTAAGGAGGTTAAGGAGGTGAGCTACATTCATGCTGCCGGCTGCACTTACTGGTACTAGGATGTTGAGGTGAACTACATCTGCGTGCAGCCTGCAGCCGCTGGTTCTAGGGAGTTAATTAGGTGAGCCACATCCATGCCGCCAGCCGCACTTACTGGTACTAAGGATGTTGAGGTGAACTACATTCATGCTGCAGCCTGCAGCTGCTGGTTCTAAGGGAGGTTAAGAAGGTGAGCTACATCTCATGCTCGCAGCGCCGCAGCCGCTGGTACTAAGGAGGTTAAGGAGGTGAGCTACATCCATGCTAGTCCCGCAGCTGCTGGTACTAAGGAGGTTAAGCAGGTAGTTACATTAATGCTGCTGGCTGCAGCTGATGGTATTAAGGAGGTTAAGGAGGTGAGCTACATCTCATGCTGCAGGCTGCAGCCGCTGTTTTAGGATGTTAAGGAGATGAGTACATTCATCCAGCAGCCTGCTGCTGCTGGAAGGAAGGAGGTTAAGGAGGTGGGCTACAGCAGGAGCCCGCAGCTGCAGCTATTTAGGAGGTTAAGGAAGTGAGCTGCATTCTTGCCCAGGCTAGAGCTGCTGATACTAAGGAGGTTAAGGACGTGAACCACATTCATGCTGTAGGCTGCAGCTGCTGGAACCAAGGAGGATAAGGAGGTGAGTGACTTTCTGCTACAGGCCGCAGCTGCTGGTACTGGGCAGGTTAAGGGGTGAGTTACATCTGCTGCAGGCTTCAGCTGCTGATACTAAGGATGTAAGGACGTGAGCTACATTCATGCCGCAGGCCGTAGCCGCTTGTACCTAGGGAGGTTAAGGAGGTGAGCTACATTCATGCTGCAGCCGCAGCTGCTGGTACTAAGGAGGTTAAGGAGGTGAGCTACACCATGCTGAGGATACAGCTGCTGGTAGTAAGGAGGTTAAGGAGGTGTGTTACATTCATGCTGCTGGCTGCAGCTGATGGTGCTAAGGATGTTAAGGAGGTGAGCTACATCTATGCTGTAGGCTGTGGTTGCTAGTACTAAGGATGTTAAGAAGGTCGACTTCATTCATGCTGCAAGCCCACAGCTGCTGGTAGTAATGAGGTTAAGGAGGTGAGCTACATTCATCCCGCAAGTCTGCAGCTGCTGGTACTAAGGAAGTTATGGAGGCGAGCTACATTCATGCTGCCGCACCGCAGCTGCTGGTACTAAGGAGGTTAAGGAGGCGAGCACATTCATGCCGCTGACCGCAGCTGCTGGTACCAAGGAGGTTAAGGAGGTGAGCTACATCCATGTTGCAGCCGCAGCTGCTGGAAATATGGTGGTTAAGGAGGTGAGCTACATCTCACACCGCGAGGCCGCAGCTGCTGGTATTGAGGAGTTTAGGGTGTGCTACATTCCTGCTGCAGGCAGCAACTGCTGGGACCAAGGAGGTTAAGGAGGAGCTACACTATGTTGTGGGGCCGCAGCTGCTGGCACTAAGGAGGTTAAGCAGGTGAACTACATTCATGCTGCACGCGGCACCCGCCGGGTACTAAGGAAGTAAAGAGGTGAGCTACATTCACGCCTGCAGACTGTAGCTGCTGGTAGTAAGGAGGTTACGAGGTGAGCTACGCTCATGCTACAGACTGCTGTTGCTGGTATTAAGAAGGTTGGGACATGTGCTTCATTCATGCAGCAGCGCTGCAGCTGCTGGTATTAAGGAGGTTGAGGAGGTGAGCTGCATTCATGCTGCAGGATACAGCTGCTGGTACTAAGGAGGTTAAGAAGGTGACCTACATTCATGCTGCAGTTGCTGGTTCTAAGGATGTTAAGGAGGTGAACTACATTCCTGCTGCAGCCTGCAGCTTCTGGTACTAAGGAGGTTAAGGAAGTGAGCTGCATTCATGCTGCAGGCCGCAGTTGCTGGTACTAAGGAGGTTAAGGAGGTGAGCTACATCATGCTGCAGTTGCTGGTTCTCATGGATGTTAAGGAGGTGAACTACATTCTGCTGCAGCCTGCAGCTTCTGGTACTAAGGAGGTTAAGGAAGTGAGCTGCATTCATGCTGCAGGCTGCAGTTGCTGGTACTATGGTGGTTAAGGAGGAGAGCTACATTCATACTCCAGTCTGCAGCTGCTTTTACTATGGAGGTTAAGGAGGTGTGCTGCAGTCACGTCGCAGGCTTCAGCTGGTGGTACTAAGGATGTTAAGGAGGTGGGCTTCATTCTTGCGAAAGGATGCAGCTGCTGGTACTAAGGAGGTTAAGCAGGTTAGCTACATTCTTCCCGCAGGCTGCAGCTGCTGGTATTAAGAAGGTTAAGGAGATGAACTACATTCTTGCAGCAGGCTGCAGCTGCTTGTACTAAGGAGGTTAAGGAGGTGAGCAACATTCATGCTGCCGGTTGCACTTACTGGTACTAAGGATGTTGAGGTGAACTACATTCATGCTGTAGCCTGCAGCCGCTGGTTCTAAGGAGGTTAATTAGGTGAGCTGCATTCTGCTGCCAGCTGCACTTACTGGTACTAAGGATGTTGAGGTGAACTACATTCATGCTGTAGCCTGCAGCCGCTGGTTCTAAGGAGGTTAAGGAGGTGAGTTTCATCCATGCTGCAGGTCGCAGCTGCTGGTACTAAGGAGGTTAAGGAGGTGAGTTACATTCATGCCAAGTCCTGCAGCTGCTGGTACTAAGGAGGTTAAGCAGGTAAGTTACATTAATGCTGCTGGCTGCAGCTGATGGTATTATGAACACATTCATGCTGTAGGCTGCAGCTGCTGGAACTAAGGAGGATAAGGAGGTGAGTGACTTTCTTGCCACATGCTGCAGCTGCTGGTACTAAAGTAGGTTAAGGGTGAGTTACAAGCACACTGCAGGCTGCAGCTGCTGATATTAAGGAGGTTAGGACGTGAGCCACATTCATGCTGCAGGCCACAGCTGCTGGTACTAAGGAGGTTAAGGTGGTGAGCTGCATTCATGCTGCAGGTACAGCTACTAGTTCTAAGGAGGTTAAGCAGGTGAGCAACATTTAAGCAACAGGCTGCAGCTGCTAGTACTTAGGAGGCTACGGAGGTGAGCTACATTTCATGCTGCAGGCTGCAGCTGCTGGCGTTAAGGAGGTTAAGGAGGTGGGCTACATACATGCTGCAGACTGCAGCTGCTGGTATTAAGGAGGTTAAGGAGGTGAGCTACATTCATGGTGCAGGCTGCAGCTGCTGCTGTTAAGGAGGTTAAGGAAGTGAGTTGTATTCATGCTGCAGGTTATAGCTGCTGGTACTAAGGAGGTTAATTACGTGAGCTACATACATGTTGCCGGCTGCAGCAGCTGTCACTAAGGAGGTTAAGGAGGTGAGCTACATTCATGCAGCAGGCTGCAGTTGCTGGTACTAAGGATGTTAAGGGCTGAACTACATTCGTACTGCAGCCTGCAGCTGCTAGTACTAAGGAGGTTAATGTGGTGAGCTACATTCATCCTGCAGGCTACAGCTGCTGATACTAAGGAGGTTAAGGAGGTGAGCTACATTTGTGCTTCTGGCTGCAGCTGCAGGTACTAAGAAGGTTAAGGAGGTGAGCTACATTCATGCTGCAGGCTGCACCTGCTGGAATTAAGTGGTTAAGGAGGTGAGCTACATTCACACTGCAGATTGCAGCTGCTGGTATAAAGGAGGTTAAGCAGGTGAGCTGCATTCATGCTACAAGCAACTGCTGCTGGTACTAAGGATGTTAAGGAGTAGAGTTTCATTACTGCTGCAGCCTGCAGCTGCAAGTACAAAGCAGGTGAAGCAGGTGAGCTACATTAATGTTGTAGGCTGCAGCTGCTGGTATTTAGGAGGTTAAGAAGGTGAGCTGAATTAATGCTGCTGGATACTGTTGCTGGTAGTTAGGAGGTAAAGGAGGTGACTTACATCCCTGCTGCAGGCTGCAGCTGCTGGTACTAAGGAGGTTAAGGAGGTGATCTACATTCATGCTGCAAGCTGCAGTTGCTGATACTAAGGATGTTAAGGAGGTGAAATACATTAAAGCTGCAGCCTGCAACTGCTGGTTCTAAGGAGGTTAAGGAGGTGAGCTACATTTATGCCAGGCTGCAGCTGCTTTATTAAGGAGGATAAGGAGGTGGGCTACATTCATGCTGAAGACTGCAGCTGCTGGTATTAGGAGGTTAAGGAGGTGAGCTACATTCATGCTGCAGGCTTCAGCTGCTGGTAGTAAGGAGGTTAAGGAGGTGAGCTACATTCATGCTGCAGGCTGTAGCTGCTGGTTTAAGGAGGTTAGGAGGTGAGCTACATTCATGCTGCAGGCTGCAGCTCCTGGTGATAAGGAGGTTAGGAGGTGAGCTACATTCAACCTGCAGCCGGGTGCTTCTGGTACTCAAGGAGGTTAAGGTGGTGGGCTACAGCAGTAGGCTGCAGCTGCTGGTATTAAGGAGGTGAAGGAGGAGAGCTACATTCATCCAGCAGGCTGCTGCTGCTGGTATTAAGGAGGTTAAGCAGGTGAGCTACATTCATGCTGCAGACTGCATTTGCTGGTATTAAGAAGGTTAAGGACATGAGCTTCAGTCATGCTGCAGGCTGCAGCTGCTGGTATTAAGGAGGTTAAGGAGGTGAGCTGCATTCATGCTGCAGGATACAGCTGCTGTTACTAAGGAGGTTAAGAAGGTGAAATACATTTATGCAGCAGCTGCTGGTACTAAGGAGGTTAAGGAGATGAGATACATTCATGCTGCAGTGGCTGGTTCTAAGGATGTTATGGAGGTGAACTACATTCATGCTGCAGCCTGCAGCTGCTGGTACTAAGGAGGTTAAGAAGTGAGCTACATTCATGCGCATGCTGCAGCTTCTGGTTCTATAGTGGTTAGGAGGTGAGGCTGCATTCATGCTGCAGACTGCAGTTGCTGGTATTAAGAAGGTTAGGAGGTGAGCTGCATTCATGCTTCAGGATACAGCTGATGGTACTAAGGAGGTTAAGAAGGTGACCTACATTTTATGCAGCAGCTGCCGGTACTAAGAGTTAGGAGATGAGCTACCTTCATGCTACAGGCTGCAGATGCTGGTACTAAGGAAGTTAAGGAGGAAGGCTACAGCAGCAGGCTGCAGCTGCAGGTAATACAGGGGTTAAGGAAGTGAGCTACATTCATGTTGCAGCTCCTGGTATTAAGGAGGTTATTAGTGAGAGCTACATTCATGCTGCAGGCTGCAGCTGTTGGTAGTCTGAGGTTGAAGGAGATAAGCTACATTCATGATGCAGACTGCAGCTGTGAGTACTAAGGAGGTTAAGAACGTGAGCTACATTCATTTTGCAGGCTGCAGCTGCTGGTACTAAGGAGGTTAAGCAGGTGAGCTACATTAATGCTGCAGGCTGCAGTTCCAGGTACTAAGCATGTTAAGGAGGTGAACTACATTCATGCTGCAGCCTGCAGCTGCTGGTACTATGGAGGTTAATGAGGTGAGCTACATTCATTCTGCAGGCTACAGCTGCTGGTACTAAGGAGGTTAAGGAGGTGAGCTACATTTATGCTACAGGCTGCAGCTGCAGGTACTAAGCAGGTAAAGGATGTGAGCTACATTCATGCTGCAGGCTGCAGCTGCTGGAATTAAGGTGGTTAAGGAGGTGAGCTGCATTCATGCTACAGGCTACTGCTGCTGGTACTAAGGATGTAAGGAGGACTGCTTCATTCTTGCCGCAGCCTGCAGCAGCAGTACTAAGGAGGTAAAGGAGGTGAGTTACATTCCTGCTGCAGGCTCGCAGCTGCTGGTACTAAGGAGGTTAGGAGGTGAGCTACATTCATGCTGCAGGCTACAGTTGCTGATACAAAGGATGTTAAGGGAGGTGAACTACATTCAAGCAGCAGCCTGCAGCTGCTGGTTCTAAGGAGATTAAGGAGGTGAGCTACATTTATGCTGCAGGCTGCATCTGCTGGTACTTAGAGGCTTCGGAGGTGAGCTAAATTCATGCTGCAGGCTGCAGCTGTTTCAATAAGGAGGTTGAGGTGGGCTAAATTCATGCTGCAGGCTGCAGCTGCTGCTATGGGAGGTTAAGGAGGTGAGCTACATTTCATGTGCAGGCCACAGCTGCTGGTACTAAGGAGGTTAGGAGGTGAGCTACATTATGCTGCAGGCTGCAGCTCCTGGTATTAAGGAGGTTAAGAGGTGAGCTACATTCTACCGCAGCTGGCTGCTGCTGGTAGTAAGGAGGTTAAGGAGGTGGGCTACAGCAGAAGGCTGCAGCTGCTGGTAGTAAGAAGGTTGAGGAGGTGAACTACAGCAGCAAGCTGCAACTGCTGGCATTGAGGATGTTAATTGGGTGTGCTACATTCCTGCTGCAGGCTGCAACTGCAGGTACTAAGAAGGTTAAGGAGGTCAGCAAAATTCATGTTGTAGGCCGCAGCTGCTGGTACTAAGGAGGTTAAGGAGGTGGGCTACAGTAGCAGGCTGCATCTGCTGGTATTAAGGAGGTTAAGAAGGTGAGCTACATTCATGCTGCAGCCACTGGTATTAAGGAGGTAAGGAGGTGAGCAACCGCAGCAGGCTGCAGCTGCTGGTACTAAAGCAGGTTAGGAAGTGAGCTACATTCATGCTTCAGGCTGCAGTTGCTGGTACTAAGGATGTACATGGAGGTGAGCTAGATTCATGGTATAGGCTGCAGCTTCTGGTACTAAGGAGGTTAAGTGTGAGATACATTCATCCTGCAGGCTGGTACTAAGGAGGATACGGACGTGAGCTACATTCATCCTGCAGGCTACAGCTGCTGGTACTAAGGATGCTAAGGAGGTGAGCTACATTCATGCTGCAGGCTACAGCAGCAGGTACTAGGGAAGTTTAGGAGGTGAGCCACATTCACTCTGCAGACTGCAGTTGCTGGTACTACGGAGGTTAAGGAGGTGAGCCACATTCACTCTGCAGACTGCAGTTGCTGGTACTAAGGAGGTTAAGGAGGTGAGCTACATTCATGCTGGGATACAGCTGCTGGTAGTAAGGAGGTTAAGGAGGTGAGCTACATTCATGCTGCTGACAGCAGCCGCATGGTGCTGCTAGGATGTTAAGGAGGTGAGCTACATTCATGCTGTAGGCTGTGGTTGCTGGTACTAAGGATGTTAAGAAGGTCGACTTCATTCATGCTGCAGCCCACAGCTGCTGGTAGTAATGAGGTTAAGGAGGTGAGCTACATTCATCCTGCAGGGTGCAGCTGCTGGTACTAAGGAGGTTACGGAGGTGAGCTACATTCATCCTGCAGTCTGCAGCTGCTGGTACTAAGGAAGTTATGGAGGTGAGCTACATCCATGTTGCAGGCTGCAGCTGCTGGTACTAAGGAGGTTAGGGAGGTGAGCTACATTCATGCCGCCGACTGTCAGCTGCTGTGTACTAAGGAGGTTAAGGAGGTGAGCTACATTCATGCTGCGACTGCAGCTGCTGGTACTAAGGAGTTAAGGAGGTGAGCTACATTCATGTTGCAGGCCGCAGCTGCTGGAAATATGGTGGTTAAGGAGGTGAGCTACATTCACACGCAGGCTGCAGCCGCTGGTATTGAGGAGTTGGGTGTGCTACATTCCTGCTGCAGGCAGCAACTGCTGGGACTAAGGAGGTTAAGGAGGTGAGCCACATTCATGTTGTAGGCCGCAGCTGCTGGCACTAAGGAGGTTAAGCAGGTGAACTACATTCATGCTGCATCGCGGCACCTGCCGTGTACTAAGGAAGCAAAGAGGTGGGCTACATTCACGCCGCAGACCGCAGCTGCTGGTAGTAAGGAGGTTACGAGGTGAGCCACGCTCATGCTACAGACTGCTGCTGCTGGTATTAAGAAGGTTAAGGACATGTGTTCATTCCATGCTGCAGGCTGCAGCTGCTGGTATTAAGGAGGTTATGGAGGTGAGCTGCATTCATGCTGCAGGATACAGCTGCTGGTACTAAGGAGGTTAAGAAGGGACCTACATTTATGCTGCAGCTGCTGGTACTAAGGAGGTTAAGGAGGTGAGCTACATTCATGCTGCAGTTGCTGGTTCTAAGGATGTTAAGGAGGTGAACTACATTCCTGCTGCAGCCTGCAGCTTCTGGTACTAAGGAGGTTACGGAAGCGAGCTGCATTCATGCTGCAGCTGCTGGTACTATGGTGGTTAAGGAGGAGAGCTACATTCATACTCCAGTCTGCAGCTGCTTTTACTATGGAGGTTAAGGAGGTGTGCTGCAGTCACGTTGGCAGGCTTCAGCTGGTGGTACTAAGGATGTTAAGGAGGTGGCTTCATTCTGCGAAAGGACGCAGCTGCTGGTACTAAGGAGGTTAAGCAGGTTAGCTACATTCTTCCTGCAGGCTGCAGCTGCTGGTATTAAGAAGGTTAAGGAGATGAACTATTCTTGCAGCAGGCTGCAGCTGCTTGTACTAAGGAGGTTAAGGAGGTGAGCTACATTCATGCTGCCGGGCTGCACTTACTGGTACTAAGGATGCTGAGGTGAACTACATTCATGCTGCAGCCTGCAGCTGCTGGTTCTAAGGAGGTTAATTAGGTGAGCTACATTCATGCTGCCAGCTGCACTTACTGGTACTAAGGATGTTGAGGTGAACTACATTCATGCTGTAGCCTGCAGCTGCTGGTTCTAAGGAGGTTAAGAAGGTGAGCTACATTCATGCTGCAGGCTGCAGCTGCTGGTACTAAGGAGGTTAAGGAGGTGAGCTACATTCATGCTGCTTCCTGCAGCTGCTGGTACTAAGGAGGTTAAGTAGGTAAGCTACATTAATGCTGCTGGCTGCAGCTGATGGTATTAAGGAGGTTAAGGAGGTGAGCTACATTCATGCTGCAGGCTGCAGCTGCTGTTTTTAAGGATGTTAAGGAGATGAGCTACATTCATCCAGCAGCCTGCTGCTGCTGGAAGGAAGGAGGTTAAGGAGGTGGGCTACAGCAGGAGTCTGCAGCTGCAGCTATTTAGGAGGTTAAGGAAGTGAGCTGCATTCTTGCCCAGGCTAGAGCTGCTGATACTAAGGAGGTTAAGGACGTGAACTACATTCATGCTGTAGGCTGCAGCTGCTGGAACTAAGGAGGATAAGGAGGTGAGTGACTTTCTTGCCACAGGCTGCAGCTGCTGGTACTAAGTAGGTTAAGGGGGTGAGTTACATTCATGCTGCAGGCTTCAGCTGCTGATACTAAGGATGTAAGGATGTGAGCTACATTCATGCTGCAGGCTGCAGCTGCTTGTACCTAGGA
Organism: Neoceratodus forsteri; assembly: GCA_016271365.2. Classification (NCBI taxonomy): domain Eukaryota; kingdom Metazoa; phylum Chordata; order Ceratodontiformes; family Ceratodontidae; genus Neoceratodus; species Neoceratodus forsteri. The sequence continues at coordinate 497,886,593 of CM057457.1, forward strand.
GGTTAAGGAGGTGAGCTACATTCATGCTGCAGCCTGCAGCTGCTGGTACTAAGGAGGTTAAGGAGGTGAGCTACATTCATGCTGAGGATACAGCTGCTGGTAGTAAGGAGGTTAAGGAGGTGTGCTACATTCATGCTGCTGGCTGCAGCTGATGGTGCTAAGGATGTTAAGGAGGTGAGCTACATTCATGCTGTAGGCTGTGGTTGCTAGTACTAAGGATGTTAAGAAGGTCGACTTCATTCATGCTGCAGCCCACAGCTGCTGGTAGTAATGAGGTTAAGGAGGTGAGCTACATTCATCCTGCAGTCTGCAGCTGCTGGTACTAAGGAAGTTATGGAGGCGAGCTACATTCATGCTGCCGACTGCAGCTGCTGGTACTAAGGAGGTTAAGGAGGCGAGCTACATTCATGCTGCCGACTGCAGCTGCTGGTACTAAGGAGGTTAAGGAGGTGAGCTACATTCATGTTGCAGGCTGCAGCTGCTGGAAATATGGTGGTTAAGGAGGTGAGCTACATTCACACTGCAGGCTGCAGCTGCTGGTATTGAGGAGTTTAGGGGGTGTGCTACATTCCTGCTGCAGGCAGCAACTGCTGGGACTAAGGAGGTTAAGGAGGTGAGCTACACTCATGTTGTAGGCCGCAGCTGCTGGCACTAAGGAGGTTAAGCAGGTGAACTACATTCATGCTGCATGCGGCACCTGCCGGTACTAAGGAAGTAAAGAGGTGAGCTACATTCACGCTGCAGACTGTAGCTGCTGGTAGTAAGGAGGTTACGTAGGTGAGCTACGTTCATGCTACAGACTGCTGTTGCTGGTATTAAGAAGGTTAAGGACATGTGCTTCATTCATGCAGCAGGCTGCAGCTGCTGGTATTAAGGAGGTTATGGAGGTGAGCTGCATTCATGCTGCAGGATACAGCTGCTGGTACTAAGGAGGTTAAGAAGGTGACCTACATTCATGCTGCAGTTGCTGGTTCTAAGGATGTTAAGGAGGTGAACTACATTCCTGCTGCAGCCTGCAGCTTCTGGTACTAAGGAGGTTAAGGAAGTGAGCTGCATTCATGCTGCAGGCTGCAGTTGCTGGTACTAAGGAGGTTAAGGAGGTGAGCTACATTCATGCTGCAGTTGCTGGTTCTAAGGATGTTAAGGAGGTGAACTACATTCCTGCTGCAGCCTGCAGCTTCTGGTACTAAGGAGGTTAAGGAAGTGAGCTGCATTCATGCTGCAGGCTGCAGTGCTGGTACTATGGTGGTTAAGGAGGAGAGCTACATTCATACTCCAGTCTGCAGCTGCTTTTACTATGGAGGTTAAGGAGGTGTGCTGCAGTCACGTTGCAGGCTTCAGCTGGTGGTACTAAGGATGTTAAGGAGGTGGGCTTCATTCTTGCGAAAGGATGCAGCTGCTGGTACTAAGGAGGTTAAGCAGGTTAGCTACATTCTTCCTGCAGGCTGCAGCTGCTGGTATTAAGAAGGTTAAGGAGATGAACTACATTCTTGCAGCAGGCTGCAGCTGCTTGTACTAAGGAGGTTAAGGAGGTGAGCAACATTCATGCTGCCGGCTGCACTTACTGGTACTAAGGATGTTGAGGTGAACTACATTCATGCTGTAGCCTGCAGCTGCTGGTTCTAAGGAGGTTAATTAGGTGAGCTACATTCATGCTGCCAGCTGCACTTACTGGTACTAAGGATGTTGAGGTGAACTACATTCATGCTGTAGCCTGCAGCTGCTGGTTCTAAGGAGGTTAAGGAGGTGAGCTTCATCCATGCTGCAGGCTGCAGCTGCTGGTACTAAGGAGGTTAAGGAGGTGAGCTACATTCATGCTGCTTCCTGCAGCTGCTGGTACTAAGGAGGTTAAGTAGGTAAGCTACATTAATGCTGCTGGCTGCAGCTGATGGTATTAAGGAGGTTAAGGAGGTGAGCTACATTCATGCTGCAGGCTGCAGCTGCTGTTTTTAAGGATGTTAAGGAGATGAGCTACATTCATCCAGCAGCCTGCTGCTGCTGGAAGGAAGGAGGTTAAGGAGGTGGGCTACAGCAGGAGTCTGCAGCTGCAGCTATTTAGGAGGTTAAGGAAGTGAGCTGCATTCTTGCCCAGGCTAGAGCTGCTGATACTAAGGAGGTTAAGGACGTGAACTACATTCATGCTGTAGGCTGCAGCTGCTGGAACTAAGGAGGATAAGGAGGTGAGTGACTTTCTTGCCACAGGCTGCAGCTGCTGGTACTAAGTAGGTTAAGGGGGTGAGTTACATTCATGCTGCAGGCTTCAGCTGCTGATACTAAGGATGTAAGGATGTGAGCTACATTCATGCTGCAGGTTGCAGCTGCTTGTACCTAGGAGGTTAAGGAGGTGAGCTACATTCATGCTGCAGGCTGCAGCTGCTTGTACTTAGGAGGTTAAGGAGGTGAGCTACATTCATGCTGCAGGCTGCAGCTGATTGTACTAAGGAAGGTAAAGAGGTGAACTAAAGCAGCAGGCTGCAGTTGCTGGAATTAAGGAGGTTAAAGAGGTGAGCTACATTCCTGCTGCAGGCTGGAGCTGCTGGTACTAAGGAGGTTAAGGAGGTGAGCTACATTCATGCTTCAGGCTGCAGCTGCTGGTACTAAGGAGGTTATGGAGGTGAGCTACATTCATGCTGCAGGCTGCAGCTGATTGTACTAAGGAGGTTAAGCAGGTGAGCTACATTCATGCTGCAGGTTGTAGTTGCTGGGCCTAAGGATGTTAAGGAGGTGAGCTACATTCATGCTTCAGGCTGCAGCTGCTGGTACTAAGGAGGTTATGGAGGTGAGCTACATTCATGCTGCAGGCTTCAGCTGCTGATACTAAGGATGTAAGGATGTGAGCTTCATTCATGCTGTAGGTTGCAGCTGCTTGTACTTAGGAGGTTAAGGAGGTGAGCTACATTCATGCTGCAGGCTGCAGCTGATTGTACTAAGGAGGTTAAGCAGGTGAGCTACATTCATGCTTCAGGCTGCAGCTGCTGGTACTAAGGAGGTTATGGAGGTGAGCTACATTCATGCTGCAGGCTTCAGCTGCTGATACTAAGGATGTAAGGATGTGAGCTTCATTCATGCTGTAGGTTGCAGCTGCTTGTACTTAGGAGGTTAAGGAGGTGAGCTACATTCATGCTGCAGGCTGCAGCTGATTGTACTAAGGAGGTTAAGCAGGTGAGCTACATTCATGCTGCAGGTTGTAGTTGCTGGGCCTAAGGATGTTAAGGAGGTGAACCACATTCATGCTGTAGCCTGCAGCTACTGCGGCTAAGGAGGTTAAGGAGGTGAGCTACATTCATACTGCGGGCTGCAGCTGCTGGTACTTAGGAGGTTACTGAGGTGAGCTACATTCATGCTGAAGGCTGCAGCTGCTGGTACTAAGGAAATTAAGGAGGTGGGCTACAGCAGCAGGTTGCAGCAGCTGCTATGAAGGGGTTAAGGAAGTGAGCTACATTCATGCTGCAGCTGCTGGTATTAAGAAGGTTAAGGAGGTGAGCAACAGCAGCAGGCTGCAGCTGCTGGTACTAAGGAGGTTAGGAAGTGAGCTACATTCATGCTCCAGGCTGCCGTTGCTGGTACTAAAGATGTAAGGAGGTGAGCTACATTCATGTTGCTGGCTGCAAGTTCTGGTACTAAGGCCATTAAGGGGGGTGAGCTACATTCCTCCTGCAGGCTGCAGCTGCGGGTGCTAAGGATGCTAAGGAGGTGAGCTGCATTCATGCTGCAGGATGCAGCTGAAGGTACTAGGGAAGTTAAGGAGGAGAGCTACATTCATGCTGCAGGCTGCAGCGCTGGTACTAAGAAGGTTAAGGAGGTGAGCTGCAGTGACTCCGCAGGCTACAGCTGCTGGTACTAAGGATGTTAAGGAGGTGAACTACATTCTTGCCAAAGGCTGCAGCTGCTGGTACTTAGGAGGTTAAGGAGGTGAGCTGCATTCTTTTCCAGGCTACAGCTGGTGGTACAAAGGAGGTTAAGGAGGTGAGCTACATTCACAGAGCAGGCTGCAGCTCCTGGTATTAAAAAAGTTTAAGGAGATAAGTTACATTCATGCTGCAGGCTGCAGCTGCTTGTTTTAAGGAGGTTAAGGAGGTGAGCCACATTCATGCTGCAGGCTGCAGCTGCTGGTACTGAGGAGGTTAAGGCGGTGAGCTACATTCATCCTGCAGACTGCAGCTGCTGGTACTAAGTAGGTTAAGCAGGTGAGCTACATTCATGGTGGAGGCTGAAGCTGCTGGTAGTGAGGAGGTTAAGGAGGTGAGCTACATTCATCCAGAAGCCTGCTGCTGCTTGTAGGAAGGAGGTTAAGGAGGTGGGCTACAGCAGAAGGCTGCAGCTGCTGGTGTTAAGAGGTTTAGGAGGTGAGCTGCATTCCGCCCAGGCTAGAGCTGCTGGTACTGTGGAGGTTAAGGACGTGAACTACATTCATGCTGTTGGCTGCATCTGTTGGTACTATGGAGGTTAAGCAGTTGAGCTACATTCATGCTGCAGACTGCAGCTGCTGGAATTAAGGAGGATAAGGAGGTGAGCGACATTCCTGCCACAGGCTTCAGCTGCTGGTACAAAGTATGTCAAGGGGGTGAGCTAAATGCTTGCTGCAGGCAGCAGCTGCTGATATTAATAATTTTAAGGAGATAAGCTACATTCATGCTGCAGGCTGCAGCTGCTGGTAGTAAGTAGGTTAAGGTGGTGAGCTGCATTCATGCTGCAGGTACAGCTGCTGGTTCTAAGGAGGTTAAGCAGGTGAGCAACATTCATGCTGCAGGCTGCAGCTGCTGGTACTTAGGAGGCTACGGAGGTGAGCTACAATCATACTGCAGGCTGCAGCTGCTGGTAGTAAGGAGGTTAAGGAGGAGGGCTACATACATGCTGCAGCTGCTGGTATTAAGGAGGTTAAGGAGGTGAGCTACATTTACGCTGCAGGCTGCAGCTGCTGGAATAAAGACGTTTAAGGACAGAAGCTACATTCATGGTGCAGGTTGCAACTGCTGCTATTAAGGAGGTTAAGGAGGTGAGTTGTATTCATGCCGCAGGCTATAGCGGCTGGTAGTGAGGTTAAGGAGGTGAGCTACATTCATGCTGCAGGCTGCAGCTGTTGGTACTAAGGATGTTAAGGAGGTGAACTACATTCATGCTGCAGCCTGCAGCTTCTGCTACTAAGGAGTTTAAGGAAGTGAGCTACATTCTCGCTGCAGGCTACAGCAGCAGGCACTAAGGAGGTTAATGAGGTGAGCTACATTCTTGCGGCAGGCTGCAGCTGCTGGTACTAAGAAAGTTAAGAAGCTGGGCTACAGTAGCAGGCTGCAGCTGCTGGTAATAAGGTCGTTAAGGAAGTGAGCTATATTCAAGCTGCATCTGCTGGTATTAAGGAGGTTAAAGAGCTGAGCTACAGCAGGAGGCTGCAACTGGTGGTAGTAAAGAGGTTAAGAAGGTGAGCTACATTCATTCTGCAGACTGCAGATGCTGGTACTAAGGAGGTGAAGGAGGTGAGCTACATTCATCATGCAGGCTGCAGATGCTGGAACTAAGGAGGTTAAGCAGGTGAGCTACATTCATGCTGCAGGCTGCAGCTGCTGGTATTAAGGAGGTTAAGGAGGTGAGCTACATTCATGCTGCATGCTGGAAGCTGCTGGTATTAAGGAGGTTAGGGAAGTGAGATACATTCACGCTGCAGGCTGCAGCTGCTGGTACGAAAGAGGTTAAGGAGGTGAGCTACATTCACGCGTCAGGCTGTAGCTGATGGTATTAAGAAGTTAAAGGAGATAAGCCACATTCATGCTGCAGACTGCAGCTGCTGGTACTACGGAGGTTAAGGGGTGAGCTGCATTCATGCTGGAGGATACTGCTGTTGGTACTAAGGAGGTTAAGGAGGTGTGCTACATTCATGCTGCTGGCTGCAGCTGATGGTGCTAAGGATGTTAAGAAGGTGGACTACATTCATGCCGCAGTCTGCAGCTGATGGTACTAAGGAGGTTACAGAGGTGAGCTACTTTCATGCTGCAGGCTGCAGATGCTGGTACTAAGGAAGTTAAGGAGGAGGGCTACAGCAGCAGGCTGCAGCTGCAGGTATTAAGGAGGTTAAGGGGGAGAGCTACATTCATCCTGCAGGCGGCAGCTGTTGGTATTAAGAAGTTTAAGGAGATAAGCTACATTCATGCTGCAGACTGCACCTGCTGTTTTTCAGGAGGTTAAGGAGGTGAGCCACATTCACTCTGCAGACTGCAGTTGCTGGTACTAAGGAGGTTAAGGAGGTGAGCTATATTCATGCTGAGGATACAGCTGCTGGTAGTAAGGAGGTTAAGGAGGTGTGCTACATTCATGCTGCTGGCTGCAGCTGATGGTGCTAAGGATGTTAAGGAGGTGAGCTACATTCATGCTGTAGGCTGTGGTTGCTGGTACTAAGGATGTTAAGAAGGTCGACTTCATTCATGCTGCAGCCCACAGCTGCTGGTAGTAATGAGGTTAAGGAGGTGAGCTACATTCATCCTGCAGTCTGCAGCTGCTGGTACTAAGGAGGTTACGGAGGTGAGCTACATTCATCCTGCAGGCTGCAGCTGCTGGTACTATGGAGGTTATGGAGGTGAGCTACATCCATGTTGCAGGCTGCAGCTGCTGGTACTAAGGAGGTTAAGGAGGTGAGCTACATTCATGCTGCCGACTGCAGCTGCTGGTACTAAGGAGGTTAAGGAGGTGAGCTACATTCATGCTGCCGACTGCAGCTGCTGGTACTAAGGAGGTTAAGGAGGTGAGCTACATTCATGCTGCCGACTGCAGCTGCTGGTACTAAGGAGGTTAAGGAGGTGAGCTACATTCATGCTGCCGACTGCAGCTGCTGGTACTAAGGAGGTTAAGGAGGTGAGCTACATTCATGTTGCAGGCTGCAGCTGCTGGAAATATGGTGGTTAAGGAGGTGAGCTACATTCACACTGCAGGCTGCAGCTGCTGGTATTGAGGAGTTTAGGGGGTGTGCTACATTCCTGCTGCAGGCAGCAACTGCTGGGACTAAGGAGGTTAAGGAGGTGAGCTACATTCATGTTGTAGGCCGCAGCTGCTGGCACTAAGGAGGTTAAGCAGGTGAGCTACATTCATGCTGCATGCGGCACCTGCCGGTACTAAGGAAGTAAAGAGGTGAGCTACATTCACGCTGCAGACTGCAGCTGCTGGTAGTAAGGAGGTTACGTAGGTGAGCTACGTTCATGCTACAGACTGCTGTTGCTGGTATTAAGAAGGTTAAGGACATGTGCTTCATTCATGCTGCAGGCTGCAGCTGCTGGTATTAAGGAGGTTATGGAGGTGAGCTGCATTCATGCTGCAGGATACAGCTGCTGGTACTAAGGAGGTTAAGAAGGTGACCTACATTTATGCTGCAGCTGCTGGTACTAAGGAGGTTAAGGAGGTGAGCTACATTCATGCTGCAGTTGCTGGTTCTAAGGATGTTAAGGAGGTGAACTACATTCCTGCTGCAGCCTGCAGCTTCTGGTACTAAGGAGGTTAAGGAAGTGAGCTGCATTCATGCTGCAGCTGCTGGTACTATGGTGGTTAAGGAGGTGTGCTGCAGTCACGTCGCAGGCTTCAGCTGGTGGTACTAAGGATGTTAAGGAGGTGGGCTTCATTCTTGCGAAAGGATGCAGCTGCTGGTACTAAGGAGGTTAAGCAGGTTAGCTATATTCTTCCTGCAGGCTGCAGCTGCTGGTATTAAGAAGGTTAAGGAGATGAACTGCATTCTTGCAGCAGGCTGCAGCTGCTTGTACTAAGGAGGTTAAGGAGGTGAGCTACATTCATGCTGCCGGCTGCACTTACTGGTACTAAGGATGTTGAGGTGAACTACATTCATGCTGTAGCCTGCAGCTGCTGGTTCTAAGGAGGTTAAGGAGGTGAGCTACATTCATGCTGCCAGCTGCACTTACTGGTACTAAGGATGTTGAGGTGAACTACATTCATGCTGTAGCCTGCAGCTGCTTGTTCTAAGGAGGTTAAGGAGGTGAGCTACATTCATGCTGCAGGCTGCAGCTGCTGGTACTAAGGAGGTTAAGGAGGTAAGCTACATTAATGCTGCTGGCTGCAGCTGATGGTATTAAGGAGGTTAAGGAGGTGAGCTACATTCATGCTGCAGGCTGCAGCTGCTGTTTTTAAGGATGTTAAGGAGATGAGCTACATTCATCCAGCAGCCTGCTGCTGCTGGAAGGAAGGAGGTTAAGGAGGTAGGCTACAGCAGGAGTCTGCAGCTGCAGCTATTTAGGAGGTTAAGGAGGTGAGCTGCATTCTTGCCCAGGCTAGAGCTGCTGATACTAAGGAGGTTAAGGACGTGAACTACATTCATGCTGTAGGCTGCAGCTGCTGGAACTAAGGAGGATAAGGAGGTGAGTGACTTTCTTGCCACATGCTGCAGCTGCTGGTACTAAGTAGGTTAAGGGGGTGAGTTACAAGCACACTGCAGGCTGCAGCTGCTGATATTAAGGAGGTTAAGGACGTGAGCCACATTCATGCTGCAGGCCACAGCTGCTGGTACTAAGGAGGTTAAGGTGGTGAGCTGCATTCATGCTGCAGGTACAGCTGCTAGTTCTAAGGAGGTTAAGCAGGTGAGCAACATTTAAGCAGCAGGCTGCAGCTGCTGGTACTTAGGAGGCTACGGAGGTGAGCTACATTCATGCTGCAGGCTGCAGCTGCTGGCATTAAGGAGGTTAAGGAGGTGGGCTACATACATGCTGCAGACTGCAGCTGCTGGTATTAAGGAGGTTAAGGAGGTGAGCTACATTCATGGTGCAGGCTGCAGCTGCTGCTGTTAAGGAGGTTAAGGAAGTGAGTTGTATTCATGCTGCAGGTTATAGCTGCTGGTACTAAGGAGGTTAAGTACGTGAGCTACATACATGTTGCCGGCTGCAGCAGCTGTCACTAAGGAGGTTAAGGAGGTGAGCTACATTCATGCAGCAGGCTGCAGTTGCTGGTACTAAGGATGTTAAGGAGCTGAACTACATTCGTGCTGCAGCCTGCAGCTGCTAGTACTAAGGAGGTTAATGTGGTGAGCTACATTCATCCTGCAGGCTACAGCTGCTGATACTAAGGAGGTTAAGGAGGTGAGCTACATTTGTGCTTCTGGCTGCAGCTGCAGGTACTAAGAAGGTTAAGGAGGTGAGCTACATTCATGCTGCAGGCTGCACCTGCTGGAATTAAGGTGGTTAAGGAGGTGAGCTACATTCACACTGCAGATTGCAGCTGCTGGTATAAAGGAGGTTAAGCAGGTGAGCTGCATTCATGCTACAAGCAACTGCTGCTGGTACTAAGGATGTTAAGGAGTAGAGTTTCATTACTGCTGCAGCCTGCAGCTGCAAGTACAAAGCAGGTGAAGCAGGTGAGCTACATTAATGTTGTAGGCTGCAGCTGCTGGTATTTAGGAGGTTAAGAAGGTGAGCTGAATTAATGCTGCTGGATACTGTTGCTGGTAGTTAGGAGGTAAAGGAGGTGACTTACATCCCTGCTGCAGGCTGCAGCTGCTGGTACTAAGGAGGTTAAGGAGGTGATCTACATTCATGCTGCAAGCTGCAGTTGCTGATACTAAGGATGTTAAGGAGGTGAAATACATTAAAGCTGCAGCCTGCAACTGCTGGTTCTAAGGAGGTTAAGGAGGTGAGCTACATTTATGCTGCAGGCTGCAGCTGCTTTTATTAAGGAGGATAAGGAGGTGGGCTACATTCATGCTGAAGACTGCAGCTGCTGGTATTAAGGAGGTTAAGGAGGTGAGCTACATTCATGCTGCAGGCTTCAGCTGCTGGTAGTAAGGAGGTTAAGGAGGTGAGCTACATTCATGCTGCAGGCTGTAGCTGCTGGTTTTAAGGAGGTTAAGGAGGTGAGCTACATTCATGCTGCAGGCTGCAGCTCCTGGTATTAAGGAGGTTAAGGAGGTGAGCTACATTCAACCTGCAGCCGGGTGCTTCTGGTACTAAGGAGGTTAAGGTGGTGGGCTACAGCAGTAGGCTGCAGCTGCTGGTATTAAGGAGGTGAAGGAGGAGAGCTACATTCATCCAGCAGGCTGCTGCTGCTGGTATTAAGGAGGTTAAGCAGGTGAGCTACATTCATGCTGCAGACTGCATTTGCTGGTATTAAGAAGGTTAAGGACATGAGCTTCAGTCATGCTGCAGGCTGCAGCTGCTGGTATTAAGGAGGTTAAGGAGGTGAGCTGCATTCATGCTGCAGGATACAGCTGCTGTTACTAAGGAGGTTAAGAAGGTGAAATACATTTATGCAGCAGCTGCTGGTACTAAGGAGGTTAAGGAGATGAGATACATTCATGCTGCAGTGGCTGGTTCTAAGGATGTTATGGAGGTGAACTACATTCATGCTGCAGCCTGCAGCTGCTGGTACTAAGGAGGTTAAGGAAGTGAGCTACATTCATGCTGCATGCTGCAGCTTCTGGTTCTATGGTGGTTAAGGAGGTGAGCTGCATTCATGCTGCAGACTGCAGTTGCTGGTATTAAGAAGGTTAAGGAGGTGAGCTGCATTCATGCTTCAGGATACAGCTGATGGTACTAAGGAGGTTAAGAAGGTGACCTACATTTATGCAGCAGCTGCTGGTACTAAGGAGGTTAAGGAGATGAGCTACCTTCATGCTACAGGCTGCAGATGCTGGTACTAAGGAAGTTAAGGAGGAAGGCTACAGCAGCAGGCTGCAGCTGCAGGTATTACGGGGGTTAAGGAAGTGAGCTACATTCATGTTGCAGCTCCTGGTATTAAGGAGGTTATTAGTGAGAGCTACATTCATGCTGCAGGCTGCAGCTGTTGGTATTACGAAGTTGAAGGAGATAAGCTACATTCATGATGCAGACTGCAGCTGTTGGTACTAAGGAGGTTAAGAACGTGAGCTACATTCATTTTGCAGGCTGCAGCTGCTGGTACTAAGGAGGTTAAGCAGGTGAGCTACATTAATGCTGCAGGCTGCAGTTCCAGGTACTAAGCATGTTAAGGAGGTGAACTACATTCATGCTGCAGCCTGCAGCTGCTGGTACTATGGAGGTTAATGAGGTGAGCTACATTCATTCTGCAGGCTACAGCTGCTGGTACTAAGGAGGTTAAGGAGGTGAGCTACATTTATGCTACAGGCTGCAGCTGCAGGTACTAAGCAGGTAAAGGATGTGAGCTACATTCATGCTGCAGGCTGCAGCTGCTGGAATTAAGGTGGTTAAGGAGGTGAGCTGCATTCATGCTACAGGCTACTGCTGCTGGTACTAAGGATGTTAAGGAGGACTGCTTCATTCTTGCCGCAGCCTGCAGCAGCAGGTACTAAGGAGGTAAAGGAGGTGAGTTACATTCCTGCTGCAGGCTGCAGCTGCTGGTACTAAGGAGGTTAAGGAGGTGAGCTACATTCATGCTGCAGGCTACAGTTGCTGATACAAAGGATGTTAAGGAGGTGAACTACATTCAAGCAGCAGCCTGCAGCTGCTGGTTCTAAGGAGATTAAGGAGGTGAGCTACATTTATGCTGCAGGCTGCATCTGCTGGTACTTAGGAGGCTTCGGAGGTGAGCTAAATTCATGCTGCAGGCTGCAGCTGCTTTTATTAAGGAGGTTAAGGAGGTGGGCTAAATTCATGCTGCAGGCTGCAGCTGCTGCTATTAAGGAGGTTAAGGAGGTGAGCTACATTCATGCTGCAGGCCACAGCTGCTGGTACTAAGGAGGTTAAGGAGGTGAGCTACATTCATGCTGCAGGCTGCAGCTCCTGGTATTAAGGAGGTTAAGAGGTGAGCTACATTCTACCTGCAGCTGGCTGCTGCTGGTAGTAAGGAGGTTAAGGAGGTGGGCTACAGCAGAAGGCTGCAGCTGCTGGTAGTAAGAAGGTTGAGGAGGTGAACTACAGCAGCAAGCTGCAACTGCTGGCATTGAGGATGTTAATTGGGTGTGCTACATTCCTGCTGCAGGCTGCAACTGCAGGTACTAAGAAGGTTAAGGAGGTCAGCAAAATTCATGTTGTAGGCCGCAGCTGCTGGTACTAAGGAGGTTAAGGAGGTGGGCTACAGTAGCAGGCTGCATCTGCTGGTATTAAGGGGGTTAAGAAGGTGAGCTACATTCATGCTGCAGCCACTGGTATTAAGGAGGTTAAGGAGGTGAGCAACTGCAGCAGGCTGCAGCTGCTGGTACTAAGCAGGTTAGGAAGTGAGCTACATTCATGCTTCAGGCTGCAGTTGCTGGTACTAAGGATGTACGGAGGTGAGCTAGATTCATGGTATAGGCTGCAGCTTCTGGTACTAAGGAGGTTAAGTGGGTGAGATACATTCATCCTGCAGGCTGGTACTAAGGAGGATACGGACGTGAGCTACATTCATCCTGCAGGCTACAGCTGCTGGTACTAAGGATGCTAAGGAGGTGAGCTACATTCATGCTGCAGGCTACAGCAGCAGGTACTAGGGAAGTTTAGGAGGTGAGCTACATTCATATTGCAGGCTGCAGTTGCTGGTATTATGGAGGTTAAGGAGGTGAGCTACATTCACGCTGCAGGCTGCAGCTCTTGGTCCTAAGAAGATTAAGGAGGTGAGCTGCAGTCACACCGCAGACTACAGCTGCTTGTATTAAGGATGTTAAGGAGGTGAGCTTCATTCTTGCCAAAGACTGCAGCTGCTGGCACTAAGGAGGTTAAGCAGGTGAGCTACATTCATGTTGTAGGCTGCAGCTGCTGGTATTAAGAAGGTTAAGGAGATGAGCTACATTCATCCTGCAGGCTGCAGTTGCTGGTATTAAGGATGTTAAGGAGGTGAGCAGCATTCAAGCTGCTGCATACAGCTGCTGGTACAAAGGAGGTTAAGGAGGTGAGCAACATTCATGGTGCAGGCTGCAGCTGCTAGTACTAAGGAGTTTAAGGAGGTGAGCTACAGTCATGGTGCAGGCTGCAGCTTCTGGTACTAAGGAGGTTAAGGAGGTGAGCTACATTCATGCTGCAGGCAGCACCTGCTGGTATTAAGGAGGTTAAGGTGGTGGGCTACATTCATGCTGCAGGCTGAAGCTCCTGGTATTAAGGAGGTTAAGGAGGTGAGCTACATTCATGCTGCAGGCTGCAACTGCAGGCATTAAGGCTATTAAAGAGGTGAGCTACATTCATCCTGCAGCCTGCTGCTGCTGGTAGTAAGGAGGTTAAGGAGGTGGGCTACAGCAGAAGGCTGCAGCTGCTGGTACTAAGGACGTTACGGAGGTGACCTACATTCATGCTGCAGGCTGCAGCAGCTGGTACTAAGGATGTAAGGAGATAACCTACATTCATTCTGCAGGCTGCAGCTGCTGGTACTAAGGAGGTTAAGGAGCTGAGCTTCATTCATCCTGCAGGCTGCAGCTGCTTGTACGAAGGGGGTTAAGGAAGTGATCTACATTTATCCTGCAGGGTGCAGCATCCGGTACTAAGAAGGTTAAGGAGATGAGCTACATTCTTGCTGCAGTCTGCAGCTGCAGCTACTAAGGAGGTTAAGGAGGTGAGCTACATTCATGCAGCAGGCTGCAGCTGACAGTATTAAGTAGGTTAAGGAGGTGAGCTACATTCACACTGCAGGCTGCTGCTGCTGGTACTCAGAAGGTTAAGGAGGTGAGCTGCAATCACGCCGCAGGCTACATCTGCTTGTACTTAGGATGTTAAGGAGGTGAGCTTCATTCTTGCCATCGGCTGCAGCTGCTGGTTCTAAGGAGGTTAAGCAGGTGAGTTACATTCATGTTGTAGGCTGCAGCTGCTGGTATTAAGGAGGTTAAGGAGGTGGGCTACATTCATCCTGCAGGCTGCAGCTGCTGGTATTAAGGAGGTTAAGGAGGTGAGCAGCATTCATGCTGCTGAATACAGCTGCTGGTACAAAGGAGGTTAAGGAGGTGAACTACATTCATGCTGCAGGCTGCAGCTGCTGGTATTAAGGTGGTTAAGGAGGTGGGCTACATTCATCCTGCAGGCTGCAGCTGCTGGTATTAAGGAGGTTAAGGAGGTGAGCAGCATTCATGCTGCTGAATACAGCTGCTGGTACAAAGGAGGTTAAGGAGGTGAACTACATTCATGCTGCAGGTTGCAGCTGCTGGTATTAAGGAGGTAAAGGAGGTGAGCTACATTCCTACTGCAGGCTGCAGCTACAGGCATTAAGGAGAATAAAGAGGTGATCTACATTCAACCTGCAGCCTGCTGCTGCTGGTAGTAAGGAGGTTAAGGAGGTGGGCTTCAGCAGAGGGCAGCAGCTGCTGTTACTAGGAGTTTAAGGAGGTGAGCCACATTCATGCTGCAGGCTGCAGCTGTTGGTATTAAGGAGGTTAAGGAGGTGGGCTTCATTCATGCGGCAGGCTGTAGCTGCAGCTTTTAAGGAGAATAAAGAGGTGAGCTACATTCATGCTGCAGGTACAGCTGCTGGTTCTAAGGAGGTTAAGGAGGTAAGCTACATTCATCCTGCAGGCTGCAGTTGCTGGTACTAAGGATTTTAAGGTTGTGAACTACATTCATGCTGTAGCCTGCAGCTGCTGGTGCTAAGGAGGTTAAGGATGTGAGCTACATTCATGCTTCAGGCTGCAGCTGCTGGAACATTGGAGGTTACTGCGGTGAGCTACATTCATGTTGCAGGCAGCAGCTGCAGGTACTAAGGAAGTTAAAGAGGTGGGCTACAGCAGCAGGCTGCATCTGCTGGTATTAAGGGGGTTAATGAGGTGAGCTACATTCATGCTGCAGCTGCTGGTATTAAGGAGGTTAAGGAGGTGAGCAACTGTAGCAGGCTACAGCTGCTGGTACTAAGCAGGTTAGGAAGTGAGCTCCATTCATGCTTCCGGCTGCAGTTTCTGGTACTAAGGATGTACGGAGGTGAGCTATATTCATGCTTTAGGCTGCAGGTTCTGGTACTAAGGAGGTTAAGGGGGTGAGCTTCATTCATCCTGCAGGTTGCAGCTGCTGGTATTTAGGAGGTGAAGGAGGTGAGCCACATTCATCCAGCAGGCTGCTGCTGCTGGTATTAAGGAGATTAAGCAGGTGAGTTACATTCATGCTGCAGGCTGCTGCTGCTGGTATAATGGAGGTTAAGGAGGTGAGCTACATTCATACTGCAGGCTGCAGCTGCTGGTATTAAGAAGGTTAAGGAGGTGAACTACAGCAGCAGACTGGAACTGCTGGTATTGAGGAGGTTAAGGGGGTGTGCTACATTCCTGCTGCAGGCTCCAACTGCAGGTACTAAGGAGGTTAAGGAGGTGGGCTACATTCATCCTGCAGGCTGAAGCTGCTGGTATTAAGGAGGTTAAGGAGGTGAGCAGCATTCATGCTGCTGCAAACAGCTGCAGGTACTAAGGATGTTAAAGAGGTGATCTACATTCATGACACAGGCTGCAGCTGCTGGTACTAAGGAGGTTAAGCAGGTGATCTACATTCATGCTGCAGGCTGCTGCTGCTGGAATTAAGAAGGTTAATGAGATGAGCTACATTTGTGCTGAAGGCTGCAGCAGCTGGTATTAAGGAGGTTAAGGAGGTGACCTGCATTCTTGCCCAGGCTACATCTGCTGGTACTAAGGAGGTTAAGGAGGTGAGCTACATTCATGCTTCAGACTGCAGCTGCTGGTACTAAGGAGGTTACGGAGGTGAGCTACATTCATGTTGCAGCCTGCAGCAGATGGTATTAAAAAGGTTAAGGAGGTGAGGTACATTCACGCCTCAGGATGTAGCTGCTGGTACGAAGGAGGTTAAGGAGATAAGCTATATTCATGCTGCAGACTGCAGTTGCAGGTTTTAAGTTGGTTTGGGAGGTGAGCTACATTCATCCTGCAGGCTGCAGCTGCTGGTACTAAGGAGGTTAAGGAGGTGAGCTACATTCATGCTGCAGGCTGCAGATGCTGGTACTAAGGAGGTTAAGGAGGTGAGCTACTTTCATGCTGCAGGCTGCAGATGCTGGTACTAAGGAAGTAAAGGAGGAGGGCTACAGCAGCAGGCTGCAGCTACAGGTATTAGGGGTGTTAAGGAAGTGTGCTACATTCATGCTGCAGCTGCTTGTATTAAGGAGGTTAAGGAGGAGAGTTACATTCATCCTGCAGGCGGCAGCTGTTGGTATTAAGAAGTTTAGGGAGATAAGCTACATTCATGCTGCAGACTGCAGCTGCTGTTTTTAAGGAGGTTAAGGAGGTGAGCTACATTCATGCTGTAGGCTGCAGTTTGCAGGTACTAAGGATGTTATGAAGGTCGACAACATTCATGCTGCAGCCTGCAGCTGCTGGTAGTAAGGAGGTTAAGGAGGTGAGCTACAATCATCCTGCAGGCTGCAGCTGCCGGTACTAAGGTGATTACAGAGGTGAGCTACTTTCATGCTGCAGGCTGCGAATGCTGGTACTAAGGAAGTTAAGGAGGAAGGCTACAGCAGCAGGCTGCAGCTGCAGGTATTAAGGGGGTTAAAGAAGTGAGCTACATTCATGCTGCAGCTGCTGGTATAAGGAGGTTAAGAGGGAGAGCTACATTCATCCTGCAGGCTGCAGCTGTTGGTATTAAGAAGTTGAAGGAGATAAGCTACATTCTTGTTGCAGACTGCAGCTGCTGTTTTTAAGGAGGTTAAGGAGGTGAGCTACATTCATGCTGCAGGCTGCAGCTGCTGGTACTAAGGATGTTATGGAGGTGAACTACATTCGTGCTGCAGCCTGCAGCTGCCGGTACTAAGGAGGTTAATGAGGTGAGCTACATTCATCCTGCAGGCTACAGCTGCTGGTACTAATTAGGCTAAGGAGGTGAGCGACATTTATGCTACAGGCTGCAGCTGCAGGTACTAAGCAGGTCAAGGAGGTGAGCTACATTCATGCTGCAGGCTGCAGCTGCTGGAATTAAGGTGGTTAAGGAGGTGAGCTACATTCACGCTGCAGGATGCAGCTGCTGGTATTAAGGAGGTTAAGGAGATGAGCTGCATTCATGCTACAGGCTACTGCTGCTGGTACTAAGGATGTTAAGGAGGACTGCTTCATTCTTGCTGCAGCCTGCAGCTGCAGGTACTAAGGAGGTAAAGGAGGTGAGTTACATTCCTGCTGCAGGCTGCAGCTGCTGGTACTAAGGAGGTTAAGGAGGTGATCTACATTCATGCTGCAGGCTACAGTTGCTGATACAAAGGATGTTAAGGAGGTGAACTACATTCAAGCAGCAGCCTGCAGCTGCTGGTTCTAAGGAGGTTAAGGAGGTGGGCTAAATTCATGCTGCAGGCCGCAGCCGCTGGTATTAGGGAGGTTAAGCAGGTGAGCTACATTCATGCTGATGGCTGTAGCTGCTGGTATTAAGGAGGTTAAGGAGGTGAGCTACATTCATGCTGATGGCTGCAGCTCCTGGTATTAAGGAGGTTAAGAGGTGAGCTACATTCAACCTGCAGCTGGCTGCTGTTGGTAGTAAGGAGGTTAAGGAGGTGAGCTACATTCATGCTGTAGGCTGCAGCTGCTGGTTCTAAGGAGGTTAAGGAGGTGAGCTACATTTATGCTGCAGCTGCTGGTACTAAGGAGGTTAAGGAGGTGAACTGCATTCATGCTGCACGCTGCTGCAGATGCTTAGGAGGTTATGGAGGTGAGCTACATTCATGCTGCATGCTGCAGCTGCTGGTACTAAGGAGGTTAAGGAGGTGAGCTACATTCATGCTGCAGGTTGCAGCTGTTAGTATTAAGGAGTTTAAGGAGGTGAGCTACTTTCAATAGGATTATAATGGTTCAAAGCGAGTAGGCTAGATAATTGCTGTAAACAAAGTAATAAATCAAGCGTTGAAAATACAAGCTGATTTACTGTGGGCTGTTAGAACTTTAATATGTATTAAAGGGCCATTGTCAACTTGTTTTTCATCACATTATTTCTTGTTAAAAATTCACATTTTATGATTGTTTACCTTCTCTAAAGTTCACTGATGCTGCTGTTCATTTTGTCTATCTCCTTGTTTAGTAGAACTGAAATGCATACTAATGTACATTTTAAAAAAACCTTGTTTTGTTTACTATTCTGGATCTGTTCTTACTGCATACTTCCTTTGCATTAGAAGCACATCCAAACTGACGTCACTCATGAGACAGTAGCCTCCTACACTCCCACTGCATCATGAGGGACCAGACTGTATTGTCAGGGTTCCCAAGTCTAGGAAGGATGCAGTTGGAGCTAATTAAGGAATGTAAACAAACCTGTGTATGTGTGGTAACACTAGTATTGTAGGCAATCTGCTTTTCACTTTTTAAAGAAAAAAAAAGACTCATAATCAAGCTACCAGCTATGTCATCAATCTCTACAGAATGTTGGCAAACATAAAATGTATTTTTTAAACTAGGGACACTTTAAGACCGAAGAGGGTTGACAGTGTCCCTTTACTGATCTCAGTGATGTGATTTAATAAAATCACAGTAAAGTGAAATTTGCATTCAGTGAGGAAATAAAAAAGAATATGACATTGTGTTTATAACCATGAAACAACAGAGCTGGGGTGGGTGAGTATCTGAGTGCTCTTTTTAACTCCTATTACAGAGATGTGCAGGGAGCAGGGATAAAGGTACCTGGGAGACTGGGGCCTCTCTTTGAGGTACAGAAGTTTATTGAAGTTGAACAACCTTTCCCCAGCTGTTAGCTAGCACTTCTTAGCAATTGATGGTGGTGTCTGTGTATGTAAAAATTACTCTTAACCCCTCCCCCCACTCACACACAAACAAGATCCCTATAGTCTGACCCATACCTCTCAACCAGATCTCAACTATTGCACATTCGGAGCCTGGAGGTACAACACTTATTCTTTCTCTCAGAAATCATGTGCCCACTACATGGGAAGATGATATTCTGCAAATCTGAACCCAAAGGTTGGAGGGTGTCTTTCTTTCCACAAAGGCACGGGGTGACTGTAGTAGAAGCCTCCATGACCGAAGACACGGACCACATTCTCTAAACACTACAGTGTGGTCCTGCCACTTTAAGGGATTATCATGTTTCAGAACCCTTTGTCTGGTCCCTCTCCTGCTACAGTACAATTTGAACATTAACGAGATGGTAAAAATGTTAGGGAGACATTCCAGTGGAGGACAGGAAGTGTAGTTTAACTTCCGAAAGCAGCCTGAGACAGGAGTAGGAAGGAAGCGTTAGAGGGAACATTTTTTTCTGTAATCAGTAATTATTTTCCAAGTCTGAAGGCTCGGAAAGGCTGCAGAGTTAGCTCACTTTTCTAAACAGTGTGGTTTCATGTTGTGAGGAGGTGCTGCTGAAAACTGAAACAGAGGATCATGAAGCTGGAGGTAAGAAGTTACTGTATACGATTCTGTTTAAAAATAGCACAAACTGGGCACATGGGGTTAGTTTAACATTATTTTATATCAAACTGAATTAATTTATATAGAGACAGTGGTATATTTCAAGGCTGTTTGTTCATTTTCAAATGCTAAATTGTGTTTTCATTTCTGAGTGCTGACGACTGACCTTGTAGCTTTTAATGTCTGTATCGTTTCCTGTTTCTGAGAATTCCATGCATGAAGCACATCTAGTGGTAATACAAGCAGATAAATAAAGATTATTTCATTATTAAACACATATTAGGCTGTCAAAGTTAGTCATTAAATACTTGCTAAACAAGTACACATTGAGATAATAAATACAAGTTTAACTCCCCCGTTCCAAGTTATCTGTCGGAGCACCAAGAAGTTAATATGCATGACTCTGGTGTAGGCCCCTAAAGGACACCTAAACAGGAAGTTTGTGGGATCTGGTGTTTTATAAACCCTCTCATATAAATGTAGCCTATGGACAGCTGTAATAGATGATTTTAGTAGTTACCATAGTTTTTTGGATGCTGTGTAATGCCCGCTTGCAAGCGCCATTTCCCCTTCTAGCCCA
Source organism: Neoceratodus forsteri (assembly GCA_016271365.2). Lineage (NCBI taxonomy): Eukaryota > Metazoa > Chordata > Ceratodontiformes > Ceratodontidae > Neoceratodus > Neoceratodus forsteri. Next base: position 497,906,368 of record CM057457.1, read on the forward strand.
CCCTCCCCAGCCCTGTCACCCAGCTTCTCACTGGCTTACTAGTATTCCATCTCTCTATGCTTGTCCCTGTGACTGGGGTGTCACAGTTCCCCAACATCAGGTGCAACTTGGGATCTGTCTTGGAGGAGCGCCACTTTGCTGGAGTAAGACCTGGGGGCAGACCATAATCCTGCTACTTGACAGGGCTTTCCACTTTTCTTCATCCCTTTCCCTTGGGATGCAAGAGTGTGTAACCTGGCTATCATTCCCCCTCCGCCTAAGCTGCTCCAGATTTACTGCCACCTGTGATCACCCTGAGGTGGTAGTATAGTAATGCAGGTAGCTGCCCTGAGAGTGTCCTCTGGGATGGGTGATCCTTCCTCCCTGATGCTGTCCCCTGACTGCCCAGGTGTGTCCACTAACCCAGGTCACTGGCAGGTTGTACAGTAACACCCAGAGGTGGTAGTATATAGCCATTGAGATGCTGGATTCTCCTCCATGATGCTCGCCCCTGAATGTCCAGACACATCCCCTAACCCAGGTTACTGGCAGTGTGTGCAGTAACACCCCGATGTGGTAGTACAGCAATAAAGGTAGCTGCCCTGAGAGCATCCTCTGGGATGCTTCATCCTCATCTTCAATGCTGGATCCTGAGTACCCAGGCATGTTCCCTAACCCAGGCCAGTGGCACTGCAAGAAGAAGCACACCCACTGCACAGACAAGTGGGCATGTTTCCCCTAGGTTTGATGTTTAACATGATTCTGTCCCATTTGAAACCATTTGAAACTTTGTGAAGAATATAAATGCAGCCCTCCCCCATTTCAGGCAGCACTGAGATCAACCTACATCACTGCTCTGAATGGGGGTGGGCAAGGCCCAGGGAACTCCTGTGTCTAGAGATATATGAGGGGGCTGCTCACTGAACCTCTTGCAGGGCAGGCATGGTGCAAGAAACTCTTGTGTCTTGGTATCTATGCTGGGGTTGCTCGCTTCGAACCTCTTGCAGTCAGCAGTAAGGGTTGTACTGTAAACAACCTGCATCACTGCTCTGAATGGGGGTGGGCGTAGCCCAGGGAGCTCTCGTGTCTAGAGATATATGAGGGGGCTGCTCACTGTAAACCTCTTGCACTCAGCAGTAAGGCCGGTACAGTAACCAACCTGCATCACTGCCCTGGATGTGGGCGGGCATGGTCCAAGAAATTTTTGTATCTTGGGATATATGTTGGGGCTGCTCACTGCAAACTTCTTGAACTCAGCAGTAAGGGTGGTACAGTAACCAACCTGCATCCCTGCCATGGATGGGGGTGGGCATGGCCCAGGGAACTCCCATGTCTAGGGATATATGGGGGGTGCTGCACACTACGAATCTCTTGCACTCAGCAGTATGGGTGGTACTGTAACCAACCTGCATCACTGCCAGTGGGGCAAAATAGCACTGGACCCTTGGACTTCAAGAACTTGACTTTACTGGAGGGCTTCAGGCTAAAGTTCATTTGCTCAAGTAGTCATGCGTGCCTAAGACCTTCAACTCCTACACCATTCATTATAGAAACTCTGTTTTACTGAGTAGCCATTTTAACTATTGTCTGACTATAAAGCTTACTAGTGGCTTACCAGCAACCCCCTGTGGGGCACTCAATCCATTCCTTGCCACCAGCAGTTCACCCTTAGAACATGGTCTCTGGCACTCTGTCCTTTTTAGTTCGACATGCAAGGCTCCTTTGTACTGCCTTTTCATTCTTCTTAATTAACAGGGTATCTGGGAATTTTCTATCCCCCTTCTGTACTAAAAAACTGACTTCTCTAGTTATCTAGTGGTGCTACCTGCACACATGACCAATTACTTATTACAGAACACAGTATGCTGTGAAGCAACCTATAATACCAGGATGAAATCTCTTTTTGCAGTGAATTACTTGCCCTAGTACTCCCCAGGATGGCCAAATGCTCCCAAACCCATTACTCTGGCTTTCCACCATGACTTGTGGACATGCATCCAACAGCATGGTCTAGGTGCTCAGTGGGTGCAGGGCCTGTGAATGGCTGGGATGGCCAGTCGAACTGGGAACAACCACCACTTCATTGTTTTTCTCCACCTAGGGGAGCAGGCAGGCAAAACTGCTTAAGATGGCCCTGCACACGCTTCCTTTTATAGGACATCTGCCATCACCAATACTCTGACCTCCTAAGTAATTGTTGTGGCTGCCTTCCCCCCAGCCATCACTAGGGGACCAGGCTTGAACTGGGCACTATTCCCCACCCTGGTAGAAAAGGGTTGTTCCCTGGATGCTCAGTCCTCTCCTTCCCTGGCCAACCCTCAGCAACTGAACCAGGGTTGTCAGTGTGGCATCCAGTGCTTCAACCTCTCGTGCCACTGGGCTGGCTGTCAGAGTAAACTTTCAGTCTAAGGAACATATCAGGCTAGTACTTTGCTCATCAGGTCTCTAGACCTAATGGACATCAGCCTCACCACTCTTTTGGTGCATACATGGGGGGTGTATTCTTATGGTCTTCTGTGGCTCACTATCCCGACACACACCTACCCAGGCACTATTGCCTGACAGGTGCAGTGTCCCGACAGTAATTGTGCCAATGGAGACATGCCCGACAGTGTTACAGGAAGAAGTAAGGTAGCCAATGTGATGGCTTGCTGCGTTACCCCTGAAAACACCATTGGAACTGGAAGCTGGCTGAGTTGCCCTGTGGTGTGGATGGCTGGAGCACAGATAGCTTGACCAGCATTCTCTGCATGGTCTGGGTCCTCGTCCGGCCATAGACTTTTGCCACACACACCCCTCGTAACTGTTACATTTTAACTCCAGGGTCTGCTCCCACTTGGAGTTAGTTATTTTAGTTACGGGGTTGTGGGGGATGAAACCCCCCACATGGGGGTTGAGCATTAAAAGTTACAGTATTTGCTGCCGTGTTTCCTGACAGTTGGTCAAGACAGTGGTACCGTCAGGTTATGGATGTCAATTATCTGGGCTCAGTATCCTGAGTGTCAGGATACCTAGTTTCTAGATAACATAATATATCTCATAGGGGACCCTACAAACCCCTGTACCAGGATGGGATTCTGATGACATAGGCCATAGAATCCCCTAATGCTGTTTGGTAACGTCACCCTCCTCATGTAAGTTATGGAGATGAGTCTTCTACCTGGTCTCTGCTGGCTCTGTGCAGTACCTGCTTTGTCTGTTTCTTGGGTTCTTAATGATATCTGGACAGACGTCTTGGCCCCCCACTAGAGTGGTCACATTGAATTTCATGAGAACCTGCTTCAGGCCTAAAAGTCCACTGAAGATGTCCCTTGAAGAGACACCCTTGGGATTCCTGCACTGTCTTGGTGGTTACTCAGAACTCCCAAACTTTGGGCAAAGCCCCAGATCCTCACCAACCAGTCCCAGTGATATGGGATATATCCCAGGTACTTAAGGTCCCTTCAGGGTCCTACTCAATGCTACACCACTGCCATTATTGTGACAAGGTGTCCAGGACCTCTTGCCACTCTCAGGATCAGACTTTCATATGGCAGCATACACTGAAGGTCTCCTATGCCACCAACCCAAGTCCTTCAGCCAGCCTCTTGGCATAGTGTGTGCCCCCCCCAGCCAGGCACACTGGAGTTTCCCTGACTCCCCAGCACCTTGATAGCAGTGCCTGGTTATGGCTTTCAGCTGGCACCTACACCTTGAGTGTCACAGCTGATCCATCACTTGCAGCCCTAGAGTGCACCACCCAGTGAGGACACTTGTAGTGACTGCTCTGTATTGCCACTCTGGCACCTAGCTGATTCTTCACCTCCCTCCCACACACACATCCAAGAACAGTAATACCTAGCCCCAGGAACACAGAATCTAGAAGGACAAGAGAGGTCATAATTCCACTGTGCAAGACACTAGTGAGGCCCCACTTGAAGTACATTGTATAGTTCTGGAGACCTTAACTTTCTAAGGACATAGAGAGGGTGGAGAAGGTTTGGAGGAGGGCAACAAAGATGGTACAGGGATTTCATCACAAGTCATATGAGGACAGGATGAAGGATCTGAATATGTACTCCCTGGAGGGAGGAGGGAGAGAGGGGATATGAAAGAGACATTCAAGTACCTTACAGGGAGGAACAGGGTGCTGGAATACACTATTTTCCAGCCAAAAATGTTCCAGGACTAGACAGCATGGGATGAATTTGAAGGGAGGGCGATTCAGAGGAAACGTGAGGAAGAATTTATTTACAGAAAGGGTGGTGAACAAGTGGAACACCCTGTCAGGGGAAGTGGTGGGAACTGAAACAATTATGGGATTTAAGAATGCATGGGATAGACGTAATGAAATTCTGGAGGTTAGGGGTAAGGGGCAATAGACTTCTAGAAAAACGTAAAGGGAACTTACAAGCTCAAATGGGCAGACTGGAAGGGCCACAGGCCCTTATCTTTCAGCAGTGTTTATGTATCTTTATATCTATGTAACCTCAAGAATGCAGGCACCCTACAGTATATATTCACTGTAGCTTCACCCACAGAGGATGATGTCAGGGCACCATTCACCTTCCCTTGAGTGCACCCTGTCTATATACTCACTGTAGCTCCTCACAGATCAGCTTCACCCACAGAGGATGATGTCAGGGCACCATTCCCCTTCCTTAGAGTGCACTCTGTCTATATACTCACTGTAGCTCCTCCCACATCAGCTCTACCCACAGAGGATGATGTCAGGGCACCATTCCCCTTCCCTTGAGTGCACCCTGTCTGTATACTCACTGTAGCTCCTCCCACATCAGCTTCACCCACAGAGGATGATGTCAGGGCACCATTCCCCTTACCTTGAGTGCACCCTATCTATATACTCACTGTAGCTCCTCCCACATCAGCTTCACCCACAGAGGATGATGTCAGGGCACCATCCCCTTCCCTTGAGTGCACCCTATCTATATACTCACTGTAGCTCCTCCCACATCAGCTTCACCCACAGAGGATGATGTCAGGGCACCATCCCCTTCCCTTGAGTGCACCCTATCTATATACTCACTGTAGCTCCTCCCACATCAGCTTCACCCACAGAAGATGATGTCAGGGCACCATCCCCCTTCCCTTGAGTGCACCCTATCTATATACTCACTGTAGCTCCTCCCACATCAGCTTCACCCACAGAGGATGATGTCAGGGCACCATTCCCCTTCCCTTGAGTGCACCCTATCTATATACTCACTGTAGCTCCTCACACATCAGCCTCACCCCATAGGATGATGTAAAGGCACCATTCCCCTCCCCTTCCCTTGAGTGCACCCTATCTATATACTCAGTGTAACTCTTCCCACATCAGCCTCACCCACAGAGGATGATGTCAGGGCACTATTCCCCTTCCCTTGAGGGCACTCTATCTATATACTCACTGTAGCTCCTCCCACATCAGCTTCACCCACATAGGATGATGTCAGGGCACCATTCCCCTTTCCTAAAGTGCACCCTATCTATATACTCACTGTAGCTCCTCACACATCAGCTTCACCCATAGAGGATGATGTCAGGGCACCATTCCCCTTTCCTTGAGTGCACCCTATCTATATACTCACTGTAGCTCCTCCCACATCAGCTTCACCCACAGAGGATGATGTCAGGGCACCATTCCCCTTCCCTTGAATGCATCCTATCGACATACTCACTGTAGCTCCTCCCACATCAGCTTCACCCAAAGATGATGATGACAGGTCACCATTCCCCTTCTGGACACATATGCTAACATTTGACACATAAATAAAGTTAAAAAGTCCTGTACTGCCAAGCCACTGTTCCTTTTGAATTAATGTTACTAAAACTAAAGAGCTTCTGTCTTGCCTGTTAGCTCACCCCTCTGATCATTGAACTCTTCTTCAGTCCATCACCCTTTTGAGTGAAAGGGAAAACTGATTTATTCCTGGTGAATAGGTGACCACTTTATGCTGCAACTTTGGCTTGCAATTTGTAACCTTACCTGCTCCCTTCTTGTTGAACAGTTGCAGATTTCTCAATGTGTTCAATGAAATCAAAATCAATTAACATGTCCCCTGTCCTTTTAGGTACCAGAAACCTTTGAAGATGTTGCTGTCAGTTTTTCAGATGAGGAGTGGAAGATGTTAAGCAAACAGGAGAAGGCAGTTCACAGAGAAGTGATGGTGCAGAATTATGAAACCATGGTTTCAGTAGGTAAGGATAAATCACAGTCCAGGAAGTGGAACCTTTATTCTGAGTGGGGTGGTCTTACTTTTAGAATACCAAGCCTAGAAAAATGGAAATAAAGAATTTGTTGGTAGAAAAGAACTGCTTGGCCCATATGGTCCCTGCCTAGGTTGTCTCCACAGACCCCAACTAGTCTTCAGTGACCCTCCCTCCTCACTTACTCTTTACTAACACACTCCCATATGTATTACAAGCATGCTTGAAGCCACATACTGTTTTCACTTGTACCACATCCGCTAGCATATGTTCCAGGGGTCCATCACTGTTTCAGTGAAGTAATACTTCCTCACATCCCTTTGAAACTTCTCCCCTGTCCACTGCATCACATTTCCTCTGGTCTTGGTGTTTTTTTTCTTGTGAAAGGACTTCCCTTCTGCACCCTTTTCACTTCTCTGATGTAACTGTAGGTCTCTATCATGTACCTCTTGCTTTCCTGTCTTCCAAGGTGCACATGTTGTAATCTCTCAGTCTTATTTCATAGGGCTTATGATGCAACCCTTGCACCATTTTAGTTGCCCTTCTCTGGACTGCCTCCACTCTGTTTATGTCCTTTCTGAGGTTCAGCCTCCAGAAATGCAAACAATACTGCAGATGGGATTTTATAAGATACGATACAGGGGCAACACCACCTCCCTCCTCTAGCTGGAGATACCTCTCCCTATGCATCTTAGCATCCCCTGACCCAACCCACTGCTTTGCCACACTGCGCTGCCTCTTTGAGGTCATTAGATATGAAAACCCCAGGGACCAGAGGGGTGGGAAGCAGATCCTGCAGATTGCTAGGACAGCAGGACATAGAAACATAGAATCTGATGGCAGATAAGGCCAGCAGGACAGGAGGGAGAGATGGATGTCTTTGTCTACATAGGGACTAATTACCTCACTAGGTACAGGGATGGGATAATGCAGGGGAAGTTTAGGGAACTGGTGTGGGACTTTGAGAGGTAGCTTGCTCCGTGGCTTTCACTGAGGTGCAACCTGCCTATGACAGGAGAGGGATCTCCACACCAGGAGCTTCTACTCATGATTAAAGGAATGATGCAGAGAGTCAGGGTTTGGGTACACTGGGGCTAGGGACCCACCTAGGAAGATAAGGACCAATACAGGGGAGATGGTCTGTATCCATCCAAAAGGGGAATTACAATCCTTAGTGGATGGTTTAAATATTACTTTGATGAACATTAAACTAGCAAAGGGAGGCAGTGAAAGGAATTGGGGAGTCAGTAACTCCCCCTCCCCCCCACAGGCTAAAGTAGAGAGTAAGGAGAACCCAAGGGGAGAGGAATCACCCAAAGTGCAAATCAATTATAATGATAATAATAAAAAATGTTATTTGTCAAGCGCAATTCATTAATACCAAAGCGATGTACAAGCTTAAAACTTTAAAAGCATTTTAAAACACTCTAAACTTCTTAACAAATGTCAGTAAATGTACACATCCAAACACCCTGTTTAAAATTATTGAATCAAAGATCCGGGAACGCTAGCTGGAACAGGTGTGTTTTAAGAGCGATTTTAAAACGTTCCACTGTCTGACACTCTTGTATCCGATGAGGCAGAGCTTTCCACAGGGTAAGGGCAGCAAAGGCAAATGCCTGAGCCCCAGAAGTCTTCAGGTGGACCCTGGGAATCTCTAGCAAAACCTCGTCGGCTGAGTGGAGCAGTCAGAGGAAGCAGTAGGGATGCACAAGCTCCTGCAAGTAACTTGGACCTGAACCATGTAGGGCTTTATAAGTCAGTAAACCGACTTTAAGAGTGATCTGACACTGAACTGGCAGCCAGTACAGAATGTGCAGCACAGGAGAAATATGACTGGATCAAGATGATCCAGACAATAACCTGGCTGCAGCATTCTGTATCAACTGTAAGCGGTGAATATCTACCCCCAGAAGTCCTAGGTAAAGGGAGTTACAGTAGTCAAGGCGTGAGGTGACAAAAGTGTGGACTAAAGTTGGAAGACTGCCGGACAGAACAAGGTGCTTAATCTGGATTTGACCACGGCTGACACCTGAAAATGAAGTGTCAGCCCATCATCAAAAACCATTCCCAGATTCTGCACCCATTCAGAGGTCAGCAGCTGAGATCCCCCAATTCACAACCCAGCAAGCCATCCAGCAGCCAACCCCTGTTTCCGGTGACCCGGTTCCACCACTAACACCTCTGTTTTGGTAGAGTTTAACTTTAACCAGCTGGAGTTCATCCAGTCTTGGATTTCGGTGACACAGTTAGAAAATATTGAGAGCGCACTGTCCTGGTCAGGCACAAAAGACAGGTACAGCTGAGTATTATCTGCATAACCATGAAAACTCAGCCCATACCTTCTCATAGTGTCTCCTAATGGTAGCACGTACACTGCAAACAACATGGGGGACAGCACACAGAACCTTGCGGGACCCCACACAGCAGAGAGACAGAGTCCCACCCAGAGAGAGAGAGAATAAAAGAAGCAGGATGATAGAGATAAAGGGGGAAAAGAATGGGGACATTAAAAAGAAAGTTGGGGAGGAGAGAGGGTGAAAAGGAAAAAAAGGGGTAACCAGCCGAGTGGAAACAAAATGTGGAAGGCCATGTGTGTGAATGCTGGAAGTCTAGGAAATAAGATTCTGGACCTAGAGGCCATCATTGCAGAGGTCAGCCTGGATATTGTGGTCATTACTGAGTCACAGTACACTGAAAACCATGACTGGAACATGGCCATACTGGGCTATACTCTGTTCAGGAAGGACCAGGTGGGAAGAAAAGGTGTGTGTGGTGCTTTATGTGAAGGAAAGCATTAAAGTCACAGAGGCACAGGAAATACAGGAGGAGGCCAAAGTACTGTGGGTATCCCTGGAGATGGAGAATGAAGCTACTATTCACACTGGAGTCAACAGATCAGAAGCACAGAGAGCGGAATTAGATAAGGTACTGTGGGTCACCCTGGAGATGGGGAATGGCGCTACTGCTCACACTGAGGTGATCTACAGACCAGCAGCACAGAGAGAGAGGAATTAGATAAGGTACTGTTGGAAGCCATTAGCAAGATGGCAGAAAAGGGGAAGGTACTGGTGATGGGGGACTTCAATCTGCCAGATGTGGAATGGAGCCTCACAGCAGCAGCAGCTTCAGCTAGAAGCAGGAACGTCATAGACTTGCTGCAGGGGGTGTTCCTCAGGCAAATAGTCAGTGAACCCTCTTGTGATGGGTCAACGCTGAACCTGGCACCCCTAGCAGAGAGAGTGTTGCAGACGTCAAGGTGGGAGGCCAGTGATCACTGTACAGTGTCAAATCAAATCAATCTTTATTTCTTTAAAAGGCACCGTTCCAATCATTAAGGTGCCTGTACCTAAATTAAAACCATCAACATTGACATATTAAAACCATAGACATAAAAATAATAATCAGTCCATAAACAAATACCAGTCAGTACTATATTAACCCTCTTCATAAAAATGCAAGGCTAAAAAGATGTACATTAAGTTCTGTCTTAAAGCTTTGGATGGTCAGGCAGTCCCTTATCTGCCGAGATAGAGAATTCCACAGGGTCGGAGCCATAAATGCAAAAGAGTGGGCTCCTGATGTTTGAAGTCAGACCCTGGGAATCTCTAGCTATCCCTTGGTGGTGGATTTAAGTGGTCAGCAGGGGCAATAGGAAGAAAGGTGGTCTTGCAGGTAGTGGGGCCCCTGATCACATAGGGCTTTATAGGTCAACAAACAGACCTTGAAGATGTTATGCCATCAGACTGGCAGCCAGTGCAGTCCACAGAGCACTGGCATTATATGACTGGTCCTAGAAGTACCAGTTGCCTAGCAGCTGCATTCTGCAGCAGTTGTAGGCAATGGATATCAACCCCCGGTAGCCCTAGGTAAAGGGCGTTGTAGTAGTCAAGACAGGTGGTCACGAAGTAGGAAGATCCTCAGGAGGAACCAGGTGTTTATTCCGGGCGTTATTCCTCAAGTGGTAAAAAGAGGTCTTGACAATGGCTGACACCTGAGACTTCAAGGTCAGACCATCATCAAAAATAACACCCAGGTTCCCCACCCATTCTGAGGAGGTAAGCTGGACACCCCCAAGCCAAAGAGTTGAGGGTTGTCCTGCCGACACACCCACCTTCCGACAATCAGGGTCCACCACCAACAGCTCAGTTTTATCCGGGTTCAGCCTTCGCCAACTAGCAATCATCCAGTCTTGGATTTCAGATAGGCAGTTGCTAAACACCTTGAGAACATTTCCCCATTCGGGTATGAAGGACATGTACAGCTGAGTATCATCTGAATAGCAGTGAAAACTCAGCCGGTACCACCTAATAATGTCCCCTAATGGCAACATATACACAGCGAAAAACGTGGGTACCAAAATGGAACCCTTCAGCACCCCACAGGATAGGGAGAGAGGATCAGAGGAATAAATTCCCAAGACCACTCTCTGTATCCTACCCCTGAGGTAGGATCAAAATCATCTGAGGATGGTACCTGACAGTCCGCAGATGACCCACAGATGCTGCAGTAGCACACCAAGGTCCACAGTGTCAAATGTCTAGAGAATAAGGAGGACTGAGATGGAACGAGTCCTCTGATCTCTCACTATTAGGAGGTCATTAAGCACCCAAACAAGGGCTGTCTAGGTGCTATGCCTCTTTCTAAATCCAGACTGGAGAGAGTCATGGACATTGTGGATAAAACAAATGATCATCCAGCTGCTGTGCAACCACCTTCTCAATAACCTTACCCACGAAGGGCAGGTTAGAAACCAGCCTGCAGTTAGCAAGAGTATCTGGATCAAGGGAGGGTTCTTTAAGGAGTGGTCATACAACTGCCTCCTTAAGAGAATCTGGAACGATCCCTCTCTCCAATGACTGCCAGACCATCTCAGCCCGGACCAGGCCAATTTCTTCAACGTATCCCACAAGGAGACACGTTGGGCCCAGGTCCAAACTACAGCTGGTTGGCTACAGAGTCTGAATTTTTTTTTTATTTATTTAACAAATCGGAAAGACCTTTGAGCCAAGGGTTCTTTTACAGAGGTTCCATGTCAAGTCACAAGAATAACAAATTACAATGGCTTCAGTAAGTAGTACAACATGAGGAAAGTAATTACATAAACAAAAGAATAATATGGCAAGATACATATTGTGTCAAGTGCTGCCAGTGACCTTGTCTGAAGAGGGGTGAAAGGGATTACAAGAAGAGAAGGGGTGAATTGGGAGGTGGAAGGAGCAAAGTAAGAGCAAGAAAGGAAATACCACAATGAAGCTTATGCAGGAAACACCCACGCGGGGGGTAGAGGGTGAGAACAAGGTGAGGAAACAGAGAGGAGGGAGGGAAGGGGAAGTGGTAGTGGAGAGGTAAAGGAAGGGGGGATGAGGGAGGATAAAAAGAGGGCAGGAGTGGGGACAGGAAAGGAATGAAAGAAGGAAGTGCTGTAAGTGGATTAGCACAGCAACAGGGTAGGACTATACTGGAGCAAATGGTAAAAGATGGTGAATGATCCTCACAATGTCCATTATGTCCAGTTGGCCAAAGTCAGACCAGACAAGCTGGGTGCTCGCAACATCCCACTGACCACCGCACCCTATAGAAAGTGCTGGATGAACACCAGACTTGATGGTGACAACCTCGAGCAAACTTGTCACATCTTTCTTGTGACAAGGCTCCACCGGACTGCAGACAGATTGAAGAGCTGAGCTGGTCGATTCTGTGCAGCAGCAATCCCCCTGGACAGGAATTCTGCCTTCTTAAAGGAGATTGTCGATTGATTGATAGTATATTGATCTATCAATCTAAGCCTGTCACCCTCCAGGCCGGACTTCCGCCAAGCCCTTTCTAGCCTTCGGCCCACTCTTCTCATTTCCTTCAAGGCCCCGTCAAACCAAGAGGACCTTGGGCAAAGGGTGAGTGGTCGAACATGAACAGTTGCAATCGGATCCAGGGCATCTATTACTGCCCTGTTATAGGCAAGCAGAAGATCCTCAGGATCCTTGCATTTGCTCGATAAGCTCGATAGGTCCAATACCACCATTAGGCCCTCTGGGGTCACCCCCTTAAAGGGCACTACTGAACCATCTCTGTAACACCAGCCCTTTTAGGGGGAGCCCCAAAATTGAACCTGATGGTGTGAGGATCAGACCAACTGATTGGTCCCACCACCAATTCAGAGATCTTCATCTCCAGGAGGAACACGAAGTCCAATGAATGACCACCAATGTGAGCTGCAGAGGAAATAACCTGCATGAGGCCCAGCATAGTCATAAGCTTGAGGAGAGCTTGATCAAAATGAGAGAGTTCATCGTCGACCCAGGCATTGAAGCCCTCCAGAATTAACCATCGGGGGACACCAACACTGTATTGGCAATGAAGTTCTCAATCTCCTGTAAAAATTCTTTCCCATCACCGAGTGGACAGTACATGAGAAGAATCTTGCACCCCACACCCGCATCCATGATGCATTCAAAGAATTTAGTGGACCCCACTGGCACATCCGCAAGGTTCAATTCTGTTTTAAAACAAATAGCTACACCCCCACCCCTATGATCCACCCTTTGGTGGTGTATCACCGAATATCCTGCAGAACAGCTGAAGCCAATATAGGACTAGCATTCTCATCCAGCCAGGTCTTGGTGATGCATGCCAGCTCAGATGTCCCAACAAGATCTGCTATTATATCAGTCTTGTTTTTAATAGACCTGGCATTGCACAACACCGCCCGAGTATGATGAACCATTGAAAGAGACCGTGCAGCCTGCCTGTACATAGTAGAGCCCTTGGGTATGGGAACCAGACAGGGAGGACCTCTATTCTGGCCCTATTTCACCCCAGGGCATCTCCTTGTCCCTACTACCTCTACCCGACCACCCTTCTCTGTTCCCTCACCAGGCCCGGTTCTCCCCCGCCACTTCATTCTTTTAACTATCCCTGAAGCCCAGCAATTCATATAGGCCCCCAACAGTAAGCTTGGTGTTAAATGTTCAGTCCTTTCCAACTGCCCAAAGAGCTCAGCAGAACTCCTTAAAATGTTTATAGTGAAAAAAGAGGAACTCTCACCGCCACCTTCACCAATAATACTGTCCACATTAATGTAGCCCTCTCCCAGTCACATTGCCAGTGAATTAAAAGGGTGTTGGTTCTGGAATTCAGGAGGGCAGATTTTAAAAAAGAAGGTGAATGCCTCAGGGCTGACCTTTATAAACGAGCTTTTTGCTCAAAGATTGTAATTCTGATTCTTTTACAATAAATAAGAAAAAAATGATCTAGTGGGAGGATGACCCAGGTGGGGTGGAGGAACAGTGGGTGAAGATAAAAGGGAGCATAATAAAGGCAACAGAGCTGTGCTCAAACAAGTGAACAAAAGCAAGCAGAAAAATATATTGCTATGGTTCTCAAAAGTGGTGGAAGAGGGAGGAAGATAGGTGTTTTGGGGAAATGGAGGGATGCAGGGAAGCAGTAAGGAGCACAAAGGCACAAACTAAAGAGAGGATTGCTCAGAAGGTAACGAAAGGGGACAAGACATTTTTAGGCATTTAAGGAAAAAGAGGAAGGTCAGGGGTGGGATTGTAAGATTAAAAAGGGAAGGTGGATTGTGCAGAGGGGGGCCAGGAAAAGGCAGGCATCCTCAACAAATACTTTTATTCAGTGTTCACAGAGGAAGGAGAAGGGGAGAGGCCACAACAAAGTAAAAAAATCTTTGGAAGGAGGGAGGTGGATAGTAGTTCTTTTTTGGAGGCAAGAGTCCTGAAAGGACTTGCTAATCTGAAGGTGGACAACTCAATGGGACCAGATGGGGTGCATCCAAGGGTATTGAGGGAGCTCAGAGAAATACTGGCTACATCTTTGACAGTTTTGTTTAATAACTCACTGGAAACAGAAGAGGTTCCTGAGGACTGGAGGAGGGCAGATGTAGCCCCACTACACAAAAGTGGTAGCAGGGAGGAGGCTGGCAATTATATAGGTCAGTCAGCCTTGCATCATTGGGAAAATCAAAGGAATCATTACCGAAGGAATAGATTGTGGACTATCTTGAATCCAGTTGGTTACAAGACCAAAGGCAGCATGATTTCACATAAGGAGGTCTTGTCAAATGAATCTGATAGATTTATTTGACTGGGTGATGCACGAGCTAGAGCAGAGTGGAGCAGTGGTTATGGCCTGCCTAGATTTCAGTAAGAGGCTCAACACCGTTCCACATAGGAGACTAGTAAGCAAGTTGGGTAGCTTAGGAATGGGTCCAAAGTTGATAAACTGGATAACAAATTGGTTAGGGGATAGGCTACAGAGAGTTGTGGTAAACTGAGTTCACTCCAACGAAGACAGCATGACCAGCAGGGTGCCTCAGGGATCAGTGCTAGGACTGGTCCTCTTTGATTTGTTTATAAGTAACATTTGAGAGGAGGTAAAAGGGAAGGTCTACCTCTTTGAGGATGACACCAAAATCTACAATAGAGTGGACATTCTGCTGAGGTGGAAAGGATGAACAGAGACCTGAGAAAACTAGAGGCATGGTTAAGGGTATGGCAGTTGGGTTGCACAGCGAAAAAGTGCAGAACAATGCAGCTAAGGTACAAAAACCCAGGGATGGAGTACAACATGAATGAAACATAGAAACATAGCATTTGACAAGTAGTTAAGGACCATTTGGCTCATTCAATCTACCCATTTCTCCCCACCTACACTATTACCACATACCGTGCCCAATCTATAGCTCCTTCTGTCTCCCTCCTTCCTTCCTTTCCACGATAATATCCTTGCTCTTATCCCATGAATTCTGGAACCTTACCAGTGTTTCTGCCCCCATCACCTCTGCTGGACAGTTGTTGAGTGGTGGATTCCTGAAACAGCCTTCAAGCAGAAGTGGCAGGGAAAAAACAGTGGTGGTGTTCAAGAATGCATAAGATAAACATAAGGGAATCACAGTGGATAGGACGAGGGGAGGCAGAAGGAGATGTAGATTGTGCATGGTCTGTGACCCGAAGAGGTCGCGAGGGTCTCCACAAGCCGCCTTCCCTCCAGCAAGTCTGCAGGTCGCCCGAGGTCGCGAGGGGCTGAATTAGCAGCAGCCCTCCCTGAAAACACAGAGAGCCAGCAGACCGACCAAGAGGTCACGAGGGTCTCTGCCAAGCCGCCTCCCTCCAGCAAGTCTGCAGGCCGCCCGAGGTCGCGAGGGCTGGAATTAGCAGCAGCCTCCTGAAAACACAGAGAGCCAGAGACCAAGAGGTCGCGAGGGTCTCCACAAGCCGCCCTCCCTCCAGCAAGTCTGCAGGTCGCCCGAGGTGCGAGGGCTGAATTAGCAGCAGCCTCCCTGGAACACAGAGAGCCAGCAGACCAAGAGGTCGCGAGGGTCTCCACAAGCCGCCTCCTCCAGCAAGTCTGCAGGTTGCCCGGGTCGTGAGGGGCTGAATTAGCAGCAGCCTCCTGAAAACACAGAGAGCCAGGTACGAAAGGGACATCTTGTGGCTCCCTCGCTCTCAGCCTGCCTTTCTCCTCCTAAGGAATTACAGCGCAGTTGGGGACCGTGGAACTTTTATTTTTTTGGCGCCAATTCCATCATTTAAAAGTTTTTGAATGCATTTAAGTAAGGGAACTCCTGTAAACCCAGTCGCTAAAGTTTCAACAAAATTACTGAGTTAACTGCTGTATTACAAGTATTTTTTTCCCTCTTACTGCTGTCTCCAATCAGGGTTAACATTTAATTATAGCATTCAGTAATCCAGTTTTCATTGTTCTTTATGTGCCTTCCCCTTAGCCGACCTTTAAACGATCCCTCTCCCTTGTCCACAGCAGACCCGAAGAGGTTTTAGGTCTCCACAAGCCGCCTTCCCTCCAGCAAGTCTGCAGGTCGCCTGAGGTCGCGAGGGGCTGAATTAGCAGCAGCCTTCCCTGAAAACACAGAGAGCCAGGTACGAAATGGACATCTTGTGGCTCCCTCGCTCTCAGCCTGCCTTTCTCCTCCTAAGGAATTACAGCGCAGTTGGGGACCGTGGAACTTTTATTTTTTTGGCGCCAATTCCATCATTTAAAGGTTTTTGAATGCATTTAAGTAGGAACTCCTGTAAACCCAGTCGCTAAAGTTTCAACAAAATTACTTAGTTAACTGCTGTATTACAAGTATTTTTTCTCTTACTGCTGTCTCCAATCAGGGTTAACATTTAATTATAGCATTCAGTAATCCAGTTTTCATTGTTCTTTATGTGCCTCCCTTAGCCGACCTTTAAACGTCCTCTCCCTTGTCCACAGCAGACCCGAAGAGGTCGCGAGGGTCTCCAAAGCCGCCCTCCCTCAGCAAGTCTGCAGGTTGCCCGAGGTCGCGAGGGGCTGAATTAGCAGCAGCCCTCCCTGAAAACACAGAGAGCCAGGTACGAAAGGGACATCTTGTGGCTCCCTCGCTCTCAGCCTGCCTTTCTCCTCCTAAGGAATTACAGCGCAGTTTGGTCCCCGCCGGCGCTGTGCGCCGGCCTCACCACACCCCCACCACCACCCTTGGTCAACATTTGATTTTATAGCTAAGAGCACGTGGTGGTGTGGAACCAATCAGCCCACTTTGCCATCTGCAGCTTATTCTGCAGCACCACCAGAGGGCCTCCCCTCTTTTTCATACATTTGCAGACCTATATTTCTTGACAATATGAACACCACCTCTTGCAGCTTACAACTTTTTATCCTGATACTTGTCTCTCACCCTCTGCTGCCCTCTCAGGTGCTTAAAACTAATAGGGACCCCGTTGCTGGCTCCTCTGCCTATCTCACTGGAAAGGCACCTGGGTCAAAACGCCTACAACCTCTCTCATTTGGTTTCCACAGCAGAAACTGTACCTAGTTTTAGCTACCATTAATGGCATCTGGCTTGCCCAAACACCCTCCCCACCTCCAGACTCCCACTGTCTTGCGCATATCTCTTAGTAACCCTAACTCACCTAGTATCCGCACTCCCCATACCTACTAGCCCCACCAAATCACCCGCATATCCAGGTCCTCGCTGCAATACAAATAAGCTGATGAGGATATACGCTCTCCGGCAAACTCTCCTTCTCCTCCTGCTTATATCTGGTAACGTCCATCCCAACTCAGGTCCTCCCATGCAAAATGGAAATAAGAAGGATGCACATAGTGCCTAATATTTGCCACCCCTCAATATCTGCAGTCTTCCAAAAAATTTACCCTGCTGCAGGGTTGGCTTGCACAACACCCCACGGACATCCTACTTTATCAGAAACCTGGCTTCTCAAAAGGTTCCGGATGCCTCGGTCTCACTCAAGGGCTTTACCTTTTCAGAACTGATAGGGCAGGAAAAGGGGTGGGGATGTGCCATATGCTAGAACATCCCTCAAACCTCTCTTAGTCCCACTTCCCATGCCTGGAGCATGGTGCTAGCCACTACCAAAGTTGCCTTGGTACCCTGGTAAACCTCTTTATATTATGGTAGTTTACATCCCCCAACAAAACAGAAACTAGCTTTTGATTCTGTTCTGTCTGCAATCACATATCTTCCCCAAAAAGCAACTGATTATTATGGGTATTTTACATGTGAACTGTGGCTATCCACTACGTCGATTCCTTCAAAGGCAGCAGCTAGTGCCTCTAGATCTTACCCAAGTAGTAAATTGGCCACCATTTGTGCAGGATCCCTGACAGGCTCCTCCTCACTTATAGACCTTATCTTTACAACCCTGAACCACATCTCCAAAGTCAGTGTGTTTCCGATGTACTTAGTGACCACCTCTGGCCGGTGCTGGTGGACAATAAAAAATCGCCAAACAAACCCAAAATTTCCATCCAAAGGCGCCAAAAAGGTGCCTCTCTCGCCTCAGGTGCCTCTCCACCTGTGACTGGGAGCCAGTTCATACTGCATAATCTCTAGACGCCAAGGCCACTGCATTTATTGCTATCTTCAATGCAGCCTGTGACATATTTGCCCTTCACAAAGAAATAATAAAACCTGGGACACCTTGGATTACCTGTCCTCCTACAACTGATGCAGCACAGGGATAACCCTGCACAGGGTCAGATCCTCCGGCTGCCCCAAGATAGACAGCCCCACAGAGAAGTGCCAAGAAATAAATGCACAAGGGCCATTCGACGCTGCCAAGGCCACCTACTATCAACAAGCCTTCACCACCACGTGGAGCTCTGGGAAATCTTCTGGAACAACTGCAGAACTCTGTGGGAAAGTCACAAACACAGACCCAACCCAGCTCTTAGTCCAGGGTCCCTCTCCCCGACCCCACCACCATATCCAATACCCTAAACACCACCTTCTCTGACTGGTCAAGTCCTCCCATAAACTTCTTGATCCATCTCCCACACACACCTACTATTACCCCTTGTACCTCCACACCCTCCTTTCAGGGCTGCGTAATTTCGCGGCAATCAGGCTAAACGCTACCTCTCCAAAGCATTGCATAACCTGCCAAGTATAGCAGTGACCCCTTGACCTTAAAATTCTTCGGCTCACCCTTAATGAGACTCTCACATCTCACCAAACTCCTCAACTACTCACTGTGCCATGGCCAATCCTACACTATGGAAGAGGTATTATCACCTATCCTAAAAAGGGTGATCCAACAACCCCAGGCAACTATAGGCCCATCTACATCCTTCCTCCCTCTCAAAAGCTCTAGAAAAAATTGTGTCTGACCAACTCACAGAATACCTGACAAATATGGACTCCTCTGCCATGAGCAACATGGATTCAGAAAAGGCACGTACTACCACAGCACTCTTAGATTTTACATCATACATTCATGAAGCCCTTGAACAGGGGTCAGCAGTTGGTGCAATCTATGTTGATTTGACCAAGGCATTTGACACTGTCAATCATGAGCTTCTTCTTCATGCCCTTGCAGCCCTCCATATTGCGCCTGAAGCTATCTCCTGGTTCAAGAACTATTTGACTGACAGAACGCAGGAAGTAAAAATTAGAAACACACTCTCCTCCAAACTACCAGTTCTTGCTGGTGTCCTCAAGGGTCACTACTTGGCCGCCTTGTTCACCTCTTCTGAACTCACCTCCCTAGCATGTAGTGGAAAGCTATTACTATATGCGGACGATGCCGTGCTATACTGGAAACACACCAACCTCATACATCTCCAAAATACCCTTCAAGGCTGTTTTAGGGAGCTTGAATACTGGTTCACTGACCACCGTCTAATACTTAACTATGACAAAACAAAATCCATGATGTTTGCCCATCAACAAAACCCCCTCTATAACTCCCTGCTCTCAATCTCAAACCTACAGGGTACCCACATCGAGCAGGTCACCCACTTTAAATATCTAGGTATCACTCTGGACACATCCCTTACCTACCACCAGCATATTAAATTCTCTCCTCCTCAGTTAATACCGACTTGGCATTCTTTACAGACACAAACACTGCCTTCCCCCACAGGCTCTACGATTAGCCGTTACTAGCTCAGTCCTCTCATTGGTCGATTATGGAATAACTATGTACGGCGCTGCTGACCAATCAGCCCTAAACAGCATCAATATAGCACTTAACAAAGCCTGCCGCATGGTCACCAGCAGCAATAGACAAACACATACCTGTTTGCTCTATTATCGAGCGGACTGGCTAACCTTAGAAGGGAGGCTTAAATACCAAACCTGCCTCCAAGCCAAAAAGATCCTTATGAAACTCGCACCTATTTGTCTTCATCGCCTCATCCAACCAGCCCCCCATAGGGGCACCCCTAGACGATTGGCAGGGACCTCCTACACAGTCCCCCACTGCAGGACCTCTCTGGGGCAAAGATCTTTCCGTTACCGTGCTCCCCTTTGGCTAAACAATCTACCATCTTCCATCTTACTTGCCTCCAATATAAGACTATTCAAAACAGAGATCAAGAAGTATCTGCTTAACTCGGAGACCTGTAGCTGTTCTCCATCTTTTCACATAGGTTGTCAGGCACCAGGGCCACCACATCGTTAGGAACACTCTCAACTCTCAGATATTATCTCAGTCTTGGCAATACCCTATACTGTGATTGTTAAACTCTTGTAATGTCCTGACAATTTCTGTACATGCCTTGTCTCTGTGTAAAATTACTATCACAACTGACGTGTAGCCTTTTACTTATGCTATGATTTTAAACGTTTGTCGAAATGTAATATCTCTGTTTTGAGAACATTGTCCACACTGTCTTGTTGTATTGTCCTGTCATGACTGACGTGGAGCCTTTGCAAAGGAGTCCTTGACTCAAAGGTTGTAATTCCGAAATTTTCAATAAATAAAAATAAAATAATAGATGGCTATAACGCATATCGACAAGATAGGTTGACCAAATGGGGTGGTGGATGTCTGGTCTACCTCCATGACACCATCAAGGGTCAGGTATTACCTAATAGCCAACAGTCTAGTGAGATGCAAATACCAGCCATAAAGCTCATGGTGGGATTGCAAAATAAGACATTAGTGCTCTCAACAGTCTACATACCACCAGACAAGCAAACCGATGGGTTACCTCAGTTTATTGAAAGCCAAAGTTAAACTCAATCAGAATTGGGAACAATTGGTGGTTGGTGACTTCAGTACATACTGACTATCAAAAGACTCAGCCACTTCAAATGACCAAATCATGGGCCTTTACCTCACCCAAATGGTAACACAAGCCACAAGATATAATTATAAAATGGGCACCAGCACACTTGTAGACTGGCTGCTCACCAACCGTCCAGAGCACATCACTGAGGTGTCAGTCCTCCCTGATGCCCTCAGTGACTACTCCCTGGTGAGGTTCACCTGGTCGAACAAGTTCACTAAGCCTGGGCTGCAAGTCTCAAAGAACCGCTGTTGCAGAAAAGGTCATTTGAAGACATTTAAGTACCAACTAAGGATGACTGACTGGTCTGTGTCGGATAAGACCCTGGACGTAAATCATGATTTGGACCATTTCTGCTCCCTCTTCACCAGTGCTTGCAACATACTCGCACCACTCAGAACCAAGAAAATGAAAGGAAGCTTAACACCATGGCTCAGTGGTTCCCTCCTGGAGCTAGCGCAAAGCAGAGTCAACTTGTGGAATCTAGTGAAAGTCACTGCTAAACAATCTGACCTCTCAGCCTACAAGGTCGCTAGAAACCAATGCACAAAACTCATCAGAAAAGCCAAAGCTGACTATTACACAAAACTACTAGGCAAAACTTGGAACAATTGTAAGGAATTCTGGAGTGCAGTGAAATCCCTCACAGGAAAGGTATCTAAATCTCCACCAGACCTGTCACCACATCTGAAACTTTACATGAACCAAGAGGCAACGCAAATGCTTTCAACTCGGCATTCACTGACCTAAGCTCAGTACTACTGAGCAACTATCTAAACTCCCCCCCACCCAAAATTCCACCCAATCCAAGCCAGCCCACTCGGACAGACATAAAAACAACACTGTCATACTTCAGACTCATCAACAGAACTGACGCTGTTAGATATATCTTGAGGGTACTAGACAAGACTAGGACGGGAATTGATCAAGTAGACATGAAGCTGCTAGCCCTAACATTAGCAGAGGTTTCTCTGTCACTCACAAAAATATTTAACAAATCACTCTGCACTGGAGTCTTTCCTACCAAATGGAAATTGGCACTTGTGACCCCAGTTCTCAAAAATGGCGAGAAAACTAGGCTATCATACAACTGGCCAGTATCCATCCTTCCACCCCTATCAAAAGCATTAGAGATGATCGTCTCAGACCAATTGAATGACTGTTTAGATAAATACAATCTACTCTGCCCTCAGCAACATGGCTTCCATAAGCAGCACAGTACACTAACCACACTGGTAGACTACACTAACCTGCTCTGCAAGGCATTGGACTCAGGATCAGCAGTGGGATCTGTATTTGTAGATCTCACGAAGGCATTCGATAACAGTCAGTCATAGACTCCTGCTCAACAATTTTCATTCCGTGGGCCTATCCCCAGACACTGTTGTTTGGTTTGAGAGCTATCTCTGAGGCAGAACGCAATGCGTGAGGATAGGCAGGCAACTCTCAGAACCAAAGGATCCATACTTGGACCTATACTGTTTAGCCTCTTCATAAACTCCCTTCCATCTGCCTGCCCGGCTCATATGACACTCTATGCAGATGATGCTGTAATTTCAGTAACTGGTAAGGAAGTCTAAAATAACCTCAGATCTCCAATAAAATTTCCAAATGCTGAAATCATGGTTTGAGCAGAGCAGGCTATTGCTGAACTATAAAAAAAACAAGGACATGCTTTTCACTCTCCCACAAAATAAGAAAAATATGGGCCTCTGATAATCAAAACCACCGAGGTGAAACAATTGAACAGGTCCCCACCTTCAAGTATCTGGGAATACACTTAGATGATGCCCTAACTTTCAGCTTGCACATTGAGCATGTTATAAAATCAGCAAACACCAAACTAGGAGTGCTGTACCGCCATAGACAGTCGATGACACCAGAAGCTCTGAAACTCATAACTTGCAGTTCCATACTATCAACCATAGATTATGGCTTGGTGATTTATGGAGCAGACAAAGAAACTGGTCTAAAGAGGTTAGGACCCTCCTAAACAAGGCTTGCAGGCTGGCTTTGGGAGCACACTAATTGACACATTCGTGTTCGCTCTACAAGGGCACTGGGTGGCTTCCACTTAAGCAAAGATTAAAATATCAGAGCTGTCTACTAAGGAAGAAAACGCTGCTTGGCCTAACACCTGGCTCCACCAGCAAGCTCTTCAAACCTACTAGGATTGCCAAGAACACCAGGGGGTCGGCAAGAGGGGGTGCTGCAGGTGCCACCTCTTTTGCCCAAGGTTCCCTGGTGTACAGAGGTCCCATGTTAGGGAAGGGAATGGACATGGATATGATAGAAGGCATTCTTAGAATGGCAGAGAAAGGGGAGATACTGTTAATGGGAGACCTGAATATGCCAGATGTTAACTGGAGCACATTTGCTGCAGCCACATCCAAGAACAGGGCCATTCTCAATGCCCTACAGGTGGCAGGCCTCAGACAGCTAGTTTTGGAACCCACTCGTGAGGGAGCAATCTTAGACCTTGTACTCTAAAATGGGGCAGTGAGAGGATCTCAGATCTAGAAGTGGGTTGCCATCTGGGAACAAGTGACCATCAAACAGTGTGGTTCATATTAAACTCAGCTACAGAGTCAAGCCATATGAGGGTACTGGACTTCAGGAGGGCTGACTTTGGCAAGATGGGAGAGTGCCTCAGAAAAGCACTAGCAAACAGGTTAAAAGGAGGGGTGAAGCAACAATGGGGAATCATCAAAACTGCCATCACAGAAGCAACAAGCGTTTGTGTGAAGCAAATAAACAAATCAAAATGAAAGAAAAAAACACTATGGTTCTCAAAAGAGGAGGCTGGGAAAGTCAGGGAGAAAAAGATAGCATTCAGGAAGTATAAGGAAACACAGAAGGAGCAGGACAGAGAGCTGTACCAGTTAAGTCAGAAGGAAGCAGGGAGGGAAGTCAGAATAGCAAAGGCCCAAACTGAGGAAAAGATAGCAAACTCGGTTAAGAAGGGGGATAAAACCTTTTATAGATACATCAGAGAGCGTAGAAAGATGAAGGGAGGGATAGTGAGGCTGAATAGAATGAACGGTGGGTGGGCAGAAGGGACAGTGAAAAGCAGGGATACTGAACAAATATTTCTGCACAGTATTCACAAAAGAGGAGGGGGAAGTGCCTAATCCAGTTAACAGAAGCACTCTTGATAGGGGGGTCGATCCCAGTCCTTTCACAGAAGAAAGGGTTCTGCAAGAACTCCTCAAACTGAAGGTGGACGAAGCAATGGGGCCTGATGGAATTCACCTCAGAATTCTAAAAGAATTAAGGGGGGAACTAGTGAAACCACTGACTACTCTTTTTAACAAATCATGGGAGGATGGTGTGGTACTCGAGGAGTGGAGGAAAGCGGATGTGATTCCCCTTCACAAAAGTGGGACCAAGACAGAGGCAGGAAACTACAGACCTGTCAGTTTGACCTCTGTGGTAGGGAAAGTGATGGAGTCACTTCTGGAGGAAAGAATTGTTGAGTACCTAGAGGCCAGTGGGGCACAAGACCCAAGGCAGCATTGCTTCACAGCGGGAAGGTCATGTCAGACGAATCTAATAGATTTCTTTGAGTGGGTGACCAATGTAGTAGACCAGGGAGGGGCTGTGGACATGGCCTACCTAGACTTTAGCAAGGCATTTGACATAGTCCCACACAAAAGGTTAATAGACAAATTAACCAGCCTGGGAGTGGGTCCCAGGGTGGTAGCCTGGGCAAAACATTGGCTGGACAACAGGACACAGAAGATAAATGTAAATGGAGTCCACTCTGAAGAAAGAGAGGTTACTAGTGGGGGACCGCAGGGTTCAGTACTGGGTCCAGTCCTTTTTAATGTCTTCATAAGTGACATTGCAGAGGGACTAGAAGGAAAAGTATGCCTCTTTGCAGATGACACAAAGATCTGCAACAGGGTTGATACACAAGGAGACATGGAAAGGATGAGAAGGAACTTGGCAAGGTTGGAGGAATGGTCAGAAGTATGGCAGCTAGGATTCAATGCTAAGAAGTGCAAAATAATGCACCTGGGAAACAAGAACCCAGGGGAAGAATACACAATTGGGGGGAGGTAGTAACAACAACAAAAAAGGAAAGGGACCTGGGGGTAATCATATCAGTTGAACTTAAGGTTAGCAAGCAATGTGAGAAGGCAGTAGGGAGGGCTGGGGTATACTGGGATGCATAGGGAGAGGCATCACCAGTAGAAAACAGGAAGTTGTTATCCCTCTGTACAGACAGTTGGTGAGACCGCATGTGGAGCACTGCGTCCAGTTCTGGAGACCCCATCTCCGCAAGGACATAGACAGGATAGTGGCAGTCCAGAGGAGGGCAACTAAAATGGTGCAAGGTCTGCAAGAGAAGCCGTATGAGGAGAGACTAAAGGAGCTTAATATGTATTCCCCTGAGGAAAGAAGGGAGAGGGGGGACATGATAGAAACTTTTAAGTACCTTAGTGGAATCAACAAAGTCCAAGAGGGTAGCATCTTTCAGAAAAAGAGACATTCAAGAACAAGGGGAAACAATTTAAAGATGGGGGCAGTTCAGTGGCAATGTGAGGAAGTATTTTTTCACAGAGGGGGTAGTGGATGCATGGAACAGCCTTCCTGAGGAGGTTGTGGGAGAATTCAAGAATGCATGGGACAGACATAAGGCAATTCTTGTTGGGGGTAGGAAGAAATAGGCTGTTGGTTAACTAGGCTATTCAGCCTATCCTGTAGATAGGGAAATGAGCAGACTAGGTGGGCCAAGCGGTCCTTATCTGCCGTCAAAGTCTATGTTTCTATGTTTCTATCATATCAGATGACCTGAAGGTGGCAAGGCAGTAGGGAGAATGAGTGGGATGATGGGGTGAATATTCTCAAGAACAAGGGGACTTACTATGAAGCTGGAGGGGGTAAATTCAGGAGAGATGTGAGGAAATACTTCTTCGCAGAAAGAGTAGTGGATTTTTGGAACAGCCTTCAACAGAGACTGAGAAAAAAAGAGTGGTGAGGTTCAAGAATGCCTGGGATTACCACTAAGGAATCTTAGTGCAAAGGAAGGGGAGGGAGAAAGAGCTATAGATTAGATACGGTCCGCAGTAAAATGTGGCTAGCAGTATAGCCTAGAGGTTGGAGTAACAAACTGTGAACAAGCTTGGTACATCCAGCAGACCAGACCTGGGTTTGATTCTCACAACCTCGACTTGCATACTGTGTGAGTCTGAGCAAGTTACTTAACCGCCCAGTGCACCCAGGTTGCCCCTGAAAACGAGCACTTGTGCCTAGTGGGCCTTAACCGGTTACCAAAGAACAAAATAAAATAAAATAAAAATAGTGTACATAGGGAGAAATGGGTAGACTAGATGGACCAAGCACTCATTATCTGCTATTTAATTTTAGGTTTCTTGTATGATTTTTGTAAACTGCTGCAGTATATGAAGTACATTCAGCATACCCCTCCACTTCCATCGTATAACACTATGTGTTGTTGAAGAGCAGTAAGGCTTGACAGGAGATGGGAGACGTTAAAGCAGTTATGTTTGTAAAACTGGACAGATATAGTGGTTAATTTAATTGAAAGAGAAGGTAAGTGTGATGGGGCCCTTACATTCAGAAGTCAATGAAGAGATCTTCCATAAGAAGTATCCATCCCTGGCTATTCCCTCACTTGACATGACCGCCCGGGGAAAAAGAAGGGTGGGGGCATTGCCATGTTTATCTCCGCCAAGCTACAATTCACACCAGTCCAACTCCCCAAACCAACACACCCTATAGACTCCATCCTACTCAAAATATCACTCCCTCATGTAGTGGGGTCCTACTGCTCTCCAGACACCCCCCTGCACACCATCCTAGAACACCTAGGCACCCTAAAATCGCTGGCCTTGGTGGGGAGAGCTACACATCCTTGGGGATTTCAATGTCAACTGGCTCTCTAATACATACTCTAAGCTCAAAAACCAGGTGACTGTACTAAACCTATCCCAACAAATCACCGAACCCACTCACTTAAACCATAAATCCCTTAACCACTCTCTCCTTGACTGGGCCCTCACAACACACCCCCATCGAATTCCAGAAGCTGGTACCCTACCCGATGCCCTAAGTGACCACCACATGACCTACGTAGTAACGAAAATATTCAAGCCCCAGGCGCCGTCCCCACGAATACTATTCACTAGATCTTACAAATCTGTAGACCTTGCTGCACTCCTTATCGATCAATCTAACACTGATTGGTCAGTCATTCATCACGCCTCCTTCATCGAAGTGGCCCTGGAATCTTTCATATCCAAATTTCTTGCAATCTGGGATCACTACGCACTTCTCAGAAGAGCCCATGTAAGGGGCGCCCACCTACCCTGGGTTAATGCAAACATTATCAAACAACTCCACATACGGGACATGGCCTGGAAATCTTACAAGGCAACAGGCACACAGGCAGCCCTCCAACACTACCACTCACTCCGCAATATATATACTAATTTAATTCGACAGGCCAAAGTCAACTACTTTAAGATCTCTTTCCACACAAACCTCAACCAAGGCTCAGAGGTAATGTGAGGAAGTATTTTTTCACAGAGAGGGTTGTGGATGCATGGAACAGCCTCCCTGAGGAGGTTGTGGAGTAAAGAACAGTGGGGGAATTCAATAATGCATGGGACAGATATAAGGCAGTCCTAGTGGGGGGTAGGAGGAAGTAAACTGTTGGTTAACTAGGATCTGCAGCTTATCTGTTAGGTAGGAAAATGGGCAGACTAGGTGGGCCAAGCGGTCCTTATCTGCCGTCACATTCTGTGTTTCTATGTTTCTCTGTAACCACCCAGTGAAATTCTGGAAGTCAATGAAATCTCTGCCTTCTCCCCCGTCCCAGCCACCCACCCCGACCCAAAATGTAAATGGCTCCATGGTCACTGACTCAGGCGATGTGGCCTCTGCTTTCAACACATTTTTTAACAACTGTGCCGCCTCCTCCCTTCTATACTCAAACCCCCCACGATCCCACAACCACCCTTTGTCACCCCAACCCCTATCCTCCCACTTTGTTCTCGCCTGGTCTCCCAGTCAAGTGCTAATGCTTCACGATCACCAATCCCTCCAAAGGTAAATGTCCTCCAGCCTTGACTCCAGGATGCTATACCTATCTGCCCCAGCCATCGCCACCCCACTGGCCTCCCCCTACAACCTCTCCTTCTCTGTTGCCAAAATCCCTGCTGAATGGATATGTGATACAGTTATCCCTCTCCCCAAAGTTGGTGACCCCTCCTTGCCGGGAAATTACCACCCCATTTCCTCTTCTCCCAGTTCTAACCAAAGTTCAGGAACATAGATATATAGATACATAGATACATAGACAGTGTCAGCAGATAAGGGCTTATGGCCCACCCAGTCTGCCCATTTGAGCTCGTAAGTTCAGTTTATGTTTTCCTAGAAGTCTGTTGCCCCTTACCCCTGACCTCCAGAATTCCTTTATGTCTATCCCATGCATTCTTAAATCCCATGATTGTTTCAGCCCCCACCACTTCCTCTGGTAGGGTGTTCCACTTGTCCACCACCCGCCTGTGAAGAAATTCTTCCTCATGTTTTCTCTGAATCGTCCTCCTCCAACTTCATCCCATGCCTCTAGTCCTGGAACATCTTTTGCACTTAAAAATAGTGTATTCCTGCACCCTGTTCCTCCCTGTAAGATACTTGTATGTCTCTATCATATCCTCTCACCCTCCTCCTCCAGGGAGTACATGTTCAGTTCCTTCAACCTGTCTTCATAGGACTTGTGATGCAATCCATGCACCATCTTTGTTGCCCTCCTCTGAACCTTCTCTACCCTGTCTATGTCCTTACGTGGTATGGTCTCCAGAACTGTACACTGTACTCCAGGTGGGGCCTCACTAGTGTCTTGTATAGCGGAATTATGACCTCCCTTTCCTGCTGGTGATGCCCCTGCCTATACTTCCAGGCATCCTATTTGCTTTTACCTGCTGCCTTGTCACACTGTTTCCTACCTTGAGGTCATCAGAGATGATAACCCAAGATCCCTTTCCTGCTTGGTGCATGCTTTATCCTCACCCCCAACTGATATATTGTGCCAGGTTTTGTGCCCCATATGCATTATCTTGCACTTCTTTGCATTGAATTTCAACTGCCAAACCCCTGACCATTCTTCAAGTTTCTGCAGGTCCCTTCTCATTCTGTCTACACCCTCTGGTGTGTCTACTCTGTTACAGAGCTTTCTGTCATCAGCGAACAGTGGAATTCTGCCTTCAAGGTCCCGTGCAATGTCACTGATGAAGATGTTGAATAGGACTGGTCCCAGCACTGATCCCTGTGGTACCCCACTGGTCACTCTTCCCTCTGTGGAATGACAGCCATTTGCCACCACCCTCTGTGTCCTGCCACCCAGCCAGTTACCTACCCACCACACTACTGTCCTGCCCACACCCATATTCCCCAGTTTGTGTAATAGTCTTCTATGTGGCACAGTGTCAAAGGCCTTGCTGAAGTCCAGATAGGCCATGTCCACTGCCCTCCCCTGATCCACCTCCCTAGTCACCCAGTCAAAAAATTCAATGAGGTTGGTCTGACATGACCTCCCCCTGGTGAAATCATGCTGCCTTGGGTCCAGTAGTCCATTGACAACCAGATATTCTACCAATCTCTCCTTCAGTAGTGCTTCCATGATTTTCCCCACTACCGAGGTGAGGCTGACTGGTCTGTAGTTCCCTGCTTCCTCTTTGTTCCCACTTTTGTATAAGGGGACTACATCTGCTTTCCTCCAGTCTTTGGGTACCTCCCTGTTTCCAGTGATCGGCTAAACAGGATAGCCAGAGGTTCAGCCACCACCTCTTAGTTTTTAAGGACCCTGGGGTGAACCCCATCTGGCCCCATTGCTTTATCAACTCTTATTACTTCCAGTTCCTTCAGGACCCTTTCTCGTGTAAAGGGACTTGTGTCCATTTCTGCACCATTCTCACCCCTTGTACTCCCTTCAGACCCATTACCCTCCTCTTCCTCAGTAAAGACTGAGCAGAAATACCTGTTCAATATGTCAGCTTTACTGTTGTCATCCTCCACGCGGCCCCCATCCTCCCTCTTCAGTCTCACTATCCCTCCCTTTGTCTTTCTTTTTTCACTTATGTACCTGTAAAAGGTTTTGTCCCCTCTACCCACTGATTTTGCAATGTGTTCTTCTGTCTGAGCTTTGGCTTCCCTTACTGACCTCCCTGCCTCCCTTTGCTTCTCCTGGTACTTCTCCCTATCCCTTCTGCCTGTGTCTTTTGTATTGCGGAATGCAATCTTTTTTCCTTTCTTTGCTACCCTTTGGAAAACCATAATGGTCTCCTCTTCCTTTTCCTCTTGCTAACCTGCTTAATGCATAATTATGTTGTTTTTGTAATCCCCATTTTAAATACTGCCCACTGTTCCTCAACCCCTGATTCATGTCCCATTCCCCTTAATGCCTCTTTCAAGTATCTCCCCATTTTCCCAAAGTCTGCCCACCTAAAATCCAGGATATATGTTTTTGTGTGGTTTGGTTCTGCTCTTTCTGTGATTTCAAATCACAGTAACTGGTGGTCACTGTTCCCCAGGTGCTCCCCCACTGTTACCCCCATCACACTGTCCCTGTTTGTGAGCACAAGGTCCAGCATTGCCTTCTGCCGAGTTGGTTCCATGACCAGTTGCTTGAGGAAGGCACCCTGAAGGGAGTCCAGGATAAATCTGTTCCTAGTTGATGCTGCTGCTGGGATGCTCCAGTCCATGTCTGGAATATTGAAGTCTCCAACCAGTACTACCTCACCCTTCTTTGCCATCCTTTGGATTGCTAGCATCAGCTCCCTATCTGTTTCTTCCTCCTGGGCTGGTGGTCTATAGACCACACCTGTGCAGATGGCTGTCCCCATTTTCCTTTCCAGCTTAACCCACAGTATCTCTCCCCCATTTTGTTCCTCCTGGATCTCTGTAGCCCTTATGTCATTTTTCACATACAG
Source organism: Neoceratodus forsteri (assembly GCA_016271365.2). Lineage (NCBI taxonomy): Eukaryota > Metazoa > Chordata > Ceratodontiformes > Ceratodontidae > Neoceratodus > Neoceratodus forsteri. The sequence goes on from CM057457.1 coordinate 497,937,027, forward strand.
TGCCACTCCTCCTCCCTTCCTGCCTGTTCTGTGTCTTCTGAATATGTTGTAGCCAGGTATGGCCATCTCCTAGTCGTGGTTATCATTACACCAGGTTTCAGTGATGGCCACAATGTCCAGGTCTGACTGCACCATAACAGCCTCCAGTTCTTCCATCTTGTTGCTAAGGCTCCTGGCATTTGCACACATGGCTTTCCATGATTTGACCTCCCTAGACTGTTTTGCTGTTCTACTCCAGCCCCTTCCTTGGTTGTCCTTTATCCCTGGTTCTCCTTGCTGTCTGCCCTTCTGCTGAATTTTGCCCCTTTTCTGCCTATCTACCTCTTGGGCACTAATCTCCATCTTTTTCACACTGCTTTGCAGAGATAGCCACTCCTCTGGTTCACTGGTTCCACTGCTAGCTGTGGGGGGTGAGCAAGTAGGTATCCTCTTTGCTGGCCTGCCACCCCCCTTTGCTAGTTTAAATGCTTGTCAATGTAGCATTTAAACTTATCATTGAGTGCTTGGATTCCCCTCCAAGATGGATGCAGGCCGTCAGGCTTGAACAAACCTCCATCCCTCCAGGTGGGTCCCCAGGCACCAATGAATCCAAACCCTTCCTCACAGCACCAGTTCTTCAACCATGAGTTAAAGTTCCTGGTGCATGCACTCCTATGCTCTCCCTTGCCTCACGCAGGAAGTACTTCTGAGAAAGTGACAGAAGTAGATACTTGCTTGAGGCCCCTCCCCAATTTCCTAAACTCTTCCTGAACTTCCTTTGGCTCCCCATTTGCCAGGTCATTAGTACCTAGGTGGATAACGACATCCAGCTTGCCCTCCCATCTTGTCTTCCCAGTGATCCCCAGGATCTTCCTTCTATCCCTCCATGCCGTGGCACCTGGTAGGCACCTCACCTCCCTGTCCTCCCCCTCCTGTGTTCCTAGCTGGATCCCTCTTATGATGGAGTCCCCCACCAGGAATCACTTCCTCCTCCTCTGGGGTCCACTGCTTTCCCCGCTGAGGTCACCTCCTTGGCTAACCTCCACAACCTTCCTTCCACTTCTCTGGGTACCCTATTTGGTTGTCCTCGCTGCCAGTGTGGCATATTAGTTCTTGAGTGAATAGGATCTGGGATGTGCCTCTGCCTGACCACTCTAACCCTCCCTGAGCCCACTGTCATCCAAGTGCTCCTCGCTCGGCATCCTTTGAGGCAGTTGCATTGGACTGGGTGGTCTCTGGATAGGGGTGATGGTACTCCTGACCCAGTTTACTTCCGCCTGAGTCTGGCTACTCATCCCGCAGTCCAGAGAGATGCATGCAGATAGGGCAGCACCTCAGTGTCCAGAAGGTCTGCCTGAACATGGCTGCCCCACAGCCACTGCATTGCACCACCCCACATTATACTGCAATTATACTGCTATTCCACTACTTGTCTGCTACTGAAGCTCTCCTAGTTCCCTTTTTATTAATTTACTGTCCTAAAAATCCTGCCACTGATCCTCAGATAATTTTCATTAAAAGAAAAGAAACCAATAAATAAATAAATGAGTCAAAACACTTGTCATGCTGAGGGTGGCTTCCTCTTATGCCCCTCCTACTTCACACCCTTACTATACCTGTGTTTAGCTCCTGTTAATCAGATTTAACAGGGTATATAATTAAAAGTTGGGGAAGGGAGGGAGGGAGGAGGGGAAAATTTGCAGCAATTAAAGACAGCACAGAATTACACCACAGCTACATTTTAAATTTTCAACAGCCCAAAAACAATTCTAAGTAAAGACAACAAAGAAAGTACAGTGTCACTAAAAGCCCACAATCTAAGTTTAAAAGAAAAATAGCAATTACCAGTTACTCTAAAGCACTGAATTGAATATGTTTCCTTCCTTCCCCTTCTGGCTTCTTCTGACATCTCGCTCTCGCCCAACTATCCACCTTCCTCGACTCCTCCTCCTCCTTTCTCTCACACTACCAGTCTGGCTTCTGGAAATTGCACTCCACTATCACCTCCCTACTAAGGCTAACAAATGACATCCTTACTGGCATGGATCAAGGGCACGTCACCTCAGCTATCTTCATCGACCTAGCTAAAGCTTTCCACACAGTCTGCCACTCAGTCCTGTTATCTAAACTTACCCTTGCTGGCTTCTCAGGAGAGGCCACCCACTGGTTCCACTCTTACCTGGAAGTGAGACAACAAGCAGTAAGAATTGGATCACACACTTCTGCCCCTCTTCCTGTCAAAATAGGGGTGCCACAAGGCTCAGTCCTTGGCCCGCTACTCTTCTCTATCTTTCTAAATGACCTGCCCACAGTTTGCCCTCACTTGTCCATACACATGTATACCGATGACACAGTACTATATGCCACGGGTCCCTCCCCCACTGAAGTGTCATCCAGACTCTAGGAGGAGTTTAATGCAACCCAGATCAGGTTCCGCACTAACCAACTATTTCTCAACCCAAAGAAAACTGTCACACTCACGTTTGGGACCAGGCAAAGGCTCTCCTGGGTCCTCACATCCCCTACCTTCCACACTTTAGGAGGGACCCTCTTGGAGACCTGCACCTCGTTCAGATACCTCGGGGTCTGGCTCAACTAACACATCGACTTCTCAGCCCACATTGATGCTATCCACAAAAAACTTCACCCGAAACTGGGAGCCCTTTATCTTAACAGAGGTTGTATTCCCCTGACAACCCGCAAAGAAATTGTTCAGAAGATGATCCTCCTGCTTTTTGACTATGGGGACGTAGTCTATAGCACAGCCCTCAAGTCCTCCCTCACCAGACTGGACCCTCTCTTCCATTCGTTCTGCCATTCTGCCCCGGACTGCCTGCCCTCAACTCATCACTGTGACCCCTACAAATCCTTGGATCTACCTTCCTTACAGGATCGGAGATTGGCACACTGTGTCAGGTTAACAGCAAAATACTGGACCCAATCCCTCCCCTCGTACCTTGTAACTACTCTAGTTTCCCAGACTCCTTCAACTTATGCCCTCTGTAACACTGACTCCAGGCTCCTCTCCCTTCCATGTATGTCCTCCGCCAAAGGTCAGCATGCTTTCAAGTACCATATGCCTTGCGTATGGAACTCCCTCCCTGCTGAACTCAGACACTCCACCTCCTCTCAGCAGCTCAGCCTTCTCCTCAAACAGCATTTCACCACCCCCTGTACGTGCAGCTAGCCCCACTGGCAGCCGATTTGCTTGTAGGTCTATAGGTTTGCTTATATGTTGTTTCTTACCGTTAATAATCCTCTGTTGCTGCGGCACTTAGCCTCCCTGTGAGCTCCAACCTCTCGCAGCACTAGACTCTACTCCCCTGCCAAGAGGCAGGTGTATCTTGTACAGTGTGTTTTCTCTCACCCATGTAATGTACCAGTCATGTAATTGTTTGCTTGAATACTGTCTATCCAAATTCCTCCTCCCCAGGACACATCTGGAATCGAGCGTTGCATCGCTCAGCATGCCCTCCTGGTAAAACTTTTAAATAAATAAATAAGAGGTAATGAGCTTACCTTTTGGTGTTAGAAGTGCACAGATATCAGTATGTGAACTATCCATAAATTTTATCAAGGCTACAGTCATTTCATGGAATCATGAGATAGAAATTGGTGTCACTGAGGGGCAAGCTTGCGGGACATACAGCTTGCCCATCTAGTCGATGACATCAGTTTCTGACTCGAGAGTCCTTGAATGGTTGTGGCATTAAATTATCTGCACTATCTTACGGGGTCATGTCATGTGACCCTGGTGTTGCGTGACCTGCACTGGCTGCCAGTGAAGTGGAGAATCTCCTTCAGTGTTGATCTTCTCACCTATAAAGCACTATATGGTCTGGGTCCTAGCTATCTGAGCAATCTCCTGACTCTGTGACCACCCTTTCCGATCCTCCAGGGAAAGCATCCTAGCAATTCTCATGGCCCGGCTAAAAACATCTAGGACCAGATTCCCAAAAAGTCTCAAAGCACAGCACAAAAGTTTGTGCTACTCTCATCACCCTCTCTTATCCTCCAAGAAATGCCACCTAGCAATTTCCAGGGCATGGCATCTGGGTCCTGATTCACAAATAATTGCGAAGCATGGCGCAAATAGTTTGTGCTGCAGTTTGCTTTGCACAAGTGTGCAATCTTGTAGTTCACAGTCAGATAGCATACTGCGCTATCAGACTTTGAATAGGGCCAAGGTGGGGCAGCATTAACCCTGAAAATCCACCGCTAACTCCACTAGCACTGCTCAGACATCCAGTCAGTGGAATAGCCTCATAGTGAATAGCGCAAGTGTGCTAGTTCCTATTCACTAAAGCAGCCATGTAAATGAGCCCACTGGGCAAGCAAGGTGCTATGAGGCCATTTTCAGGCCCATTATGGGCCTATTTTCATAGGATGTAGCAGGACTTTAGCATGCCCCCATCATCGTCTCAATAAATAAATGTAGAAGCCATGGTGGCTAGTGGCCTCCGGTCCCTGCTTGCTAATCACTGTCCCTTTCATAATAGGAAAATATTTCTTAGTGGTCTAGTGGTCCTTCCCTTTCCTTGATGTATGGGACGGCCTTCCAGAGGAGGTTGTGGAGTTAAAAACAGTGGTGGAATTCAAGCATGCATGGGACAGTCATAAGGCAATTCTAGGGGTTGGGGGTAGGAAGAAGTAGGCTGCTGGTTAACTAGGACCTGCAGCTTATCCATCAGGTAGGGAAATGGGCAGACTGGGTGGGCCAAGCGGTCCTTATCTGCCGTCAAATTCTATGTTTCTATGTTTCTATGTTTCTTGATAGCTGTCCCTATCATAATAAAACTAATCTCCCTGGTATGGTCTGGTGGTCCCTTTCATAACAACCAGAAATGTTCCTTGTGATCTAGTGGCCCTTCCCTGTCTTCGCTCACTGATCGATGTCCCTATCATAATAACCAAAAATGTCCCTGGTGGTCTAGTGGGCCCTCTTCTTCCCTGATCACCAGCCCAAGAAATTCAAGTAAAGGTTCCCTGGTGGTAGTGGTTCCTCCTGATTGCTGATGGTCGATCACTGGATGGAGTCAAGTGGAAGAAGTTACCCTGGTGGCCAGTGGTTCCTCCCTCCACTGACCACTGTCCTCAGCACAGTAATAAAGTGAAGCAGTTCCCCCCCGGTAGTGAATGTTCTGTCCCTCACCCGAGCTGCTCACCTGCACAAAATGTAGAAAAATTGTTTCTGTGGTGGCTAGTCATCTCCTTCCCCCCCACCGAATCACCCATCTAATGTAGACAAACGTGTCCCTGGTGCCCAGTGTAACCTCCCTATCCTGATCTCCAGTATGGGAAGGTGACCATTTCCCTGATGGTCTAGTGGACCCCCTCCCTATCTTTAATCCCCATGTAAAGAGGCTTTCATTCCATCTCTGGTGCCTGCACCTGAGACGGTTACCAGCACAGTCCTCCTCTCTCCACTACAACTGGCCACCAGCTCAGGTACAGGATAAGGTGGATCAAGTACTTAAAAGTCTGAGAAGGTTAATAGCAAACAAGACACCAGGGTCAGATGGGCTTGAAACCCCTATGGCATTGAGAGAAAAGGGGAGGTGCATTACCAGGGGCATCAGCAAATGTTTTTTAACTGGTCTTTGGTGATAAGTGTTCCTGGAAGTCTGGAGAGTAGCAGAGGTAGTCATTCTTTACAGGGAAGGGAACAAGGGGAAACCATGGAATTACAGGCCAGTTATTCTGACCTCTGTCATGGTGAAGCTGCTTGTGCCTCTCATCAAAGAACAGAGTGCGCAATTTATTGAAGCTAATGACCTACATAATAAAGGCAGCATGGCTTTGTTAAGGGGAGATTGTGCCACACAAACTCCATGTGCTGCAGGCAGTGGACAAGGGACAGGCTGTGGATGTCTTCTACCTGGTCATCAGCAGTGTCTTTGACCTGGTGCTGCACAGGGGATTGGTGAAGAAGCTGAGGGACCTGAGATTGAGGAAAGAGACTTAAATGACTGAATACTAAGTGGTATGAGGGAGAGAACACATAGGGTAGTTGTAAAAGAAACTCATTCAGGATTTAAGATGGAGACCAGTGAGGTGCTACAGGGTTCAGTACTTTGACCGCTACTTTCAGTATGTTCGTCTGTCACATTGGGAGGGGTATACACATAAATATCAACATATTCATAAATTAAACAAAATTATGTAGCAGGGCGGACTTGGAGGAGGGGATTAGTGCAATGAGAAGGGACCAGCAAAGGCTAGAAAATGTGCCCAAATTCAATGCAAAAAATGCAATGTTGTTCATATCAGCAAAAGGACCCCCAAACAGAGAATTGCACAGGGGGTGTCACACTATGCCAGACAAGGTAGAAAATTAAACTTTTGATAATTATTAGCAAATATCCTCAAGACATCAGCCAATTGCAACAAGGGATATACTAAGGGAAGAAGAATGCATTGTCAGGGGATTTACCAGTAGGGGGGTGGAGCATGATCATGCCTCTCTACAGATCCCTGGTAAGAGATATGCTAGGGGCAGTAGAATGCATTGTCAGGGGATTTACCAGTAGAGGGTGTGGAGCATGATCATACCTCTCTACAGATCCCTGGTAAGAGATATGCTAGAGGCAGTAGAATGCATTGTCAGGGGATTTACCAGTAGAGGTGTGGAGCATGATCATACCTCTCTACAGATCCCTGGTAAGAGATATGCTAGGGGCAGCAGAATGCATTGTGAGGGGATTTACCAGTAGGGGTGGAGCATGATCATACCTCTACAGATCCCTGGTAAGAGATATGCTAGGGGCAGCAGAATGCATTGTGAGGGGATTTACCAGTAGGGGGTGGAGCATGATCATGCCTCTCTACAGATCCCTGGTAAGAGATATGCTAGGGGCAGCAGAATGCATTGTCAGGGGATTTACCAGTAGGGGGGTGGAGCATGATCATGTTTCTCTACAGATCCCTGGTAAGAGATATGCTAGGGGCAGCAGAATACATTGTCAGGGGATTTACCAGTAGCGGGGTGGAGCATGGTCATGTCTCTCTACAGATCCCTGGTAAGAGATATGCTAGGGGCAGCAGCATGCACTGTCAAGGGATTTACCAGTAGGGCGAGTGGAGCATGATCATGCCTCTCTACAGATCCCTGATAAGGCCACACCTAGAGTACTTTGTACATGTCTGGGGACCTCATCTTTAGAGATACACACATCATCTGGAAACTGTGCATAGGATAACTATTAAACTAATACATGGTATGCAGGGCAGAGCTCATCAGGAAAGGCTGAAGTGCTCACTTGAGGCCAAAGAAGAACGGGCTGAAATGATATAGAGACTGCCTGGAACAGTGCAGGGGAAGGCAACCAAAATGTCACATGTATGCACAGAAGGCATTTTGAGGAAAGGCTGAGGCGGCTGAAGTACTCACTTGAGGCTAGAAGGGAATGGGTTGAAATGATACAGAGTTTGCCTGAAAATGGCACAGAAGACCACTGAAATGATACACAGAATGCAGAGAAGTCCTTATGAGGAAAGACTGAAGAGGCTGAAGTACTCACTTGTGGCTAGAAGGGAAAAGGGAGAAATGTTAGAAACATTTAACTACTTTAAAGGCATCAGTATGGTGGCTTGTCAACAGTTGATCATACTTAGTGAGTGGGCGTATGTAAGGGGGCATAGATACAAACTGGCTGTGGTTAAGCTCAACAGAGATGTGAGGATATACTTCTTCATGGAGAGGGTGGTTGACAGCTGGAATAGCTTGTTATGGGAAGTGGTCGAGGCAGAGACGTGCAGGGATTCAGTGCAAGGTGAGACAGGTATAAGGAGCTGCGAGAGTGGGTAAAGTTATAAAATAGTTTGATCTGCTAATAGAGGACTTGGATTAAGCCACCCAGTGATAGGTTGGAGTGAAAGTAGGTTGGGCCAGGTCAAGGCAGATGTACCTTTAGTTTTTTTTGCTTGTAATCATTTCTATGTTTCTCATTCTGTAATGAATAGGAGTTGCAGGAATATAAAAGTATAGCGAGAACACATACAAAAAATGTAGAATGAACACTATGTGGAGGAAAATGTAAGCCTGTAGAGATCAGGGCAGGTAAGAATATGCAAGTCTGTAAAGAACAGAGTGCATAAGAATATGTAAGCCTGGAGAGAATAGGGCAGGTAAGAATATGCAAGCCTGTAGAGAACAGGGTGCATAAGAATATGCAACCCTGTAGAGAACAGGGCGGGTAAGAATATGCAAGCCTGTAGAGAACAGGGTGCTTAAGAATATGTAAGCCTGGAGAGAACTGGGTGGGTAAGAAGATGTAAGCCTGGAGAGAACAGGGTGCGTAAAAATATGTAAGCCTGGAGAGAACTGGGTGGGTAAGAATATGTAAGCCTGTACAGAACAGGGTGTATGTACGGAGAGAACACAGGGTGCAAGAATATGCAAGTATGGAAACTAGTAATTTGACTTCAGTGATGTCCAGTCTTTACCCCTAATTTGTGATGGAATAGCCAGTCCACTGACACAAGCCTTAACTCTGTCATTTGCAGTGCCAAAGACCCGGGTTGAGGAATGAGCTCGGAGCCTTGGAGGGTTGCCATTTCAGAGCACATGTGGGTTTGGAGCCATTGGTGTGTGTGTGTGTGTGTGTGTGTGTGTGTGTGTGTACATATATATATGTGTATATATATATATATATATATATATATATACATATATAAATATATACACGTACACACACACAGACTGCTTGGTATGCCTCTGATGCCATTGCATGATAGAGTTTCAGGGGGAAACTTCATAGGAAAACCCTTCTCACTGTGCTGAAGATTGATACTGGGACCCTGGACCTCCTGCACACTGAAATGACATGAAGGCATAAGTCCCAGCTGGGGCTCATAGGGTGACATGGTTTCTCCCTTCAGGGAGAGTCACCGTGAAGGGCAAGTCATGGTCCACTTGGACCGGGCAGCTGGGAGGGAAGTACCAGGGTAGAGAGTGGTTCCAGAGATCTGGGTTTGAGATTCATTTATTGATTGATTGATTGATTGATTGATTTATGACTTTGGTAACTGGGTAGGTGCACTGATCCAGGGGACCATTTTCAGGCATGACCCAGACCGCAACATGCAGCACAAGGTAAACTATACAGAGGAAATAACAGTTAAAAATACATTCAGTACCTTACAGTCATTGACAAAATGGACACGGGTACAATTCAGTTTACATCAAAAATCACATACTAGACAGTAGCAACTTGTTAAATAATTACCCATCATCAGTTTAAAACAAAGAATAAGTAATGTGTTTATAGAATGTACAGTAGCAGTAGAACAATCTAGACTGGAGCATACAAGGTATTAGGGTAGGGAGAGACAGAAGCATTGGAGAAGGGGTGACACAATGAGGAAGACAAATGCTAGTGGACAGGGCAGGCACGGGGGAGGGGCATAAGTATTCTCCTGTAGGAGAAGTACAGCAGGTGGACAGGCAAAGAAGAGATTATGCTGGGTAGCAGAGGCACTTGGCTTCATTTCGTAGCAGGGATTTGAATTGTTGCTTGAAGATACTGTGGGTGCTAAGGGAGCAGAGGGCCTGGGAGATTGTTCTGCAAGGATGTGGGGCACGTCCTTGTCCTGAAACAGAAAAAAAAGGAAAAGGAAAAAATATGTGATGGAATACTGGTGTAGTTGTAAATCATCATCTGTCAGTTTTTCTTTTACCTTCATCTAGCTCTGATTATAAATAGCAACTGTATTATTAGGTTTCATCTCTTTTTTTATGTGCAGGATACAAAATCCCAAAGAAGAAACTGCTATTGCTATTTAAGGAGTATAAGGAATTTCCACAGGGTGATGTGGAGAGGAAAACGACTGCAGAGCAGAAGGATCATCTTGAAGACTCCCCCAGCAGTAAGTGGATGGCTAGGTAACAAGTTTGTATGGGATTTTCCAACTATTGTTGGGGGCGGTAGGAGGAATAGGGAAAAGTGCAGCGTTGGAGGATTAGGGAGTATGGAATTATGAAGAGGCAGTGATGATGTCAGAAAGGCTCAAATGAGTAAAGCCAAGAATATTTTTAAGAAGCAGTTTATATTTTATTGTGGCTATGGAACTGAACTGAGAGTTAGTGAGCATGACAAGGGATTGACTTCATGGGGTCTTTATTCCAGGAGTAGGCGAGCAGGTAGGTATCAGCATTATAAACATTTTATCCTTGAAAAAGGAAGGACTTGGAAAGTTCAGGTAGCAGTGAACTACTGTAGTTTAAAATAGAGGTGATGAAGGAAAGAAAAAAGGTTTCGGCAGAAGAGGGGCCTTTGAAGTGACGATGGAAGCAGCATTGTAAAGTTGTTAATAAATCAAAGATTCACTTTATGGTGATTGACCACTGTAGTGCTCAAGGCACTGTATAGTACATTAAACTGCAATAAAAATCTGACGGTTGCATCACATCACAATACATACGTTAACAATAACCCACAACAGGGTGTAGGGCTGTAGGCATTTCATCGACACCTGAGGTGCATTGTGAAGCAAAAAGGCCACAGGCTGAGTGTCCTCACAGCACCCCAGGCATGGATTAAATGCCAATAACCCCACACCCTGGAGAGGGTTATCATGCTTATAACAAGGGTTAGGAAAAGAACATGGTGGAACCCCCCCAAGGAAAAAAAGTATGTGCTCCCATGTTTTTATAGAAGAGAGGTCTGTATGCTTCTACCTTGTAAAGTACTTCCTCAGAGAATATGGACTCATTCTATTGTTTTGTACATAGAAAGGTCAGACTCTGAATTCATGGAATGTTTTCTCCATGTCTGATCCGTTACAATGTAAGATGTTGCCTCTACATACAAAACATGCTATGCAAGCTGTATAGCACTGACAGTCAGTGGCTGTAGTGCTGCTTTTGAGTGTTAATTAAACTCTGAGTTTAATGCACGCTTGCCACGGGTCATGTACTGAGTACATTGTCAGCAGACAGGAGCTGTTGAATTCCATGTGGATGAGGATGCTGTCGACTGGCATACTATCAGCACTGTAGAAGACTTACCGTGAGAGCCCATATGACCCGGATAGCATTACAGTGAGAGTGTAATCCTGGGTTGTAGCGGTATTGCTACTTGTCGTTACCTCTGAAGGGTGATTACTTTCTTTGCAGCAGACAGACTGGGGAAGCTGCTCATGTTGTATGGAACTTAAGAAGTAGTCACAGTACGTGTGAGCGATGTGCACTGTTTCAGTTACACATTTACTTGCATGCAGATATGGCAGCCCAGACGTATTACTTGGTATATCCGCCGAGGAACTGTGTAATTGAAGAGTTGTGGCTAGCATCCATTTTTATTTTTGCACCTGTACACATGTATGCTGGAAGCAAACACAGTGCCATTTGTCTGTGCCAGGCTACTATAATCAGTGTGAATGGTATGTATGCAACTGGTTGCCAGTAACTTGGGGGAGGGGCACTGTTTGGCTCTAATTTGGCTGCGGTATTGTCATTGCAGTCTTTGGAATCTTTCCCCCCTCACAGCATGTGTGTCTTGCCACATTGTGCTTATCTTTTAAAAGACCACTCTGTCTGTTATGAGCTGCACCTCACTACTGTAACAGGGAAAGGCAGCAGCGGAGTGGAGGGAAACAGTAACTTCACAAACACTGTCTCTGTTTCAATCTTTGTACTACACCCCACACAATGATTGCCCACCATATGTGTGAATGGAACATTATGTTTCTCAGCCTTCTCTCGTCACATATCCTGCCATAGAAAATTATTGTATTGCTGTCTGTACTGTACTGCAATGGATGTGGTAGGGGTACTGCTGCACTGGATGTGATACAGTACATTAAAGTATCGCACTGCCGTCTCTACTGTGCTGCAGTGGATGTGGTAGGGGTACTGCTGCACTGGATGTGTTACAGTACATTTAAATATTGCACTGCCGTCTGTACTGTGCTGCAATGGATGTGGTAGGGGTACTACTGCACTGGATGTGTTACAGTACATTTAAGTATCGCACTGCCATCTGTACTGTGCTGCAGTGGATGTGGTAGTGGTACTGCTGCATTGGATGTGTTACAGTACATTTAAGTATCGCACTGCCGTCTGTACTGTGCTGCAGTGGATGTGATAAGGGTACTGCTGCACTAGATGTGTTACAGTACATTTAAGTATCGCGCTGCCGTCTGTACTGTACTGCAGTGGATGTGGTAGGGGTACTGCTGCACTGGATGTGTTACAGTACATTTAAGTATCATGCTGCCATCTCTACTGTGCTGCAGTGGATGTGGTAGTGATACTGCTGCACTGGATGTGTTACAGTACATTTAAGTATCACACTGCCGCCTCTACTGTGCTGCAGTGGATGTGGTATGGGTACTGCTGCACTGGATGTGTTACAGTACATTTAAGTATCGCACTGCCGTCTGTACTGTGCTGCAGTGGATGTGGTAGGGTACTGCTGCACTGGATGTGTTACAGTACATTTAAGTATCATGCTGCCATCTCTACTGTGCTGCAGTGGATGTGGTAGGGATACTGCTGCACTGGATGTGTTACAGTACATTTAAGTATCGCACTGCCGTCTCTACTGTGCTGCAGTGGATGTGGTAGGGGTACTGCTGCACTGGATGTGTTACAGTACATTTAAGTATCGCACTGCCGTCTGTACTGTGCTGCAGTGGATGTGGTAGGGTACTGCTGCACTGGATGTGTTACAGTACATTTAAGTATCGCATTGCCATCTGTACTGTGCTGCAGTGGATGTGATAAGGGTACTGCTGCACTGGATGTGTTACAGTACATTTAAGTATTGCACTATAGTGACATTAGATATGAATCTCTGGTAGGAAATAGCAGACAGCGTGGGCAAATGTCATAGCAGCTGCAATGGACTAGGAGCACACCGTGCATTGTACGGTACAGCAGTGATAGCCGGATGGACTGCCACAGGTGTCTGTAGTCCTGAGTGAACTTCTTTCACCAGGTGCAGTAAACAATCTGGCATGCTACTGATGGCTACACTCCTATGACAGATTTTCAATACCTTCTATTGAAGAAGAGAAGTGAGAACTATGGCCCCGTGTCCCACGTTGTCCTGTTACTAAGTGTTAGTGTTTACTAAACTCATCCAGGAGGTGTGGGAAAACTGTTTTACTGATATCGCATAACTGCTTCTGTATTGCTGTAGCTATCATTTAGGCACATATTTACACTTTGAGTACAAAACCACAATACATTTATCACCTGAACATCGTGGAGCGTAATGCCCCATCTCCTCACTAATGCCACAAACAACAATGGCTGCTATAAAAATTGCTGAATTGAATCAATAGATACCTCCCCCATGTGCTCCAGTCTGCTTTTCTCTGAGGGAAAAGATCAGGCATACTAATCGTGGGTTAAATAGAGAATTTAATCCATGGACACCAGACAGCTCTTCTCCAATCATGTGAGCTCTTTACCTGACCCATGTAATAAATATTCATATAGCATGGTAAATCATCAATGTACAGTTCTTGTTAATATATAAACTACATCATAAACCAAATCATCAGCTGCAGTTCTGAACAAAAATGATCTTCCCTGAATCAATCTTCTCCACTGTTTTCCACTTATGGATTAGGGTAGGAGGCGTTAGGACCTCAAGGGAGCAAATCTTTAGCCAGGAGGCTGGCAACAGCTACTAGGCACAGTGAATACACACCCCCATGTGGTGCCACACATTAGCCCATAACCATTGCTGGATTGCTCACCAATCCACAGTTCTTTTCTTTATGCCATCGAATGCACACCATGGGAGCATCACCTCATTTTGCCACATTGCAGTGGAATATTTTGCTGCGTCATCATCTCCTTTTCTTGTATAGTGTCTTCCTCATTCTAATTCCAATTTCTTTCTGTTCACAATGCCAAAGAGAAGTTGGAAGAGGCCATAACCAAAAAGAAGGAAAGAAAGTCACCCATTATGCATCAGTGCGCTGTGGGAACAAGATTGCTTCAACCCTGCATGGCTTGCCATAGATCATAGCACAACACAGACTCCTGCGATGCCTGCTTCTCTGTGCATTTCCATACCTTGAAGTCACTATGTTGAAGTGGGGTCACCCAGTGTGACATAGATAGCCAGCTCTGAGTGCTGTATCATTTTTTATTTCTTAAAAATAACAGAAATGTGGTATTGAATTTGTCTGCTGGAAATGCCAGTGCACTTGGAGTGACCTCCCTCACTCACATCCCCCCCCAGATCCCAGTATGTGAGATGACCATACACACAGGAACTTAGAGAAAAAAAATCTAACACCTGCAAGGCCAAGATAAAAGCATGGCTAAAAGGTACCTAAAATCAGGGACATCCTGTTTAGCTAGTTCTGTTATCAGTAGCCTAGTTGGCAGGAAAGAACATATCCATTTTACAACGTTTACAGGAAAGGAAAGCTGGGTATGACACTTCTCTGTGAAATTAAAAAGGCTTTGTTATCTGTGAAGATCAGGAAGACCCTTTTTCATCAAAGAGATGTCATTTGAGAATTGATGTTATGCTGAGAAAACAGGATCTTACTGCCTTATAAGGATCCTGTTTCCTGTAGAGATATCTTTTTCGTAATAATATCCTGATAGGGAGGAAGTACAGTGACCTCACCCAGGGGGCTGGAGAAACCAGCTTTTAAAAACTATGATTCTGGTTTCATTGATTGACTTCTTTACCTGACTTTGAGGCAGCAACATCAGGCCTTTAGAAGATAAGTATTATGTGTGGATAGGAATAATAGTTGCACTTTTACACCTTTTTGTTTAATGACCTGTATGTTTTTTGTGATGAATTCTGCATATTACTGTTTACTATTTTACCTTTTGTTTAGTAAAGATATATTTTAAAAACAGAAACTGCCTGGTGTGCCTTGAAACATTTCTTTAGTTTTAAGTGAAGTTAGATGGTTTTAAAGCTGACACGGTACATGAGTTTATGGGTGTTTCAAACTGGGAAACAGTTTAAGAGTTTCTCTGGGTCTTGCATAGAGTTCTAAAAGGGTTAATTTTGTAATACCTGGTTAGGTGTCATCAGGCAAGATATATGGCCCCCCGAAGACAGAATTATCTGAGCCTGACAATTGGGTATGCTAACAAGAGGCTAACAAGTTCGAATCCCTCCAGAACTTGGGACTAAGGTGACTCGAATCCACAAAACAGACAAGATGGCTACCTTGTTCTGTTCACTGTTCACAAGACTAAGCTCAGAGGTTGCACTTTGGGAGTAGAGGGCTGATCTGCTGAGTGGGTTTGTGACACCCAGTTCTCACCTTTGGTGCCTGGCAATGCATGCAAGCTTCAAAGGTAAGGTCACTAGGCGCTCCCCCTGGGCCTTCCTGGAACCTCTGGTTACAAGGAAGTACAGGGGTCTCCTTGACCTTACCACACTGAGGTGTTGTAGACCCTGGTAGTTGGATCTGGTGGACAGTCAGCTCCTTCTGGGTGGCTGGCTGAGAACACTACACAGTATGATTGCCTTGAGCAGCAGGTGTTCCTGGTGGTGGGGCCACAGCTATGCACACCAGTGGGCAAGTCAATGCAGTCCCTTAGTGATACCCATTGTGTTGTCATGGTTTATAGTGATGACATGATGGATGATACTGGGGATGGTGCAAGGCCCCTTGGCCCTGTCCCTGGTGCTAGGAGAGGGCCTGGCAGTGAGGCTGATGCTGATGATGGAGGCAGCTTGGAGTCTGTTCCTGATGTGGTGTCACTAGCAACACTGAGGGAGGAGATGATTCCAAGCCTGGGGACAGCATCATCAGCAACCAAGGTGTCAGATCTAGGTATAGTTCTGAGCATGGTGTCTACAGTGATGTTGGCTTGGTGTTTGTCCCCATACTCTGTGTTGAGGGTGACAGCAGTGGGCCATACATCAATGTTGACATTGAGAGCAATGTCAAAAACGATGCTGACCACAATGACAGGGAGTTTCCTGTCTCTGAGGACATTGTCTGACACATGTTCAGTGCCAGCGGTGGTGCCAGTTTGGAGTTAGTTGATGAACCAGGGCCTGGTTTCTCCCCCAAACTGCTTGTTGACAGTATTATCAGTGAGGACCAGGGTCATTTAGTGGCACCCATGTGGCTTTGGTTTCCTGTGTTGGCATTTTTTTCTCTAAGGCACTAATCAGGTCACTTTTCTGATGTGTAAGGACACCCTTGGGGTGGCTGTGGTTGGCCTTCTCCTCAGGAAAAAGCCCCATCTGTAATTCCACAGTCCAGTCCAAGACCCTTGAGAACAGGAGTCTCAGACCCTTCTTGAAGAGCCTCAATGTTTCTCTAAGATAATTCATGCGTTACTAGGCCATTCAGGGCTACTGACATGGGGTCAACACTGGGCATTGATTGCTGCCAAAGAGAATTGGCATAGGGAGCCAGACAGGGCTCATTTCAGGCTATTCTCCTTAAAACTGACCCGAGCCAGAGGTGGCACCTAGTCTTCAGAAATGTCTTTTTCAGAGGACGAGTTATTGGTTTACATTGTCACTTGCTGAATACACCCTGTACCAGCAATTTTTGGTGGAGATGCTTCAGGGACAGGACCTTCAGGCCTTTACCAGCTTCAACTTGACAGCCCTGTTACTGGGACTCCTTGGAGTTCCCAATATTAACACAGTTGTCATTCCTCCATGGCCCAGAGACATGACGGACAGCATCAAGGGCCTTGTGGAGACATGCCTCTGCCACTTTTGCCATTCTGTGGGACCACCTCATGTAGTATCATGCAGTCTCAGGGCCTGTCTTTCACTCCATCATAGCCATAGAACCTCTGCCATTAGTGACCTTCAGATGCGGACTCTGCTTATTTGGATGTGCTAGGAAGAAAGGTTTTTACCTTGGCACATGCCCTTAAGTATGTTTCTGCCCACCAGGCCCATATGGTGATATGTGATTGTCACTTATGGTTGCAGCTGCACAATCAGCTGCTATGCTGTCACAAAGCAAGGAAGTTGGGCAAGCCATTAATCTTTCCACACAAAGTTTGGAGGTAGCATGGCACCTGTCAAAGGCATCATATGATGTCAGAGAGGTGACTTCTAGACCAGTAGAAACAACAGTCTGTGAGTTGGTTTGTCTATCCCAAGTGGCATCTTTGGACCAACTGACTTTTTCTTCTCTTGGGTTATGTTGAAACCCTCTTGCTCTTGTTCCAGAATGGCCCCAGCCAGGCCATGACCAGTTCCAGGTCTCAGCAGATTTATAAGGCACTCTTAGCCTCAGGTGTTCTTCCCCATGAAGAGGGCTGAGTGTACATGAATACCCTGAGGGTGAGCCAAATCCTCCCTTAGAAAAGGAAAGTTTGGCACTTTATTTATTTAGAAACATAGAATTTGACAGTAGATAAGGACTGATTGGCCCATCCAGTCTGCCCTTTTTACCTAGCTGCTAAAAATGCCACAGATAATACTTTTATCTCTGGCTTCACCTCCTCTTATGAATTGCTAGAGTTCCCCTATGTCTATTCCATGCAGTTTTGAATTCCTCCACCTACGTTGCCCCACCACCTCTGCTGGGAGGCTGTTGCTTGTCTCCACCACCCTTTCTGTGAAGAAGTACTTTTCTCACATTGTCCCTTAGTCTGCTCCCTTCTAGTCTCATTTCATGCCCTCTTGTTCTAGAGCACCTTCTTTTCTGAAAGGTGCTGCCCTCCTGTACCTTATTTATTCCCTTTAAGTGCTTAAAGATCTCTGTCATGTGAGTCCTCCCTCTCCTCTTCTCCAGGGTATACATATTGAGCTCCTCCAGTGTCTCCTCATATGTCTTTTGGTGCAGGCCTAGCACCATTTTCGTTGCTCTTCTTTGAACTGCCTCTGCCCTCTCCGTGTCCTTTTGGAGATGTGGCCACAGAACTGTACACAGTACTCCAGATTAGGTCTCACCAATGACCTGTACAGTGGCAACACCACTTATTTTCTCCTGCTGGTGATACCTCTCCCTATGCACCCCAGCATCCCTCTGGCTCTCCCCATAGCCTTGGCACATTGGTTGGCCACCTTACATTCTTTTTTTATTTTTATTTTTTATTTTAGTTGTTTAACCAGGATTAGAACACTAAGCTGAAAGCTTTTTTACAGGAGTGACCTGGGAGCACAGGGAAGTTAAGTGACTTGTTCAGGGTCACACAGTATGCAAGTGGAAGCTGTGGGATTCAAACCCAGGTCTGGTCTGCTGGATGTCACCAGATTTGCAGCTTAGAGCCTTAAACCACTGCATTATACTGCCTCCCAGTATAAGAGTTATGATACGTTCAACGGATATGATCACCTCCAGATCCCATTCCTGTTTGGTGGTCATTAATAACTCCCTTCTCATCATCTAATCCTCCCCAGGTTCCTGCACCCTAAGTGCATGATTGTGCACTTCCTCACATTAAATCTTAGCTGCCAAACTCTGGACCATTCCTCCAGTTTAGCTAGGTCCTTCCTCATTTGTTTTACCCCTCTCGTAGTGTCTACCCCATTGCAAATTGTAGCGTCATCTCCAAAGAGGCATACCTTCTTCTCCATCCCCTCTTCCATGTTACTAATGGAGATATTAAACAGTGCTGGCCCACAGACTGATCCCTGTGGCACTCCACTGGTCACTCTCTCTTCCTCAGATTTAGTTCCATTTACCATGACCGTCTGTGTTCTATCTCTCATCCAGTTCCCAGTCCAGTTCACCACATTGTGACCCAATTCCTGGCTGCCCAGTTTGCTTACACGCCTCATCATATGTGGAATGCTGTGGAATGGTATTGAAAGCCTTGCTGAAGTCCAGGTGGGCCATATCTGCCACTCCCCTTTGATATACTTGCCTAGTCACCCAGTCAAAGAAATCTATCAGGTTTGCTTGACATTACTTTCCTGTAATTAACCTGTGCTGCCTCAGATCTTGTGCTCTGTTGGATTCAAGGAACTCCACTTTCCTTTCTTTCAGCAGTGTTTCCATACTTTTCCTCACCACCAAGGTTAGGCTGACAGGTGTGTAGTTACTAGCCTCCTCCCTGCTCCCACGTTTGTGGAGAGGGACTACATCTGTCCTTCTCCAGGCCTTTGGAACCACTCCCATATCCAGTGACTTGTTGAACAGGGGCTGCCAGTGGTGCTGCCAGAACCTCCATTAACTCTCATTACTGTTCTTGTGTACATCTTACCAGGTCCTGTTGCCCTGTCCACCTTCAGTTTTGGGTGTTCCTTTAGGACTCCCTCCTCTGTAAGCAGATCAGTGCCCACCTCCCTTTCAGTCCTGTTTCTTATCCATGGGCCCTCCCATTCCCATTCCTCTGTGAATACTGAACATAAATATTTATTCAGAATTGATGATTTTTCCTGGTCTTGTTCCATACCCTCTTCTTCCTTTAACGTATCTATAGAAAGTCTTGTCCCCTTTTTAAGATCGTTTGCTGTTTTTCCTCTGTATTTGTTATTGTGCTCCTGGCTGCTTTTCCTGTCTCCCTTTGCTTTTCTAGATACACTGCCCTGTCCTTCTTCGGTGTTTCCTTGTAGTTTCTGAAAGCCAACTCTTATTCATATTGAACCATACAGTGTGATGGTTACTGGAATCCAGGTTTTCACCCACCATGACATCTGCAGTTCTGTCCCTTTTGGTTAGTACCACATCTAACATTGCTCTCTCTAGGGTTGGCTCAAGTGCTACCTGCTTGAGGCATTCCCCTTACAGGGAGTCCAGGATGTCTTTGCCTCTGGCTGTGGCAGCCACTGGGTTAAGCCAATCAACATGTGGCAGATTGAAGTCACCTACCAGTAGCACCTCCCCTTTAGCTGCCATCATACAGATGGCTTCCAGTAGATCCCCATCCATTTACTCCTCTGTACTAGGGGTCTGTAGATTGAGGCCCACATGTTCAAAAAAGATGCACAGCACAAAACGGAGATGTGCCGCACATCATGGGAAATGTGCAGAAGCATGATATTCAAATGACAGAGATGTGATGCGTATGTCGGATTGCGTGATCATGCATTGATAAAGTATGCAGCACAGAAATGGGGCAGGAACATGAATGTTCTGTGCATGGGACTATTCAGCCAGAATGTTTGGTGCATGTGCTGCACATCACAGGGATGTGCCACATAAATATAGGACAAAACGATGGCCTAAATTGGTCAGCCACACATGGCAGACCATGGACCTGCACACAGGTGCTGCTGAGACAGACTTTGGAGGTGGACCAGAATGTCCTCAAAGCACCCACACACAGCAGTCATACCAGGATAGTAGTGCTCAAAGCCCCAGCACTGCCCAGAAGGACATCCCGTCACACTACTCCAGTGTAGTAGTCACTCATCTGCCACATGCAGGTTCCATTGGGTGCACCCCTGGCACACCTGCGGTGCAGACAGCCACAATGCAACACATGCTCCAGAGGCCATGGCCTGCACCCATGTGGCCTTCAAGGCACCTCCCGATGGTGGCATGTGCTCATGGTGACGTCTGGGGCAATGGTGCACAGGAGGCCTGGTGGTACTGGTGGAAGCAATACATGGTCCAGGGTCTGACCAGTGGCATCCACCCACAGTAGTACATCAGAGATGCACACTACATGCCCGTGCCAGGCTCACACCACCCAGACCCACAGACATGACATCAATGCCATTCTTGCTGTGTGATGGTGTACTGACCACACAGCAATGGGAATACCATGAAGACCATTACAGCGACATTTTCGGCAGTTCACTGTGATGGTCATTCCATTCCTGACACTATTGCTGGTGAGGTGTTTTCCCCCTCCCCAAATTAACTCTGACTGTAGTTAGTAATCTATAGTACAAGGGGTACGGGTGTGTGGGGAATGAAGCCCCTCACAGAAAACACTTGTTCCCCCAGCGATGGCACAACACCAGTTGGTGGTGTTGTGCTGTTGTTGTGCCAGTGGTTGACAAATTTCTTGTCGCCGTGGCATTGTGGAACCCAGTGTGACAATGCCACAGTGGCACCACAGTGGGTTGGTGTAGTGTTCCAGGGTGGACATTGCACAACTGTGTTCAGCGTGAGCACCACATGCGGCCTGGAGGTGGCATGGGCATGTCTTATGGACACCATACCCTTCCAGTGTTGGGTGTGCAGTCACCATGGGCACAGACTTGGCCAGTTTTGGAGGGACCAACCAGGTTACCTGGACTGTTCCAGGTGGGCCCCACTCATTCGGGTATCTGGTCACTGTCAACACCTTAGCATTTCTTGCCTTTCTCATCCCTTATCCATTATAATAGGGTATGTGAGCACTGATGGTGAATGTAAGGGGCATACAGGGCTAATTCATAAGGCATACTGATCACAGTGAGTTACCATGGGCCCTCCCCTATTGTTTCTCTAGGTGGGCTCCTGTGGCTACTGTCCAGGAGGGACCTCTGTACCCCAGTCAGACCCTGTACATGGCCATAGGCAACAGCACTGTACTCAGACCACATAAAGTCCACCCACACACATATACCATCACACCAGCCTGATGGGTTGCAGTACCTCCTGTTCACGTTTGTGGAGTGGTGGGTCTGCCCTGCAAAGCTGGATCTGTGTATGCTACTGGTATGCAGATGCTCTGAATGCATTACAGTAATGAGATGCAAATGTGGAGATTGGGCTTAGATTGTGTAATGCATTCATTTGCATATACTGACCAAATATTACAGTTCTCTGTGTCATGCAAGTGGCCACCCATTGCACATATCTCTATGCCCCACACAGGTCTAAGGACACCTGCTGTGCTGCGCATCTCCCACTGCACTATCGCATGCTCAGGATATTCACCTAGTCTTGCGCAATCGCATTAAGTGGTGCATCGTCTGAATATACCATTATTTTGTGACGGCACAGTTGAGTTATACGGCATGTGAACTTACATGATGCAGCCAGCTACTTCTGAATATGGGGCCCCATGCCTGTCTGAATGACTGTGCCATTGCCGGTCTCCAGGGTGACCTGCAGTGCCTCTGCCTCTCCCTTCATTTATTTATGACCGGGTAGGTGAGCTAGCCATAGAATGACTATTTTCAGTCAGGGCCCGGGAGGAGTACAACAAGAGAAAGAAAACACAACATTACAAGTATTATATAGACAAGATTGGAGAAATACATGAAAAGCAAATTACCAATTGGCTGAGAAAGTATACATGGTGAAGTCAAGAGAACATGTACGGCAGAGTAAGCATATTAAACCATGAAACCAGCTATCTAACATATAGGGAGAGCTGGGCAACAGTAAGTGCAGAGTTTAAGTAAATAAAGTTTTTTTTTGTGTTTTGTTTTTTTACATTGAAGTGAGGAAGGAAAAGCGATTATTCGTATGAGGCAGATTGTGGAGGAAACACTGTTGTCCAGTGAGAAAAGGATAATGCATAAACACTGGACGGAGCAATTAGGGAATGGAGTGGGAAGGGATACAGAAGCAACCAAACGTATTGGAGGGGGGAGGAGGAGGAGGAAGAACAAAGAGACAGGTTAGTCGTTAAGAACACAGCAGGCAGTTGGGAGGTAGGCAGAGGGAGAGATCAAGGGGGTTGCAAACAGGTGCATGAGTCTGAGGCAAATAGGCTGGCACAGAGTTCTTTTTTAAAGAGTACATGGGACGGCACTTTGCAAAGTGTTAATGGTAGGGCATTCCATTGTAGTGGGGCATAGTGGGAGAAAGCTTGGGAGCCTTTTGAGGTTTTATACCTTGGTATCTGCAGCAGGGACTTATCAGCTGAGAGTAGCCCATAGGAGGGTATTTGAAGAGACAGTAGCCTTACTAGACTATCAGGAGATTGTGACCTAATAACATTGTCCACTAGGGAGCCAACTCAGTAAAGTCTCAGTGCAGTAGATGACAGCCATTTTAAGCCTGAGTAGAGTTTGCAGTGGTGTTCAAGCCTAGGGGATAAGGAGGTATAGCGGCAAATGTTATTGTAGGTGGTGTTCCAGGCACGCCATGGTGACTTGGGTATGGCTGCATATGTGGCGAATCCATAGGTCAGGGCTGGTAGAAGGATGCCACGGGCAACAGCCAGCCTGGCGGATGGAGTAAGTATATAGCTAGAGCTATAGGCAATGTCTAGCTTAGGGTTTACTGATTTGCAAGTAGATTTGACATGGAGATCAAAGCTAAGAGACTGGTCAAGGACAACTCCAAGATATTCGAACGAGGTAACTGTGTTAATGGGAGGGGAGCCAGGGCAGGAAACCGTGATGCTGTTATTGCAGGATTTTAGTTTGGTAGCAGACCCAAACAGAATAGCTTGAGTTTTCATTACATTGAGGACCAGTTTATGGTCGGATAGCCAGGTTTGAGTTTTCTGGAAGTCTGATGAGAGGGACGAGTTTAAGTCAGACAGGTTTTTGGAGCTGCCATATAGAACAATATCATCTGCATATAAGAGTAATGAATAGGAGAAGAGATCCAGGGTGATGCTGTTGATGAATATAGAGAAGAGAAGGGGCCCTAGAATAGAACCCTAGGGTGCCGCAATGTTTAGAATAGCCTGGTACGAGAAGGTGGAAGCATAATTCACAAATTGGGCACGGTTTGACAGATAACTACCCATCGAGAAACCCATAGACTTTAATGTTGCGAGAAGAATAGGGTGATCAACAAGAGGAGTACCCCAAGGGTCTGTCCTTGGACCCATCCTGTTCTCCCTGTTCATCAACGAGTTACCCTCTGCCGCTACAAAAGGGAGCCTTACCCTTTACGCGGATGACCTGGTCATCTTAGCCAGTTTGCATGATGCCACCAGCATCAATGCCCAACTCATAGAAACATAGAAACATAGAAACATAGAATTTGATGGCAGATAAGGACCGCTTGGCCCACCCAGTCTGCCCATTTCCCTACCTGATGGATAAGCTGCAGATCCTAGTTAACCAGCAGCCTACTTCTTCCTACCCCAACCCCCTAGAATTGCCTTATGACTGTCCCATGCATGCTGGAATTCCACCACTGTTTTTGACTCCACAACCTCCTCTGGAAGGCTGTTCCATACATCCACAACCCTCTCTGTGAAAAATACTTCCTTAAATTACCTCTAGGCACGCCCCCTTCTATCTTCAAATTGTGCCCCTTGTTCTTGCACACCTCTTTTTTTGAAAGATGCTACCCTCTTGGACTTTGTTGATTTCCTTGCTTGAGGTACTTGAAAGTTTCTATCATGTCCCCCTCTCCTCCCCTTTCCTCGAGGCTATACATATTAAGCTCCTTAAGTCTCTCTTCATATGTCTTCCAGTGCAGACCCTGCACCATTTTAGTTCCCTCCTCTGGACAGCTTCCATCCTGTCTATGTCTTTCGGAGATTGGGTCTCCAGAACTGCAGAGTACTCAGATGTGGTCTCACCAGCTGTCTGTACAGAGGGATAATAATTTCTTGTTTTCTACTGGTGATGCCTCTCCCTATGCATCCCAGTATCCCCCCAGCCCTCCTTGCTGCCCTCTCACATTGCTTGCCCACCTTTAGGTCATCTGATATGACTACCCCCAGGTCCCTTTCCATTTTTGTTGTTGTTAGTATCTCACCCCCCATTGTGTACTCTTCCCCTGGGTTTTTGTTTCCCAGGTGCATTACATTGCACTTCTTAGCATTGAATCTAAGCTGCCATACATTTGACCATTCCTCTAACCTTGCCAAGTCCCTTCTCATCCTTTCCACCCCACCTTGTGCATCAACTCTGTTGCAGATCTTTGTGTCATCTGCAAAGAGACATACTTTCCTTCAGTCCCTCTGCAATGTCACTTATAAAGACATTGAGAGGACCGATCTAATACTGAACCCTGTGGTACCTGCTGCTAACCCCCCTTTTTTCAGAGATGACTCCATTTACTATTACTCTCTGTGTCCTATTCTCCAGCCAATTCTTTACCCAGGCTGTCATCTTGGGACCCACTCCCAGGCTGGCTAACTTGTATATTAATCTTTTGTGTGGGACTGTGTCAAATGCCTTGCTAAAGTCTAGGTAGGCCATGTCCACAGCCCTCCCTGATCAACTACTTTGGTCACCCAGTCAAAGAAATCTATCAGATTTGTCTGGCATGACCTTCCCGCTGTGAATCCATGCTGCCTTGGGTCCTGTGCCCTCTGGCCTCTAGATACACAACAATTCTTTCCTTCAGAAGTGATTCCATCATTTTCCCTACCACTGAGGTTAAACTAACAGGTCTGTAGTTTCCTGCTTCTGCCTTGCTCCCACTTTTGTGAAGGGAAATCACATCTGCCCTCCTCCAGTCCTCAGGTACCACCCCATCCTCCCATGATTTGTTAAAGAGGGTAGTCAGTGGTGTCACTAGTTCTATCCTTAGTTCTTTTAGAATTCTGGGATGAATCCCATCAGGCCCCATTGTTTTGTCCACCTTCAGTTTTAAGAGCTCTTTCAGAACTTTCTTCTGTAAATGGGCTGGTATCGACTTCTGTATCCAGAGTGTTTCTACTGTTTGTTTTAGGTACCTCCCCTCTTCCTTTGTAAATACTGAGCAAAAATATTTGTTTAGTATCTCTGCCTTTTCACAGTCACCCTCTGCCACCCTCCCTCCCTCCCTTTATTAAGCCTCACTGTCCCTCCCTTGGGTCTTCCTTTGCTCCCTGATGTACCTATAAAAGGTTTTATCCCCCTTCTTAACTGAGTTGGCTATCTTTTCCTCGGTTTGGGCCTTTGCTGTTCTGACTGCCTTTCCAGCTTCCTTTTGCTTTAACTGATACAGTTCTCTGTCCTGTTCCTTCTGTGATTCCTTGTACTTCCTGAATGCTTTCTTTTTCTCTTGAACCTTCACTAACACTTCCTTTCACTCAGTTCAGACCACAAACTGACTGTCAACTTGAAGAAAACTCAGGCCATGCTGTTCGGTTCTGCGGCAAAAACTTCCTCCTGCTCAACGGCCCTCAAAATTTTTGGATCTTGTGACTCCCTCCTACCGACAACCGACTCTGTCAGGTACCTAGGAGTTACCCTCGATCCGCAATTGGATCTCTCCTGTCACATCAGGAACATTTGTAACGTGACTAACAGCAAGCTCGGCCTAGTCTACAGAGCTAAAGACTGCCTTACCCCTGCTGCCTGGCTAGCCATAGCAAGGAGGATACAGCTTCCCACACTCTCCTGTGGGCTTGTCTCCTTTTCTCCTGTCCTGTCTTCAAGCCTCACAAAGTGGGACACTACATACAATAACATATGCTGCTTCGCTCTCTCTGCCCCTTGACTCACACATATCGCTGTATGCTCTACTCCCACCTTGAATGGCTTCCCCCTGAAAAACACTGCATCTACATCCTATGAAATTTCATTGACAACATAGTTCGCATGGCCACTCCCGCCTCACTCGCCCTACCCCTGAAACATGCATCCCCGTCTACCACCTCAGGTCATGTGCATCCCAGGCTAACCTAGTCCCCAAGTCCCACACCCTCACTGGTGACCGGGCATTCACCGTCCACATGCCAAAATTGTGGAACTCCCTTCCGGCCCTGGTTCGTGCCTCCCCCTCCCATCCCTCCTTCAAAACATGCCTCTGGAACTTCCTAAATGCTGGGGCCACCTGCCAGTGTGCCTCATAATTCTCAGTCTCATAGCCCTATTGCCTTCACTGGTACCCCTACAAGGCACTAACTGCCCCTCTGTTAGTGCTATTTTTAGTTCTAACTCTAGGCTATTGTCTTGCTGTTCTAAACTCCTATGTAATAACTTGATGATTGTCCACCTCCCCACAGTGTTCTATGAGCCTGTATATACCTCATGCTGTTTTACCCACTGCTGGAGCATGTTGCTCTGGTTTTGTAACCACGATTCTGTAGTTGTTTCATGTATACCTTTGTAACTCTCCCGGTTCGCACCTGAAAATAGGCACTTGGCTGTCTAGTGTGCTTACCTGGTTACCAAAAGCAAATAAATAATAAATAAATAAATAAATGATTTGGTCATATCTATAAAGACTGCCATTGTGAGGAGGCCTGTGTCCATGGCGGACAGGGTGTCAGTGGTGAATTTGTGCAGGGCTGTGGAGGTGCTGTGGCCCTTTCAGAAACCATGTTGGGCAGAGGATAGAAGATTGTTGTAGTGTAGAAAAGCAGTGGTTTGAGTAGCAACGAGCTTCTCAAGAATATTGATAAATACAGATAATATCGTAATAGGTATATAGTTGGAAGGGTCTTTAGAGTCACCTTTCTTGAACACTGGCATGATTCTGGTAATTTTTGAGATATCAGAAACATGGCTCTGACAGAGGGATAATGTCAAGATCTGGGCAAGAGGAGAGGCTATGAATGGGGCTACTGTCTTCAAAAGTCTAGGTTCAATGCCATCAGAGCCACTACTAGTGTTGTCCGGAATAGAGTTTATGAGTTTTAGTACTTCTGGCCTAGAGATGGCTTTGAAGTGAAAAGATTGTCTTGATGTATCCAGCTGCAAATTTGGTGACATCCAGCAGACCAGACCTGGGTTTGAATCCCACAGCTTCCACTTGCATACTGTGTGACCCAGAGCAAGTCACTTAACCTCCTTGTGCTCCCAGGTTGCTCCTGTAAAAAAGCTTTCAGCTTAGTGTGCTATACCTGGTTAAACAACTAAAATAAAAAAAAAATAAAAAAAAAATGTGCGGCTCAGTATGTATGCCTAGGGGTTTCATTCTAGGGAAGGCTGAGGTGTATTTGGACAGGTCAGAAAATTGTTGGCTGAAGAAATTAGCAATGGTCTACGGATCATTACAGTGGATACCATTTAAGATCATGTTGTTTGGGGTAGGGGACTGGGTGAACCCCAAGAAGGACCTAACATGCATGCAGAATTTTTTAGGCTCTCCTTCTGCATCAATGAGAAGATTTTTGCATTATTTGCTTTTGGCAAGTCGTATTTGTGGTAGAGTGGGACCCCCCAGACAAACCTCTGCTGTTCTCTATTCTGTTATTTTTCTTTTAAATCTACTGCAGTAGTATTAGTTTATTTCTATATTTATTTTTTCTCTTACTCTATCCTTTATTTTCTACTGTAATAGGGTTGGCCTCCTATTATAGTACATTCCTGCCTGTTTTCTCTTTAGGATTTGTTCAGGAGGTGGAAAGTTCCCACATATCACCAAATGAATGTTAGATTGTAAAAGGTAGGCACTCGATTTATATACCCCCCCCCCGTTGAACTCAGTATGTAGAGGTTAAAATAATGGTCCCCCTTTTCTCTTTTAGGGTACTGGTTTTATTTGCCATATTGTCATGGCTTAAAATGTCCCGTGGTTGGGTAGACGTAATGCCGTTAACAGCTGATGCAAGACTAAGCCGGTCATTTGCTGTTTGGACCAGGATTAACACCAGTAAGGCTAAAAATATTAAATAAATGTAGCTGTGTTAGAATTATTGCTCATTAGAGCAAAGACAGTGTTGCCTGACTCGCCCTGTTTCCCTGCTGCCTTACTGTCATTGGGCTGTGAGCATCTTGCAGCTTTGGGAAACCAGGGGGTCAGCGCTAGAGAAAAGGAATCCTTTCAGCCTCGGAAAGCGCCTCTGCAATTAATAGCGCTTTCCCCGGCGACATCCTCCGTTCAATGACGTTTTCCCTTGCAAAATAAATGTATTCCCCTCGCTAGTTTCCCAGAGAGACAGCTAGGCAGGCACAAGCAGGAAGTGGATAAAAACAAAACAAGAAACGACTCATAGTGAGCTCTTTCTACAGTTATCGTTTTTCCCCTTTTCTTGTTCCAACCCACACAAGGAATGTGCCTGCCTGGTCTTTCAATTACCCAGTCCAGATAAAATAGAGCATGTCAGAAAGGGAACAAGAAAATAAGTTTATAAGTTACCTGACAGAGGTGCTTAGGAAGGAACCCCTTCAATTAGACTTCAGAGCAGCCTAAACAAAGCTAATATTTAAAGAGACAGTAGCAATTTAGGTCTAGTATTCATAATCACTGTTAGTGAAGGAGTTTTATTTTATAATGGAGACATTTCATTTTCTTTTTGGGTTAAAGGCAAAACCATACCTCCCCTTACACTCCACACATAGTTCCTACCTGTTAGAAGGCAGTCATAGGACTGAACGCTCCTCTCTGTCCTGCTTTTATTGCAACATTCAGAAGGAGGTATTACATCAGAGGGATGAGTCAGGGTGTTAAGGTGACCTAATAGTATGCAGTTAAAATTATTATGATTTATGCAACATTTATAAAACTTTACTTGATTCAGCCAATCTAATGGGCTTATAAATATGATACAGTGCAACTAATGACTTCAATTACCACCCAAATGCATGTATTAGTGTAGATTAATTCCTTGTATTAGTATTGGGGCGTAGTTAGTGTAACATGATGTCATCAAGTAAATACTATGTAAAGACTTCAACTGAAGCCCAATTCAGATGGATGTTGGACACAGAGGATGGTGGTTCTATTAGTCTGATGGGATCACCCTGTGTGAATTTTGTTCGATTTAAACTATGTAAGTTATTTTCCTTTCGTTGCTTCAGTGGATGAGTTTGATTTGATTTGTAACAGAAATAAATCCTTTTAACACACTAAGCCAGTGTGTTTTATACAACTCAGAACTGTCTTGTGTTGTCACTTAACCCACACTTCCACAGTATTACTTTTTTACATTCTTTTCGCTGTGCTCTATAAAGGTCATAGTTAGCTGGAAGACCAGAGAATTTAAAATGTTTCCAGCTTCTATCTCTCATTTTTAGTCTGGAAAGGAGGTCCTTTTTTAACCACCTTGTTTGTTGTCCCTTCACTCTACGTGTAGAGTAAGGGGTATGGATATTCTGGAGTGTCAGGAATTCATGAAGGAAGATGTCTAGGGCTGACTAGGCATCATTAGCTCTGTATAGATTGTTCCAGTCAATTTGAGAGACATCATTTAGAAAATGTACTGGATCTGAACTCGAAAAGTTCCTAAAGGTGATATACTCTGGAGGCAGGGAAAGGTTTGTGGGGGCCGGAGACCATAGGCAGAAAATGGAGTGATCCGTGTGTGCATTAGCAAGTATACCAGCATTGTGTATGTGTTCAGGCCAACTGGTTTGGGCCCAGTCAATTAGGATGCTAGAGTTTGTGTGCACAACTGTCCTGGTAGGTTCAGTAATTAGTTGATGTTGCTTTATGTTGCGTGGTTTGGGATAGACAGTTGGTTTGGCAGTTTCCCAGCCAGTTTAAGTTGATATCACCCATAATAATCACTTTGTTTGAGCCAGCCAACAGTGATGTTTGTTCAAGCAGCTCCACGAGACCAGTGAGGCCACTGCTCGGGGGTTTATAGGCACATATGATATATAGTTTTTTGTACCCAAGGTGAGTATCACATGTAGTGATTCACAGTGGGGGAGGTCAGGCGTAAGGAGAACAGAGAGATTTAAATAATCTTTATAATAGATAGCAATGCCACCTCCCTTTTTAGAAGAGATTCTATATCTCCGGATAAGGTTGTAAGTGGCTAATAGGCAGGAGGAGTCAGTAACAGTGGATTTCAACCAGGTCCCTCATAGGCAGAGAAGGTCTGGCAGCATAGGCGTAGATTGTGGGGGGGGCAGAGGGGCAAGCTGCCCCCCCCCTGAGAAATTAGACCAGGACTTTTTAGGAGCCCAGCCACCGTTCTCCAGTTATCATTTTTTTTTTATTATTTTTAATGGGCTCAGGCTATGCCCGGACTGTCCGCACCTCTCTGGGGGAGAAAGGGGAGGTTGGAAGAGTGGCGCTGTGTCTCTTAAACAAAAACCATCCCCTTTTCTGATTGTCTGCAAGCCTGCAACCATAGTAGCCTGCATGTTACAGCCAATCAAAGAGTTCTCTAAGCTGGCGCCATCGCGTGAGCAGTACTCCTTTAGTGGTGCCATTTAGTTGTCTGTGTGCCTTCCATGAAGGAGCAGCGACAGCAGCATCCATATAGCGTAGGGCTGAGGAGAGATAGCTATTCGAGGATGTCGAGCAGCAATCATTGATTGTCAGGTGTCACCAGTGTCTCAGTCAGTCTAGTGTTCCCACCCATCTCCTGTCCTGAACAGCCCAGTTTAAATATACCTCACCCGAGTCCTCTAACTACCTACCTACTCTCTGTTTCTCAGTGCAGCCAGCTGTGCTCTGGGCTCTCCCGCTGCCACCTGAGCCTCCCATCCCGAGAGCCTAGGAGGCCTGCAGCCACAAGGCCTCTACCACCAGACAGACCAGGTGGAGGAGTGAGTAGTACAATTACAGTGAGTCTAAGGCACGGCCAGGCTTGCCTGCACACCCAGCTCCTGTGTCCAGCAGGCCAGAAAAAGATTTACTGTGTTGTCAGCGAGTCCCACACCACGCCCATTGCCCACCAGTTCCATGGTCCACTGAGAGAGATTATTCAAGTCAGTGAACAGCCAGGCCCAGAACAGTGAAGAAGCCAGTGGTCATGCAGGCTATAGCAGACCCATAATGCGACACATTCATCTGGTGTCAGAAAAAATGAGTTACTGTCTCATCGGGGGATTAATCGGGAGAGGAACAGAACTGTTGGGAGAGACTCGGCTACCTGACCTGCCTTCTTGGCCTTGCTGTGCCCTGCTGCATGCTGCCCTATCTGTGCCCTTACTGATTTGGTGAGTAACTGTGTTGCAAGCTGGTTGTTGGAAATGAATACCATTCACATCCCATAAATGTATCTTTTGGGGGGGGTTGTCTTGGCCAGGCCATGTGTCTGGGGGTGGGTGGAAGGTTTGCTGTCAGCTTGTGTTTCTTTGGGTGGGAGGGATTTACTGGCTGTTGAGGCTGTCCATGTTGGTGGTGTGGGTGGGGGGCCTATTTGTTTGGTATGGTGGACACTGGTCTTGTTGGTGGGGTGGGGACACTCAGTTACTGTGCTACTGGTGTGGTGGGGTTTGTTGGGGAAACTCACTGGACAGTCTGTGTTTGGTGGGGCTGGGGGGATAGTCTGTTTTGTGGGGTTGGGGTCGGGGGAGGCAGTCTGTGTTTTGGGGCTGACTCACTGAGAGGATGGTCAGTGTTTGGTGCTGGGGGAGGGCCTGCGTTTGGCGGGGCTGGGGGGGACGATCAGTGTTTGGGGCTGGGGTGGTTAGTGTTTGGGACTGGGAGGGAGGTCAGTGTTTGGTGGGGCTGGGGGGACAGTCTGTTTTCCATTCTGGTGTCTGGTGGGGTGGGGACACAGGCCATGGTGATGTGGGGACACTGGCTGTGATGGTGGGGTGGTGACACTAGCCATTGTTTGGTGGACTTGGCTGGCCATTTGTCTGGGAGGACTGTCCATAATGGTGGAAAAGGGGGACTGACCATGTTTGCCTGCCGGGTGTCTTGTGGGGAGGGAGCTATTTGCTGGTCGGGTGTCTTGGGGGATCTTTTCATGTTGGCTTATGGGGGTGAATGTTGGTGATTGCTGATCAGGGTCTAGGACAGACTATCAATGTTGTTAGCTGTGTGTCAGGGGGGTGAGACTGTCCTTAGTGGGATATGGGGACCGTCCATGTTTGCTGGCTGTGGGTGTCTGGTAGGACTGTCCTTGTCGGTTGGGAGGGAAGG
This sequence comes from Neoceratodus forsteri, assembly GCA_016271365.2. Lineage (NCBI taxonomy): Eukaryota > Metazoa > Chordata > Ceratodontiformes > Ceratodontidae > Neoceratodus > Neoceratodus forsteri. The sequence continues at coordinate 497,969,427 of CM057457.1, forward strand.
CATTCTATGCTCGCTGGCCCGGTGTCCGGTGGGGAGGGGGGCTGTTCAGGTGTCTGTGGGGACTCTCCTTGTAGGTGGGGTGAAGGGGGGGACTGTCCATGTTTACTGACTAGGTTTCTGTTGGACTGTCTGTGTTGGTTAGGAGGGGGGACATTCTGTGCTTGCTGACTGGGTGTTAGCATATAAACATAAGTAAATGTTAAAATGTAATTTCTACCTCATCCTTTACCTGTCAAGGGATGTATCTCACTGACTGTGCCGGCAGCTAGCATATGAACATTAGTAAATGTTGAAACATTATTTCCCCCCTCAACCTTTACCTGGCTGTAAAAGTAATCTTTCACTTTTTTGATTTCTCTGATCGTCCACTGTGGAGGGGTGAGACAGACAGATTCCTTGGTCTTGCTGTCTCTGTCTTCTTTGTCTGGCAAATACAACCAAAGGGGTAGCTTTTTGTGTTCTCCCCCGTACAGTGTTACAAGACTAGCAAAAAAATCTTGCACTAAAACATGCACCCTAAAGAGATGATTATACTACTATCTGGCTATTGTTATAGCGACTACTGACTGGCCATGATTTTTTGGGGGAATTGGAACACTGGTCGTGTGTGTGTGTGTGGTTGCAGACACTGCTGGTTTTGTGTGTGTGTGTGTGTGGGGGGGACACTGCTGGTCATGTGTGTGTTGGGGGTTGGGGACACTGCTGGTCATGTGTGTGTGTGTGTGTGTGTGTGTGTGTGGTGCTGTGGACACTGGTCATTTGTGTGGGTGGGGTTGAGGATACAGGCATTGTGAGGGTGTGGTGGGGTTACTGTTGTGTGGGTGGGTGGAGGCACTGGCATTGTGTCAGTAGGGTGGGGGTTGTAGTTGTATACCAGGCAAACTGTGCTGACCGGTAGCTCAACATCTCTCTTTCCAGACAAAGAAAGAAACATAAACAAAATGCAGTACAAAATGTGATTTTATTTATTTTTGTGTGCCTGTGATAGGGAAGCACAGACCTGGATGCTTGGAGAGGATACCAGATAAATGGAGCTGGAAATGGTGTTGGTAGGGTGGGGTGGGGAGAGTGGCTGTGCTGGTGCGGTGGGGAGAGTGGCTGTGCTGGTGGGGTGAGGGAGAGTGGCTGTGCCGGTGGGGTGGGGAGGTGGCTGTGCTGGTAGGGTGGGAGAGTGGCTGTGCTGGTGGGGTGGACACAGAGTATGGAAGTGGCTGTGCTGGTGGGGTGGGGAGGTGGCTGTGCTGGTGGGGTGGTGAGTGGCTGTGCTGGTGGGGTGGGAGGTGGCTGTGCTGGTGGGGTGGGGAGTGGCTGTGCTGGTGGTGTGGGAGTGGCTGTGCTGGTGGGGTGGGGGTGGCTGTGCTGGTGGGGTGGGGGAGTGGCTGTGTGCGTTGGGAGAGTTGCTGTGCTGGTGGGGTGGGAGGTGGCTGTGCTGGTGGGGTGGGAGTGGCTGTGCTGGTGGGGTGGGGAGTGGCTGTGCTGGTGGGGTGGGAAGAGTGGCTGTGCTGGTGCATTGGGAGAGTGGCTGTGCTGGTAGGGTGGGAGAGTGGCTGTGCTGGTGGGGTGGGCACAGAGTATGGAGAGTGGCTGTGCTGGTGCGGTGGGGGAGTGGCTGTCCTGGTCGGTGGAAGAATGGCTGTGCTGGTGGGGTGGTGAGTGGCTGTGCTGGTGGGGTGGGAGGTGGCTGTGCTGGTGGGGTGGGGAGAGTGGCTGTGCTGGTGGGGTGGGAGAGTGGCTGTGTGCGGTGGGGTGGGGAGAGTGGCTGTGCTGGTGGGGTTGGGAGAGTGGCTGTGCTGGTGGGGTGGACACAGAGTATGGAAGTGGCTGTGCTGGTGGGGTGGAGGGTGGCTGTGCTGGTGGGGTGGGGAAGTGGCTGTGCTGGTGGGGTGGTGAGTGGCTGTGCTGGTGGGGTGGGGAGAGTGGCTGTGCTGGTGGGGTGGGAGAGTGGCTGTGCTGGTGGGGTGGACACAGGTATGGAGTGGCTGTGCTGGTGGAGTGGGGGTGGCTGTGCTGGTGCGGTGGGAGAGTGGCTGTGCTGGTGGGGTGGGGTGGGGAGAGTGGCTGTGCTGGTGGGGTGGGGAGTGGCTGTGCTGGTGCAGTGGGAGAGTGGCTGTGCTGGTGGGTGGGAGAGTGGCTGTGCTGGTGGGGTGGACACAGAGTATGGAGAGTGGCTGTGCTGGTGGGGTGGGGAGTGGCTGTGCTGGTGGGGTAGGGAGAGTGGCTGTGCTGGTGGGGTGGGGACTGGCTGTGCTGGTGGGGTGGGGAGAGTGGCTGTCCTGGTGCAGTGGGGAGAGTGGCTGTGCTGGTGCAGTGGGGAGAGTGGCTGTGCTGGTGCAGTGGAAGAGTGGCTGTGCTGGTGGGGTGGGGGAGTGGCTGTGCTGGTGGGGTGGGGAAGTGGCTGTGCTGGTGGGGTGGGAGAGTGGCTGTGCTGGTGGGGTGGGGAGTGGCTGTGCTGGTCGGTGGAGAGGTGGCTGTGCTGGTGGGGAAAGTGGCTGTGCTGGTGGGGTGGGGGAGTGGCTGTGCTGGTGGGGTGGGGGAGTGGCTGTCCTGGTGCGGTGGGGAGAGTGGCTGTCTTGGTGTGGTGGGGAGAGTGGCTGTGCTGGTGCGGTGGAGAGAGTGGCTGTGCTGGTGGGGTGGTGAGTGGCTGTGCTGGTGGGATGGGGAGAGTGGCTGTCTTGGTGTGGTGGGGAGAGTGGCTGTGCTGGTGCGGTGGAGAGTGGCTGTGCTGGTGGGGTGGTGATGGCTGTGCTGGTGGGGTGGGGAGAGTGGCTGTGCTGGTGGGGTGGACACAGAGTATGGAGAGTGGCTGTGCTGGTGGGGTGGAGGGTGGCTGTGCTGGTAGGGTGGGGGACTGGCTGTGCTGGTAGGGTGGGGAGTGGCTGTGCTGGTGGGGTGGGGAGAGTGGCTGTGCTGGTGCAGTGGGGAGAGTGGCTGTGCTGGTGCAGTGGGGAGAGTGGCTGTGCTGGTGCAGTGGGGAGAGTGGCTGTGCTGGTGGGGTGGTGAGTGGCTGTGCTGGTGGGGTGGGGAGGTGGCTGTGCTGGTGGGGTGGGGGAGTGGCTGTGCTGGTGGTGTGGGAAGTGGCTGTGCTGGTGGGGTGGTGAGTGGCTGTGCTGGTGGGGTGGGGTGGGAGGTGGCTGTGCTGGTGGGGTGGGGAGAGTGGCTGTGCTGGTGCATTGGGAGTGGCTGTGCTGGTAGGGTGGGAGAGTGGCTGTGCTGGTGCATTGGGGAGGTGGCTGTGCTGGTAGGGTGGGAGAGTGGCTGTGCTGGTTGAGGTGGACACAGAGTATGGAAGTGGCTGTGCTGGTGGGGTGGGGGAGTGGCTGTGCTGGTGGGATGGGGTGGGGAGGTGGCTGTGCTGGTGGGGTGGGGTAGTGGCTTGCTGGTGCATTGGGAGAGTGGCTGTGCTGGTAGGGTGGGAGAGTGGCTGTGCTGGTGGGGTGGACACAGGTATGGAAGTGGCTGTGCTGGTGGGGTGGGGAGTGGCTGTGCTGGTGGGGTGGGAGGAGTGGCTGTGCTGGTGGGGTGGGGGACTGGCTGTGCTGGTGGGGTGGGAGTGGCTGTGCTGGTGGGGTGGGAGGTGGCTGTCCTGTGGTGCAGTGGAGAGTGGCTGTGCTGGTGCAGTGGGGAGAGTGGCTGTGCTGGTGCAGTGGAGAGAGTGGTTGTGCTGGTGGGGTGGTGAGTGGCTGTGCTGGTGGGGTGGGGAGGTGGCTGTCTGGTGGGGTGGTGAGTGGCTGTGCTGGTGGGGTGGGGAGGTGGCTGTGCTGGTGGGGTGGGGAGTGGCTGTGCTGGTGGGGTGGACACAGAGTATGGAGAGTGGCTGTGCTGGTGGGGTGGGGAGTGGCTGTGCTGGTGGGGTGGGGAAGTGGCTGTGCTAGTGGGGTGAGGGAGTGGCTGTGCTGGTGGGGTGGGGGTGGCTGTGCTGGTGCGGTGGAGAGTGGCTGTGCTGGTGGGGAGAGTGGCTGTGCTGGTGCGGAGGGAGGTGGCCGTGCTGGTGGGGTGGGGAGGTGGCTGTGCTGGTGCGGTGGAGAGAGTGGCTGTGCTGGTGGGGTGGCGGTGGCTGTGCTGGTGGGGTGGGGAGAGTGGCTATGCTGGTGGGGTGGGGGAGTGGCTGTACTGGTGGAGTGGGGAGAGTGGCTGTGGTGGGGAGAGTGGCTGTACTGGTGGGGTGGGGGAGTGGCTGTGCTGGTGTGGTGGGGAGAGTGGCTGTGCTGGTGGGGTGGGGAGAGTGGCTGTGCCGGTGGGGTGGGCAGAGTGGCTGTGCTGGTAGTGTGAGGAAGTGGCTGTGCTGGTGGGGTGGTGAGTGGCTGTGCTGGTGGGATGGGGAGAGTTGCTGTGCCGGTGGGGTGGGCAGAGTGGCTGTGCTGGTGCGGTGGGAAGAGTGGCTGTGCTGGTGGGGTGGGTGGCTGTGCTGGTGGGGTGGGGAAGTGGCTGTGCTGGTGGGGTGGGAAGAGTGGCTGTGCTGGTGGGGTGGGAGAGTGGCTGTGCTGGTGGGGTGGGAGAGTGGCTGTGCTGGTGCGGTGGGAGAGTGGCTGTGCTGGTGCGGTGGGGAGGTGGCTGTGCTGGTGCGGTGGAGGCGTGAGCTGTGCTGGTGGGGTGGGAGAGTGGCTGTGCTGGTGGGTGGGGAGAGTGGCTGTGCTGGTGGGGTGGGTGGCTGTGCTGGTGGGGTGGGGAGAGTGGCTGTGCTGGTGGGGTGGGAGAGTGGCTGTGCTGGTGCGGTGGGAGGCGTGAGCTGTGCTGGTGGGGTGGGAGAGTGGCTGTGCTGGTGGGGTGGGGAGAGTGGCTGTGCTGGTGCGGTGGGGAGAGTGGCTGTGCTGGTGGGGTGGGAAGAGTGGCTGTGCTGGTGGGGTGGGTGGCTGTGCTGGTGGGGTGGGGAGAGTGGCTGTGCTGGTGGGGTGGGAAGAGTGGCTGTGCTGGTGGGGTGGGGAGAGTGGCTGTGCTGGTGGGGTGGGAAGAGTGGCTGTGCTGGTGGGGTGGGTGGCTGTGCTGGTGGGGTGGGGAGGTGGCTGTGCTGGTGCGGTGGGGAGAGTGGCTGTGCTGGTGGGGTGGGGAGAGTGGCTGTGCTGGTGGGGTGGTGAGTGGCTGTGCTGGTGGGGTGGGAGAGTGGCTGTGCTGGTGGGGTGAGGAGAGTGGCTGTGCTGGTGCGGTGGGGGCGTGAGCTGTGCTGGTGGGGTGGGAGAGTGGCTGTGCTGGTGGGGTGGGGAGAGTGGCTGTGCTGGTGGGGTGGGTGGCTGTGCTGGTGGGGTGGGAGAGTGGCTGTGCTGGTGGGGTGGGAGAGTGGCTGTGCTGGTGCGGTGGGAGGCGTGAGCTGTGCTGGTGGGGTGGGGAGAGTGGCTGTGCTGGTGGGGTGGGAGAGTGGCTGTGCTGGTGGGATGGGGGAGTGGCTGCGCTGGTGGGGAGAGTGGCTGTGCTGGTGGGGTGGTGGGAGTGGCTGTGCTGGTGGGATGGGGGAGTGGCTATGCTGGTGTGGTGGAGAGAGTGGCTGTGCTGGTGGTGTGGGGAGAGTGGCTGTGCTGGTGGGGAGAGTGGCTGTGCTGGTGCGGAGGGGAGAGTGGCTGTGCTGGTGGGGTGGAGAGAGTGGCTGTGCTGGTGGTGTGGGGAGAGTGGCTGTGCTGGTGGGGAGAGTGGCTGTGCTGGTGCGGAGGAGAGAGTGGCTGTGCTGGTGGGGTGGTGAGAGTGGCTGTGCTGGTGGGGTGGTGAGAGTGGCTGTGCTGGTGGGGTGGTGGGAGTGGCTGTGCTGGTGGAGTGGTGGGAGTGGCTGTGCTGGTGGGGTGGGAAGAGTGGCTGTGCTGGTGGTGTGGGGAGAGTGGCTGTGCTGGTGGTGTGGGGAGAGTGGCTGTGCTGGTGGTTTGGGGACAGTGGCTGTGCTGGTGGGGTGGGGAGAGTGGCTGTGCTGGTGGGGTGGGGGAATGGCTGTGCTGGTGCGGTGGGGAGAGTGGCTGTGCTGGTGGGGTGGGGGAGTGGCTGTGCTGGTGCGGTGGGGAGAGTGGCTGTGCTGGTGTGGTGTGGAGAGTGGCTGTGCAAGGCCATCAGGGTACAGAGAGTAGCTGAGCTGGCCAGTCTGGGTGGAGATTGTGGCCTTGCAGGTTTGGGGTGGGGAGAGTGGGCTGTAGCTTTTTGCATGGCCATTTAATTCACTGTTGCTTGCTGTGCCTTCTGCTGCCCTGCTAGCTTTGTGCTGCTGTGCTGACCAGGGCGGACTGGTACACATGCTGAAAACAATGGTTCTGGCCACTGGTGATGGAGGAGGGAGGGGTGGACAAGCATACTAGCACAGAAATATTTTTTTCAACATGTGTGCCAGTCTGCTGGGTCCATGCCATGCTTATTTCCCTCGTACAAGGGGCTTCTGAGCACTAAAGATAAGTTTCTGTGTCAAAATTAGTAACTGTTGGACAGTATGAAATCCTACAGTATAAAAACTGTGCATGTTTATGTAGTTTCACCTTACTGTGGGGTTTGACAAGATGTTCTGTGGTCTCTCCTCCTCATTTAGCACAATGACCTGTGACCTAGCCACCCCCCCAGGGCAGGGGGAAGGTCTGTTGTTTTGTGATCTTTTGGTGGTTTGTTGGGCATTGTAAAATGCATTATTTCATTTACTGTGTTGTACTGCGTGGACCTGCTTTACCCTGTCTCTATCCTGAATGTAAACATGGTATAAAAAAGTTAATCTTTTGGTGGCGTGTGTGTCTGTGTGTAGAAGAATAGAGACACAAGCTCGGACAAAAAAAACTGTATTAAACCACACCAAACTGAAGCAACCATTTTTCATTTGTGCCCTTCAAAACTGTCAGATGAGACTATTTTAAAGTAGTCTGTGGGGGGGGGCATCCACGGCAACCTGGGCTACCACAACTGGCCCACCACACACTGTTATAGGTGATGCTAATAAAAACCACCAACCAAGTACTTACCTTTCAGGGCGGGTCCTGCGATGCTGTGCACAGGTATCTGGAGTCGTTATTCCAGCAAACTTCCTGTGGCATCTATTCTCTTAGGTTATGTGATGCGACCAGTTTTGTGCCAGGGCAGTCCATGTTTGTGTGGACGGGGTTGTGTAACCCTGGGCATGGAAGGAGATACATATTCCTTAGGAGCCCATGGGGAGGAAAGTGGTTGGGGTTATGGTGTGACCACACCATGCCCATGATCATCTTGAACAATTAGGGGATTTACATTGTTCTTTTGCACTGTCCCAGGTACATCAGTGTGCTTGTTAAGAGCATCGCCTGAGGGATATCAGCAAGGCATGTGACATTGAATTGTATGGGATGGGATGGGAGACTAATGAATTAACTTGGTTATAACAAAGAAAAGTGTTAACACTGGGTGCAAGTAAGCAATAATGCCTGGCAGAGAATGTGTCATGCTGGGATAACGTCACGCCTCAGGTGGTTGGGCACGAGTGCATCCAATACATAAGTCATGATGTTATCCTACCATGACACACATCCTGGAGGGCATTATTGCTATTATACAATGGTGTGTTATATAGAATAAAAAAAAAATAATTTTAAAGATGTTTTATTTGGTGTGGAAAAATATTTTTAAGAGAAGACAGGGTTTTAAATAATTGATTAGCAGTTTTTTTCCTGGGACTGTACTAACTGTACAGAAAGTATTTATATAGATTTTCTAGAAGTGCTGTGATTGTTAAACACAGTGAGGCAAGAGTTATGCATTTTCACAAAGATTTAACATTTTTATGAGCAAAACGCTAATCAATTTTTAGAATTAAATAAATCCCTGGAAGATAAAAAAAAATACACTAATGCTAACAATCATCAAGAGGTTCACGGAGAGGCTGAGACTAGACCTGTGATGAATCGGATGTACTGGGATAACATCATGGGTCTAGCCCAAGACTGACCAATCAGAGGCCAGCATTCATTCTTGTCATTGTATAATTGCATTTTTTTATGTAATCTATGTAAATAAGGGCTCATGCTGTGAGGATGCACATTCTGGGATGTTTCCCATACCATCCATGTTTATAGGTATACTGAGGTGGCACAGCCATTTGCTGCACTTCCTTGAAACATACTTTTTGCACTCCTCAAGTGTGGGAGGGCTAGCTCAAGCAGACATTTCAAGAAGTTCAGGATCCTCTATAAGGGCTGGACTTGGAAGGGCTATGTAAGCAGCAAAGTGGGGTGAGAGACTAGTGAGCTGTCCACCTGGAGGTTCAGGTGGGGGCAAAATTAGGTTAAGACTGATTTGAATTGAAGCTGAGGGGAGGTCCTGTCCTCTTGAGAAGGAAGTTAAGTTCCTTACATATTTTCAACTTTGCAAGTAAGTCCTCACTCCCAAGGCAGAAGAACAAAGAACTAAATACAAAACAGATCTCGGTTAGCTTTTCGACTCTGGTCATAGGAGGAGTTGGGCCGAGAGCAGGCTGCAGTAAAACTGGTGGGGTGGGGAAGTGCTCTGACTTGGCCTGGGCTGGTCTCTCCCAGGAGTTATTCAGCTGTAGTCTTAAATCTTTTCTGGACATTATTTGATGCTGGTTGATTTGTCTGCATTAGGCAAGCCACCCGCCCTCTTCACTGTCGTGATACGTGAAAATTAGGACTTTTTTGTTATTTTGCCCCCCCCCATAAAAATAACAAACTACGCCCCTGGTGACTGGCAGTTAGAGGGTAACCCATGCCTCAAGTTCTACCTAGTTTTGCAGTAGGCTCCTGATGTGATGAGCAATGCGTAGTCCTTTCAAGACATGATTCAGAAAATCAGCATGTGAGTAGTGGGAGCTAGGACCAGGATTGGACTCAGCATCTCTGGAAAGTAGCAGAGCAATAAGGGTGAGATACCACAGTTTCTGGTGCACAAAGGAGGTGTAATGTAGTGGACCTTAGCCATGTGTTAGAGAACCTGCTGAGGCAATGTAGATGAGACCCCTATGGAGAAGGAGAGGGGTGGGATCCAGCATCATTACATCCAGAACAAGGAGGCTGGAGAAGTAGAAGTCACTTTGCAATGCATGATGATCCTAAGCATTTTTGAGGGGGTTAATGGTAGTCCCGGAGAGAGCACTGAGCAGGAGGAGTGTGATAAGTAGATAAGGAAGGGTAGTGGAGGTCATGGTAAGGCAATAAGTCACAGTGGGGACCAGATCAGTAAATGGAAGGGAGGTTTCGATGAGGATGTTTACTAGAAGTGAAGAGTTGGAAAAAGCCTGTAAGGTTTACAGTTAGAAACCTGCTCACTGCCAGAGGGGGCCATGGTTTATGAGTACTTGTTGTTATTTATGCAGTAGATAGTAGAAATGCCAGGAGTTAGAAAAGTAGAGGTGCATGAGCCTGTAGTGGCACAGTACTAAATTTGGGCTGAAGAGATATAAAATGAAAGGTATGCACAGTACAGGTGGAGGACAATATTTGGAAAGGATGTGCAGTGCTGCCTCAAGTGGCTAAAGGTTATAAGCTGCAAGTGGAGAAGTGAGCTGACTGGTTCTGCACTCACACGCAGCCCTATATAAGGGATAGCTGACCAAGGGGATGGTGGGGGGCAGTGGGAGCCGGCCTTTGCTGTCAGTAGGGCCTCCTCTGCACTGAAACACAGCAGCAGCAGCTGGTGGCCGAGATAGTGTGGCGTTCGTGGAATTGCAGTACTGTCCGTACCTGAGGGCATTCGGAGTGAAGCTGGAGGGAGGGCTTCAGGAGCCTGGCCCTCGCGACCGTCTGCCCGCTGGTGGGGGTGTGTGTGTTCCGTTCCCCAATTCCTGAGCAAAAGTCTGTAGGGAAGAGAGGAGGAAAGGGGATCGATTTATAGGAGGTAAGGGCCTTTGTTTGCCTAAGGAGGAGGGGGTGAAAGAAATGGGAGGGTAAAGAATCAGAGCAGTTAGGACTTAAGATTTACAATTAAATAATGTGAGATCTTTCAGTTAAGTAGTTCAGCCTGAATCTCTAAAACCGCAGTTTTGTGAAGCACTTTCCTGTCTGAAACCCTCTAAGTCACCTTGCAGTTTCAGCTTAAAATCGGAATGCAGCAGTGAGGATGGTGCTAGCAAAATCTGCTTAAAATGTTAGCCCTTAGGCATATAGTACAAAAGGCAAACTCCGTTAAAATTAAATGAAGTTAAAGTAACCACAAGTTGCTTGTTACAGCCTGAAGGGTTAGAACATCGGAGTAGTTTGGGCTGAGGGTCACAATTAATTTATATGTGAAACCTCATTTTAAATTAAACGGCCTAAGTCTCACTTCTACAGCTTTTGTTTTTCTTTATAATGCACGGTCCTGTCTGAGTCCCTGTATCGCGCCCTGCTGATTCAGCTTAATTCAAATAGGGAAAATGGCACCAGCTAAACAGTATTCAGACAAATCCCATTAGGCATGCATTCCTATAGGCACACTAATGAATTAAAGTAACCTCAGGATACAGGTTACAACCTACGGTGACTGCACAGAGTTATAGCGTGGGAGATTATCTCTACTCATACGCCAACAAAAAATACAAATGTTTTTACAGAAGTCCAGAGATTTAAATGCTAATAAGGTGCCAAATGCCTCCTCTGCACTGAAACGCAGCAGCAGCAGCAGCAGCAGCTGGTGGCCGAGGTAGTGTGGCATTCGTGGCATTGCAGCACCATCCGTACCTGAGGGGATTCGGAGTGAAGCTGGAGGGAGGGCTTCAGGAGCCTGGCCCTCACGACCGTCCGCCTGCTGGTGGGGGGGGTGTTCCATTCCCTGATTCCTGAGCAAATGTCTGAGGGGATTCAGAGTGAAGCTGAAGGGATGGCTTCAGGAGCCTGGCCCCCGTGACCATCTGCCCACTGATTTGGGGGGGGGTTCCGTTCCCCGATTTCTGAGCAAAAGTCTGAGGGGATTCAGAGTGAAGCTGGAGGAAGGGCTTCAGGAGCCTGGCCCTCATGACAGTCCGCCCGCTGGTGGGGGGTGTTCCGTTCCTCGATTCCTTGCACCTCTGTTGCCTGTAAACCCTCCTTGATGTAAAGAGTTACCCCATCTCCCTTTTTACCCTCCCTGTCTCTTCTGAACAAAGTATAACCTGGTATAGCTCTGTCCCAGTCATGGTTCCCATTAAACCATGTCTCTGTAACAGCTACAATGTCTAGGTCAGCCTCTGCCATCAAAGCCCAGGTCTGGAATTTTATTCCCTGGGCTGAGGGCATTTGCACACATGTTCCCTTTATTTATTTAACATTGGAAACCAGGAAAGGCACACTGAGCCAAAGACTTGTTTGCAGGTGTGACCCAGTGGAAGGAGGGATTGGGAAACAGTCAAAGTACAATAAAATCGGTGGATAGCATAGCGTACAAACTAAGATACAAACAAATGCAGAGCAACACGACAAAGGTGCAGCATGCAAAAGTGTGTGACAGACACAAAATCTCACCAACCAGAGGTACAATCAAACACTAACTTCAAAGCTCGGGCAAGGTTAGTAGGTAAGGCAGAAGTAACCCCTGAGAGAGGGGATGGTCTGGGGAGAGAGAGGAACATGGGGCAGGTCAGACAGGAAGCAGATGGGAGGAGGAGGTGAGAGGCAGGAGTTTAAGATAATGCTTAACAGAAGCAGAGGAGGGTGAGAGAAGTATGGAAGATGGAAGGAGGTTCCATAGTGAGGCCAAACAGTAGGAGAGGGTAGACCGCTCTGCAGAAAGTCGTGAGGGGTGTAGGGATGGAGAAGGAGAGATCCCTGGAGCCAAGGGAATAGGAGGCACATGGCAAGGGAGAAATCAGTGAGGACAGGTATGAGGGCAGGGTCTCAAACCAGGCTTTGGAGAGGACAGATACACAGTGGTGCATGCGATGGGAGGGAAGGGGGAGGAGTAGGGTGTGCAATGATGGGTGTAGTGGGTGCGTCCGTGGTAAAATGACAGAAGGCATTACAGATGGTGTCCAGCCTGGTGAGGGAAGAGGAGGGAGCAAAACCATAAACCACATCTGCATAATCAAAAACTGGCAGCACCATTTTGGTAACTAGCTCCCTGTGGAAAGGTAGGGACAGACGATACTTCAACCCGTAACACAAAGAACCAGAAACAGAATTTGATAACAGGTAAGGACTACTTGGCCAACCCAGTTTGCCCATTTTCCCTTCCAATACTGTCACTGCAGACCCTACTTGATCTCCGTCTCTCTTTCCACTTACTTTCTATTACATAGAAACATAGACTTTGATGGCAGATAAGGACTGCTTGGCCCACCCAGTCTGCCCATTTTCCTACCTATTGGATAAGCTGAAGATTCAAGTTTACCAACAGCTTACTTCCTCCTACCACCCCCGTAAAACTGCCTTATATCTGTCTCATGCATTCTTGAATTCCACCACTGTTTTTGACCCTACAACCTCCTTAAGAAGGCAGTTACATGCATCCACAATCCTCTCCATGAAAAAATACTTTCTAACATTACCTCTGCGCCGTCTCCCCTCTATCTTCAAATTGTGCCCCCTTATTCTTGCACATCTCGTTTTCTGAAAGATGCTACCCTCTTGGACTTTGTTAATTCCCTTGAGGTACTTGAAAGTTTCTATCATGTCCCCCCTCTCCCTGCTTTCCTCCAGGGTATACATATTAAGCTGCTTTAATCTCTCTTTATATGTCTTCTGGGGCAGACCTTGCACCATTTTGGTTGCCCTCCTCTGAACGGCCTCTACTCTGTCTATGTCTTTGTGGAGATGGGGTCTCCAGAACTGCATGCAGTACTCCAGATGGGGTCTCATCAACTGTCTGTACAGAAGGATAACAACTTCCTGTTTTGTACTGGTGATGCCTTTCCTTATGCATCCAGTATTCCCCCCCCCAGCCCTCCTTACTGCCTTCTCACATTGCTTGCCCACCTTTAGGTCATCTGATATAATTATTTCCAGGTCCCTTTTGATTTTGTTGTTGTTAGTATCTCACCCCCCATAGTGTACCTTCCCCTAGGTTTTTGTTTCCCAGGTGCATTACCTTGCACTTCTTTGCATTGAATGTGAGCTACCATACATCTGTCCATTCCTCCAACCTTGCCAAGTCTCCTTTTATCCTTTCCACACCACTTTGTGTATCAACCTTGTTGCAGATCTCTGTGTCGTCTAAAAAAGAGATATACTTTTCCTTCCAGGTGCTCTCCAGTGTAACTTATAAAGACATTAAAGAGGACCAGTCCCAGTACCGAACCCTGCGGTACCCCACCAATTACTCTCCTTTCTTCTCTGTGGACTCTGTTTACTATTACTCTTTGCATCCTGTTGTCCAGCCATTTTTTTTTATCCAGGCTACCACCTTGGTACCCACTCCAAGGCTGGCTAACATGTATATTAATCTTTTGTGTGGGACTGTCTCAAATGCCTTCCTAAAATCTAGGTAGGCCAGATCCAGAGCCCCTCCCTGGTCTACTGCTTTGGTCACACAGTCAAAGAAATCTATTAGAGTCATCTGACATGATGTTCCCACTGTGAATCCATGCTGTCATGAGTCCTGTGCCCCACTGGCAACTAGGTACTCAACAATTCTTTCCTTCAGAAGTGATTCCATCATTTTTACCTACCACTGAGGTCAAAATAACTGGTCTGTAGTTTCCTGCCTTTGCCCTGCTCCCACTTTTGTGAAGTGGAATCACATCCACACTTCTCCAGTCCTCAGGTACCACCCCATCCTCTCATGAGTTGTTAGAGTAGCCAGTGGTGTCACTAGTTCCACCCTTAGTTCTTGTACCTGCCCCTGCCATGTCCCTCCTTAATTCCCTCCTCTAAACCCTGGACAAACCCTTCCCCCCTACCCTCAGCGTCATTATACCCTGTGAACATGCACCCCCCAAATCTCTAGCCCTTCTCCTCTCCCTTCCCCCTAATTGCACCCCCTTTACTGGCCTCCCTTGATCTCTCACAGAATGTAAAGGACCCTGAATGCTCTCCATGGGTCCCTCTCCTGCCACCCAAGAGGCTTGTATCTCTCATTTACTCCCTTCCCCCACCATCTTAAAGGGGTCTCTCTGGGACACTGCCTTATCCCCTTCTCTTTAGTTCCCCCAGTCCCCCTGCAGGGTTCCTCGCATCCTTAAGGGGTCTCCAGGGGCATAGCACTTACCCTTCCCCACCTCACCCCTCTGTCTCCTTCCCCCTCTTTTCTTTCATGTAAGCACTTGTTTACTTATTACCTTGGCAATTATTGTTTACTCTTTCTACCTGTTATGTGCAACACTGTTGTAACACTGTTTGTAACACCTGCCTTATAACTGTATGTTAATGTTGATCTTGTAACTTGAATGTTGAATGACTCATTCCAGTTGTATTCCTTTCTCCCAGGTCACACCGGGAGATAAGCGGCTTGTTGCTCAGTGTGACTTCCCGATGAAACATTTCAGTAAATAAATATTGTAGATTCTGGTGTTATTTACAAAGAGGCAGACCTTCCCTTTCATCTCATCTGCAATGTCACCTATAAAGACATTTAAGAGAACCAATCCCAGTGCTGAACTCTGAGGCAACCCATTGGTCACCCTCCCTTTTTACAGAGTGAACTCCATATACAACCCCCCTCTCATGCCTATTGCTTAACCAGTGTCTTACATCATTTTCCACCTTTGGACCATCCCTTAAGTTGCCCATCTTTATTTTGAGTTGCCTACAGTATGTGAAATGGTATTGAAAACCTTTCCGAAATCTAGGTAGACCAAATCCACCACTCCACACTGATCTGTTTCCTGGTCACCCATTCAAAGAAATCTATCTGATTTGTTTGACATAACCCCAGGGTCCTTAAAGAACTAAGAGAGGTGGTGGCTGAAGCTCTGGCTATCCTGTTTAGCTGATCACTGGAAACAGGGGAGGTACCCAAAGACTGGAGGACAGCAGATGTAGTCCCCTTATACAAAAGCGGGAACAAAGAGGAAGCAGGGAACTACAGACCAGTCAGCCTCTCCTCGGTAGTGGGGAAGATCATGGAAGCACTACTGAAGGAGAGATTGGTGGAACATCTGGTTGTCAATGGACTACAGGACTCAAGGCATCATGGTTTCATCAGGGGAAGGTCATGTCAGACCAACCTTGTTGAATTTTTTGACTGGGAGGTGGATCCGGGGAGGGCAGTGGACATGGCCTATCTGGACTTAAGCAAGGCCTTTGACACTGTGCCACATAGAAGACTATTACACAAGCTGGGGAATAAGGGTGTGGGCAGGACAGTAGTGTGGTGGGTAGGTAACTGGCTGGGTGGCAGGACACAGAGGGTGGTGGTAAACGGCTGTCACCCCACGGAGGGAAGAGTGACCAGTGGGTACCACAGGGATCAGTGCTGGGACCGGTCCTATTCAACATCTTCATCAGTGACATTGCACAGGACCTAAAAGGCAGAATTTCACTGTTCACTGATGAGACAAAGCTCTGTAACAGAGTAATCACACCGGAGGGTGTATACAGAATGAGAAGGGACCTACAGAAACTTGAAGAATGGCCAGGGGTTTGGCAGTTGAAATTCAATGCAAAGAAGTGCAAGATAATACATATGGGGCACAAAAACCCTGGCACAATGTATCAGTTTGGGGGGTGAGGATATAGCATACACCAAGCAGGAAAGGGATCTTGGGGTTAACATCTCTGATGATCTCAAGGTAGGGAAACAGTGTGATAAGACAGCAGGTAAAGCAAATAGGATGCTGGGATTTATAGGCAGGGGCATCACCAGCAGGAAAAGGGAGGTCATAATTCCGCTATACAAGACACTAGTGAGGCCCCACCTGGAATACAGTGTACAGTTCTGGAGACCATATCTACGTAAGGACATAGACAGGGTAGAGAAGGTTCAGAGGAGGGCAACAAAGATGGTGTGTGGATTGCATCACAAGCCCAATGACAGGTTGAAGGAACTGAACATGTACTCCCTGGAGGAGAGGAGGGAGAGAGGGGATATGATAGAGACATACAAGTATCTCACAGGGAGGAACAGGGTGCAGGAATACACTATTTTTAAGCAAAAAAGATGTTCCAGGACTAGAGGACATGGGATGAAGTTGGAGGGAGGACGATTCAGAGGAAACATGAGGAAGAATTTCTTCACAGAACATGTGGTGGACAAGTGGAACACCCTGCCAGAGCAAGTGGTGGGGGCTGAAACAATCACAGGATTTAAGAATGCATGGGATAGACATAAAGGAATTCTAGAGGTCAGGGATAGGGGGCAACCGACGTCTAGGAAAACATAAACTGAACTTACAAGCTCAATTGGGCAGACTGGGTGGGCCATAGGCCCTTATCTGCCAACACTGTCTATGTATCTATGTATAACATCTCCCTCTATGAATCCATGCTATATCAGGTCTTGTAACTAGGGTTGTCAGAACCCTCTGAAGTTCCGGGTTCTAGTTCTAGTCTAGAACTTTTGAAAAAGTTCTAGGGTTCTAATCTTTTTTAGAACTTTTTAGAACTCGAACCCTATTTTTTTATTGTGCTGCCAGTAACAAAGATAGTAATAAAATACATGTAAAGGAAAAACTGTTCAATATAAGGGGGAGAGAAATTATCATGTGTGACATTGATAGGAATACAACTAGGTTTATTTATGGTTTCTTCTGTTTGCTAAAGCCAGCAACTTAATACGTAACAGGCCCCACCCACCCACCCATATGTTAAAAGTTTTCCTGCTAGCAGCTGCATCATAGTTCCTAGTGAAAGAAAGAGGCACATTAGCTATTTATGTACTCAGTTATATATACTCATCGTCATGAATTATGAGAAAATAACTGATATTACCTAGTTTCAGCTATTTGCTGCTTTCTGTTTTAAATGAGTAAATCAAAAGTTGCTATGTTTAAAAGATAGCTTTTATAACAAAGTTAAGCCAAGTACTACAGCAGCAGCATGTGAAACTGTTGCAAAAACATATTATGTCATAACGTAGTCAGTCAAGACATTTGAATAAAAAATATGCCAGTCATTGTTGCTGGCAAAATGCATGCAATTTTCTAAGGTAATGCATACATATACCAACATTTTGTTGGCAAATTGAAGTAATACATACAACTTTCTAAGATGATGCATTTTGTAGCTGATACTTCAATAAAATCTGTATTTCAGTCACATAAATAAAAAAAGTGGTTTCCTCACCACATACTAAGGAACATTTAATGTAGCTGCAGCAGTTGGCATGTGATGTTTAAGGGACAGCATCTGTTAACCCCATTATGTATCAAATTATCACTACTTGTAAAGCAAAAACACTTTATGATACATCACATTCTGTGAAAACTGCTGATGCAGATTTTCTTTTATTTCTGATTCCTTTATTCTTTTTTTAAAGGGGACAGGACAATTGTGCTAGGTGGCAGCAGTTTGCAATGTATTTAATAAGAATATATATTATGTGTACAGTAGGTTCGGTCTGTCATCATTTTTCCTCACCATCCCCAGCTGATCACTAATCTGTAAATGAAAGAACTAAAACAACACCCACCTTTCACCCCATCACCCATTCCACTTTTCTTCCATCACCTCATCTGTGCAGCACCCATGCCACTCTTTACACCCATGTTAAAACCAACCCACAACCCTCACCCATGTACTAGCATCCATTTTTCGTTTATGGCTAACATTTCTGTATTTTAAAAAATAATAAACAGCTACCAGTTAGAACTCATTGTTTTGACCTCTTTAAAATTGAAAAATAGACCATCTCCTGTCCCAGCCCATACTGATGCACCACAAAGTCACACAAGGTAAATCCAAAAATATATCATTTGCACTTTAACTATAAATAATATGATACAGAAAGGATTGATGTGACAGTGTCCCTTTTATGCCAAATTTGGGCCTGTTCCCACTGATGTTAAAATTGCCCTGTATATAAAACTTGTTGACTTTAGTTTAGACCCTAGCTACAAAGCAGTTTGCCATGAAATGGTGAAAGTTTTGGGGGGCATATAGTCCAAGGTAGTAGATCGAGAAAGGAGAGAGACGACAACCAAAGTCATCACAGTCTGTAAAAGTTTCCTTTTGTGCAGAGAGACTCCATCCCACACAGTATTTACCAGCCACCACCATCTGAGTTGTCATCACCATCAACATCCACAACATCAATCACTTCAGGATCCGTTTGTATACTCTTGTAGGGATACGAAAATCTTGACTTATTAACTTTAATAAAAGTTAACGTGTGTACATTTTCTGGCAGCAACCTATTTCTGTGTCTGTCACAATATTGCCAGCTGTACTAAACATGCGTTCTGAAGAGACACTTGTTGCAGGACAACCAAGATATTTACAGGCTTCATCATACAGCTCTGTCCAAATTGACTTTTTGATCTCCAGTATTCAAAAGGCATGCATCAATAGGAATAGGCAGTTCTTGCAGGTAACTGTCTACCATGTTGGACAGAGACCACTCAGAAGAGGAATCAGCAGAAGCAGCTGGTATGGCAGCAATTTGGGAAAGGTTTTGCCACAGATTTAGCTTGCTACTAAGGGCTGAAGAAGTGGCAGTTGTGGAACAACTACTGTTAATGTTTGGTGACTTTTCCAGTTCTGTATCCCTTGTGAAGATGAACCTGCATGTTGTGGTGATGACAACCTGAGGGTACTGTGCGTGTCTGTGTTTGACTCCTGTGAGTGCTGCAGCTCATCTAGCAACATACATTTGTACTGCTCTATATCATCTGTTTTGGAAGATGTATAGCCTTGAACCTGGGATCTAAGAGAGTTGCAAGGATGTAGTGTCTTGATTTCGTCATTGCAACTAATTTGTCATTGGTTTTGAAGCGTCGCTCATTCTCTTTACGAGATTCCCATGATACAGGCGACATGTTGTCTGGCTTCAGATCTGTCTTTTCTATTTGTAGATTTAGAACACTAAGATGATGTGAAATGAGCATTATGAGTGGGATAACCTGACTCACAGATGCACCTTCAGAAGACATGTCCCTTGTAGCTGTCTCAAAGGAGCTAGGATACAGCACACTGTCTCCATTAATTTCCACTGCAGCACAGACAGCATAATGCCATCTCCAATAATGTAACTGGAGCAGTACTCATGTACAGCTTGCTTTGCTCCAAGAGCGCTCAGCATATGAAGCGTTGAGTTCCAACGAGTGGAAACATTTTGAATCAGCTTTTGCTGGGGCAGCTTGTGTTTTTTGCAGTTCGACAATGTCCGTGATAGCCTTGGTTGAATGAAAAGTGAGTCACAATTTTTTGCAAACAGCAATCATACCATCCACTTGTGTTTCGTGCTGAGAAATCCGTGACAATTAAGTGTAAGCAATGTGCAAAGCAAGAAGCATGCAGAAATCCTCCATCCTGTACTGGTTTTTAAGATGTTGGCTCCATTGTCACTTACTATGAAGCCACATTTTTAGACCGTGAGAATAAACCCATTCGTCAAGGAGGTCATTTAGTTCCTGCAAGATGTTTGCAGCAGTATGACTTTGCTCAAATTCTTTATATGCAGCAGCGCCATCTTTGGGGTGTCTTTTGTTTTGAAGAAGCACAAGAAAATGTGACCCAATGAGCGTAAGGGACATGTAATCTATGTTTTGAGTGCTGGTCCACATATCTGTTGTGACATGAATAACCCCACCTCTGCAGTTTTAAGTGCAAGCATCACTGTCGCTTTAAAGCCTGATAAATGTTTGGTATTTCACACATAGGAAAAGTACCTTCGATGAGGAACATTGTAATGAGGTTCTGCTAATGTCATGAGCTCCCTAAAATCCTCATGATCTACCAAAGAGTATGGGAGAAGGTCTGCCAACAGTTCACCAACTGGGTGATTAAGATGAAGGGTCTTTGGATGATTTCTAGTAAAGGTATTCTTCCTTTCAAATGCCTGAGACAGTGTTGAGCTGTTTGCAACATGTCCCTGCTGGTTTATTATACACCGTGCTCGATGGGCAGATGGACGCAGAGATGGTGGACTAGGACTTATACATCAGTGCCATCACTGGATGTGCAACTGGTACTAATGGTGCTGGCATTGGTGGTTACAGTGATCCTAGGGCTGGCAGTGGTTCTGCCCGCATCAAGTCTCAGACAATTCAGTATCATTTCAGACTCCTGACCCTTCTCACGCAAGGGTCTGGAAGATGGAGGACATGGGTTTTGGATGATCAAGCAAAACCGAATGCTTTTTCAGATGGCGTTTAAGAGCTGTAGTACCAAGGCATGACACAACTTTACCACGGCTTACACTCTGTTTACATAGGGAACAAATTGCTCTGCATGAATCAGTTTTACTGACAGAGAAATAATCCACACCACAGATGTGACAGATTTTGTTCGAGTGCTGGGAAGATAGCTAAAGACTGTTTGTGTCTTTTCACCTGTCCTAACAGAACCTGGGACATGCTCCTGGTGCTAGAAGAGGGGCAGAAGACTCGATGGATTTTCATTGTTGGCCAACACAGAAGTGGTGGATTCAATGGATATGTCCTTTTCATTGCCAACAGTGCTGGATGTATTTGCAAGTGCACTACCTGATTCATTGTCAGCAGACTTGCTCATTTCACTTTGTTGAGGAAGTAATGATTTGTCACGAGACACAACAGTGTCGGACTGAGACAAAGAGCTACTGTCTGAGTCAGAGAGGGACTCGCTGTCACTTGCATTGATGCTGCTAGTCACAGGATCTTAACAGCATGAATGGTACCTTATGGTGCCTCTCCGTAGACCCCAGCAGCTGTACAGGTTTTTTTAAAGGCCCCTTACCACACTTCACTGTTGCTTTTGCTGTTTGTTGAATTTTTATCACGTGAAACATTTTGGTTATTTCTGTTAGCACCAGGATTACCACTACCACCAACACCTGCTCCAACACCAGCACTAGATGCTTCATCTATGTTGCTGTCAGCCATAACAGACAGTAAGTACCAGTACTACCAGTATACTGTGGTGAACACACCCACACCCAAACAATTCCTGTGTAAAGCAATGTGATTCTGATCGCTGGCTACAACGCCCAAAATTTTATTTTGTATTGTGGACACTGTGGATACCGTGGACTGAAAGTAATTGAAGAATATGACAGTTTGCAACTAAAGGATCCCAGGTTCATGGCTTACAGAATGATTGGGCTGCTGGGCAGGCATACACATAGCAATCAAGGGGTGTACAGCAGCAGGGTGATGGGCTGACCACAGGAGATGGAGTCACATGCGCAACCCAGGGAATGAGAATTATATTTCACGTTTCTGTCATGTAAGGTTAATGCCACCACACAACTGGCCACTGGCTTCTCTCTGTAACACACACTGGGTAGGGTACAGTGCAGTCAAGGGGCACAGCAGCAGGGTGATGGGCTGACCACAGGAGACGGAGTCACATACGCAACCCAGGGAATGAGAATTATATTTCTACGTTTCTGTCATGTAAGGTTAATGCCACCACACAACTGGCCACTGGGCTTCTCTCTGTAACACACACTGGGTAGGGTACAGTGCAGTCAAGGGGCACACAGCAGCAGGGTGATGGGCTGACCACAGGAGACTGAGTCACATACGCAACCCAGGGAATGAGAATTATATTTCTACGTTTCTGTCATGTAAGGTTAATGCCACCACACAACTGGCCACTGGGATTCTCTCTGTAACACACACTGGGTAGGGTACAGTGCAGTCAAGGGGCACACAGCAGCAGGGTGATGGGCTGACCACAGGAGACGGAGTCACATACGCAACCTAGGAATGAGAATTATATTTTGCCATTTCTGTCATGGGAAGGTTAATGCCACCACACAACTGGCCACTGGGCTTCTTCTGTAACACACACTGGGTAGGGGTACAGTGCAGTCAAGGGGCACACAGCAGCAGGGTGATGGGCTGACCACAGGAGATGGAGTCACATACGCAACCCAGGGAATGAGAATTATATTTCTACGTTTCTGTCATGTAAGGTTAATGCCACCACACAACTGGCCACTGGGCTTCTCTCTGTAACACACGCTGGGTAGGGTACAGTGCAGTCAAGGGGCACACAGCAGCAGGATGATGGGCTGACCACAGGAGACGGAGTCACATACGCAACCCAGGGAATGAGAATTATATTTTTACATTTCTGTCATGTAAGGTTAATGCCACCACACAACTGGCCACTGGGCTTCTCTCTGTAACACACACTGGGTAGGGTACAGTGCAGTCAAGGGGCACACAGCAGCAGGGTGATGGGCTGACCACAGGAGACGGAGTCACATACGAACCCATGGAATGAGAATTATATTTCGACAATTCTGTCATGTAAGGTTAATGCCACCACACAACTGGCCACTGGGCTTCTCTCGTAACACACACTGGGTAGGGTACAGTGCAGTCAAGGGGCACACAGCAGCAGGTGATGGGCTGACCACAGGAGACGGAGTCACATACGCAACCCAGGGAATGAGAATTATATTTCTATGTTTCAGTCATGTAAGGTTAATGCCACCGCACAACTGGCCACTGGGCTTCTCTCTGTAACACACACTGGGTAGGGTACAGTGCAGTCAGGGGGCACACAGCAGCAGGGTAATGGGCTGACCACAGGAGACGGAGTCACATACGCAATCCAGGGAATGAGAATTATATTTCTACATTTCTGTCATGTAAGGTTAATGCCACCACACAACTGGCCACTGAGCTTCTCTCTGTAACACACACTGGGTAGGGTACAGTGCAGTCAAGGGCACACAGCAGCAGGGTGATGGCTGACCACAGGAGACGGAGTCACATACGAACCCAGGAATGAGAATTATATTTCTATGTTTCTCATGTTAAGGTTAATGCCACCACACAACTGGCCACTGGGCTTCTCTCTGTAACACACACTGGGTAGGGTACAGTGCAGTCAAAGGGCATACAGCAGCAGGGTGATGGGCTGACCACAGGAGACGGAGTCACATACATAACCAACAACTCAGGGAATGAGAATTATATTTCTACGTTTCTGTCATGTAAGGTTAATGCCACCACACAACTAGCCACTGGGCTTCTCTCTGTAACACACACACTGGGTAGGGTACAGTGCAGTCAAGTAACACACAGCAGCAGGGTGATGGGCTGACCACAGGAGACGGAGTCACATACACATACACAACCAAGGGAATGAGAATTATATTTCTACATTTCTGTCATGTAAGGTTAATGCCACCACACAACTGGCCACTGGGCTTCTCTCTGTAACACACACTGGGTAGGGTACAGTGCGGTCAAGGGGCACACACTGGGCTTCTCTGTGACACACACACACTACACTGGGAAGGGTTCAGAATGATTTATTTGCCTTTTTTTTGCCCCCCTTGTATGCTTGTTGCTGGCAGCTGCTGAGTGTGCAGTGTGCACCACTGACTGAGCAGTGCTGCAGTTTCAAATAATCACATTTGACAAAGGTTCTTCACTTCTTCTTTTTTTTTTATTCTCTCTCCGAGTCCTCCTGAGTCCTCCTCCAGTCCTGATATTGATTGATCTCGGTCTCGATCCCTCCCTATTCCCCAGTCCCTTCCCAATTCTTGATTAATCCCTCCACCTGTCCTGAACCTCCCCCTAGTCTCACTCCCACCCGATTCTGAGCTTTTTTCAGCCTTTCTCTTGATCTCGGTCTCACAGGAAAATGGATGATGGAAGTGGCCACTGGACAAGAGTAGCGGTACGCTAACCGCTAACGCTACAGTTTAGCTAGTTGCTGCTGCCTCGGCTCCGATCCTCTGCAAATGGCGCTCCTCCTCGGCACATCTCCTAAATACCCCACAGATCCAGCGGCTCGCGCTGCACTCGACCCCACAGCCCGTACACTGAGTGCGCAAGTGCAAACAGACAACGTCTCGCGTCTCGCGGTGATTCGAACCCTTTTGCGAACCGTTTAGTGTTCGAGTTCTAAGTTAGAACTCGAACACCAGGGTTCAAGGAGGGTTCGAATCTTTACCGAACTAGTTCTGACAACCCTACTTGTAACCCACTGGATTCAAGGTACTCCACAATCCTTTTCTTATCAGTGTTTCCATTAAAATTTTCCACCACTTATATCAGACTGACTGGCCTACAGTTGCCAGCCTCCTCCTAGCTGCTAGTATTAGGAAGTGGGACTGCATCTGCCCTCCTTCAGTCCTGTTTTCAATGAGATGCTAAACAGGACTGCCAATGATGCAGCTGGAGCCTTCTTCACCTCCCTCAGTATCCTTGCACGTACCCTTGTCTGGTCTCACTACTTTGTCTACATTCAGATTTGCAAGTACTGTACTGTAGCTTCAGGACTCTCTCCTCTGGAAAAGGACTTTTGTATACCTCCCTCCTTCCTTCCAACGTGCCTGTCGCTTTTGTGTGGTCCTTCTTCTCCTTCCTCTGTGAACACTGAACAAAGATATTTGGTTAGGACATTTGCCTTTTTCTGGTCCTCTTTTGAACAGTGCCCCCCTCTCCTTCTTCACATTACAATCCCTCTCCTGACCTTCCTCTTTTTAAGTTATAGACCTAAAAGTGTATTGGCCCCTTTCGTTACCCCCTGAGCTATCCTCTCCTCTCCACCTTAGTGCTCACTACTGCTTCCTGTGTTTCCTCTGTTTCTCCTGATAAACCTCCCTTTCCTCCTCCCTCAGCATCTCCTTATAATCTCTGAATGCTACCCTTTACCTTTTCAGAGCCACAGCTGTTTCTTTTCCCTCTTGCTTATGCTGACTTGCTTGGTGCAGAGGTTTGCTGCCTTCACTGTGCCCTATTTTTGCTTCACCCACTGTTCCTTCATCCCACCCAGGTTATCTCCTTTGCTAGCTCATCCCTGTGACATTCACTCATTTTTTTAAAATAAGTAGAAATTAATGGAGATTTTTTTTTATCTGAACTCTATTTCTTCTCCTACCTGCGGAGAAGTCCCAGCAATCATCCGGCCGCCGGCTCCTGCACCCCCAGACCAGGTCTGGCGTGAGGATTTATATGCCCAACCCCACAGGCTGGCTAGTAAGCAGGATCCCGCCCATGGGGACCTGTAGCACAGACACATGGAGGATGCGCCTCTCGTGTCCGGTGGTGCAGGGTGTGGCCATCAGCCACCACAATTGCCCCACAATTTTCCACCATTATTTACCCCTTAGAGCTGGACATAGATACATACATACATAGACAGTGTTGGCAGATAAGGGCCTATGTCCCACCCAGTCTGCTCATTTGAGCTTGTAAGTTTACTTTATGTTTTCCTAGAAGTCTGTTGCCCCTTAACCCTGACCTCCAAAATTCCTTTATGTCTATCCAATGTATTCTTAAATCCCGTGATTGTTTCAGCCCCCGCCATTTCCTCTGGCAGGGTGTTTCACTTGTCCACCACCCGTTCGGTGAAGAAATTCTTCCTCACGCTTCCTCTAAATTGTCCTTCATAGAAACATAGAATTTGACGGCAGATAAGGACCGCTTGGCCCACCCAGTCTGCCCATTTCCCTACCTACTGGATAAGCTGCAGATCCTAGTTAACCAGCAGCCTACTTCTTCCTAGCCCCACCCCCTAGAATTGCCTTATGACTGTCGCATGCATGCTGAATTCCACCACTGATTTTGACTCCAGACCTCCTCCGGAAGGCCGTTCCATGCATCCACAGCCCTCTCTGAGAAAAAAATACTTCCTAAATTACCTTGAGACACTCCCCCATCTTCAAATTGTGCCCTCTTGTTCTTGCACACCTCTTTTTTGAAGATGCTGCCCTCTTGGACTTTGTTGATTCCATGGAGTGCTTGAGCGTTTTCTATCATGTCCCCCTCTCCTCCTTTCTCGAAGGCTATACATATTAAGCTCCTTTCGCCTCTTCATACATCTTCCGCAGACCTGCACCATTTTAGTTGCTCTCTCTGGACAGCTTCCATCCTGTCTATGTCTTTGGAGATTGGGTCTCAGAACTGCACACAGTACTCCAGATGGGGTCTCACCAGCTGTCTGTACAGAGGGATAATAACTTACTGTTTTCTACTGGTGATGCCTCTCCCTATGCATCCCAGTATCCCCCCAGCCCTCCTTTCTGCCTCTCACATTGCTTGCCCACATTTAGGTCATCTGATATGACTACCCCCAGGTCCCTTTCCATTTTTGTTGTTGTTAGTATCTCACCCCCCATTGTGTACTCTTCCCCTGGGTTTTTGTTTCCCAGATGCAGGTCCTTCCTCCAACTTCATCCCATGCCCTCTAGTCCTGGAACATCTTTTTCGCTTAAAAATAGTGTATTTCTGCACTCTGTTCCTCCCTGTAAGATACTTGTATGTCTCTATCATATCCCCTCTCCTCTTCTCCAGGGAGTACATATTCAGTTTCTTCAACCTGTCTTCATAGGACCTATGATGCAATCCATGTACCATCTTTGTTGCCCTCCTCTGAACTTCTCTACCCTGTTTATGTCTTTGTGTAGGTAAGGTCTTCAGAACTGTACACTGTGCTCCAGGTTGGGCCTCACTAGTGTCTTCTATAGTGGAATTATGACCTCCCTTTTCCTGCTGGTGATGCCCCTGCCCATGCATCCCAGCATTCTATTTGTGTTACCTGCTGTCTTGTCACACTGTTTCCCTACCTTGAGGTCATAAGAGATGATAACCCCAAGAACCCTCTCCTGCTTAGTACATGCTTTATCCTCACCCCCCAACTGATATGTTGTGCCAGGGTTTTTGTGTCCCATATGCATTATCTTGCACTTCTTTGCATTGAATTTCAACTGCCAAACCCCTGACCATTCTTCAAGTTTCTGCAGGTCCCTTCTCATTCTGTCTACACCCTCTGGTGTGTCTACTCTGTTACAGAGCATTGTGTCATCAGCGAACAGGAAAATTCTGCCTTTTAGGTCCTGCACAATGTCACTGATGAAGATGTTGAATAGGACTGGTCCCAGCACTGATCCCTGTGGTATCCCACTGGTCACTCTTCCCTCTGTGGAGATACAGCCATTTACCACCACCCTCTGTGTCCTGCCACCCAGCCAGTTATCAACCCACTGCAATGCTGTCCTGCCCACACCCACATTCCCCAGTTTGTGAATTAGTCTTCTGTGTGTGGCACAGTGTCAAAGGCCTGGCTGAAGTCCAGATAGACCATGTCCTCTGCCCTCCCTGATCCACCTCCCTTTTCACCCAGTCGAAAAATTAAACAAGATTGGTCTGACATGACCTCCTCCTGGTGAAACCATGCTGCCTTGGATCCTGTAGTCCACTGACAACCAGATGTTCCACCAATCTCTCCTTCAGTAGTGCTTCCATGATCTTCTTCACTACCGAGTTGAGGCTGACTGGTCTGTAGTTCCCCGCTTCCTCTTTGTTCAAACTTTTATATAAGGGGACTACATCTGGTATCCTCCAGTCTTTGGATACCTCCCCTATTTCCAGTGTAACAGGGTAGTCAGAGGTTCAGCCACCACCTCTCTTAGTTCTTTATGGACCCTGGGGGTGCACCCCATCTGGCCACATTGCTTTATCAACTCTTATTACTTCCAGTTCCTTCAGGACCCTTTCTCACGTAAAGGGACTTGTGTCCATTTCTGCACCATTCTCACCCCTTGTACTCCCTTCAGACCCATTACCCTCCTCTTCCTCAGTAATGACTGAGCAGAAATGCCTGTTCAGTTGGTGCAATGGCATCAGTTCACAGTCATGTGGACACCTGCCGTGCTCCAACCCTAGATGGTGCACGCAACCTGCAGTGCATCTGGCCTCCCCGGTTACTACTGCAGAGCAACACAGCTCAGTCCGCCCACCACAGAGGGAGGAGAGCAGTCATGGGACACTCAATCTTCCCTTTCCTCTGGCAACCCCAGGCAGCCTGAGTCCATTCCCAAACCTGGGTCACTGGTGTGGAGTGAGATATGGTGTCCAACGTCTCAACCCTCAGTGCCAGCAGGCTGGCTAATGGAGAAGACTGATTTAGGGAGGATAGAAATGTTACTTACAGTACTTACCATAACTGGAGATTTTCCTGAACATCTTCCCCTTTGATTGCACTTTGACTAACATCCTTCTCTCCCAGAGTCACGGACTGTGGGCAAATTACCCTGTAGAGTTTACCACTGGTGTTATTATTTTATTTTTTTTGCATGAATACCTCCTCCCAGTTATTCCCCCTTCTGTGGGTTCTGTAAAAAGGAAAAAAAAAACTAGGCTGGGACTCACAGTCATCATTTCCAGCCCAACCCAAAAATTATCCTAAAAACAAACAAATCAGGTGAGGATCCTGTGCCAGGACCCCCAGAACAAGCCCCCCTCAAAATTCCCCACTTTCTATAACTTATTTTTCCTGCCTGCGATATATCCCTTCTATCTAGGTATATCACTTTTAGTTCCAAAGTGCAGCCTGTACCCACTGTGTCCAGTTCAAACTCCACCTGTCAGTAGCTCAGTGTAGGATATATCCCCTCTATCCAGGTATATCACTTTTAGTTTCTAAATGCAGCCTGTACCCACTGTGTCCAGTTCAAATTCCACCTGTCAGTAGCTCAATGTAGGATATATCCCCTCTATCCAGGTATATCACTTTTAGTTTCTAAATGCAGCCTGTACCCACTGTGTCCAGTTCAAATTCCACCTGTCAGTAGCTCTATCAGGGATAAATCCCCTCTATCCAGGTATAGCACTTTTAGTTCCTAAATTTAGCCTGTACCCACTGTGTCCAGTTCCAACTCCACTTGTCAGTAGCTCTATCTGCGGATATATCCCCTCTGTCCCAGAATATCACTTTTAGTTCCTCAATGCAGCCTGTACCCACTGTGTCCAGTTCAAACTCCGCCTGTCAATAGCTCTATGTAGGATATATCCCCTCTATCTAGGTATATCACTTTTAGTTCCTAACTGCAGCCTGTACCAACTGTGTCCAGTTCAAACTCCATTTATCAGTAGCTCTATCTGTGGATATATCCCCTCTATCCAGGTATATCACTTTTAGTTCCAAAATGCAGCCTGTACCCACTATGTCCAGTTCAAATTCCACCCATCAGTAGCTCTATCAGTGATAAATCCCCTCTATCCAGGTATAGCACTTTTAGTTCTTAAATGCAGCCTGTACCCACTGTGCCCAGTTCCAACTCCATTTGTCAGTAGCTCTATCTGCAGATAAATCCCCTCTATCCAGGTATAGCACTTTTAGTTCCTAAATGCAGCCTGTACCCACTGTGTCTAGTTCCAACTCCATTTGTCAGTAGCTCTATCTGCAGATAAATCCCATCTATCCAGGAATATCACTTTTAGTTCTTAACTGCAGCATGTACCCACTGTGTCCAGTTCGAACTCCACTTGTCAATAGCTCTATCAGGGATAAATCCCCTCTATCCATGTATATCACTTTTAGTTCCTAACTGCAGCCTGTACGCACTCTGTCCAGTTCCTACTCCACTTGTCAGTAGCTCTATCTGCAGATAAATCTCCTCTATCCAGGTATATCACTTTTACTTCCTAACTGCAGCCTGTACCCACTGTGTCCCATTCCAACTCCACTTGTCAGTAGCTCTATCAGGGATAAATCCCCTCTATCTAGGTATATCACTTTTAGTTCCAAAGTGCAGCCTGTACCCACTGTGTCCAGTTCCAACTCCACTTGTCAGTAGCTCTATCAGGGATAAATCCCCTCTATCTAGGTATATCACTTTTAGTTCCAAAGTGCAGCCTGTACCCACTGTGTTCAGTTCCAACTCCACTTGTCAGTAACTCTATCTGCGGATATATCCCCCCTATCCAGGAATATCACTTTTAGTTTCAAAATGCAGCCTGTACCCACTAGGTCCAGTTCAAATTCCACCTGTCAGTAGCTCTATTAGGGATAAATCCCCTCTATCCAGGTATAGCACTTTTAGTTCCTAAACGCAGCCTGTACCCACTGTGTCCAGTTCCAACTCCACTTGTCAGTAGCTCTATTGGGGATAAATCCCCTCTATCCAGGTATATCACTTTTAGTTCCAAAATGCAGCCTGTACCCACTATGTCCAGTTCAAATTCCACCCGTCAGTAGCTCTATCAGTGATAAATCCTCTCTATCCAGGTATAGCACTTTTAGTTCCTAAATGCAGCCTGTACCCACTGTGTCCAGTTCCAGCTCCACCTGTCAGTAGCTCTATCTGCGGATAAATTCCCTCTATCCAGGTATATCACTTCCAGTTCCTAACTGCAGCCTGTACCCACTGTGTCCAGTTCAAACTCCATTTGTCATTAACTCTATCTGTGGATATATCCCCTCTATCCAGGTATATCATTTTTAGTTCCAAAATGCAGCCTGTACCCACTATGTCCAGTTCAAATTCCCCCCGTCAGTAGCTCTATCAGCGATAAATCCCCTCTATCCAGGTATATCACTTTTAGTTTCTAAATGCAGCCTGTACCCACTGTGTCCTGTTTAGACTCCACCTGTCAGTAGCTCAATGTAGGATATATCCCCTCTATCCAGGTATATCACTTTTAGTTCCTAAATGCAGCCTGTACCCACTGTGTCCAGTTCAAACTCCACCTGTCAGTAGCTCTATCAGGGATAAATTCCCTCTATCAAGGTATATCACTTTTAGTTCCTAAATGCAGCCTGTACCCACTGTGTCCAGTTCCAACTCCACTTGTCAGTAGCTCTATCAGGGGTAAATCCCCTCTATCTAGGTATATCACTTTTAGTTCCAAAGTGCAGCCTGTACCCACTGTGTCCAGTTCCAACTCCACTTGTCAGTAGCTCTATCTGCGGATATATCCCCTCTATCCAGGAATATCACTTTTAGTTTCAAAATGCAGCCTGTACCCACTAGGTCAAATTCAAATTCCACCTGTCAGTAGCTCTATCAGGGATAAATCCCCTCTATCCAGGTATAGTACTTTTAGTTCCTAAACGCAGCCTGTACCCACTGTGTCCAGTTCCAACTCCACTTGTCAGTAGCTCTATCAGTGATAAATCCCCTCTATCCAGGTATATCACTTTTACTTTATAAATGCAGCCTGTACTCCCTGTGTCAAGTTCAAACTCCATTTGTCAGTAGCTCTATCTGTGGATAGGGAAAATTATGGAATCACTTCTGAAGGAAAGAATTGTCGAGTATCTAGAGGCCAGAGGGGCACAGGACCCTAGGCAGCATGGATTCATAGAGGGAAGGTCATGCCAGACAAATCTGATAGATTTCTTTGACTGGGTGACCAAAGTAGTAGATCAGGGAGGGGCTGTGGACATGGCCTACCTAGACTTTAGCAAGGCATTTGACACAGTCCCACGCAAAAGATTAATATTCAAGTTAGCCAGCCTGGGAGTGGGTCCCAAGATTATAGCCTGGGTAAAGAATTGGCTGGAGAATAGGACACAGAGAGTAATAGTAAATGGAGTCCACTCAGAAGAAAGGAGGGTTACTAGTTGGGTACCGCAGGGTTCAGTATTAGGACCGGTCCTCTTCAATGTCTTTATAGCTTACATTATGAAGGACTGGAAGGAAAAGTATGTCTCTTTGCAGATGACACTAAGATCTGCAACAGAGTTGATGCACAGGGTGGGGTGGAAAGGATAAGAAGGGACTTGGCAAGGTTAGAGGAATGGTCAAATGTATGGCAGCTTAGATTCAATGCTAAGAAGTGCAAGGTAATGCACCTGGGAAACAAAAACCCAGGGAAGAGTCACAATGGGGGTGAGATACTAACAACAGCAAAATGGAAAGGGACCTGGGGGTAGTCACATCAGATGACCTAAGGTGGGCAAGCAATGTGAGAGGGCAGCAAGGAGGGCTGGGGAGATACTGGGATCGTGGAGAGGCATCACCAGTAGAAAACAGGAAGTTATTATCCTCTGTACAGACAGCTGGTGAGACCCCATCTGAGTACTGTGTGCAGTTCTGGAGACCCAATCTCCACAAAGACATAGACAGGATGGAAGCTGTCAGAGGAGGGCAACTAAAATGGTGCAGGGTCTGCACCGGAAGACATATGAAGAGAGACTTAAGGAGCTTAATATGTATAGCCTCGAGGAAAGGAGGGAGAGGGGACATGATAGAAACTTTCAAGTACCTCAAGTGAATCAACAAAGTCCAAGAGGGTAGCATCTTTCAAAAAGAGGTGTGCAAGAACAAGAGGGCACAATTTGAAGATAGAGGGGGGCTCAGAGGTAATTTAAGGAAGTATTTTTTCACAGAGAGGGTTGTGGATGCATGGAACGGCCTTCCGGAGGAGGTTGTGGAGTCAAAATCAGTGGTGGAATTCAAGCATGCATGGGACAGTCATAAGGCAATTCTGGGGGGTGGGGATAAGAAGAAGTAGGCTGCTGGTTAACTAGGATCAGCAGCTTATCCAGTAGGTAGGGAAATGGGCAGACTGGGTGGGCCAAGCGGTCCTTATCTGCCGTCAAATTCTATGTTTCTATGTTTCTAAATCCCCTCTATCCAGGTATAGCACTTTTAGTTCCTAAATGCAGCCTGTACCCACTGTGTCCAGTTCAAGCTCCACCTGCCAGTGGCTGTTTCTTCGGATATATCCCTTCTATCCAGGTATATCACTTTTAGTTCCTAAATACAGCCTGTTCCCATTGTGTCCAGTTCAAACTCCACCTGTCAGTAGCCCTATGCAAGTATGGGTGTTTGGTATTGAATTGAATCTACATGATCTAGACGTTGTTGCAGGGTAAATTCCTGTTGCCTGTAAGAGGCAGGATAACCTTTTACTTACTTTTATCCTGGCTATGTCAGACAATCCTTTTACTTCATGTTTGACATGTTTTTTCCTTAAGAAATATTCTGGTTATCATATTCAGGAATCTCGGAGATAATTGCAGAGATGGTTTCATCTCTGTTCCTTTAGGGCTGAACAGCCTTGCAATGCCACATTCACTAGTTTGCTCCGTTCTCTCTTCGGGAAGGACGAGCACTTTGATTGGTGACATACTGATTGCTGATTGCTCTTCAGGATGGCAGACTAGGACCCATATGTCTATCTAGTGCCCTTTTTCCGTACATACCACAGACACAGCATATCCTACTTGATCTCTGGCTTCACCTCCCCTTTTGAATGTTAGGATTTCCCTATGTTTGTCCCATACAGTTTTGTATTTCCCCACTGACTTTGCCCACACCTCCTCTGCTGGAAGTCTGTACTATGCCTCCTCTACTCTTTCTGTAAAGAAGTACTTTCTAACATTACCCCTTAGTCAACCCTCTTCCAGTCTCATGTCATGCCCTCTTGTTCTAAAACATCTCCATATCTGAAAGATGGAACCTTCCTGTACCTTACTTATTCTGTATAGGTTCTTGAAGTCTTTATCATGTCTCCCATCTCTCTCCTCTTCTCCAGGATGTACATACTGAGCTCCTCCAGTCTCTTCTCTTACGTCCTTTGGTGCAGGCCCTGTATCTTTTTAGTTGCCCTTCTTTGAACTGGTAGCCTCCCAGTACAGTGATACCATTTACAGCAAAAACATCAATGTTTTCTCAGTAATAGTCCACTCAGGCACCCAGCACCCTGTTTCCCGGTTCCACACCCCCTCCCCAATCCAACTGTGACTCACAGTTGGAATCCTACAGATCAGGGTGGGGTGTGGGGGGCTCTAGGACTCTGAGTTGAAATGCGTTAGATCAGGAGGATAGGGGCAGAGCCCCTTACATGGGGTGTTCGGGATCTCTAGTCAGATTTATGCCAACTGCAGGTAGCAGTCAACATGAATCTGTCACTGTGATAATGGTCGACAACTTCATTGGTGAGCCGGCATCCTCTGAACTGCTTCTATCCTATGTTCATTTGGAGAAGTGGCCTCCAGAACTGGACATACTACACCAAGTGAGGTCTCACCAAGGACCAATAACTTCGGCACTGTTGGAGCCTGATATCTGTAAAGTAGCACACATAGCCTTTATGTAATGGTTATAGAGTGGAGATTTTTAAGTTGCAGGGGTTAACATTTTTATTATGTCAATACTTGCAAAATGTTGTGAAAACACTCAAAAATTATTTTGGAGACTTAATATTTGACGTGCATAGCCATTGTCAGTGTATCCTGGTGCCTAACACAACAGGATAAATGGTTGAGCAGTTTTAAATTTACAGTGGAAAACAAAACAAAAGGTTTTTGTTAGTAATATTTTCTCTCAAATATTTATGGTAGCATGTAGATTAAGAATCCATCATTCGTTTTGTGGAATTTATAATTCAAAATGCTTGTATCACTTCATTTGATTAGCTGTGCTGGGCTTTTTGCAGTCCCACTATTCCGCTCTGGGTGGATATTTTGCCCAAACCCTTCTCTCTCAGCATAGTCAGATTGACTCAGTAGAACTACTGATCCCACTGATATCATCTCTGTTCTTTACTGTGACAAACTGCCTTAAAATGAGAGTCACCTGCTCCTTTTCCTATCAACCTGTCTTGTTGGAATAGACAAAATTCTTCCTTCCTGGTGCTCCAGACATTGTCTTCTCCCACTGCATTGTTTTAAATACCTCTAGGTCCCAGATTTGCATGTACATTAGGCTCCCGGGATCATCAATTTACTGGGTGTGATCCTCATATATCCTGCTTTAAGGCTGGAATTGTTGATACTCTGTGCCTCCTTGCTCCACTTGGGGGGAAGAGGTCAACCAGAGGTGTGCTTCCAATCTCAGCTGTCCATTTCTTGGTGAAACTATTATTCTACATCCTGAACCCGGTGATCTCTTGCACTACCTGCCTCTTGTATCCTTATCTTTTAATCTGAATCCTCCAGATAAGGCTGAGGGGAATGATCAAATTCCACTTGTACGTAATATTCATGAAATTCAAAATTTTTCATAAAGACTCATGGAATTTGACTGTAAGTACAGATGTTAGTTTGCATTTTCTGGCAGAAAATAATAAAATTCAGACACACACACACACTCCTTTTAAGGTCTAAGAACTGGTCAAGTTTAATGGCATTGTAATCTCCAGTTTTAAAGTTTCAGGGTTTTATTAATTTGCAGTTTACATTCTTACAAAATCTAATTTTAAATTGAGAACTTTGACTACGGTACTTTTAATTCAGTTCCATTCAAAGCTGTAAATATGAACTTTGTCAAAAATGACCATTTGGTACAGTAGTTTAAATGTTTGAAATCTGGTTAAATTTTGATATGTTGTTTTAAAATTAGAAGGAAATAACATAAATTTTACTTTTGGTAACATGTTTAGCAGGCTATAACTCAGTCTCATGTGAAGCTAGAAATCTGAAATAGTGCGCATAAACAAATGCAGTGATAACTTGTATACCTGTAAAATTGTGTTGCATTTCAATGAATACTATCAAAAGTGTGCTAAAATAACAGAAATCCACATTTTAGCAAAAATGTTTATGTATATGTCCACCCCCTGAAGAATGAGACTTAAAATATGATGTTTGTACCAAGTTATATGTTCCTCTAAATTCTAGAACTGTGGAGAAATTTGGAAAATTAATCTTTCAATTAAAATGAAATAGCTGAAAATAAAATTTTGATTAAAAGGTTGGTCATCCATAACTCCACCCACTGTCAACCTACAATGCTGCAGTTTGGTACATTTTTGTGAGCTGTCACTAACTCCTGAATTTGGTGTCTGTCAGATGTGTACTTTCAAAATCAGAGCAACAAAACTGACATTTCAAATTTGTTGAACTTCCAAAGAATTTCTGTGCAGATTCTGCAAAATTCTATGGAACTGGAATGGTAATTCCATGGACACTCAGCGGGTGGAAATTTATATTCTGCACAGCTCTACCTGTAGATTAGACACTCAACTCATCATTATAGATCCAGACCAATCTAATGCCATACAAACCCAGCAAATGACCAGTAATATTAAGTACACCCTGTTACTGATTAGCTATGTGACCCAGCAGGCCATTCCAAGTATAATTTTAAGCCTTGATGCCCCAAAGGCTTTTGATAGTGTCTTGTGCAATCTTTAAACAGAATATTAACTACTTTTGCCTTCCCACCCCTGTTTCTGGCACTTATTCAAGGATTTTACACAGCCCCACTGGCCACAGCTAAAGTTAATGGTTCTCTTGTAATGGGATTCCTACTCCCTTGTGGCAGCTGTCAAAGATAAACTATCTTCCTATATGTTTTTGTCCTCTATAGTGAACCTTTGGCCTACTATATCTGACAAATGGACACAATCTCAGACCTCATGACAGGTGACCACAAGCACAGAGTACTATTGCTTCAGGTCAGGTACTACTGCTTCATACTAACACACTAATTGCCAGTAGATTAAGCCTTACTGTCTATTGAGTCTGTTTGAACCTCAGACCCCTAGTTGGGTACCGCGGCACTCCCATCTTGTGTTCCAGAAACCCCTATCATCCA
The DNA here is from genome assembly GCA_016271365.2 of Neoceratodus forsteri. Lineage (NCBI taxonomy): Eukaryota > Metazoa > Chordata > Ceratodontiformes > Ceratodontidae > Neoceratodus > Neoceratodus forsteri. The sequence goes on from CM057457.1 coordinate 498,005,568, forward strand.
TCCCCACCTCCCTAGGCCAGGCCATCATCTCCTACATCCACTTTCTGTGTCTGTCCCACCCTCTCTTGAAGCCCTCCACTGTGGATCTCTAAACCAGCTCAACAGGCAGTGCGTTCCAAGGATCTACCACCTTCTCAGTGAAAAAACTCCTCCTCTTCCCTCCCTCACCCTTCCACCGTTCAACTTCAAACCATGCCCTCTGGTGATTCCTCCCTGCTTTAGTCTAAAGATCCCCTCCATGTTTACCCTATTTATTTCCTTGAGGTACTTGAAGACCTCAGTCATGTCCCTCCATCTCTAGTCTTCTCCAATGAAAACAGACCAAGCTCCTCAAATCTATCCTCATACATCAAATCCCCTAGTCCTCGTATCATCTTAGTTGCCCTCATCTGTACCCTCTCTAGGAACTGTGTGCCCCTCATCAAGTGTGGTCTCCAGTACTGTACACAGTACTCAAGGTGTGGTCTAACTAGTTCATTGTACAGTGGCAGAATCACTTCCTTGCTCCTAGAGGTGACCCCCTTACGATGCATCCCAACATCCTGTTTGCTTTGCTAGTCGCTCTCCTGCACTGCTCAGAGTTATTCATACATGCATCCACCATGCCCCCTAGGTCTTTTTTTCCCCTGTTGAGGCCTCCAGCACCTCCCCTCCCAGGGTGTACCTGGGTTTCCCCACCCTAGATGTAACACCTTGCACTTGGTGATATTGAAATTAAATTTCCAGGTGTGAGCCCACCTTTCCTTGGTGTCCAGGTCCCATTGCAGGGCCAACCTCCCCTCTTCCCTATCAACTACTGCTCCCATCTTGGAGTCATCAATGAAGAGACTCATTTCACACCATATACCTTCCCTGATGTCCAATATGTATGCATTAAACAGAATCAGACCCAGGACCGAGCCCTGTGGTACCCCGCTACTGACCTCTCTAGGGTTCAAGAGCCCCCCACTGACTACTACTCTCTGAGTGCATCCAGCTAGACAGTTTTCAATCCATCTGACCATCAAAGGGCCTACTCCCAACCCCATCAGTTTTTCCACTAGACCGTTGTGGGGGGACAAAGTCAAACACCTTGCTGAAGTCCAAGAATAATGCATCCACAGACTTTCCCCCTGTCCAGTTCTGATGTTACCCATTCATAGAACTCCACAGGGTTGGTTTGACACAATCTACCTGCCACCAACCCATGTTGCTGACTATCCAGACCTCCCTCCTCTTCCAGGTACACCCCAAATTGTTCCTTTAGTATACTTTCCATTAATTTTCCCACCACCGATGTCAAACTGATGGGTCTTTAGTTAACTGGTACTTCCCTCAACCCCCCCCTTATGGATTGGCACCACATGTGCCTCTCGTCAATCCCTAGGTACCCTCCTTGTCTCAAGCGACCTATTGAAGAGCTCCATCAGTGGTGCAGCCAGTACATCTGCCTATTCCCATAGTACTCTCAGATGAATGCCATCCAGCCCAGGAGATTTATCTTTCTTTAGGGCCTTAAGGGCTAATCACACCCTTTCGGTGGAGATAGCATCATTTGTTCCCTCCACCTTTCTGGCCTTTTTATTCTTATTCTGATGTGACACCCCTTGGGTACCTCTCCCTCCCTCTTGCTCCATTTTTGTTGCTCCCCCCAATCCCACTCACTACCTCTTCTATCCCCATCATGCCTTGCTTTGTAAATATCCCATCCTCCTCCCTAGTGAACACAGAGGTGAAGTACTCATTTAATATCTCTGCCTGGTCCCTTTCTTCTTCCACCCATCTTCCTTCTGATCTCAATCTGCCAAGCTGGCCTTTAGTTTTTCTGCACTCTCCAATGTACCAGAAGAACCTCTTTTCTCATCCCTGTATCCCCTGTGCCAGCCACTGCTCTTTGCTGGACTTTGCCTCCCCCCACACCATCTGGGTGACTTTTCTAGATGCAAGATGGTACCTTTCCTTTCCTTATCTCCTCTCTTTGGTTTGTATTTTTGTAGGCAGCCTTCTTTTCTCTGACCGCTACCTGAACCTCACTGGATCACCAGCATGGTTTATGTGATCATGTTCCCTTATGCTTCACCGTAGCACAGGTCCTGACTGCCTCATGAAGTCCCCGTTTTATGGCCTCACTTCTCATTTCCACATCTGTCATTGTTGTAATCCCCTTCAAGTGATCCTTGAGCTTATTTCCCATACCCACAAAGTCTGCCCCCTGAAGTCCACTGCCAGTTTCCTAACTCTCTCCCCCTCTCTCATGCTTGTTGGGCTCAGAGGCAATGCTGGGTCACTCCCAGTTAGGGGATCCTCTACAACCAGGTCCCTTACCAGAACCCCATCTGCCAGAACCAAGTCCATGACATGCCCCTCCCTTGTGGGCTCCATCACGTGTTGTGTTAAGAACACATGCTGGAAGCTGTCCAGCAGCCTCTGCTCCATGGCCACCTTAGAGAACATGGTTCCCCAATTTGTATCTGGCATATTAAGGTCCCCCATCAACACCACGCCTTCCCCTTTTGTTCCACACTGGGCAATGATGTTGTCCAGCAAACCATCCTCCAGTACATCACCCATCCCGGGGAGTCTATATACTACACCCAGCTTGATCTTACCTCCTGCTGGGGTTCATAAAGTGACCCATAAGACCTCCACGTTTCCCTCTGCCACTTCTACCCTAGCAATTTCTATGTCATCTCTAATGAACATAGCCACTCCACTCCCTCTGCCCTCCTTTCTATCCTTCCTAAGCATAGTGTACCCCCGCATATTTAGGTCCCAGTCATGGTTTCTCTTGACACACATTTCTGTGACTGCAGCCACATCCACCCCCCTGCCCCAAACAGCATGGCTTGGAACTCTGGCAACTTGTTTCCCAAGCTCCTGGCATTTACTAACACCACCCCCCACCCCTTATCCCTGATCCCTTTGTCGAACCCGACTAATGTTCCTTATACTTCCATCCTCCCTCTGCTCCTCCTGAAACATCCTCCCCAGTCTGTTCCCCCCCCTTGGGTTTGAGGCTACTCCTCTCATCTGGAGGAGAGGGTTTCTGGTCAGCCCTCCCTTATCCCTCCCCCCTCACAAGTTTAAACCCCATCTTTCTTGAATGTAGTCAGCCACCCCCTGATTAAGGACTTCCTTCTCTAATGGGGTAAGATGAAGTCTGTCCTTGGCATACAGTCTCTTATCCTCCCAAACTCCTTCCCAGTTCCCTAAAACCCCCAACCCACTTTCTTCACCCCTCTTCATGACCCAGTCATTAAGCTCTGTGATCTTCATTTTGTTCTCCACTGAGGCCTTTGGTGCTTCATGTCAGGTAAGACCAGGCCTCCCTGTTCCCTAGATAGTGTCTGTATTTCATGGCTAATATGAGCCTTACAGCCCCTCAAAATACATTTTTGCATACCTTTGGTCAAGGTAATCCAGTATGATTTGGGTCTAGGTAAGGGTAGAACCCCAAACAGAAACAAGAACCTCAATAAAATATTTATTTTAACAGTGCCCACCCTGTCCACAATTGACAGTGGTAACAGTGACCATCTAGCCAGATCCTGCTGAAGTTCCACTGTAAATGTTTGATAACTGATTGCAAATAGTTTGTAAGTGCTAACATTTGTGTTAATCCCCAGGATATGGTTGTTTTTGCCCCAACCAAATGGGAAATGTGCTTGGAATACCCAGGACAAGAACCACTAATAAGGAAGGTTTCTGATTTTTCATAATTAATTTTATAGCTCGAGATTTCACCTACAGAAGATAGTGTCATTGGCATAAAAGAAAGCTTTTGTGATACCCTGATGTTAATTAAGCAATAAGGTATAACAGGGGTGGGTGGGTGTTCGGTGGGATAGCGGGCCATCTCGGGTGGGTTGAAACATGAGGGCAGCGAGGCTTCCAGCACCGAGAAGGGCCGATAGCCCGCCATAACACACCCTCTGGAGTTCCTTATGCGATTTTGAAATGGGCAATTTTTAGTAAATTTTATGCATTTTTAAACATAATACTTTCAGCAGGGCTGTTGTGGTGGGATAACTGCCCAGCTAAAATCAGCTCTTGGCCAATAAGAACTCACAAGGTTTTAAATAATTGATTAGCAGTTTTTTCTTGGGACAATGCTAACTGTACAGAAAGTATTTATATAGGTTTTCTAGAAGTGTTATGTTTGTTAAACACAGTGAGGCAAGTGCTGTGCATTTTCACAATGTTTTAGCACTTTTATGAGCAAAACGCTAATCAATTTTTGGAGTTAAATAAATCCCTGACTCAGCATTCTTTCTACCTATTTCATAATGTCCTGTCACACCACTGCCACTAATACCAGTAACAAATTTCAAGTCAACATAATGCAAAATATTGAATGGTAGGAGCTGCATAGCTATGAGTCTTTTCCTGGTTTAGGTACTGTAATATAGAAGATTTGTCTGATCAGCCATGAGTAAGGAATTATACTCCTTTCAAGAATATCCTGAAAGCAATACAGTAGAAGTTGGAGGAGTGACATGTGAAAGTTTTATAAAACAAACTGATGGCAAGTCATCTGCACCAGATTTCCCATTCTTTAAGGGTTAACCTTATTCTCAAGTTTTTCTGCACGTATGACTTTAGCCATCTGACCACTTTCCAGGACCATGAGAGCTGGAAAGGGTGACCCCTACCAAAATGAGGTCTACCTTCTCCAACATTACTGGGCTATTCACCTGGGTATACGGTGTGGAGTAATACTCTACAAGCAACCTCTTCTCCTTATGCTATTAATTTGTCTTCCTCCTCCTCCTCACTTCACCAGCACTGCTTCCTTCTCTCTGCACTCGCCCCATTTCCCTCCTTCCACCTCCCCTCCCCCTCCTCTCCCCTCATCTCTTTATACCCATTACCTCCTTTGCGACTCCACTCCTTCCCTCTCCACCTCCTGTGCAACTCATCTCCTTCTCCCTCTTGTTTTTCCTATTCCCCTATCGTACACCTCATTACTTTCTCTCCTAGATTTTGACAAGGCCTCCAAGGCTGCCCTCACATCTAACCCACTCTACTGTTATATTGAGTAACACTCACTGCTATTTTCATTGCTTTTGATGTATTAGTTTTTTTAAGTATATTTTTGATATCTGCTATTTACTTACCTATCGTTTACCTTGTTTTGTTTTTGTACTGCTGACTTGGAACCTTTATAAATGAGTTGTATTGCTCAAAGGTGTCGTAACCCAAAACTCAATAAAGTAAATAAAATACTATGAACAAAAGCAAAAAGTGGAGCTGCCTCACTGTTTACATACTAACATACTATTTGCCAGCAGATTAGACCTTATGGTCTATTGAGTCTGCTCGAACCTCAGATCCTTAGTTGGGTGCCGAGGCCCTCCCCTCCCTTGTGTTCCAGAAACCCCTATCATCCATCCCCACCCCCGTGGGACAGGCCATTATCTGATACATCCACTTTCTGTGTTTGTCCCACCCTCTCTTGAAGCCCTCCACTGTGGATCTCTGAACCAGCTCGTCAAGCAGTGCATTCCAAGGGTCCACCACCCTCTCAGTGAAAAACCTCCTCCTTTTTCCCCCCTCATCCTTCCACCTTCAAACCATGCCCTCTGGTGATACCTCCCTGCTTTAGTCTAAAGATCCCCTCCATGTTTACTCTGTTTATTCTCTTGAGGTACTTGAAGACCTCAATCATGTCCCCCCATCTCTCCTCTCCTCTCCTCTCCTCCAATGAAAACAGGCAGAGCTCCTCAAGTCTGTCCTCATACGTCAAACCTCCTAGTCCTCGTATCATCTTAGTTGCCCTCCTCTGTACCCTCTCCAGAAGCTGTATGTCCTTCCTCAAGTGTGGTCTCCAGTACTGTACACAGTACTCAAGGTGTGGTCTAACCAGTCCATTGTACAGTGGCAGAATCACTTCCTTGCTCCTAGAGGTGATCCCCCTTATGATGCATACCAGCATCCTGTTTGCCTTGCTAACCACTCTCCTGCACTGCTCAGAGTTATTCATACATGCATCCACCATGACCCCTAGGTTTTTTTCCCCTATTGAAGCCTCCAGTGCCTCCCCTCCCAGGGTGTACCTGTGTTTACGGTTTCCCCACCCAAGATGCAACACTTTGCACTTGGTGATATTGAAATTTAATTTCCGTGTGTGAGCCCAGCTTTCCAGGGTGTCCAGGTCCCATTGCAGGGCCAACCTCCCCTCTTCTCCCTCAACTACTGCTCCCATCTTGGAGTCATCAGCGAAGAGACTCATTTCACACCCTATACTGTCCCTGATATCGGATATGTATGCATTAAACAGAATCGGACCCAGTACCCCACTACCAACTTCTCTAGGGTTCGAGAGCTCCTCACAGACCACTACTCTCTGAGTGCATCCAGCTAGCCAGTTTCCAATCCATCTGACCATCAAAGGGCCTACTCCTAACCCCATCAGTTTCTCCACCAGACCATTGTGGGGGACAGAGCCAAATGCCTTGCTGAAGTCCAAAAATAATACATCCACAGGCTTTCTCCTGTCCAGTTCTGATGTTACCCATTCGTAGAACTCCACAAGATTGGTTTGAAATGATCTACCTGGCACAACCCATGTTGCCGACTATCCCGACCTCCCACCTCCTCCAAGTACACCCCCAATCATTCTCCATTAATTTTCCCACCACCGAGGTCAAACTGATGGGTCTATAGTTACCTGGTACTTCCCTCAATCCCCCCTTTATGGATTGGCACCACATGTGCCTCTCGCCAGTCCCTAGGTACCCTTCCTGTCTCAAGTGACCTGTTGAAGAGCTCCGCCAGGGGTGCAGCCAGTACGTCTGCCAATTCCCATAGTACTCTCGGATGAATGCCATCCGGCCAGGAGATTTGTCTTTCTTTAGGGCCTTGAGGACTAATCACACTCTTTTGGCGGAGATAGCATCATCCGTCCTCTTCACCTTACTGGCCTTTTTATCCTTATTCAGATGTGACACCCTTGGGGTACCTCTCCCTCCCTCCCTCTTGCTCAATTTATGTTGCTCCCCTGATCCCACTCACCGCCGCTTCTATCCCCATTGTGCCTTGCTTTGTAGATGTCCCATCCCTCTCCCTAGTGAACACAGAGACAAAGTACTCGTTAAATACCTCTGCCTGGTCCCTCGCCTCTTCCACCCACCCTCCTCCTGATCTCAATCTGCTGAGATGGCCCTTAGTTTTTCTCCACTCCCCAATGTCCTGGAAGAACCCCTTTTCCCCTCCATGTATCCCCTGTGCCAGCTGCTGCTCTTTACTGGACTTTGCTCCCTTCACCATCCGGGTGACTTTTCTAGATGCAAGATGGTGCATTTCCTTATCCCTATCCTCTTGTTGTTTTATATTTTTTGTAGGCCCTTTCTTTCTCTGGACTGCTACCAGCCCCTCATCACTGGACCACCAGTATGGTTCTGTGACCTTGCTCCCTTACGTTTCAACTTAGCGCAGATCCTGACTGCCTCATGAAGTCCCCATTTTATGACCTCCCATCTCCTTTCCACACTTGTCATTGATGTAATCTCCTTAAAGTGATCCTTGAGAATATTTCCCATGCCCATAAAGTCTGCCCCCCTGAAGTCCACTGCCAGTGTCCTATATCTCACCCCTCCTCCCCCCATACTTATTTGAAACCAGACAGTATTGTGGTCGCTCCCAGTCAGGGGGTCCTCTACAATCAGGTCCCTTACCAGATCCCCATCTGCCAGAACCACGTCCAAGACATGCTCCTCCCTTGTGGGCTCTATCACACGTGTGTTAAGAACACATCCTGGAAGCCGTCCAGCAGCTCTGCTCCTTGGCCACCTTAGGAGGACATGGTTCCCCAGTTTATACCTGGCATAATAGGTCCCCATCAACGCCACTCTTCCCTTTGTTCCACACTGGGCAATGATGTTGTCCAGCAAAACCATCTTAGAACATCACTCATCCGGGGACCTATATCTACCCCAGCTTGACCTTATCTCCTGCTGATGATCGTAAGGTGACCCATAAGGCCTCCACATTTCCCTCTGCCTTTTCTACCCTAGCAATTTCTATGTCATTTCTAATGAACATAGCCACTCCACCCCCTCTGTCCTCCTTTCTGTCCTTCCCAAGCATAGTGTACCCACACATGTTTAGGCCCAAGTCATAGTTTTTGTTGGCTCATGTCTCCGTGACCACTGCCCCGTCCACCCCCCCTGAACAGCATGGCCTGGAACTCTGGCAACTTGTTTCCCAAGCTCCTGGCATTTATTAACACCAATCCCCGCCCCTTACCCCTGATCCCCTTTGTCGAACCCCAGCCAGGTTCCTTATACTTCCATCCTCCCTCTGCTCCCGAAACCCCACCCCCAGTCTATTTCCCCTCCCCTTGGGTTTGAAGGTTACCCTCATCTGGAGGAGAGGCTTCTGGTCAGCCCCCTTCCCCCCACAAGTTTAAACCCACCTTCTTGAATGTAGTCAGCCATCCCCTGTTTAAGGCTTCCTTCCCTAATGGGACAAGATGAAGCCTGTCTTTGTACAGTCCTTATCCTCCCAAACTCCATTCCAGTTCCAACACCCCAACCCACTCTCTTCACCCCACTTCCTGAGCCAGTCATTAACCTCTGTGATCTTCATTTTTTTTCTCCACTGAGGCCTTGGTATAAGCTAATATCTCCCAAAAGGAAATGTTGCATCCATTATCCCGACAGACTCTGGCAAGTTCTTGGAACCTTGCTTGGATGTCCAAAATGCTATTTCCCTCTAGATCGCTAGTTCCCAAATGCACCAGGAAATCTGGATTCCCTCCACAATCCCTAACCAGTTCATACACCAAGAACTTTGCTCTGTGCACCGTCAGCCCAGAAATACTCACTACCTTCACCTGGCTATGGCATCCACCCCCTGTCCCTCCCACTGGATATCCCTAATCATCGAGTCTCCCAATAACAGAACCTTAACACCACCATCATCCTTATGGTTACCTCCTCTGTGTCCTCTCAGCCCCCATCCCCCCTTATTCATGATCTCAATTTAATGGGAGTCTTCCTGCCTCATTAGAGACCCCCTTGTCAGCCTCCCCTTTCTGCCTCCCTCGTTATTTTGCCCATTTAACGCAGACCCCCTCTGAATAGGTGTCCCCTTTAACCCTCTCTTTTCCAAACCATTTATCCTGGCCCTGATGGTTTCCACTTCCCACACCACCATCCTCCCCTGTGTAATAGTGCCCCTGCCTCCAGAGGCTCTCTGTGGGTCCCCTTAGCTAGGGCCCATCTTGGTACTGACCCCCCTGCTGAAAGGGGGCTCCTCTCCCACCTCCTTGTCTCCCAGTTTCTCTCCAGTCGTGCTCTCCTCCCTCATGTCTGCAATATGTTGCATCTCCCCCATCTGCTTAACATTTACATCTCCACTTCTCCCTCTGGGACTATTTCTATCCTTTCCATTGCCGGTCTGTGATGCCCTCTGGGTATCCGACTCCCTCTCCCCGGCCTCTGTATCAGTTTCCTCATTTCCACCAACCCCTTCCTCCCCCTCTAGGTTGCTTAGCAGCTCAAATTTATTGTGACACTCTGGGTCAGCCTCCATCAAGTAACCCGAGTTTCCCCTGACTGCACCTCTAAACTGCCCCTCTTCTTCCCCTCTTGCTCTGTTCTCCTTAGGAGCTCCTTTCCCACAGTCTGCTGTTTTAGGCTTCCCTACTATAGCCCCTCCCTTCTCAATGTCTTCTCTACTATGCTTCCCCACAACAGCCCCTCCTGACTCTTCCCCCTCCACTCTCTGTGTATTCAGAATGTTCACCCTGTACGCTTTCCCCTTAGCGTCAACATCCCTATCTAAAGGTCCTCTGTCCCTAATATCCCCCCTCCTGCTTGTTGTGCACAATGTCCTGTAATTCAGGAGCTGCTGTCCAGCCTCCCTCAGTCCCACCCTTCTGCTGCCCATATCCACACCCTTGTCCTTGACACCCCAGCTTACTCCTTAATCAGTATACCTCACTCCTGATACAAGATAGCTGTCTACAGAGTGGGCAGCCTCCCTCTTTCCAGGCCCAATTTGGGATTATTGCCATCCTACAGCCTGTGCAGCCTTCAACCCTTCCGAAGATGCCTGCCATGGTGGAATATGGCCACCCTGTTTGTCCCCCTCTGTTTATAATGGCACACTCCGTTTTCTCAGTCCCTTCCCCCTGGAATACAATTTCTCTCTATACTGACTGTAGTTATTTACAAACCCAGTTTCAACTCCACCAATAAAGTTCCCAAGTCTCACAAACACATACAGTCCACTGTGTGTCCAGTCCCACTAACAGTGTGTGTATGCAGACATCAGGTACTGTATGATGTCACAGACCCACCAGTTCCTGTTGCTTTGAATTTCAGTCCCAAACAGAAATACACAGCCCTTCAATCCCAACCCCCAGTGGCTTTTCAGTATTTAAGAACCAGGCAGACATCGCATTTAAATTTTACTTTAATTATCACTGCCAAACAAGTGTTCCCAAGCCTCAAAAGTTACAATATCACAGCCCAAGTAACAGTTCTAACTCAAAGTAGTCATTTTTAACACATAGAACTAATTTCACATACAAAACTATTCAAATATTTCAGTTAAAACAGAATATAACCCCAGACCTCTGTCCTTACCAGCCTCCTGCTTATGTTCCCAAGTGAACAATGAAAGACAAGGTGATTCCTGTTAATCCCCCCCCCCAACAGCAGGCAAACATCACATTTAAATTTCACTCTAATTATCACTGCCAAACACGTGTTATTGTTTTGTCTTGTTAAAACTGTATATCTGTTTCTCTCTATTAAAGCAGCAGCGTCCCCAGTTGCCTTTGTTTCATGTCATGCCTGATGCTTTTTCAAGGTGTCATAAGATTCTACTTTGTTTCTTTCATAAGTTAAGGGCCAGCAGTCTGCCAGTTCTGTAACCCCTCCCATAAAATTGGTGGTTTGTCCTTCACAGTGGCCCTCCACTTGTGTTAAGGAGCCTGTTTAGCGCTAATGTTATTTTGTTTCCAAGGGTGCATTTACCTCGTGATTCAATGTAAGCCAGTGCTGCAATTCAGCTTCTGTAGGCTCTTCTAACTGTAGGACACAAGCTTGCTACTGCGTCTTTGCCCTCAGAACAATAATTAATGATTGCTGCTCTGAGGAACACCTTCACTGAATCCCACTGAACTGCAGTGGACATGCCACCCCACCCCGGTTCTGCTTTGGGTACTCTTTGATAGTGGTTTCCATTAACAGTTTAAAATAAGGTAAATTTAGATATCCCACATTCAACTGCCCAACAGAATTTGGGTGGTGGGGTCAGGCAAACATGTAACAGTAGAGGATCATGGCATGATACCACCATAGGTATCATTTTGCATTTTATTACTAGGAGAAGATGCATCATAGACACTAAAAACATATCAATATGAAAATAACTATTATGTCTACAAAAGAAATGTATGCTCTTTCTGCTGTGGGTTCTGGTGCGGCCAGACTTCGGTTAGACCAGGTACCATCAACGGGCGTGTCAGTAATGTCCCAGCTTGATTCCCTGATCCAGACTGTGTGCCCCTTCAATCTAATGTGCTAGACATTACTGTATTAAAGGCTCCCACCAGTAAGATGAAAGTACTTGGAGTCTGTGACCATTTCTAGTAAAATAATTTTAAGGAAAGCTTTGTTATCTTTTTTTTTAATCATAGAAAAGTTTATTTTCCAAGTTATAGAACAACTCCACAAGGAGACCCCTTCTCTCTCAGCATAGCAATATAAAATAAGACAGCACTGTAGCATTGCACTAAGTGCAAAAGTACAGACAGACTATGCAGGGATTTATTTAACTCTAAAAATTGATTAGCATTTTGCTCATAAAAGTACTAAATCTTTGTGAAAATTTATAGCTCTTGCCTCACTGTGTTTAACAATCACAGCACTTCTAGAAAATCTGTATAAATACTTTCTGTACAGTTAGTACAGTCCCAAGGAAAAAAGTGCTAATCAATTATTTAAAACCCTGCTATGCAAACATTATTGACAGTAAATCTAGCCATACTATATAAGATCCAAAAATAGACAACGTACCCAGAGAAGTGGAAGGAAAGGATGTGGATGTTAGCCAAGGAGGTGACCTCAGCAGGGAAAGCAGTGGACCCCAGAGGAAGAGGAAGCGAATCCTGGTGGGGGGACTCCATCATAAGAGGAATCCAGCTAGGAACACAGGAGGGGGGAGGACAGGGTGGTGAGGTGCCTACCCGGTGCCAAGGCATGAAGGGATGGAAGGAAGATCCTGGGGATCACTGGGAAGGCAAGATGGGAGGATGAGCTGGATGTCATTATCCACCTATTTTTTTATTTTTTATTTAGTTGTTTTTTAACCAGGTATAGCACACTAAGCTGAAAGCTTTTTTACAGGAGTGACCTGGGCACACAAGGAGGTTAAGTGACTTGCTCAGGGTCACACAGTATGCAAGTGGAAGCTGTGGGATTCAAACCCAGGTCTGGTCTGCTGGATGTCACCAGATTTGCAGCTGAGAGCCTTAGACCACTGCGCTATACTGCCTCCACCTAGGTACCAATGACCTGGCAAATGGGGAGCCAAAGGAAGTTCAGGAAGAGTTTAGAAATTGGGGAGGTCTCAAGCAAGTAGCTACTTCTGTCACTTTCTCAGAAGTACTACTCATGTAGAAGCAAGGGAGAAAGATAGAGCATGCACCAGGAACTTTAACTCATGGTTGAAGAACTGGTGCTGTGAGGAAGGGTTTGGATTCATTGATGACTGGGGACCCACCTGGAGGGATGGAGGTTTATTCAAGCCTGATGGACTGCATCTATCCTGGAGGGGAATCCAAGCACTCAATGATAAGTTTAAATACTACATTGACAAGCATTTAAACTAGCAAATGAGGGGTGGCAGGCCAGCGAGGAGGGTACCTACTTGCTCACCCCCCACAGCTAGCAATGGAACCAGTGAACCAGAGGAGTGGATATCTCTGCAAAGCAGTGTGCAAAAGATGGAGATTAGTGCCCAAGAGGTGGATAGGCAGAAAAGGGACAAAATTCAGCAGAAGGGCAGACAACAAGGAGAACCAGGGATAAAGGACAACCAAGGAAGGGGCTGGAGTAGAACAGCGAAACAGTCTAGGGAGGTCAAATCATGGAAAGCCATGTGTGCAAATGCCAGGAGCCTTAGCAACAAGATGGAAGATCTGGACGCTGTCATGGTGCAGTCAGACTGGACATTGTGGCCATCACTGAAACCTGGTGTAATGATAACCATGACTGGGAGATGGCCATACCTGGCTAAGCAACATATTCAGAAGAGACAGAGCAGGTAGGAAGGAGGAGGAGTGGCACTGTATGTGAAAAATGACATAAGGGCCACAGAGATCCAGGAGGAACAAAATGGGGGAGAGATACTGTGGGTTAAGCTGGAAAGGAAAATGGGAACAGCCATCCGCACAGGTATGGTCTATAGACCACCAGCCCAGGAAGAAGAAACAGATAGGGAGCTGATGCTAGCCATCCAAAGGATGGCAGACAAGGGTGAGGTAGTACTGGTTGGAGACTTCAATATTCCAGACGTGGACTGGGGCATCCCAGAAGCAGCATCAACTAGGAGCAGATTTATCTTGTACTCCCTTCAGGGTGCCTTCCTCAAGCAACTGGCCATGGAACCAACTTAGCAGAAGGCAATACTGGACCTTGTACTCACAAACAGGGACAGTGTGATGGGGGTAACAGTGGGGGAGCACCTGGGGAACAGTGACCACCAGTCATTGTGGTTTGAAATCACAGAAAGAGCAGAACCAAACCACACAAAAACACGTATCCTGGATTTTAAGGGGGCAGACTTTGGGAAAATGGGGAGATAGTTGAAAGAGGCATTAAGGGAATGGGACCAGAATCGGGGTTGAGGAACAGTGGGCAGTATTTAAAATGGGATTACAAGAACAACAGAATTATGCATTAAGCAGGTTAGCAAAAGGAAGAGACCATTATGGTTTTCCAAAGAGGTAGCAAAGAAAGTGAAAGCCAAAAGATTGCATTCAGGCAATACAAAATACATAGGCAGAAGGGATAGGGAGAAGTACCAGGAGAAGCAAAGGAGGCAGGAGGTCAGTAAGGGAAGCCAAAGTTCAGACAGAAGAACACATTGCAAAATCAGTGGGTAGAGGGACAAAACCTTTACAGGTACATAAGTGAAAAAGAAAGACAAAGGAGGCATAGTGAGACTGAAGGGGTAGGATGGGGGCCGCGTGGAGGATGACAACAGTAAAGCTGACATATTGAACAGGTATTTCTGCTCAGTCTTTAATGAGGAAGAGGAGGATAATGGGTCTGAAGGGAGTACAAGGGTTGAGAATGGTGCAGAAATGGACACAAGTCCCTTTACACGAGAAAGAGTCCTGAAGGAACTGGAAGTAATAAAAGTTGATAAAGCAATGTGGCCAGATGGGGTGCATCCCAGGGTCCTTAAAGAACTAAGAGAGGTGGTGGCTGAACCTCTGGCTATCCTGTTTAGCCGATCACTGGAAACAGGGGAGGTACCCAAAGACTGGAGGACAGCAGATGTGGTCCCCTTATACAAAAGCGGGAACAAAGAGGAAGCAGGGAACTACAGACCAGTCAGCCTCACCTCGGTAGTGGGGAAGATCATGGAAGCACTACTGAAGGAGAGATTGGTGGAACATCTGGTTGTCAATGGACTACAGGACCCAAGGCAGCATGGTTTCACCAGGGGGAGGTCATGTCAGACCAACCTCATTGAATTTTTTGACTGGGTGACTAGGGAGGTGGATCAGGGGACTGCAGTGGACATGGCCTATCTGGACTTCAGCAAGTCCTTTGAGACTGTGCCACGTAGAAGACTACTACACAAACTGGGGAATATGGGTGTGGGCAGGACAGTAGTGTGGTGAGTAGCTAACTGGCTTGGTGGCAGGACACAGAGGGTGGTGGTAAATGGCTGTCACACCATGGAGGGAAAAGTGACAAGTGGGGTACCACAAGGATCAGTGCTGGGACTGGTCCTATTCAACATCTTCATCAGTGACATTGCACAGGACCTAGAAGGCAGAATTTCACTGTTTGCTGATGACACAAAGCTCTGTAACAGAGTAGACACACCAGAGGGTGTAGACAGAATGAGAAGGGACCTGCAGAAACTTGAAGAATGGTCAGGGGTTTGGCAGTTGAAATTCAATGCAAAGAAGTGCAAGACAATGCATATGGGGCACAAAAACCCTGGCACAATATATCAGTTGGGGGGTGAGGATATAGCATGCACCAAGCAGGAAAGGGATCTTGGGGTTATCATCTCTGATGACCTCAAGGTAGGGACACAGTGTGACAAGGCAGCTGGTAAAGCAAATAGGATGTTGGGATATATAGGCAGGGGCATCATCAGCAGGAAAAGGGAGGTCATAATTCCGCTATACAAGACACTAGTGAGGCCCCTCCTGGAGTACAGTGTACAGTTCTGGAGACCATACCTATATAAGGACATAGACAGGGTAGAGAAGATTCAGAGGAGGGCAACAAAGATGGTGCATGGATTGCATCACAAGTCCTATGAAGACAGGTTGAAGGAACTGAACATATACTCCCTGGAGGAGAGGAGGAGAGGGATATGATAGAGACATACAAGTATCTCACAGGGAGGAACAGGGTGCAGGAATACACTATTTTTAAGCAAAAAAGATGTTCCAGGACTAGAGGGCATGGGATGAAGTTGGAGGGAGGACGATTCAGAGGAAACATGAGGAAGAATTTCTTCACAGAACGGGTAGTGGACAAGTGGAACACCCTGCCAGAGGAAGTGGTGGGGGATGAAACAATCATGGAATTTAAGAATGCATGGGATAGACATTAAGGAATTCTGGAGGTCAGGGGTAAGGGGCAACAGACTTCTAGGAAAACATAAACTGAACTTACAAGCTCAAATGGGCAGACTGGGTGGGCCATAGGCCCTTATCTGCCGACACTGTCTATGTATCTATGTAACGTACATAGATGGTAGCTAGACATATCTTGTCAGTTAAAAAGCATAGTGAATAGCATACACTTCCTAGAAGACTGCAGTGGAGACCCGACATATGTAGGTCCACATCATATAGGAGGATTGCCCGGGGGTGTGTGAGTCTTGCAAAGGGATGAGTGAAGATACGCATCCCATTTCCGAAAGTACTTAGCCAATTGCACACAATGGGTGCAAGATCACCTTTCTAAGGTGGCTAGCCTAGCCAAGGTGGTGCACCAAGTCTTGAGGGCCAGGGGTGTCATCTGACACCAGTGCATGAGCAAGAGCCATTTGACTTCAAACAGTACCAGCATGGCCCAGTCTTTAAGTCCTTTGTTCAACGTGGTTAGCAAAGAGAGATCACATAATAGCAACATGGGGTCTGAAAGGGTGATTGGCTGCCCAGCACTTTAATACAGTCCTCCATGACCGAGGCCCATAAGGGAGTGAGGTTAGGACATTGCCACAGCACATGCAGAAGGTGTGCAGGGGATTGCTGACAACGCCAACATTTGCAGTGGGGGAGTAACCCTTTCATGTAAAGGGCATCTGGGGTATTGTACAACCTGAGCAGAATTTACGTTTGTATAAACTGGCTTCTGGCATCCTGATATCTCAGACTTGTAGCTTTAAGGCAGTGAGACCAGGACTCCAAGGGAATAGTAGTTTGGGTATCAGCCATCCATTTGAGCCAACAGGTCTCTGTGCAATCTGGTTGAGAATCTTGCCACACCGTATAGACGCACCCTGTGAGACCCCAGGCTGAGTTTGATTTATGCAGGGAGGCTAACCATAGTCACTTGGTATCTGAGCCACAGCTGAAGTGGAAGGCATGTACCATGCTATGGAGTTGGAAATATCTCCAAAAGTCTCAAGTGGGAAGGCTAAATTGGGCTAGGAGCTGCTCAAAGGACATTAACTTAGAGGAGTCGGGCATGTACAAGTCCTGCATGTGTGAGATAATGCCTGTGGTCCATGTCAGCCAGCAGAATGACTTTTGTCAATGTTTATGAGTCAGTTGTTCTAGAGGGTAGCATAGCTCAGAGCGCGAGCACAAACCACACGCCAGGTGTGGGAAAGAGCCATGAGTCTGCACCAGACGCATCTGGTTTTGCTCATGGTGGGAGTTAGATCAGAGGATGGGACTCTCTCAGCCATCAACAGAGCATCAAGATGGCGACCACCCAGGAGACTGGCTTCTAGATTAACTCAGAAGGGAGGGTGAGTGTCAGAGGGAACAAACCATTTTGTGGCCTCGGCAGCCATGTAGGCTAGATGGTAGCCTTGAAGCCAAGGAAGGCCAAAGTCTCCCCTAGTCCAGTGGGCTCTCAGTTTGTTATGGCTCCATCTAGGTGGTTTCCCCTCCCAAAGGGGACAAGATATCAGCTTTTTGAGAGAGCTAAATAACTTGGGAGAAAGACTGATAGGTAAGTTGTTAAGTAGGAAAGCAACTCTGGGGAGAAAAACCATACAGGTAGCCATAACTTTGTCCAGTAGGAAAAGGTTGAGTTTGCACCAACAATCAATTTCTGCCAACAGAGTGGCAACTAGTGGAGAGAAATTGGCTGACTCCAGGTCACCCCAGCGAGAAGGAAGCTTTACTCCCATGTAGGAGAACCCCTGTGGAGCCCAAGCCAAATTAATACCCTGCAAGCAGTCTTGGAAACAGAGAGAATTTAAAGGTGTTAGGGTAGTTTTCTTCTGATTAATTTGCAAACATGAGAGCCCAGCAAAATCTTGTAAGATTGCCAGGACCCCTGATAGGGAGTTTTGTGGTTGGGATAAGGTAGGCAGTAGATTGTTTGCATAAGCAGCTACCAAATGAGTTGCCATAGAGCCAGAGATGCCACAGATCTCTTTAGAGGTGATAAACGGCCTCGTAAGGGGGTTCAGTGCTACCACAAATGTAGCAGGGATGGGGGCACTCTTGACACGTGCCTCTGTGCAGAGCAAGGGGGGGGGGAGATATCCTTATTGGTTAGTATCTTGACCGTTAGTGAGTTATACACGGTAGAGACCCATTGGTGGAAGTGGGGGCCAAAGCCATACATAAGAAGGACCTCATGGAGGTAGCCCCCTCCACCGAGTTGAATGCCTTAGAAAACTCTACAGTAAGCACTGCCATGGGACTTTTGGAATGAAGAGCAATCCATTTGAGGTTGAGTAACCGTCTTGTGTTATCAGCTCCGGATTTCCCTCTTGTGAATCCGTCTTGCAATGGGTGGATGAAGGATGGTAAAATTTCCATCATCCTGCTAACCAAGATTTTTGCCGTGATCTTTGTGTCGACAGAAAGAAGGGAGATGGGCCAGTAATTGGTGCAATCCAATGGGTCCTTCAACTTTTTTAGGGAGGAGAGTTATCAGAGCTTCCCTCGTGGTATCATAGGTGCTACAGATCTTTTGAAGACTTACGTCCATATTTGCTCGCCATAAGGATATTATGAATATCCTACTGTATTGTTACTGTATATTGTTTAGCCTCAAGTGGTGATCAAGCTGAGTCTTAAACATGTCCGTATTACTGTTGGCAGGAGGGAGGACACCAGCTGTATGTGCTTCCTGCAGAATTCAATGAAGAGGGTTGGCTATTACCTGGCCCAGTGTTTGATAGAGTTCAATAGTCATGCTGTTAGAACCGGGGCCTTTACCCATGTCCATCTGTGACAAAGCAAGATGCAACTCCTTTGCTGTGAGGGGGCTGTCCAGAGAGTCCACCTGTGCCGGTGTAAGAGTAGGCACCGGAACAGTGACGGAACTTGTTCAAAGCTCGAGAGAGATGAGTGGGGTCCAAAGAGGCCTGAGACTTATAAAGGGTTTGGTAGAATTGTTGCATGGAGGCATTAATCCCTTGGGGATCCATGATCACCTTCCCAGAGGAGGACTGAAGGGCGTGGCTCCGAGATGATGCTTGTTGCTTCCTTAATTGGTAAGCCAGGAGCCTGCCTCCCTTCTCCCCTCCATCCCAATAAGAATGCTTACAGCACATTAGCAACCACTCCGCCTTTTGTTGCAGAATAGTATTGATCTGGTATTTAATTGCCACGATGTCCCTGATCAAAGATTGGTCCCAGCCAGCAGCGACAGATGCCTTGAAATGAGATTCGAGTAGTGAGAGTTCGGATTGCAACTCTTCTAGTGTCGATCATCTCACCTTATTTTTAGCTGCTGTATAAGAGATAATAGAGTCATGGAGGACCGCCTTAAAGGCCTCCCATACCATATCCACCAATACCTCATCAGGGGGCTTTGAGGTGAAGTAGTCCTTAGCTGTTTTGGTCACCATCTTAAGAAACTCACAGTCCCGGAGCAGGAGTAGGTTGCACCTCCATCTGGGGCTGTCACTATAGTGGTCATTTTCTGTGTTTTACCATCGGGGTGTCAGGCAAAGGGGGGCCACCCCTTAATGGGTAGGAAGTCTTTAGTGCCAGGATCTGTAGCTTCATGCGGGGTTTCAGACCAGTCCTTACAACTTACAGTGCCGTGCCCATGCTTTCAGGGCTGAATGCTGGGAGTCGGGGTACCTTTTAATTCGAAGGTGAGTCATCCCGAGAAAGTTTAGCTGGAGGGGCAGCCAGGCACTGATCAGGAGAACGGTGATGCCTGCTTCTGGAGCATTGTCTGTGGCGATGTGTTTCACTAGTCCTCGAGGAGGTAGGGAGGAAGAGTTTGCTGCCAAGGGAGGGTTATGCAGAGAGAACGCAGCAGATGAGTGGGTAGGAGAATTCTTGTGGCCAAAACTGGGGAAGTCATTAGGTGCTGGAACAGTCCAGTCTGAAAACTGGTCCAAGGGTTCAAGCTGCCACTTCTTCAGCAGCCGGGTCATGCCCCCAAAGCTTTGTTATCTATATCTTAATTAGCTGCATATCGGTTAAGGAGAGTGCACATCTGGCCCCAATACTATTGCTAACTACTAGGCAGACATATCTACCACCTGAGTTCATCACCAAGGACTGGACTATAGATGGTAGTTCCAGTATAGGAGAATTACTGTACCCTTCCAGTGTGGATCCTCTGCACATGTGGCAGTATATACCTACCCCCTATCCCCCAACACTGTCTCCTCGGTTTTAAGTATTTATTTTCTGTCTCCCCGGTTTTAAATATTTATTTTCTGTCAGTTGGGTTTCTTGCAAATAGGCCACTGTGGTATCATATCTGCTCAGCTCCTGCAAGAGGAGGAGGCAATAGGAGGCAGTGTAGCGCAGTGGTCTAAGGCTCTGAGCTGCAAATTTGGTGACATCCAGCAGACCAGACCTGGGTTTGAATCCTACAGCTTCCACTTGCATACTGTGTGATCCTGAGCAAGTCACTTAACTTCCTTGTGCTCCCAGGTTGCTCCTGTAAAAAAACTTTCAGCTTAGTGTGCTATACCTGGTTAAACAACTAAATAAAATAAATAAATAGAAATTAAAAAGATCCTGGCTCTCTAGACTGCTGAGGTCCTTAACATTATAGGTAACTACAGTAAAGTCTGCCATGAAGATGTCCCACCCGGAATATCATATCTCTGATAATGCCCCAAAATTGGGTCTTCTGAGCCCCCATTCATATCCCCGTAAGACTTAGCAACCAATTCGATGCACTTACCAAAGTTGCCCAAACCATTAGCAACTGAAAATAATTCAGCTTTATAAAACTGATGAACAGTTCAACACTTGCCGTTTGGTTAGAGCTGACAAACTTTCAAGAGAAAACAGTGCACACACTACAGAAGAAGCCAGAAGGGGAAGGATCCTGATACATTTCAGTGCTTTGCAGTAACTGCTCATTGATGCGTTTGTTTTAAGCTTAGATCTGTGGGTTTTTAGTGGCACTGTTATTTCTTGCTGTCTTTATTTCAAATTGTTTTTGGGCTTTTGAACATTTTAAACCTAGTTTGGTGTACTAGTAGTGGTGGTGAATTCCATTGCTGTTGTCACTTGCTGTAAATTTTATAAGCCCTGTTAAATCTGATTGACAGGAGCTAAGCACAAGGAGTAGAAGGGTTTGTGGAATAGGAGGGCCATAAGGGGGAGGAAGCCCGCTCTCAGCACAAGTGTTTTGACTCATTTGTGTTGTTTTTTTGGGGGTTGTTCTGTTTTCCTTCTTTAAAGAATCATATCTGAGGATCGGTGGCAGGATTTTTAGTACAGTGAATTAATAAAAAGGGAACTAGGAGAGCTTCAGTAACAGACAAGTACTGGAATAGGAGCATAAGTGCAGTATAATGTGGGGAGTAGTGCAATGCTGTGGCTGCGGGGCAGCCATATTCAGGCAGCCCTTCTGGACGTTGAGGTGCTGCCCTATTTTCAGGCATCTCTCTGAACTGTGAGATGAGATAGCCAGACTCAGAGTCGAAGCAAACTGGGTCAGGAGTACCTTTACCCCTATCCAGAGTCTACCCAGTCCAACACTGCTGCTTCAAAGGATGCCAACAACGAGAAGCACTCTGATGACTGTGAACTTGGGGAGGGTTAGGGTGGTCAGGCAAAGGCACATCTCAGATCCTATTCCACTTCAGAACTCATATGCTGCACTGGCAAATGGGGACAACCAAACAGAGGTACCCAGAGAAGTGGAAGAGGGAAGAGTGACCAGTGGGGTACCACAGGAATCAGTGCTGGGACCGGTACTATTCAATATCTTCATCAGTGACATTGTGCAGGACCTAGAAGGCAGAATTTCACTGTTTGCTGATGACACAAAGTTCTGTAACAGAGTAGACAAACCAGAGGGTACAGACAGAATGAGAAGGGACCTGCAGAAACTTGAAGAATGGTCAGGAGTTTGGCAGTTGAAATTCAATGCAAGGAAGTGCAAGATAATGCATATGGGGCAAAAAACCGTGGCACAATATATCAGTTGGGGGGTGAGGATATAGCATACGCACCAAGCAGGAAAGGGATCTTGGGGTTACTATTCTGATGACCCTCAAGGCAGGGAAACAGTGTGACAAGGCAGCAGGTAAAGCAAATAGGATGCTGGGATGTTACAGGCAGGGACATCACCAGCAGGAAAAGGGAAGTCATAATTCCACCATACAAGACACTAGTGAGGCCGCACCTGGAGTACACTGTAAGTTCTGGAGATCTTACCCACGAAGGACATAGACAGGGCAGAGAAGGTTCAGAGGAGGGCAACAAAGATGGTGCATCGATTGCATCACAAGTCCTATGAGGACAGGTTGAAGGCACTGAACATGTACTCCCTGGAGAGAGAGGAGGAGAGGGGATGTGACAGAGACATACAAGTATCTTACAGGGAGGAACAGGGTGCAGGAATGCACTATTTTTAAGCGAAAAGATGTTCCAGGACTAGAAGGCATGGGATGAAGTTGGAGGAGGAGCGATTAAGAGGAAACGTGAGGAAGAATTTCTTCACAGAACGGTGGTGGACAAGTGAACACCCTGCCAGAGGAAGTGGTGGGGGCTGAAACAATCACGGGATTTAAGAATGCATGGGATAGACATAAAGGAATTCTGGAGGTCAGGGGTAAGGGGCAACAGACTTCTTGGAAAACATAAACTGAACTTACAGACTTAAATGGGCAGACTGGGTGGGCCATAGGCCCTTATCTGCCGACACTGTCTATGTATCTATGTATGTGGAGGTCAATCAAAGAGTTGATCTCGGTGGGGAGGGCAGTGGATCCCAGAGGAGGAGGAGGAGCAGGAAGTGAATTCTGGTGGGGGACTCTATCATATGAGGGATCCAGCTAGGAACACAGGAGGGGAGGACAGGGAGGTGAGGTGCCTACCAGGTGCCACAGCATGGAGGGATGGGAGGAAGATCCTGGGGATCGCTTAGAAGGCATGGCAGGAGGGTGAGCTGGATGTCATTATGCACCTAGGTACTAATGATCTGGCAAATGGGAAGCCTAAGAAAGTTCAGGAAGAGTTTAGGAAATTGGGGAGGGCTCTCAAGCAAGTAGCTACTTCTGCCACCTTCTTGGAAGTACTACTTGTGAGAGGCATGGAAGAGTATAGGGGTGCATGCTACAAGAACTCTAAATCATGGTTGAAGAACTGGTGCTGTGAGGAAGGTTTTGGATTCACTGGGGACTGAGGACCCACCAGGAGGGATGGAGACTTGTGCAAGCCTGACGGCCTGCATCCATCTTGGAGGGGAATCCAAGCATTCAATGATAAGTTTAAATACTACATTGACAAGCAATTAAACTAGCCAAGGGGGGTGGCAGGCCAGCAAGGAGGGTGCCTAATTGCCCACTCCCCATAGCTAGCAGTGGAACCAGTGAACAGGAGGCGTGGCTATCTCTACAAAGCAGTGCGCAAAAGATGGAGATAAGCACCCAAGAGGTGGATGGTCAGAAAAAGGGCAAAATTCAACAGAAGGACGGACAGCAGGGAGAACCAGGGATAAAGGACAACCAGTTAGTGGGCTGGAGTAGAACAGCTAAACAGTCCAGGGAGTTCAAATCCTGGAAAGTCATGTGTGCCAATGCTAGTAGCCTCATCAACAAGATGGGGGATCCAGAGGCTGTCATGGTGCAGTTAGAACTGGACATTGTGGTCATCACAGAGACCTGGTATAAAGATAACCATGAGTGGGAGATGGCCATATCTGGCTACAACATATTCAGAAGAGACAGAACAGGTAGGTAAGAAGGGAGGAGGAGTGGTACTTTATGTGAAAGATAGTATAAAGGCCACATAGATCCAGGAGGAACAAAATGGGGGAGTGATACTGTGGGTTAAGCTGGAAAGGAAAATGGGGACAGCCATCTGCCTGGGGTGGTCTACAAACCACCATTCCAGAAGGAAGAAACAGATAGGGAGCTGGTGCTAGACAAGAGTGAGATGGTACTGGTTGGAGACCTCAGTATTCCAAACATGGACTGGAGCCTCCCAGCAGCAGCATCAACCAGGAGCAGATTTATCCTGGACTTCCTTCAAGGAGCCTTCCTCAAGCAACTGGTCATGGAACCAACTCAGCAGAAGGCAATTCTGGACCTTGTGCTCACAAACAGGGACAGTGTGATGGGGGTAACAGTGGGGGAGCACCTGGGGAACAGTGATCACCAGTCACTGTGGTTTGACATCACAGAAGGAGCAGAAGTAAACCACACAAAAACATGTATCCTGGATGTCAGGGAGGAAGACTTTGGGAAAATGGGGAGATGCTTGAAAGAAGCATTAATGGGAATGGGTGGGAATCAGGGATCGAGGAACAGATGGCAGTATTGAAAATGGGGTTTACAAGAGCAACAGCATTATGCATTAAGCAGGTTAGCAAGGGCAAAAGGAAGAGGAGGCCATTATGTTTTTCCAAGGAGGTAGCGGAGAAAGTGAAAGCCAAAAAAGATTGCATTCAGGCAATACAAAAAGATGCAGGGAGAAGGGGATAAAAATACCAGGAGAAGCAAAGGGAGACAGAGAGTTCAGAAAGGGAAGCCAAAGCTCAGATAAAAGAACACATTGCAAAATCAGTGGGTAGAGGGGACAAAACCTTTTACAGGTACGTAAGTGAAAAAAGAAAGGCAAAGGAAGGGATAGTGAGATGGAAGGGGGGGATGATGGGGGCTGTGTAGAGGATGACAACAGTAAAGCTGGCATATTGAACAGGTATTTCTGCTCGGTCTTTACTGAGAAAGAGGAGGGTAATGTGCCCGAATGAAGTACAAGGAGTGGAAGCAGTGCAGAAATGGACACAAGTCCCTTTACACAAGAAAGGTTCCTGAAAGAACTGGAAGGAATAAGAGTTGATAAAGCAATGGTACCAGACAGGGTGCACCCCAGGATCCTAAAAGCTCTAAAAGAGGTGGTGGCCGAACTTCTGGCAATCCTATTTAGCTGATTACTGGAAACAGGGTAGGTACCTAAAGACTGGAGGACAGCAGATGTAGTCCTCTTATACAAAAGCCGGAATACAAATGAACCGGGGAACTAGAGACCAGTCTGTCTCATCTCGGTAGTGGGGAAGATCATGGAAGCACTACTGAAGGAGAGATTGGCAGAACATCTGGTTGCCAATGAACTACAGGACCAAAGGCAGCATGGTTCACCAGGGCGAGTTCATGTCAGACCATCTTAGAAACATAGAATTTGATGGCAGATAAGGACCGGTTGGCCCACCCAATCTGCCTATTTTCCTACCTACTGGATAAGCTGCAGATCCTAGTTAACCAGCAGCCTACTTCTTCCTACCCCCACCCCATAGAATGGCCTTATGACTGTCCCATGCATGCTTGAATTCCACCACTGATTTTGACTCCACAATCTCCTCCGGAAGGCCGTTCCATGCATCCACAACCCTCTCTGTGAAAATAATACTGCCTTAAATTACCTCTGAGCCACCCCCCCATCTTTAAATTGTGCCCTCTTGTTCTTGCACACCTCTTTTTTTGAAAGACGCTACCCTCTTGGACTTTATTGATTCCCTTGAGGCACTTGAACGTTTCTATCATGTCCCCCCTCTCCCTCCTTTCCTTGAGGCTATACATATTAAGCTCCTTTCATCTCTCTTCATATGTCTTCCAGTGCAGACCCTGCACCATTTTAGTTGCCCTCCTCTGGACAGCTTCTATCCTGTCTATGTCTTTGTGGAGATTGGGTCTCCAGAACTGCACACAGTACTCCAGATGGGGTCTCACCAGCTGTATGTACAGAGGGATAATAACTTCCTGTTTTCTACTGGTGATGCCTCTCCCTAGGCATCCCAGTATCCCCCCAGCCCTCCTTGCTGCCCTCTCACATTGCTTGCCCAGACATTGAAGAGGACAGGTCCTAATACTGAACCCTGCAGTACCCCACTAGTAAGCCTCCTTTCTTCTGAGTGGACTCCATTTACTATTACTCTCTGTGTCCTATTCTCCATCCAATTCTTCACCCAGGCTGTCATCTTGGGACCCACTCCCAGGCTGGCTAACTTGTATATTAATCTTTTGTCTGGGACTGTGTCAAATGCCTTGCTAAAGTCTAGGTAGGTCATGTCCACAGCCCCTCCCTGATCTACTACTTTGGTCACCCAGTCAAAGAAATCTATCAGATTCGTCTGGCATGACCTTCCCGCTGTGAAACCATACTGCCTAAGGTCCTGTGCCCCTCTGGCCTCTAGATACTCAACACTTCTTTCCTTCAGAAGTGATTCCATCATTTTCCCTATCACTGAGGTTAAACTAACAGGTCTGTAGTTTCCTGCTTCTGCCTTGCTCCCACTTTTGTAAAGGGGAATCACATCTGCCCTCCTCCAATCCTCGGGTACCACCCCATTCTCTCATGATTTGTTAAAGAGGGTAGTCAGTGGTGTCACTAGTTCTACCCTTAGTTCTTTTAGAATTCTGGGATGAATCCCATCAGGCCCCATTGCTTTGTCCACCTTCAGTTTTAAGAGTTCTTTCAGAACCCTTTCTTCTATAAATGGCTGGTATCAACTTCTGTATCCAGAGTGTTTCTACTGTTTGTTTTATGTATCTCCCTCTTCATTTGTAAATACTGAGCAAAAATATTTGTTTAGTATCTCTGCCTTTTCACAGTCTCCCTCTGCCCACCCTCCTCCCTTTATTAAGCCTCACTATCCCTCCCTTGATCTTCCTTCGCTCCCTGATGTACCTATAAAAGGTTTTATCCCCCTTCTTAACTGAGTTGGCTGTCTTTTCCTCGGTTTGGGCCTTTGCTGTTCTGACTCCCTTCCCAGCCTCCTTTTGATTTAACTGATATGGTTCTCTGTCCTGCTCCTTCTGGGATTCCTCTTCATTGAATTGTTCGACCGGGTGACAAGGGAGGTGGATCAGGGTAGGGCAGTGAACATGGCCTATCTGGACTTCAGCAAAGCCTTTAACACTGGGCCACATGGAAACCTATTAAACAAACTGGGGAATATGGGCGTGAGCAGGACAGTAGTGCAGTGTGTAGGTAACTGGCTGGGTGGCAGGACACAGAGGGTGGTGGTAAATGGCTGTCACTCCACAGAGGGAAGAATGATCAGTGGGGTACCACAGGGATCAGTGCTGGGACCAGTCCTAGTCAACATCTTCATCAGTGGCATTGCACAGGACTTAGAAGGCAGAATTTCCCTGTTCACCGATGACACAAAGCTCTGTAACAGAGTGGACAGGTCAGAGGGTGTAAACAGAACGAAGAGGGACCTGCTGAAACTTGAAGAATGGTCAGGGGTTTGGCAGTGGAAATGAAATGCAAAGAAGTGCAAAATAATGCATATGTGGCACAAAAACCCTGGAACAACATATCAGTTGGGGAGTGAGGATATAGCATTTACCAAGCAGGAAGGGGATCTTGTGGTTATCATCTCTGACCTCAAGGTAGGGAAACAGTGTAACAAGGCAGCAGGTAAAGTAAGTAGGATGCTGGGATGCATAGGCAGGGGCATCACCAGCAGGAAAAGGGAGGTCATAATTTCACTATACAAGACACTAGTGAGACCCCACCTGGAGTACAGTGTACAGTTCTGGAGACTTTACCTACATAAGGACATAGACAGGGTAGAGAAGGTTCAGAGGAGGGCAACAAAGATGGTGCATGGATTGCATCACAAGTCCTATGAGGACAGGTTGAAGGACTTGAATATGTACATCCTGGAGGAGAGAAGGGAGAGAGGGGATATGACAGAGACATACAAGTATTTTACAGGGAGGAACAGAGTGCAGGAATACACTATTTGTCAACAAAAAAAATGTCCCAGGACTAGAGGGCATGGGATGAAGTTGGAGGGAGGACGATTCAGAGGAAATGTGAGGAAGAATTTCTTCACATAATGGATGGTGGACAAGTGGAACACCCTGCCAGAGGAAGTGGTGGGGGCTGAAACGATCATGGGAATTAAGAATGCATGGGATAGACATAAGTGAGTGTGTAAAAGCGCCTTTGGACTGTACCTTTACCTTCGATACCCACATTCAAAACACTACTCAACTGCCTCACTAAAGGCTTGACTCTCAGTACAGTATCCACAAGTACCTAATGCTCAAATCCCAGCATAGAATAGCACAGCCAAATCTGCTCCCTATACTGGACTATGGCTCCTTGGTCACCGATGCTTTCAACGAAACCATGCTACAGAAGAAGTGCACTGTCTTATCACAAGATTGCCAGATCTGTAACAGGTAGCGATAGCAAAATGCATCACTGCCTTTCTCTGAACGCTCTAAACTGGCTTTCACCAGAGCTCAAATCCAAGCTAAAACTTGTTAGATTTATTAAAAGAACTATGTTAAAAACTCACGCAACAATTTATTTAGATAGATAGATATTTTATTTATTTAGCACCCATCTCCAGAGACTCTAGGTGCTGCACAATTTAATACAAGTAACATACACGTAAAATACAACAATACACATTTAAAACCAAACAACATTACACTGAATACAGCTTGGAGCAACAGCTTAACTAAACATCATAAAACATACTGGGCTGGATATTCAAACTGCACCATTCTGAGGCGCAAGCCATTGCGCTGCACAAAATAGTTGCGCAGGGGTGTGGCCGGGGCGATATTCAAAGGAGTTGCGCTATTGAGCAACTCCTTTGAATATCACCCCCCAGCCACAGCCACTGTGCATGGCGCAGTGGAACTTGTGCTACTGCGTTGTCAGAGTGGAGTATTCAACTTTGCAGTGGCGCAGTACCATTGCGCCATGCGCAAAATCACGATATTCAAAGGTGACATGCAAATGGGGCCATAATTCATGCAAGGCACAGGGGGCCATTTGCATCTGATTATGGCCCCATTTGCATGCCATTAGCATGTAGAGTGCGCCGATCCTCGAGACTTCGTTCGGCAACCCTGCCAGGCAGCAGCTGTCGGGACGACGCCAGCCATTCGGTAGTCTCCTCTTTCATTAGGCCCGTGGCAGCAATGTGGCTCGAACATTTCTGGTCGGCAGGACGTCGATCGCTGTAGGTAATTGTCCCTCTCAGCGATTTCAGGTGGTTGCTCATCATTTCAATGGGTGATGGCGCAGCATCCCCAACCGCCAGCCGCGCTGCCACGACTGATCTGCCCAGTAGGGCTGCATGCCCATTGGGCAAGAGCAGAGCCGGTGTAGTTATATCAGAGATGACAGTCCAGATTTGTGAATGAACATCATTCATAAATCTGACTGTCATGTACGGTTGGCTGCACGCCCATTGGCTCTTGCTCTGCACCAATGGGCGGTATCCCTCCGGGCAGTCAGTCGGCGGGATGTGGGGCAGCAGGCGGTGGATGCTGCCTACCGGCCGCCGGGAGGGAGGTGGTGGGCTTTGTGGGTGGGTGGGCTGGGGGGACACTAGCCACCTGGGAGATGTTTGGGGGTTTAATTGGCTTACTGCCCGCGAGTAGGGCATTTCGTCCACTGACCACCAGGGAGATGTTTGGGGAGCTATATTGCTGCCCGTGGATCGGGCTGGTGGGGGTGAGGGAGCACACTAGCGCCCGATCGGGCCATGCGGGGGCACAGGGATTGGTTAGGCCACACAGGTGGCAGCTGCTGTTGCTGCCTGCAATACAGCAGCTCACCTGTGGGTGGCCTCACTGCTCTTTTTTGGCTCAAAGTTGTGCAGGCGCAGTTGGGGTGCGCCGCACAACTCTGCACAGCCTGGCTGAATATCGGGCTGTGCAGTTTATGCATGGTTCCTCCCCCTCCAGTTGAGCATGCATTCATTTGCATTGCGCTGTTGCTCAGCCTGTTTTCAGTGGTGCAACTACCTCCTGCTGAATATCGCAGATGGCACAATTTCGGACTTGCGCATGCGCAACCCTGTTGCGCATGGCACAACCCTTTTGAATATCTGGCCCAATATGTATTATAAAACTCCTTCAATTAAAAGTCTGATTAAATAAAGATGATTTTAGGCCCTTCTTAAAGGCTTCCACTGAGGGACCTTCCCTAAGATAGCCAGGCAAGGAGTTCCACAGGGTAGGCGCAGCCACTGCAAATGCTCAATCACCCAAATGCCACAGCCTAACCCTGGGAAGTCCAAGGAGGTCACCCCCGCTAGAACGGAGATCCCGGACTGGGAGGTATGACACAAGGAGCTCCTGCAGGTAGACTGGGCCCCTCTTGTGCAGGAACTTATAGGTCAACAGCCCTAGCTTGAAGACAGCCCTCCACTGAACTGGCAGCCAGTGCAAATTTGCAGAGAGCCGGGGTAATATGTTCACATCTTTTAACCCCAACAATTATCTTGCTGTCGCCTTCTGCACCAGCTGCACTCTTCGGAGGTTGCTACAGATATCACTAGGTACAGGGCACTGCAGTAGTCGAACCTGGAAGTGATGGAGGCATGTACCAGTGTGGGCAGGTCATCAGGCAGGATCAGGGTTCAACTTCGGGCAATATTCCTGAGATGATAAAGCCTGGTTCTCACCACGGCCGACACCTGCGCCTCAGTTGTCAGGCCACTGTCCAGGATTACTCCCAAATTCTTCACCTGCCTAGAGGGGGCTAAAGGCACACCCCCTCAGCACAAGGTCAGGGGGTAGTGTCATACTCCCCCAACCCTGACGACCCGGCTCCACCACCAATATCTCAGTCTTGTCTGGGTTTAGTTTAAGCCAATTTTGAGTCATCCATGTCTGGATTTCCTCAAGGCAGCTGTTAAATACAGAATTTGACACCTGGCTTTTGGGAGCACAGGACAGATACAGCTGGGTATCATCTGCGTAGCAGTGAAAACCCAGCCCGTACCGCCTGGTAATGTCCCCCAATGGCAGCATATACACCGTGAACAACAAAGGTGACTAAACTGACCCCTGCAGAATACCACAGCACAGAGGCTTCGGAATTTATGAGAAAATTCCCATGGTCACCCTCTGCACTCTGTCTGTCAGGTATGACCTAAACCAGTTGATGACATTTCCGGACTGGCCACACCAAAACAAAAGTCGGTCAAGTAACACCTCATGGTCCACAGTGTCAAACACCGCAGAGAGGTCTAGAAGTGGTATGGTCCTTTCTATCTCTCACCATCAGGAGGTCATTAAGCACCCTCACCAGGGCAGTCTCTGTACTATACCCCGCTCAGAACACAGACTGGAAAAGCTCATAGGTGGAAGAAGTAGCAAGATGTCTCTCCAGCTGAATGGCTACCACCTTTTCTACAACCTTCCCTAAAAATGGGAGGTTCAAAATAGGTCTATAATTGCTGAGCAACTCGAGTTTGCCAACTTGCCCTCCTCTCGATCTACCTCAAAAAATAACCTAAAAGTTCTGTTTTTTTCAAATAAACACTGAACAGTGCTCCTTTAGTTACTGTGCCTCCTTAATATGGAATACAATCCCCCCATTAAATAATCATCAACTGTCTCTGCTTTCTCAAGCAATCTGAAATAATTTTAATTATCACTTAGTGTCTGTGACTGCTTTGTGTAAATACGCCTTATCGGGGTGTAGCCAGGAATTTTAAACTGGTACTCAAAACTGATGCACTGTTGCCCCCCCCGTTATGTAAACATAAACCAAAATCTGCCCTTCTACACCACACCATTGCGCCCCCCCCCACCGCTAGCCATGTCTGAGTTTAAGTAATCAGTTTCTTCCTGTAATTTTCCTTCCTTTGTTGTTTTGCCTGCCTGGTAAGTTGTTCTTATTCATGTATTTGGCTGGTGACATCAGTGCTCCATAGTGAACAACAACAAAGACAAAAGGGCTCAGCGTGACACAGACACAGTGTGACTCACAATGCCCTTGCTTTCCTCTTTTTGTTGCCCCTGCCTGTTTTTTTATTTACTGTACTCTGTTGTGTACAGTACGTATGCCTGCCGAAACCCCTGCCCCTTATACATACCCCCTATGCATCTGCAGTCAGTGTAGTATCCACACTGATCAGCTGCACTTTCTATGTGCCGCAAGTATGTAACTTTAATGTGTGTATATGTTTTATTTTCTGCAACAAGTACCAACACATATGTATGTATGTCCTCAAACGTCTGTGCAATTGCTTCCTGGTCATGATTGAAAAAGGCACTTGGTGCCAATGCACTTTCCTGGTTACAATCGTGAAAATAAAAATCCACAAATTAATAAAAAATAAAATAAAATTCACTCCATCCATAGGCTACTGAACTATTTCCAAACATGCCACTCACTGTAGCTCCCCCTGAACCTTGCATGGGAGCAGGCAACACAGCTGACATGCTACATCCAGCCAGAATGTCAAAATTGACAGTAGAGGGCAATGGGTGTGCTGTCACCAGCTTCATGGGAAATACTGTCCTACCCTGCACCCTGGGCATGAACGTGCAACATCAACTAAACAATTTCCTGTAAGAATTTTGTGTGAGGCAGGTGGGCCCCTGAAACAGTCCACGATGCACAGCTGTTCTCAGTCATGCTCAACAGGGAGGTGCCCCACTAGTGGCCTCCCACTCACATCCCATGCACCCTCAAACAAACAAAGCAGATTGAGCAGGATTCACAAAAGGGATGCGCCCAGCGCATCCGAGATGTGCTGGGGTATCCCCAAAATGTGCCCAAGGGCAGTTCAGGCAGGGTGACGATGCACGGGTGCAACCCTGATGTACCGCAAACCACCTGTAATGATAGGTGGCACATTCATAGGAGCTGTGGGGGTGCCCATGCATACTGGGTGCAGCCTCATTCACAGCCCAGATCCGTGGTGGAACTCTGGGGCAAGTCTGGGGTTGCGCCACAGAAAGATAAGTCTTGGAAAATCGGCCTAAGGCGGGGGCCACCTACAGGCTGGCCGCTGCACTGTGGGCAGCAGCACGTGCACCTGACCACCCTGACAGCCCAGTGAGTACCCCCTAGCCCTATGCCTCCATACACTGCTGCCCCTGGCAGCAGTACTCGACACTTCCCACCAATCTCCCGTACAGAGACACTCACAGCGGCAGTAGTAGCTGAGATGACCCCCCCCGAGCACCTGTATGATGACACTCGTGGCAGCACTAGATGTGCAGCTGAACCCCCCTCCTCCCCAAGCCCCTGGTACAGCTGCCTCATGGCAGACATGCAGCCAGCCCCCCATGTACACCCAACCCACCCGTCTCCCCAGCAAGGACCCGCTGTCATGGCGTGACAAACCCACCGCAGTACCTCCATGGCTGCCCGCTGACTGAGCTTTCTACGAATGGCAGCTATTGTACAGCCCAAAGCACTGCAGACTGCTCATTCGGCAGGCAGCTGTGGTGGTATGCTGGTGGCTGAGCCACCCGCCGACAGCTGTCCCTGCTGGGGGGTGGGGGAGAGGGGTGGGTTGGTGTACATGGGGGACTGGCTGCATGTCTGCCATGGGGAGGCAGCTGTACTGGGGGCTTGGGGCACAGGGATTGGACTGCAGTCCACACCGCAGTGAGCAACATTGTATGGGTGCTCGGGGGTGATCCAACTATTACTGCCACCGTGAGCGCTGGAATACGGCTCTTGGGGGAGAAACTCAACTTATACTGCTGCCATGAGCAGCTTTGTATGGGGATGGGGGCTTCCCACTACTACTGCCACCGGAGTGGCTTTGTACGGGCACCGGGGTGAACAGTGTTGCTACTGCCATCATGGGCGGCACTCTATGGGGGCTTGGGTTGGGGGGCTTCCTTCCCACACAACGTCGCCTGGTACGGCATGGCTTGGGCTGGGTTGGGGCGGTGGTTGCACTGGGCACATGTTGATGGGGATTCCCAGCCGGCGATATGCAAATGGATCTATAATGACATGCTAATGATCCCATTGCACCATGCATGCCTAATGGCCTCATTTGCATGCCCCTGGCTGTGAATAGCATTTTTGGGTACAGGGCATCCTGAGACGCCCTGCCCCAATGAACTCACTGCCTGTCATGGGGATGCTCTGGGTCATCTTGGGCTGGGTGCACCGGTGCTGTTCACAGAGGGGGTGCGCTGGGGGTATCTCCCTGTGCCTCTTCTGTGAATAGCCCATTTTGCACCCAGTGCATCTCCCCTGCGCCGCAGTCGAGTTGCACTGGGCTCATCTCCTTTGTGAATCCTGCCCATTATCTGGAAGTCAAGGATAAAGACTAGCAAATGAGTGCTCCCCTCATATTCCGTGAATTTCTATATAGTGCAGAATACCTGGGAATGGTGCGGATAGAGCAAAGAAGACAAACCATCAGTGACCCTCCTGGCCCTGTAGCTCCCTGATGTAATGTACCAAAAAAAGAGCAAAAGCATTATATTAGTAACGGTGATTGGCCTCTGTATTGATTCTAAATGTTTCTCTGCTGGTTACCAACATGGCTAGACTATGTCGCATTCAGTGCAGATTAATAATGCCTGCCAGAAGTAAATATTAGGTGAGAGAGCCCCTTTCCATATTCAAGCACACAAAAGAACAAAGGAGCTCAGGAAAAAAAAAAAACACCTGCATTCCTACTCCCTCCAACCTCAAACCATGTACTATATAACTAGAGCTACGAACATTTGAAAGATTGTTTTGATTAAATGGTTAATGTCCCGGGCTATGTACTAATTCAAGATCCAGCTGTATGAAGACAAATGGAATTAAATCAGTGGAAATAACACACACTACACCAGGCAGCACACAGGACAGAGTGGACCGCTGGAGCCTGTTAAAGTACGTGGGACCCCAGTCCACAGCACATGCTACACCAGGCAGTACACAGGACAGAGCGGACCGCTGGAGCCTGTTAAAGTAAGTGGGACCCCAGTCCACAGCACACTCCATACCAGGCAGCACACAGGACAGAGCGGACCACTGGAGCCTGTTAAAGTACGCGGGACCCCAGTCCACAGCACACTCTACACCAGGCAGCACACAGGACAGAGCAGACCGCTGGAGCCTGTTAAAGTACATGGGACCCGAGTCCACAGCACACGCTACACCAGGCAGCACACAGCACAGAGCAGATCGCTGGAGCCTGTTAAAGTACGTGGGACCCCAGTCCACAGCACACTCTACACCAGGCAGCACACAGGACAGAGTGGACTGCTGGAGCCTGCTAAAGGTAATTAGCACCTTATGATCTACAGCTACATCTTCTGCCCTCCGAACCCCACAGATTGTTTTTCCAGCCTGCTTGCCTGGGCCTGAACTCAGCGGGACTTTAAGACAATTGCATTCTCAGCCTGGGATCCCTAGGCAGCATGTTTGTACTTTTCCTGCCTTCATTTGTGTTGTAGATGTGCCCAGCCCACTCTTACTGCTCAGTTTATGTAACTAGTGTATTCAGACTTAGTTTGCTTATGGAGTCTCTCTAGCGACTGTTGAATATACAGTTTATTTGCTTAATTCTGTGACCTTGTTTCAAGGTATTGTATCAGGAGGTACTTGCAGGGTCTGCACACTAGTTTTAGCCTAGGGTCTGTATGGTCTGGCATCTGGCATCCTCTTTGGCAGTCATAATCAGCGCCATTACACCCTCCAGCCCCTCTCTCAGTACTCCCCTTTCCTCACATATGCACTGGCGACCAGCTCCTAGTCTCCTCTCCAGCTGCATACTAATCATATTCTTTTGTTTTCCACCCTTCTTAGGCCAAGGGCCCCCAAGTCCACAGCACACTCTACACCAGGAAGCACACAGGACAGAGCAGACCATGGGAGCCTGCTAAAGGTAATAAGTTCCCTCTCAGAGCAACCTTTACAGGAGTGTTAGCCCATTGACACTTTGCGTTGACTGTCCCATCTGCCCCAGCCACCTTCCCACCCAGGGGCATCTCTACCTTTATTGTAGTCATCTGTTCACATGCCCTATCATGTGACACCCCCAGATTTTTTTCTAAGTCACTATTTTTCCCTTTGCTTGTTATACTGTGTGGCCACTATGAGCAAGTGTTTCCCCCCTTCTTTCTCCTATCCCCACCTCCTCCTCCTCTTTCCCACTCTAGCTCTCCATCTCCTCCTGTCTCCTCCTCTATCTTTCCAGCCCCTTTCCCCTTGTTTAAGTCTCTACACAAGTTGCCAACCCAGAATTAGAACCCTGTACCTTTCACCCTGCAGGCGGTGACCCTACAGCTGCACTATTCTGGCATCCCTACCTCTTATCTTCCTTTTGTCCTCCTTATTTTGGTAGTCTTCTGCTACCCCTTCTTCACCCTTCCCTTCCTATCAGTCTTGCCTCCTCTAGCTACCATTGTTCCTCTCTCACCATGTCTAGCTACTGTTTTTTTCTCTCTATGTCAATCCTACCCACCCTGCTCTCTTTTCTCCTCCCGTCTCTCACTCTGCCCTGCTGACACCCCCTCCCATGACACCCCCTCACCCCCTACTCAGACACCCTCTCCTCCTTAATGCACACACTACTGCCTCAAACATCCCTCAACAACCTCACCCTATCACTGCTCCGCCCTCCCTTGAATGCCCTGCTCACTGCCCACTCATCCTAGCAGCGCCCCACATTTTAACCCTCCCCATTCCCTTCATTGCCCTCAAACACCCATACAAACATATCATCTCTATAGGATGACCCAGCTTACTCTCCTCCGGGTTCTCCTCCTCCTTCTGCTCATATCCAGAAATATCCACCTCAGTCTGGCACCGTTTCAGCTGCCCTAAATTGCCCTCCCTTCCACAGCCATCGCATCTCATTTGTGAACATTTGTAGCTTGCCACAAGAGCTAGACAGCCTGTAAGGATGGATGGTTCAACAGCACCCCAAAGTCTTAGCCCTGGCTGAGACCTGGCAGTCCAGCTCGACCCCAGACTCGGACATCACCATCCCCAGCTTCTCCCTCTTTCGTACGGACAAACAGGGTAAGGATGGTGGAAGTTGTGCCCTTTATATTTAGGACACTCTGAAAGCTCAATCACCCCCCCCCCCCAGCGTGAGCATGGGCACAGACCTTCACTGTTAAAACATCAATTGGGAATTCCACTGCTCCCCTCTATCTCACCACTGTGTACACCTTCCCCCAGGAACCAGAAACCTGTCTTTCACTCTCTCCTGAATTATCCTCTCCCTTCAAAAAATGAGAGTATTGAATTGGGCGATTTCAACATTAATTGGCTTTTCAAGGATGCCGCATCATTTAAGGATGCCACTGCTGCCTTGGATCTGACCCAGGTCGTCATCTCCCCCACCTGTCAAAATGTACCTGCCGGCTCTGCAACTCTTCTTGCTCTTGTGTTCACAAACTGCCCATACAGGATCACTAGGATCAGAGGACTTCCCAATGCCCTAAGTGACCACTCTCCCATTCTGTGCTCCTGCTGGCTCCGCAACCATCCTTGATCTTGTGTTCACAAACTGTGCACACAGGATCACTAGGATCACAGGACTTCCCAATGCAATAAGTGACCACTCTCCCATTCTGTGCTCCTGCTGGCTCCACAACTCTCCTCAATCTTGTGTTCACAAACCACCCACGCAGCATCACTAGAATCGCAGTACTTCCCAATGCAATAAGTGACCACTCTCTGTCTCTGTCTGTCTCTCTCTGCACCTGGTGATGTAAATCCTGAAGCCCCCACCAGAATGTATTTACCAACATAAGCTAAAACCTGGTAAACTCAAACAACTAAAGCACCATCTAAGGGATGGGACTGGTCTCCCCTACTAAACACCGCTGATTTAGACACTGGACTCTTTATCCACGTTTTCAACACGGTTTGTGACAAGTTTGCAGCACTCACCAAATATGTAATCAAAGGCAACCCCATACCCTGGATCTCTCACCATCTCCTTGACATGATACGCCACAGAGACACCCTAAGTCAGATTGCTCTTGACACAGGCAGGCTCGCTGACAGACAATGGTACCGTGGAGCAAGGAACAAATGCACCTGGGCCATACATAAAGCCAAAGCATCCCACTACAACATGTCCCTTATGTCCTCCTGGAGTTCAGATCACGAATTTTGGAATAACATTGAGGAGCTCAGCGGCAAGATCAAGACTCCCCCCTCCACTTTTCTAATCAACATAAACAGTGACTACTCCTTTGACCCCAAACCTATTGCCGATGCCCTTAACTTCTTCTATTTCTGATCTTAGCAACATCCTCCCTCCTAACTTCTGTGACCTCCCCTGCTTCCCCCTCATCCTCCTTATCTATCCCCCCTTTTGCCTAAACACACTATCTCTGCAGGAAGCCAAACCCTATCTACTAAAAGCCCTCTGTGGTACACAGTTCAGCAGTGACTCTCTGGATCTAAAATTACTCTGACTGACCCTCCAGGAAGTGCTCATCCCGTTAACCTCCATTCTCAATCACTCCTTATGTCTAGGTAAATACCCTACTCACTGGAGCATGGCAACCATTATCCCAGTTCACAAAAGCAGTGATCCCACAGCCACAGTAAACTATCGGCCTATAGCAACCCCCCCCCAAAGCCCTGGAACGTAATAGTATCAGACCAACTCACTGAGCATTTTTCCAAATACGATCGAATCTGTAAAGAATAACATGACTTCCAAAAAGGACGCAGCTCTACCTCATCTCTCCTTGAATTCTCCTTGTCCATGCACTCTGCCCTGGACAAAGGCCACCTCACTGGCGCAGTACTTGTGGACCTGTTGAAGACCTTTGGCATCGTTAATCATGATCTGCTCCTAACCACCCTCCCCAATAGGTCTTTCCCAGGACACCACTCTCTGGTTTGCTGATTACTTCTCGGGCAAAACCCAACAGGTAAAGATAGGGGACTCCCTTTACTCCTGCCTGCCAGTCTGGTCCGGGGTGCCTCAGGGCTTCATCTTGGGCCAACCACTCCTCAGCCTTTACCTAAACACCCTCCCTGCTGCCTGCTCAGGTAACCTACTACTTTGTGCTGATGACACCGTCCTCTACTCCTCCTACCCTGACCCCACCATATTTCAGCAATGTCTCCAAACCTCCTTCTTGGAGGCTGAATGATGGTTTGCTAGCCGGTGGCTAGTTTTGAACTACAAAAAAGACAAAGGTCATGACCATTGCTCACCACTAAAGCCTACTCAAAAACTCACATCCTCTCATCTTAAGCACCCACCAGACCCACCTTGAACAAGTCCACTCATTTAAATACCTGCGTATCACGCTTGACTCAGCCCTTACTTTCCACCAACATGTACATCACCTCTCTACAGCTATCAACACTAGAATCAGCCTCCTGCACAGGTGCAAACACTGCCTCACCCCTGATGCCCTCCGTGTAGCAGTCTCCTCCTCCATCCTCTTACTGCTAGACTGTGGGATCCTCATTTATGGCACGGCTGGCACCTCTTCCCTCAGTAGACTCAGACTGTCTTTTAAAACCTGCCGCCTCACTCTTGACTGTGACTGTTCTGCCCACACCTGCTCCCTTTACAGCTCGACTAACTGGCTGAACTTTGATGGCAGACTCAGGTTCCACACTTATCTCATGGCCAAAAAGATTTCTCTTGGCATCACCCCCCCCAGTCTCTCTGCCATTATAAAACCTGCCTCTCCTATCAGAAACACTAAAAGCTCTAACAAGTCTCTTCTCAGTGTCCCCAGATGCCGCACCTCCCTTTGCCAGCAATCTTTTATGTACAGGGCCCCCTCATGGATGAACTGTCTCCCCCACTCCACTGCATCTGAAAACAAGATTGGCAGCTTTAAATCCTCCATAAGGGACCACCTTCGCTCTGCCAGTATGTGTGACTGCTATTAGCAGCCGCATGTCACCTCTTTGCTCCCTCTCATGTGCCCCTACCTTTCCTGGTCCCTACCCCCTCCTGGAACCTCCCACCCCTTCTCCCTTTCTTTCCCCCTTTACCTCTGACAATGGACTCTGGTCCTGCCTCCGTCTCTCTCCTTTGGGCTACCCATGTCTGTCTCCCCATTTACCACATTCCAGATACTGTATGTATTCTCTTTTAGTTTAACCAAACAGTTTCAATATTACGCCAGTATTAACTGCATATCGTACCAAATGTTAAGTGATGCACCACTCGGTGTTTCTGTTTACCCAGTATTTTTTTGATTCAGTCGCCTACTTTGCCACTGTATTTGTTCTTCCTTTTTGTAACTGTTGATTGTCTGTATTTCTGACGTGAAGCCTTTAAAAATGAGTCTTTGACTCAAAGTCAAATTCCGAAACTTCAATAAATAAATAAAATAAGGTACCACAAGCAGTAAATGGTGAAATTGTTGTCCCTCATATGACTCACAAATCAAGTTGTCCATATGAAAGGAATCTCTCGCAACCTAAACAAGCAGTAAGCTACTTTGCAGCAGCAATGATGTAAACACTGCCAGTGTCAAAGAATTAAAGAGTTCAATTGGGGAGCCAGAGTTCTGAGGCAAAGACGATCCGCCCATCTCCTGTCTCCTGGGGTGGCTTCCCCCTCCCAATGCACCAGTGCCATTTTAATTTTTACAGGGGATTGCAGATGTTTCCAGTTTTCTGACTACCATCTTCTCCCACGGTGAGTAATGTAGAATCATAGAATTTGATGGCAGAGAAGGACTGGTTGGCCCACCCAGTCTGCCCATTTCCCTCTACTGGATAAGCTGCAGGTCCTAGTTAACCAATAGCCTACTTCCTACCCCCACTATAATTGCTTTATGTCTGTCCCATGCATTCTTAAATCCCCTCCACTATTTTTAACCCATAACCTCCTCAGGAAGGCCATTCCATGCATCAGACCACCCTCTCCATGAAAAAATACTTCCTCACGTTGCCCCTGAGCTGTCCCCCCTCTATCTTGAAATTCTGTCCTCTTGTTCTTGCACACCTGTTTTTCTGAATGATACTACCCTCTTGGACTTTACTAATTCCCTTGAGGTACTTGAACGTTTCTATTATGTCTCCCCCCTTTCCTCAAGGGTATACATATTAATCTCCTTTAGCCTCTCTTTGTATGGCTTCTGGTGCAGACCCTACACCATTTTAGTTGCCCTCTTCTGGACTGTCTCCATTCTGTCTTATGTCATTGTGGAGGTGAGGTCTCCAGATCTGCACATAGTACTCCAGACAGGGTGTTAACAACTGTCTGTACAGAGGGGATAACAACTTCCTGCTTTCTACTTGTGATTCCTCTCCCTGTGCAGCCCAGTATCCCCCCAGCCCTCCTTACTGCTTTCTCACATTGCTTGCCCACCTTTAGGTTGTCTGATATGAATACTGGCATGTCCCTTCCATTTTTTATGTTCTTAATAACCCCCAACCCCCACCCCATTGTATACTCTCCCCCTGGGTATTTGTTTCCCAGGTACATTACTTTGCACTTCTTTGCATTGATTCTAAGCTATCATAGTTTTGATCATTTTTCCAACCTTGCCAAGTCCCTTCTTATGCTTTTTACCGCACCATATGTATCAACTCTGTTGCAGATTATTGTGTCACCTGCAAAGAGGCATACTTTTCCTTCCAGTCCCCCCGCAGCGTCGCCTATAAAGACATTAAAGAGGACTGGTCCTAGTAATGAACCGTGTGGCATCCCACTAATAACCTCCCGTTCTTTGGAGTGGACTCCGTTTACTATTACCCCCTGCGTCCTGTTGTCCAGCAAATTTTTTTACCCAGTCTATCATCCTGGGACCTACTTCCAGACTTACTAACTTGTTCATTAATCTTTTGTGTGGAACTGTTTATACTATTTATTTATTTAACATACTTTAGGATGACAACCTTTGAGTCAGGGACTCATTTACAAAGACTCCACATCAGAACAAATACACATAAACAATACATATAGACACAGAATGGCAGCCAAAAGTTACAGTTTTTTTAGTGATACAATATTGCAGAATCAAGATCAGATATACTTTGCATAGAATGTGTTACTGAGAGCTGTCAAATGCCATGTCCACAGCCCCTCCCTGATCTACTACTTTTGTCACCCAATCAAAGAAATCTATTAGATTTGTCTGACATGACTTTCCTGCTATGAATCCATGGTGTTTTGAATCCTGTGCCTTGCTGGCCTCTAGGTACTCGACAACTCTCTCTTTCAGAAGTGATCATTTTTCCTGCCACTGAAGTCAAGTTAACAGGTCTGTAGTTTCCTACCTCTGCCTTGCTCTCATTTTTGTGATGGGAAAACACATCCACCCTCCTCCAGTCCTCTGGTACCACGCCATCCTCCCACGATTTGTTAAAAAAGGTAGTCAGTGGTGTCACTAGTTCTCCCCTAGTTCTTTTAGAATTCTGGGTTGAATCCCATCAGGCCCCATTGCTTTGTCCACCTTCAGTTTTAGGAGTTATTTTAGGACCCTTTCTTCTGTGAATGGACTGGTATCGACCCCCCAAAAAATCCAGATTGCTTCTATTGATTTGCTTAAGTACCTCCCCCTCCTCTTCTTTTGTGAATACTGAGAAGTATTTGTTCAGTATTCCTGCATTTTTCACTGTCACCCTCTGCCTACCCCCAACCCCCCATTAAGCATCACTGTCCCTCCCTTGGTCCTTCTTGGCTCCATAATGTACCTACAAAAGGCTTTATCCCCCTTCTTAACTGAGTTGGCTTTCTTTCTATGGTTTTAGACCTTTGCTATACTGGCTGTCTTCCCTGCCTCCTTCTGCTTTAACTGGTACAGTTTTCTGTCCTGCTCCTTCTGGCCCGGATATTCAGACTGCACCTGGCAGTGGAGCAAGCGTGGGTGCAGCTCAACTGTGATGCACCGTAGCCAGGACCAGGTGATATTCAACAGTGATGTGCCATGGCACAGCACCATTGAATATGGCACAGACCATGCGGCTGGCGGGGACTGCAGGCGCGAAACCACAACTAGGGAGCAGGGGATAAGCCAGTGCGTCTGATTGTGCTAGGCATCATCCCACGATATTCAGCTAAGGGCATGCAAATGGGGCCATCATATATGTAATTATGGCCCCATTTGCATGCGCTACAGAACGGCCAGTGAATTGCTTCTGGCCTGCACGGCATGATGTGTGCACAATGGGGGTCCTGGGGCATCCTCCGGCCCACGTAGCTGCGGGAATGCCGATAATTGCCCATAGACACATTCCCTGGTAGTCCAGTGGGTATCCCCGCCTGTTGCCGGTCATTGGTGAAACTCTGCTAATATAATTCCCTGGTGATCCAGTGGCACCTCTCACACACACAGAACCCTTGCCCACCCC
Organism: Neoceratodus forsteri; assembly: GCA_016271365.2. Lineage (NCBI taxonomy): Eukaryota > Metazoa > Chordata > Ceratodontiformes > Ceratodontidae > Neoceratodus > Neoceratodus forsteri. Next base: position 498,048,415 of record CM057457.1, read on the forward strand.
ACCCTCCCTGTCATTTGGTGGTGGCTGCAACCACCATTATACCACCTGGCCATCTGCCAAATGACAGGTGCAGTATGGCTTGCAGTACATACTGCAATAAACAGTCCCAAATATGTGAATGAAGTCCTTCACATATTTGGGACTCTCAACTCTAATATGCCCTGCAAACCCATTTGGTTCACACTGTGTACCAATGGGCTTCTTCTCCTACACCTGTCATTTGGCGGTAGGAGTGGTATGTGGTAGGAGCAGGGTGGGAAAAGGGTTCTGCGTGGGTGGGAGGGGTGTGGGGGTGCCACTGATCACCAGGAATTATATTATGAGTTTTACCATGATCACGGCAACAGATGGAAGTGGTACCGCTAGACTACCAGGGAATGTTATAGACTACTGCTACCGGTGATTGGGGACATGGGAGGGAGGGAAGTACCACTAGACTGCCAGGGAATTATTGTACGATGAATAACCAGTGATCAGGGTATCGGGAGGGGGGGTGCCACTAGACTACCAGGGAATTATTGTACGATGAATAACTGGCGATTGGGGTAACAGGAGGAAGGTACCACTATACTACCAGGGTGCTATGTGTGCTTGTGGATGGTGTTTTGGGTGGGCGGGTGGCCATCCATGGCTGGCAGCTGCTGTGCTGTGCTGTGCCCTGCAATACAGCAGCCCACCTGTGGATGGCCAGGATTTGTTCCCACTCTTCATGGGCTCGACTTTGAGCCCCCCATGTGGCGCAATGCAGGGTTGTGCCAGCATCTGCGCCACACATCCCGGGCTGAATATCGGGATGTGCTGCATATGCATGGGCACCCCCCCCACATCTATGCCACATACAACTGCATTGTGCCCCGGTGCATTGGGATGTGCGCTGCACCTGACAGCCTTTCCAATACCCCACCGGGCTAGTAATGGGTTGCTCCGGCGCCACTTTTTTTCGCCATACGCAACCCCTTTGAATATCTGGGCCTCTGTGTTTCCTTATACTTCCTAAATGCTACCTTTTCTCCATTATCTTCCCCGCCACCTGTTTTGAGAACCATAGTTGATTTATTCCTTCATTTTGTAATTGTTGATTTGCTTCACATAAAGGTATGTTGCTGCTTAAATGGCAGTTTTGATTTTCCGTATTGTTCCTCCACCCCTCCTTCTTTCCCATTTGCTAGTGCTTTTCTGAGGCACTCTCCCATTTTGCTAAAGTCAGCATTCCTAAAATCCAGACCCCTCACTTTTGTATAGCTTGATTCTATAGCTGTGTTTATCATGACCCACACTATTATTCCCAGATGGCTACCCACTTTTAAATCTGAGATCCTCTCTCTGTCCCCATTTGAGAGTACCAGGCCTAAGACTGCTCCCTCCCGAGTGTGTTCCAACACTAGCTGTCTAAGGCATTCCTACTGCAAGGCATAGAGAATGACTCTGCTCTTGGATGTGGCTGCAGAAAAGGTGCTCCAGTTAACATCTGGCATATTCTGGTCCCCCATCAACAATATCTTTCTTTTTCTGCCATTGTAAGGATACCTTCTACCATTTCCTTGTCCCTTTCCTCCCCCTGAGACAGGGGTCTGTATACAACCCCTGTAAGGACTGTGATGCCATTTCCTGTCTCCAGGGTGACTCACTGTGCCTCCACTCCTTCCTGTTTACCTTTTAGTTCTGCTGCTTTGATACCTTCCCTTATGTACAGAGCTCCTCCTCTTTTACCCTCCCTGTCCCTCCTGTAGATTGTGTACGCCAGTATGTTGACATCCCAGTCATGGTTCTCGGTGTACAATGTTACCATGTTTCCGTGACTGCCACAATATCCGGCTGTGTCTCTTCCATCAAGGCCACTAGTTCCTGGAATTTGTTACCCAGACTATAATCATTAGTGCTCACCCCCCCCCCTCCATTTTTTGATTTCCTTGGCCCTTTTAACCCCATCCCCGTAATTAGTGCATTTGTGTTTTTCTCCATTTGGTTGGCAGTATAGCCTAAAGATTAGAATAATGAATTGTGAATGAGCTTGGTACATCCAGCAGACCAAACCTGGGTTTGATTCTCACAGCCTCCACTTGCATACTGTGTGACTCTAGCAAGTCACTTAACCACCTAGTGCTTCTCGCTCAGCCTGAAATCAGGCACTTGTGCCTTTGGGCCTTACCTGGTTACCAAAAGACTAAAAAAAAATACTCTATTAACTTCTCTATCTTGGTGTTTACCTCACTAACTACCCTAGTTTGTGGTGGGGGGGAGGGCTGAAAATTCCCTGCTCCTTTTCAGTGCCTCCCCTTCTTGGCTAGTTTAAATACTTGCCTGTGAAGCATTTAAACCTGTCTCCTAAGATCCTGGTTCCACTCCCAGACAAGTGCAGACCATCTCACCAGTGTAGGCCTGTATACCTCCAGGTGGACCCCCAGTCCCCAGTGAAGCACAAATCCTGAGCTCTATACCAGTTTTTCAACCACTCATTGAATCTTATGGTACAGAGTACCCTAGCCTCACCTATTCCATAGACAGGCAGCATCTCCAAGAAGGTTACTGTGCATGCTACTTGCCTAAGGGCCCTTTCCATCTACATAGACACCTTCTGTACTGCTCTGATCATATTCCCAGCTAGATCATTTGTCCCTAGATGGACAGTGGTGTCCAACACTCACTCCTGTACAGCTGCTCCTACCATCCTGAGGATTCACTTCCTGTCCCTCCAAGTCATGGGACCAGGCTGGCACCTTACCTCTCTCTCTCTCCTCTCCCTCTTCCATTTCTACCTATCTAACAGTTGAGTGCCCCATCAAGAGTTGTTTCCTTCCCTTGTGGGGTCCCACGCCACCCTTCTGTGGGTTTACTTTGTGGAGGTTCCCAGCATCCTCCTTGGTCTCCACTGTGGGTGCCTCCATAGAGGAACCATGGCCTGCCAGAATGCTGCCTGAATTGTAGAGAGGTACAACTGGAGGTACGTGCCTCTGTCTCACCACCCTCACCCTTCCTAAGCCCACTGTGGACCAACCGCTCTTAGCAAATTTTGAGGTAGCAGCATGAATCCTGGTGGTCCCTGGTTGGAGGAGGATGTTTTCTGAATCCTCACAATGTCAGCCTAGAGATGGGCAACCTCCTCCTTCAGGCCAGAGAAGTGCCTGCAAATAGGGCAGCATCACGGCCTCCAGAACATCTCCCAGAAGACTGACGCCCCACAGTTAGTGCATTGCATCACTTCTCACATGTTTCCCTCCCTGTTTAATTTGTTTTCTTTTATGTTAGTGTATTCCAGTGTGTGCATGTGTTTACCCCTTATACAGCATGGTTGGCTATTACGGATATGACAGGTGTATGCCTTTTGCCTTTGTGGGGAAGGGATGTCAGAATCCCTGGTATAAAGGAAATGATGCACTTGTGGTGGGTGAGGTGAGGGGTGGAGTGAGTGGAATGAGGGGCAGGGTGGGTGGGACCAGGACTGTGCTCTCCAGAAACAATCAGCTACAGCTCAGACCCACCACCCCAATGAGCGCTTTCCTTCCTTTAAGCAAGACATCCTGTACAACAAATTAACAGAAAATATAGCCTGAAAAAAATTTAAATCAGAAAAAATAAAGCAGTTGAGCCCAAACCCTGTGTTCTGTCCTCTGACACTCCTGCATCTATCTTTGAGGGAGAGCTGTATTAGGAACCACCATGCTATTCTTTACAAATTGTCACTATTCCTTTTAAGTTATCACCTAGCAGAGGCCTCAAGCCAAACAAACAATCTGGCCAAACAATTCTCACCTAGCTCCCAAACTTCAGGGCAAAAACACAGTTGTGGTTCGAGGCTGTTAATGTGGGTGACTGTGCTTTCAATATACTTTACAAACAAAAAGAAGACAAGTCCAGCAGGTTTCTCCACAATGTACCCCATTTATCTTGTGTCAAAAAACCTCCTCAAGTCCTCTCTGTGAGTAACACACACAGACTCTGTTTTAAGACAGCAACCTGAGTGAGAGAGTGCCCTACCGAGGGCTTCAGAGCTGAACTACCTCTGCTCCGCCTTCCCAGGTAGCTGCCAGCTTCTCTTTCCAGTTCCTTAACTTTGTGTGATCAATCAACTTGTCTACTCCTGGCCCCCATTTAGAGAGTCTTTTTCACCTCTAGCAGAGTTTGAAAGGTGTGCATACCTGCTTCAATTGTGACCTGCTGGACTGTGGGATAATCTATATTATACAGTGGCAAGAAAATTTCCTGGACTCTGATTGGTCAGTGTGTGCCTGAGACAGTGATGATATTACACAATAACACCACTATGTTGATTTTTTGAGGATTATATGGATTTTTTTTTAGAAACAAAGATATACTGCCTCACTAAAAATCTACTAAAAACATTTTAATTTTTATTTTTGTTTTGTATAAAATCGAGCCATTGTATAATTGGAATACGGCACTCCAAGGTGTGTGTTATTGTGTAATAATGTCACTCCTGGGGTGGTGGAAGCACTCAGCTTTGCCTCATGCTTCAACCCACCCCAAGAGTGACATTATATAGAGAATAAAGTATGGGGTGGTATATATAATGAGATTTTACACACACCTGAGGGGTTGGATGGCATATAAACCCCGAGAGCAAAGCTCGAGGGGTTTATCCAGGCATCCAACCCTGAGGGTGTGTGTAAAATTCGACTTTACACACACCACCTCATTTTTTAATTGTTTAACCAGGAGTAACACACTATGCTGAAAGCTTTTTTACAGGAGCTACCTGGGAGCACAGGGAAGTTAAGTGACTTGCTCAGGGTCATACAGTATGCAAGTGGAAGCTGTGGGATTCAAACCCTGGTCTGGTCTGCTGGATATCAGCAGATTTGCAGCTCAGAGCCTTAAGCCACTGCACTACAGTATACTGCCTTATTTTATATAATTGCTGGGTTAGGCTTTAATACCACAGCCATTTATATAAAATAATTGGTCTGGTGCGGCTGCGTTCTGGATGATGTTTAGCCAAGTCCTCGGTTGCTTAGCAGCAGTTTACTTTTTATTGTTTTGTTGTCCCCTTTAAGGTGTGATTTTTGTTAGGAAGTTTTTTTTTAAAATAGTTACTTACCACTTAGAGATAGTGGTGGTGGTGCAGTTTCGACCAATGAAGAAATCTGGTGGCGAGCAGTGAAAACCTGGAAGAACTGTAGGTTGGGCATGCACATAGCGAGGGAAACCGTGTGTGTGTGTGTTTGCCGTTATAAACGCTCCTTTATAGTGGCAAATTATGCCACGGTTTCCCTATGGGAAAAAGCATAACCCAGTTATTATTATACAGTAACACACACCTTGACATGCCTTATTGCTTAATTCACCTTCATACCTTTTCCCCTTAGTGTTCTCACATTGGGGAATAAACTTTGCTAGGGAAGTGGATATGTTGCTCTATCCACACTATCTGGCAGGTTCCTTGCCACTTTAAATCTTGCCAGAAGGTCTTCAAGCTGGCTCCTCCCACCCACCCAGGTGGTAAAACCCTCGGCTCCACCACATGATGCCAGATCTTCCTTACCGCTTGGAAGCTAAGGTTCCCTCCTTAGCGTTCTGCGTTTTAGGCTGGGTTCTCACTCCTCGGTTTTTCCAAAACTAATTTTAAAATTTACAAGACTAAGGTATTCACCTTCCCTCATGGCTGCGATGGACAAATTGACTCCCAGCTTCTGTCTGTACCCTTGTGGGCAGAAAATGTCCTGGACCAATCTGCACTCCACGTGCGTCTACTACCTAGGACTTGACCCCAATTCGCAGGCCTGCAAATTGTGTCAGTCCTTCTCGGCTTCGGTCTTGGAGGACCACGCTGTCAGACTCCTTCTTGGGCACCTTGAAAAATGGTACCCACCAGTCAAGTCGAAGGAGGCCCATTGGGCAGCGTCTGCAGTGGTGGGCTCTGTGGAGCAGTTGGAGCAGATGGTCGCCCTCGAGGAGGAGGTGGCTCAAGCCGCCTCTTCTTCCTTCTCGTCTGTGGCATTTATTCCGCTGTCCTTGGGCTCTTCCTACTTTGCTTCTTTTAGGGAGTGTTGTCACTCCCTTTCCACTAAGGGAGAAGGGCCCTCGGGACATTCCAGTCGGTCCAGAAAGAAGGACACAAAAGGTAAGTCCCACCGTCGGTGTTCATTGGAGCGGGAGAGATCCCCTTCACTGGACTGTCGACTGTCGACTTCGATCAAGGTTGCGGCTGTGGCCGCTGGCTTCACGGTGTCCCCATCAGGTCAGCTGGCTGAGACATCTGTTGATGTAGTCGAGATTTTTCTCAACCCATCAGATTGTTTGTCGATTGGAGAAGCTGACAACCCTGCTTTACCGGTTTCCCCGTGGTTACCGAGGACTTGACTGTGCCTCCTCTGCCGAAGTCCCTGGTCAAGTTCCCTGAACCGAAAGAGGGACGGGTTTCCCCTGTTCCCCCTCTGACCCACCCTCAGAATCCCTGAAGGTTTTGGTCTCAGTCTCGGACCTCTTCCAGGTCCAGCTGACCCCACCGATGTAGGCGGTCTCAGTCTTGGCACCATGGAAAGCAGCGTCGCCGCTCTTCCTCTTCAGAGGATAGGCTCCGGTGTAAATTATGTCGATGCTATGAGGACTTGATGTGGCAGCAACTTCTTGTGACCAGAATCAAGCTGACTCCATCGCCTTCTCTGGCCATTAAGTGGCTGTCACCGGAGCGGCCGAAACAACCCTTCATAGTGATCGAGGAGCCGACCCCATCACCGGTTGTTCAGCTGAAACCGGCTGCTCCACCTATTGTGGTGGAACCACCGCCTTCTCAACGGAAGACTGGGGCTCTGACCAAGGATTCTCGGTCGGGTCAGGGCCTGACCCATAGGTTTTCGGTCACCCTCACTCCCGATCGACCTCGGCAGGTGGAGGGGGGGGCTCAGGCGCCCGGCAGTTGTTTGCAGACTCCTCCCTCTTCTCCAGGCCACTTGACCTGGAGTCTGCAGGAGGTCAGTCGGTGGATGAGAGCCCATTCTCATTTTTAGGTTTACTTCTGCTCATCTCAGTATCCACCAGGATGCAGATTGAACCCATTTCAAAATGGGCCAAGCATCCCCTTACGGAGATACTCGACCGAGGGGATTCCCCTATGGAGGCCTTTCCGGTGGCCAAAGCCATTGTTGGCCTGGCCCTGGAGTTGTGGCAGTGGCCAGCATCTTGTGCCACGCCTTCGGCCAGAATGGCTCGCAAGTACACGGTCCCCACCGGTTCACTCTCCGGTTTCTCAGAGCACCCCTCGACAGAGTGGTTAGTAACCAATAGCATTTTCCAGAGTATCGGGAGAGCTCAGGACATGGACGAACTGCCTGATAAGGATTCTAAGAAATTGGATTACTCAAGGTGGAAGGTTTACGCTGCTTCCCCCAAGGCCTTCGTCAGGCTAGCTCAGCACTTCTGATGGCACATGTCTCTCACGCCAGTATGGGCTCCCTGGTTGAGGTGATACCTCATCTCCCAGCTGACCTTCAGATGATGGTCAAGCAGGTATGGGATCAGGGAAGGGTGGTGGCCAAACAACAGCTCCAAACTGCTCTTGACATTGGAGACTCTTGTGCCAGATCATTTGCGGCCATGGTAGCCATGCATCACAGAACTTGGCTGCAGATCTCAACTTTCACAGCAGATACCCAGCACAAGCTGGCAGACGTTCCCTCCCTGGGCACTGACTTGTTCGGGCCCGGGGTGGAGAGCATCTCCAAAGGATTGAGAATTCCAATGCCACCTTGGACTCAGTCTCATCTGCCCAGTAGGACAAAGGCTGCCAGCAGCAGCAACATAAGCCCTTTTGCCCTTCCGCCCCTGCAGCACGCCTGGCCCAGCAGTACCAGCAACAGGGCCAGCAGGCTCACACTTGGCACCCCAAGGCCAAGTCTGCCGCTTCCTCCAATAGGAAGCCTGGAGGGAAAGGCCCAGAAGGCTCCTCGACCGGCCCTTCCTCCTAGCCTGCTCAGTGACGGGTTGAAGGGTGTCACCCCCTCCTTCCTCGTCACTCCTCCACGGGTTCCCCCAGTGGAGGGACGGCTCCGCCACTTCCTTTCCACCAGGTCCACTATCACCATGGACCGCTGGGTGCTGAAAGTGGTCAGTAAGAGTCTGCCTCTGGAGTTCAAGCAGTCTCCTCCCTATAGAGCCGTCGCCCCACGGGGGGGGCTACGGGGTCCGCAGCCTCTTTGTCGGCTTGTTGAGCCAACATTGCCCTGCTTATACAAAAGGAGGTGATCAGGGAGGTGGCAGACCCTCCTCTAAACCCAGGGCTTGTGTCCTGGTACTTCCTGGTCCCAAAATGAACGGGGGGGCTGGTGCCCCATCTCGACCTACACAACCTGAACAAGTTCCTAAGGTCACGTACCTTCAGGATGGTCACTCTGGCTCAGATCATTCCATCCTTGGAATGAGGCATGTGGTTTTGTTCTCTAGACCTCCAGGACGCGTTCTTTCACGTCCCGATTCGTCCATCTCATCAGCGATTCCTCTGCTTCAGAGCAGAGGGATCACTTTATGAGTTCTAGGCCATGCCCTTTGGCCTCTCTCCAGCTCTCAGGGTCTTCACCAAATGCATAGCAGTGGTGACAGCATTCCTGTGGTGCCGAGGGGTCCGGGTGTACCCTTACCTGGATGATTGGCTTATTGCAGCCCCCTCCAGGTTGGAGGTGGAGTGGTCCAGGGATCTGGCCCTCCAGGTCTGTTCTCAGGTTGACCTCATCAACGAGGCCAAATTGGAACTCATGCCATCACAGGTAAATCGAGGCAGAGCTCAATTCTCTTCGAGCCAGAGCCCAGCTCTCAGCAGACAGAGCCGAGGTCCTTTTCTCCTTTGCCCAGTCATTTCTGGTTGGGCAATCAAGCCCTGCCCAGGACTTCCTGCACCTTCTGGACCTCATGGTGGCCTGCACCAGCATGGTCCATTGGGCCCACTGGCATGTGCACCCCCTGCAATGGGGGCTGGCCAGCCAGTGGTCACAGTGCTCCGGTCCTCTGGACCAGCTGGTGATGGTGACCTAGAAGAAGTGGGATGGCCTACAGTGGTGGTTTATCCCAGCTCATCTGCAGGAGGGTATCCTGTTTGTCTGCCCCGAGCCGCTGGTCACGCAATCGACCGACGCCTCTTTGATGGGTTGGGATGCTCATCTGGGGGACCTTCGGGCCCACGGCCTCTGGATCCCTCAAGAGTCTTGATGCCACGTCAACCTGCTGGAGCTTCAAGCAGTCTAACTAGCCCTCTCCACCTTTGTTCCATTTGTACGGGGTCAAGTGGTTCAGGTCCAGATGGACAACACCACGACCATGTACTACCTTAACCGTCAGGGCGGAGCACACTCCTTGCCTCTGTGCAAGGAGGCTCTCCACATCTGGTCTCTCATGATCAGCCTGGAGGCAGATCTCTTAGCCATTCATGTGGCAGGAGCTTCCAACACTCTGACCGATGCCCTCAGCTGGATAGGCTCTGCTTCTCACGAGTGGTCTCTCCTGCCTGCGGTAGTGCAAGGTCTGTTCTCCCATTGGGGGACCCCTCAGGTGGACCTGTTCACCTCCAGGGAGAATGTGAAGTTGAGGCTGTTTCATGCCTGCCCCCCCTCAGCAGGGCTCACTGCAGGGGGATGCCTTCTTGATGCCATGGACCCCGGGCTTCTCTTACACCTTCCCTCCATGTCCCTTGATCCACAAGGTGCTTCTCAAGGTGAGGAGGGACAAGGCGCGGTAATTCTGGTAGCCCCAGACTGGCCCAGTCAGTTCTGGTATCCAAATTTCCTCAGCCTAAGCTCCAGGTTCGCGAGGTGGCTTCCAGCCCACCCGGACCTGATCTCAGTCAACAAGGGGAAGGTACTCCATCTGGACCTTCAATCCCTGCACCTGATGGCCTGGTTCCTGAGCGGCTAGAGTTCCAGGCCTTGGGTCTTTCCGATGAGGTCCTCAACGTCGTTGAGGCATCCTGTAAGGAGTTGACAGACTGGAAGGAAAAGTATGCCTCTTTGCAGATGACACAAAGATCTTCAACAGGGTTGATATACAAGGAGGCATGGAAAAGATGAGAAGGGACTTGGCAAGGTTGGAGGAATAGTCAGAAGTATGGCAGCTTGGATTCAATGCAAAGAAGTGCAAAGTAATGCACCTGGGAACAAAAACCCAGGGGAAGATTACACAATGGGTGGGGAGGTAATAACAACAACAAAAATGGAAAGGGACCTGTGGGTAATCATATCAGATGACCTTAAGGTTAGCAAGCAATGTGAGAAGGTGGTAGGGAGGGATGGGGGATACTGGGATGTATAGGAAGAGGTGGCACCAGCAGAAAACAGGAAGTTGTTATCCCCCTGTTCAGACAGTTAATAAGACCCCATCTGGGGTACTGTGTCCAGTTCTGGAGACCTCATCTCCACAAGGACATAGACAGGATGGAGGCAGTTCAGAGGAGGGCAACTAAAATGGTGCAGGGTCTGCAAGAGAAGCCATATGAGGAGAGACTAAAGGAGCTTAATATGTATACCCTTGAGGAAAGGAGGGAGAGGGGAGACATGATAGAAACGTTTAAGTACCTCAGTGGAATCAACAAAGTCCAAGAGGGTAGCATCTTTCAGAAAAAGAGATGTGCAAGAACAAGGGGACACAATTTGAAGATAAGGGGGGACGGCTCAGGGGCAATGTGAGGAAGTATTTTTTCACAGAGAGGCTGGTGGACGCATGGAACTGCCTTCCTGAGGCGGTTGTGGGGTCTAAAACTGTGGGAGAATTCAAGAATGCATGGGATAGACATAAGGCAATTTTTGGTGGGGGGTAGGAAGAAATAGGCTGTTGGTTAAATAGGATCTGCAGCTAATCCTCTAGGTAGGGAAATGGACAGACTAGGTGGGCCAAGTGGTCCTTATCTGCCATCAAAGTCTATGTTTCTATGTTTCTATGACCAGAAAATGCTACGCCTTCAAATGGAAGAGATTCTCCATTTGGTGTCAGGACAAGGGGTTAGACCCTTCTTCCTGTCCCTTGGCTAGTATTCTGGACTACCTGTGTCCTTTTCTCAGCTAGGGCTTCGGTCGGCAACCCTTAAGGTGCACTTGGCAGCCATCTCTGCTTACTGGGCACAAGCCAGAAAGCAGTTGGTGGTGCAGGAGAAAGTGGTCGGGCACTTTTTCAAAGGCTTTGATCACATATCCCCTCTGGTGTGAGAACCTCCACCTCTGTGGGATCTACTGCTGGTATTGGCTAAGCTCATGGGCAAGCCATTCAAACCAATGCACAGATGTGACATCTCTCACCTGTCATGGAAGACCACCTTCTTGGTGGCTATCACATCAGCCAGATGGATGGGAGAGCTCCCAGGTGCTTTTCATCGAGTCTTCTTATCTAGTCTTCCACAGGGACAAGGTTGTCCTGTGCCACCACCCGAAATTCCTTCCGAAGGTGGTGTCGGAGTTTCACCTGAATCATAGACAGCATACTCTGTTGGTGTTCTACCCCAATCACACCCCGGAGGCCGAATATAGGCTCCATACTTTGGACCCTAGACGAGCGCTCTTTTATTATAAGGAGCGGACGGCTGAAGTTCGGGGAGAGGTTTGCCAGCTGTTTGTCACCTACGCTGAAGCTGCACCTGGCAGACCTGCAGCCAATTGGACGATAAGCAGGTGGGTCACCTCCTGCATAGATCTCTGCTATAGGTTGGCGGTTATGGAGCCTTCCAGAGGGATAAGAGCTCATTCTACCCACCGTACCACTGCTTCAGTGGCTGCTTCAAGGGACGTCCCTATCCATAGAAACATAGAACATAGAAGTTTACGGCAGATAAGGACCGCAAGGCCCATCCAGTCTGCCCATTCCTTTTTCTACCTTATAAATGTGCCATCGGCCTTTGCTCTATCAGTGGCCTGTCTATTCATAGTCATTTGTATTGCTCCCTTATGCCTATCCCATGCCTGTTTGAAGCCCTGCACTGTATTCATAGCCACCACTTCTTGTGGTAAGCCATTCCATGCATCCACCACCCTTTCTGTGAAAAAGAATTTCCTCACTTTCCCCTTAATCGGCCTCCTTTAATCTCATGCTGTGTCCTCTTGTCCTGCTATTTTTCTTATATTTAAACATGTTAGACTCTTTCACCTTGTTTATGCCCTTAAGGTGTTTGAATGCCTCGATCATATCACCTCTCTCCCTCCTTTGCAAGGCTATACATATTGAGCTCCATTAATCTGTCCTCATATGTCTTCTGATGTAGCCCCTGCACCATTTTGGTTGCCCTTCTCTGGACTGCCTCAATTTGGTTAATGTCCTTGTGAAGGTGTGGCCTCCAATACTGCACGCAGTACTCCAGATGGGGCCTAACCAGTGTCTTGTACAGAGGGATTATTACCTCCCTCTTACGACTTGTGATACCCTACTAATACACCCTAACACCCCCTAGCCTTACCTACTGCTTTAGAGGTCTGCTTGGATGATTTTAGGTCATCAGTGATGATGATGCCCAAGTCTCTTTCTTCCTTTGTGACTGCTAGCAACTCCCCTCCCAACCTATAGGTGGCTTCAGGGTTTCTCTTCCCTATGTGCATGATTTTGCACTTCTTTGCATTAAATCCAGTTGCCACTTTTCTGACCATTCTGCTAGTTTATCCAGATCTCTTCTCATTCTGCCAACCCCATCTGGATCATCTACTCTGTTGCAGATCTTGGTGTCATCTGCAAACAGACAAGCCTTACCCTCTAGTCCATCTGCAAGGTCACTAATGAAGATGTTGAAGAGGACTGGCCCCAGGACTGATCCCTGAGGTACCCACTTGTGACCTGCATCTCTTCTGACTGTATACCATTTACCACCACTCTCTGTTTTCTGTCCGTCAACCAGTTTGCCACCCAGTTGACCAACTTCTGACCCACCCGAGCCTACCCAGCTTATTTATCAATCTTCTTGTGGAACAGTGTCAAAAGCTTTGCTGAAGTCAAGGTAGGCGACATCAACTGCTCCCCTTGGTCCACCACTCTGGTTACCCACTCAAAGAAATCTATGAGATTAGTTTGACAGGACCTTCCTTTTGTAAACCCATGCTGTCTTGGATCCTGTGCCCTATGATTCCAGGTGTTGCACTATCTTTTCCTTAAGGAGTGCCTCCATAATCTGCCCACTACTGAGGTAAGACTGACCGGCTGTAGTTCCCCGCCTCCTCCCTGCTACCACTCTTGTGGAGGCGGGATCACATGAGCCCTTCTCCAGTCTTCTGGGACCTCTCCTGTGCTCAGAGACTCACTAAACAATTCTGCTAATGGCTCTGCTAGTTCCTCCTTTAGCTCCTTAAGTACCCTGGGATGTATGCCATCAGGTCCCATTGCATTATCCACCCTGAGCTTAGCAAGCTCTTGTGGGACCCTTTCTTTTGTGAAGGAGTAGTGCTCACCTCCCTCCCCTGTGTCCATGATGCTGAGCTGTGGGTCCTCCTACCTTCTCTTCAGTAAACACTGAGCAAAGTATCTATTTAGGATAGATGCCTTTACAGGTCCTCCTCCTCACATGCTCCATTTTCTCCATTAAGCTTAGCAATACCCCTCTGGACTTTCTCCTTTCACTAATGTATCTATAGAAAGTCTTGTCACCTTCTTTACTGTTCATGCTAGTGTTTCCTCAGTTTGGGACTTTGCCTGCCTTACTGCCTTACCTGCTTCCCTTAGGGCAGTTTGGTATGCCTCCATCTTCATCCCGCTGTGTTCCCTTATATTTCCTGAAGGCCAGCCTTTTGGCTCTGACCTTTTCTGCTACTGTATTTGAGAACAAAGTGGTTTCCTTCTTCTTTGCACTTCCTTTTCTGTCTAACACAATGGGATGTTGCTTCAAGTATTGCATCCTTAATGCTTGCCCACTTTGCTTGTACCCCTCACTTGTGTTTCTTTTTGCCAGGGCTAGCTTAACTCTGTTGGCCATCTTATCAAAGTCAGCTCCTCTGAAGTCCCATATTTTGCCTTGGAATGGGATGATTTAGATGTAGTAGCCAAATTGAACCATACCATGTGATGGTCACTGGCCCCCAGGTGACCTTCTACCTGGAGATCTGTGATCCTTCTTTGTTAGTCAGTACTAGATCTAAGATAGCCCTGTCTCTTGTGGGTTGCTGTACCAGTTGTTTGAGGCCCTCCCCTGCAGGAATCCACTATGAGTCTAGTTCTGGCAGATGTTCCTGCTGGTATTGACCAATCTGTATCCGGCATGTTGAAGTCTCCCATTATCAGAACCTCCTTTAGCTGTCATGTTTTGTATATCTTCTAACAGTAATGTGTCTATGTCCTCCCTCTGGTCTGGGGGCCTGTAGACAACCCCAGTTCTTATGGCTGTCCCATTTCCTGTTTCCAGGGTGACCCACAGTTCTTCTGGCTCCTTATGTGTATTATCCAGGAACTCTGCAGGGCTACTACCTGGAAGTCAGCACACACCTTTATTTCCCATTACCACATTGACCTAGAGTCATGCCAGTATGCTGGTTTTGGGACCTCGGTTCTCCACTCCTTATTTCCCAAGTAAGTATAAGAAGGGGATGTGCACCTTTCCTCCCTCCTCCCGGAGAACTGCTAGGAGTCTGCCAGATAGTGTGGATAGAACAACATATCCACGCCCCTAGAAATACAGGTTACTCACCTGTAACAAGAGTTCTAGGAGTGGTATATGTTGTTCATCCACACAAACCCACCTGACCTCCCAGGTTTCGACGCACAACCTGACTTCCAGTGGGCTAGATCTGGCGTCATGGGATGTAGCCTAGGGTTTTACCACCCGGGTGGGTGAGAGGAGCCAGCTTGAAGACCTTCTGGCAAGATTTAAAGCATAGATACATAGATACATAGACAGTGTCGGCAGATAAGGGCCTATGGCCCACCCAGTCTGCCCATTTAAGTCTGTAAGTTCAGTTTATGTTTTCCAAGAAGTCTGTTGCCCCTTACCCCTGACCTCCAGAATTCCTTTATGTCTATCCCATGCATTCTTAAATCCCGTGACTGTTTCAGCCCCCACCACCCCTCCGGCAGGTGTTCCACTTGTCCACCACCCGTTCTGTGAAGAAATTCTTCCTCACGTTTCTCTGAATCGTCCCTCCTCCAACTTCATCCCATGCCCTCTAGTCCTGGAACATATTTTCACTTAAAAATAGTGCATTCCTGCACCCTGTTCCTCCCTGTAAGATACTTGTATATCTCTATCATATCCCTCTCTCCCTCCTCTCCTCCAGGAGCAATGTTCAGTGTCTTCAACCTGTCCTCATAGGACTTGTGATGCAATCCATGCATCATCTTTGTTGCCCTCCTCTGAACCTTCTCTACCCTGTCTATGTCCTTACGTAGGTAAGGTCTCCAGAACTGCACAGTGTACTCCAGGTGCGGCCTCACTAGTGTCTTGTATAGTGGAATTATGACCTCCCTTTTCCTGCTGGTGATGCCCCTGCCTATGCATCCCAGCATCCTATTTGCTTTACCTGCTGCCTTGTCACACTGTTTCCCTGCCTTGAGGTCATCAGAGATTATAACCCCAAGATCCCTTTCCTGCTTGGTGCATGCTATATCCTCACCCCCCAAGTGATATATTGTGCCAGGGTTTTTGTGCCCCATATGCATTATCTTGCACTTCCTTGCATTGAATTTCAACCTGCAAACCCTGACCATTCTTCAAGTTTCTGCAGATCCTTCTCATTCTGTCTACACCCTCTGGTGTGTCTACTCTGTTACAGAGCTTTGTGTCATCAGCGAACAGTGAAATTCTGCATTCTAGGTCCTGCACAATGTCACTGATGAAGATATTGAATAGTACCAGTCCCAGCACTGATCCCTGTGGTACTCCACTGGTCACTCTTCTCTCTGTGGAGTGACAGCCATTTACCACCACCCTCTGTGTCCTGCCACCCAGCCAGTTACCTACCCACCGCACTACTGTCCTGCCCACACCCATATTCCCCAGTTTGTGTAATAGTCTTCTATGTGGCACTGTGTCAAAGGCCTTGCTGAAGTCCAGATAGGCCATGTCCACTGCCCTCCCCTGATCCACCTCCCTAGTCACCCAGTCAAAAAATTCAATGAGGTTGGTCTGACATGACCTTCCCCTGGTGAAACCACGCTGCCTTGGGTCCTGTAGTCCATTGACAACCAGATGTTCCACCAATCTCTCCTTCAGTAGTGCTTCCATGATCATGCTTGAAAAAAGTCACCTGTCCCCAAACTCAAACTCCTTTTTGTCTCAGACTCTTCTCAGGATGCTGTTTATATATTTTTATTTATTTAAAGATCGATAACTGGGAAAAGCTCCACAAGCTGAGTCTCATTTCCAGAAGTGACTCGGGGGATGGAAACAAGGAAGGAAAAGGCAACAGAGGCAGCATAAAAATCACATAATCACAGACAACAGGTTAGGGTCAAGGTTACAAGACCTGGAACAAAGATAAATAAAAACTCACCAATGACAGTAGTACACAACACAAAACGAAGGATAGTTTACATAGGAGGACAACTTATTTAGAGAGTTAGGTTCTACTAGCCCTCAAAACAAAACTCCTAAGCAAAATCGACCTAACTGCTAGTGGCTCAAACAGGATATCCAAACAGGATCAGGGTGGTAAGGGTTGGGAACATTGGGAGCACGGCTGCTGGAGAAGGAGTCGGAAGAGCCTTTTGGGGAGAGAAGGGGAGCAAGAGCAGCGGTCAGTGGGGTTTGTTCCAAAGAGCAGGGAAGCAGAAAGAGAAGGTAGATTGTCCAGAAGCAGAGTGTTGGTATGGGAGAGTGAAGGTCTGAGAGTCTCTGTGATGAAGGGAGTAATTAGAGGAGGTAGCTTGGGAGAGATACGAGGGGAGTGAACCGGAATTTTGCCACAAGGGAAGCACGATGCACTATTCTCCTGTGGGACAGAGGATCAAGGGAAAGGGCAGAGTAGAGAAGGCAGTGGTGAGTGAGAGAGGGAGAGGCCATGGCAAAATGTCAGAAGGAGTTTATGAGGATGTCAGGTTTGCCAAGGAATGACTAAGAGGCAGCGCCATACACTGCATCAGTGTAGTCTAAAGTTGGTAGGATCAATTTGGAGTCCAACACATGGCAGGTGGGGAGAGGAAGGCTGGCTTTTTGGCAATAAAGAGCACCTAGTTTGGGATGCAGCTTGATGCAGATATCATTGCTGTGGGTGGAGAAGTCCAGATTTGCATCTAGCCAGCCCCCTAGGCACTTGAAAGCCAAGACATTTTCAATGATAGATCCATCCAAGGTAGTAAAAGTAAGGGGTTGCTGTAGGGTGTCTAACTTTTGCCTGGAGCTGAAGGTCATAGCCACTGTTTTTTTTATGTTGCATTTAAGTTTGTTGTCCTTAAACCAGGACTGGAGTATATTAAAATCATCTTGAAGGGGGGTACGGTATGCTGCTGACCGAGGGCCCGGAGAGAAAATAATATTGTCTGCATACATTGAATATCAGTGGACCTACAGACTGATGGGAGGTTATTAACAAGGAAGAAGAGGATGGGTCCAAGGACGGATCCTTAGGAAACACTGGAGAGAATAAGCATCACCTATTTGGACTGACTGAACCCTGTTGTGAAGATTTAGGAGTGGAACCAGTGAAAACACCAAGGGAGGTCGACAGTGAAAATGCTGACCTCCCCCACAGCGACGGCACCATACCGACATAGGTATTATGCCGCCTGTTTTAGAAGTGTTTTCTGTGGGAGGCTGTACCCCCACACACCCCCATGGAGGGCTGTGCCCCATCCAGACTTTTGGATTCCAACTCCAGGTCGGAGTTGGTCCAGGGAGGGTGTGGAACACTGGGGGAATGCGAAACACGGAAAAGGGACCAGTACTGCGAATGTCGCTGTAATGTCTTTCTTCCTGTTTCGCCGTCAGGGTGTCAACCTGAAGGGGTGCACTGGGAACCAGTTAACAGCAGGCATGGCAAGACTGACAGAGCTTCAAGTCTGAAGTAGGAGATGGTGGGAAATGGAATCAAAGACCTTCGCCAGGTCAGTGAAATGGCAGCTGTAATATGGCTCCTGTCCATAGCAGTGAGTATTGAGTCTGTGACACACAAAAAGGAAGAAGTTGTTGAGTGATGTTTCCTGTAGTCAGACTGGATGGGGAGAGGGTATTTGATCTAGCAATGAAGTCAGACAGCCTTGAATGGATAACTAATTCTTGCAATTTGGCTGGGGAGGGAAGCAGAGATATAGGTCTATAGTTCCCAGGGGAGGAGGGGTCCCCACCTTTGTGGAGTGGGAGGACTTTTACTGATTTCCAGGCCATGGGAACAGTGGAGGAGGTGAGGGAAAGGTTTAGGATATTAGGTGGTTGGGGCTGGGATTGCAGAGGCAGAGAGGTGCCCTATGGTCCAAAAATGCTAGGATCACAGACCTAAGTCTAGTGTTGTGGTCAGTAGGTGTAGCAACCAAGGCACAATCTTTTATTATATTGAGTTAATATAAGGAAGCTATCCATGAAGTCCACTATGTTGGCAGTCTTTTATTTTTTCAGCAAGGCTATAAATCCTAGTGTTGTTCCAGACCAATTTTCAAGGCCCTCTAGTTTTTGCTGCAGGATTTATTCTTGGTTGTGAAGCTGTTAGAGAACCATATTGTGTAGATCCACAGTGCTTATCATCTCCGTGTTATACTCCTCTACTGAAGCCATCATTTCTTCCTGCGCTCCTAGCTCCCAGCGGTTATCAGCCACATAATTTTTTATCTTTGTGAGGGTGTCTCCCAGTCTGTGTAATTCTCCGAACAACTTTTTAGATGTGATGGCAAACCAGGCTTACTCCTCCTCATCATCATTTCTTAAATATAGGCCAGGTGAGTAATCCAGCGGTGTAGATGATTGGCACGTGCTGCAGGTCTGGTCAGAACCATCTCATTTCTGTTTTCTCTGGTCCTTGCTGCAGATTCTTATATACACTGTCATGTAGACATAATCACTGCATTTAAAGACCTTTTTGCAGTCAGTTTGGTTGGAGGTGAATTTTGTCATCGCCGGGGGAGTTCTGAAGCCCTAGTCCACTGTGAAGGGTGATGTCACTAAGTCCTCAAGGATCCCAGCATTTGAGCCAGTCTTCCTCCATGACCTAATGGATCACACCTTTTAAACCTGGTGCAGAACAAACTTGGGACACATTTTCTGTTTTTATGCAGTTGGGTACTTAAATCATTTTATCAACTACAGCTGGAATACCAGCTTGTACCAATGGAACAGTATATATATACTTCCAAATACATCACCACTTGTAGTCCATTATGGAGACAGGGCAGACATTTCCAAATTCCCACCAATTTTCCATTTTGTTGGAGAGGTTTTGGGGTGTCAGTGGGTGCCTCACTTCATCTCCGTGTGTTATAAGGCACTGCTGGAGTGATTCACTACTATGACCGAGGCAACACCAACACGTGGGAAGTGGGACTTTCACTATTAGTCACACATGAAGAGTGGGTCCAGTGTAGCACCAGCAACATACAATTACAGGCTGTGATCAGAGAAGGGAGTTCAGTTGGAAAACCTGTATCCATTATTTCATGATCCCACAAATTCCAGCTAAATTTCGCCAAACTTGGGACTCTTCATGCTGGAGGGGGACGCAACATAGGCATGACTACACATGCATGTTTTGATCCTGCCCAGTGCTAACCCCATTCTGGGGAGCAGTCAAGGGAGAATGAAATGCACTGTCCCTGACCTATGGCACTTTTTACCCCTGCAACAGCCATAGTGCTACATCTATCCCACCATATCAAACACAACATTCACATATATCCCCTTGAATATTCTACTCACAGCAACCCAAAAAAACACCACCACATAATTGGCTGAAACCTGAACCCCCCCATCCCCACCACAAGCCAGTGGGAGGATACAATCTAGAACATGTACAGCATGAAGAAACATATGGCACTACTGCAGAATAAATTTCGCCCCCCTCACTCCCACCCCCACCAAGAGCTAGTGGGAGGATACAATCTAGAACATGTACAGCATGATGAAACACATGGTACAACCGCAGAATAAACTTCTGAACTGTCCCACTCCCACCCCCTCTAAGAGCTAGTGGGAGGATACAATCTAGAACATGTACAGCATGAAGAAACACATGGCACAACTGCAGAATAAACTTCTGAAACATCAGAACAGCCAGGATAACTGGCTCATCCATATTATGACCCACATCTCCCAAACACTACCAAGGAACGAGGCCCAGGCTGATTCCTCTAGTGCGGTGGGACAATTCTGATAAGATGCAGATAGTTCGACAGTCTGTGTCCATATGACTTAATTGGAATTACTCCTGCCTTAAAATCCTCCCAGTGACCCCTGGAGGGAGGACTTGTCCCTCAATCCCCACATCCAGATTCTCTCCCCCACTTTTATCCTATATCTATCCTCCTGAAAAGCAGTGAATGAAACATGATTGGAAATTACATTGTAGCCTGCTATCAGGGCTCAAAATAACCGGCTGTCCACCCGTCTCAGACAGTCGGTTTTTAAAAGGCATAGCCATTTCTGTTTTTCTACCTGTGCATGGCACAGGCAGATATAGTGAGCCAGCATACAAACTTTGTTGGGCACTAGGACCCAGCGGTCATCACGCGCATCATAACGTTACATGGTCGGTGAAGTCTGTCTCTTGCCCGATCACATGGTGTGGTAGTTGGTTAGCTAAGCAGTCTTCCCTGCTGCCAAGGTAGGCAAAATTCAAACATATAATATATATATATAATAACTGCGGATGCTTAAAGCATTGCTGCTTGTGCAGTGGATGGTTATTGCTCGCCCGTGCTGCCGCATTCCTTTTGTCTTGAGCAGTCTGAGGAGCTGTAGCATGTAGTGAGCATTGGCAGCAGTTCTTTGATTTGTTACTAAGCTGTCTGTGTAAAAGTTAAACAGAAACTTAATCAGCAGCCCTTTTCAGGGCTCTGGTGTACCAGTTTCCATCTAAAACAAGTACCACTGTCACTTAATAGTCAGTCAAAATTCTCAGCTTTTGCACCATATCTTTTGCTGGGCCAATGTTTGAAGAGCTGGAAATCTGTGTGGTACAATGAGACTTGTAACAAGAGCAGTCAGGCAGAGTAAAAAAAGCATTTTTCAGTGATGGCTTACTCTGTAAAGTGAGCATCAGTTTAAGGGCAAGGCATTGAGTATAAAAAAGCCCTTTTCAAGGCTAGGGGGGAGGCAAGCTAAAAAGAAAATAAAATAAAAGCACAACACAGGCAGAGCTGCAGTGATCCAACAATGGGGGGGGGACCTGGAAAGAGAGAGAGGGGCAGCCTGTGTAAGGTAATACGAGGAGGGGAAGGAGATGCAGGAACCAATTTATTTGATGATTGCAGCTGAAAACTGCCCTTTTCATGGCTGTTAGTGGATTAAAAGGAAACAATAAAATAAGAAAAAAAAGACAAAGGCAGGCAGGGCTGCAAAGTCCCAGCAAGAGATGGGTCTGGAGAGACTTCTGCCAGAGTGCTGCTAAAACAGCCCTTTTCAGGGCTCTGAGGGTTCAAAAAAAGAATAAAAAGACACAATTGCAGCAAAAGGAAAGGCTTCTTTGGAAACATTTTTTATTTAGTTTTTGTTGACCGGGAAAGGAGGACTACACAATTCTGCCTATTTTCAGCCTCGTTACAGATGGACACCAACTGACATTGAACCAGATTAAGCTGTTGGTGGTATTTTTAGTGAAATAAAAAGGGGAATCTAGAAATCTTCCTGACTTGTGGAGGGGCTAAGAAAGAACTATAATCTGGCCCACCACCCTATTGTACACTTACTTGTCTCCAAGATATCGTCTGCAAGTTACTTCATAAGTCATGTCTCCCTTCCTTCAACTATGGCCTCCACCTTTTTGCTCAAACCTCAAAAGCCCTCCTCACCCGATGGCACACGACGTACAACAATATTTGTCGTTTCGCTCTGGCCGCCCCCCGCCTTACCCATCATTGTGAACTCTATGACAAGCTTGGTTGGCTTTCCCGAGCAATCACCTAAACTTTGGACTAGGGTGCCTTGTGAGTAAGGTGATCAGTACTGGCTCCCCCCTGGAGCTGGCTCAGCTCCTCTCTCCTGCTGACCACTCCTCCTACTCCCTCAGGTCCCATGGTCCTGTGATACTAAAAGTACCCCCAACCCACACCCTTATGGGGGACAGGGACTTCACAGTATGGGCTCCCAGGCTCTGGAACTCCTTTCCTGAGCTGGTTCACTCCACCCCCTCCCACCCATGTCTCCGGAAATCCCGGTGGGAGCACCTAAAGCTGGCTTCACATTGCGAGTGCCCTTAGCCACCCCTGCTCCATGCCCTAGGTACCGTAACTTCTCGGCACTCTCCCACATTGAACACTTACCGAATGACGTAATTGCTGACCTCGAGCCATCCCTTCCTAAGTACTTGCCTATGCTACTTGTAGTCTCAATGCTACTGATTGCTTGCTCATTATGTACCTTACCTTTGTCTCTTTATATTTACTGTTGCATGTTCTGCCTGTTTGTTCTGCTGACTCAATGTACTAAGTTGCAGTATTGTACCGGTTCACCTGCTACGCTGTTTCAATGAGGTCTGTAACACTCATTGTACTAAGTTACGATATTGCTCTTGTTCACCAATAATGATGTGGTCTGTAATACCTGGTGTAATGATGTTGTCTGTAATAATTGTTGTACTGTCCCGGGTCGTTCCTGAAAATAGGCATACAAGTTGTTTAGTGTACTTACCCGGTAAACAAAAGCTAAATAAATAAAATGACATGGACAGGTATAAGTACTGAGGGACAGGCAAAATGTTCATCCCACCTGTCCCATGGACCGGCATCTCAAAAAAATTATTTCTAGCCCTGCCTGCTATGTACTGAAATGCTTTCCAAGTAAAGACTTGAGGTTCTGTACCCTGTATCTAATTATTAAACTTCATAATAGATGGACACAAAACTGAAGTGGCAAAAAGAATGGGCTAGGACCAGGGAAGTATTTTTCATAAACAGGGATTAGATTGGAAGAGTCTGATGAGCTGGGGGGAGGGAGTATTTTTTCCAAATGGGATTGAGTTGGGAGGACTGGGTGAGCTGGGTGTGAGGAGGTTTTGTTCACAGACTGGAATTGAGTTGGGTGAGCTGGGTGTGAGGAGGTATTTTTTTATAGACTGGGATTGAGGTGGAAGGGTTGGGTGAGCTGGGTGTGAGGAGGTTCTTTTCACAGATTGGGATGGAGCTAGGAGGGTTGGGCTAGCTGTGTGTGAGGAGGTATTTTTCATAGACTGGACCTGGGTTAGGAGGGTTGGGTGAGCTTGAAGTGAGGAGGTATTTTTCACAAACTGGAATTGGGTTGGGAGGGTTATGTGAGCTGGGTGTGAGGAGGTATTTTTCACAGACAGGGAATGAGTTGGGAAGGTTAAGTGAGCTGAATGTGAGGAGGTATTTTTCACAGACTGGGATTGAGTTGGGATGGTTGGGTGAGCTGGGTGTGAGGAGGTATTTTCACAGACTGGGAATGAGTTGTGAGGGTTGGGTGAGCTGGGTTTGAGGAGGTATTTTTCACAGACTGGGACTGAGTTGGGATAGTTGGGTGAGCTGGGTGTGAGGAGGTATTTTCACAGACTGGGAATGAGTTGGGAGGGTTGGGTGAGCTGGGTGTGAGGAGGTATTTTCACAGACTGGGAATGAGTTGGGAGGGTTGGGTGAGCTGAATGTGAGGATGAATTTTTCACAGACTGGGATTAAGTTGGTAGGGTTGGGTGACCTGGGTGTGAGGAGGTATTTTTCACAAACTGGGATCAGGTTGGGAGGGTATGGTGAGTTGGGAATGCAGAGGTATTTTTCACAAATTAGGCTTGTTTAGGAAATATTTTTCACAAAACAAGATCTAGTTGTGAGGCTTTGGCAGGCTGGCAGTAGGGAGGATTTTTTCAGTCAGAATTAGGGGATTATGCTACAATAGTGTAGTCATCTGTTGCCAGGGAGTTATTTTTGTCAAAAATGGGGATCGGGCTGGAAGTTGAGGGATTTTCTTTTTGTCACAACCAGCAAGCATGCTTTGGGGGTGTGGTTAATAGGGAGTTTTATTATTTTTTTTATCAAAAACAGCGATCAGGCTGGAAGGGTGTAGAAAGCTAATAGCTGGGAGGTATTTCTCACAGCTGGGGAGCAGTCTGGAAGGGTCTGGTGAGCTGTTAGTGGAGAGAGATTTTTCACAATTGTGGACTGTGCTGGAAGAGTTTGGTGAGCTGGGAGTGGGGAGGCAGTTTTCACTGATAGCATGCCATGACAGTTTTGTGAGCTGGGAATGGGAAAGAATCAGGAATTGGATCAAGCTGGTATGGTCTAGTGAACTGGGAGCGAAGTGATATTTTGCACAAATGGATATTGGGCTGGAAACATTTGGTGAGTTGGGAGCATGGACGTAAGTGTTTCATTAATGCATATTGCAGGCTTTCAGAAATACCTTACTGGGTTCATTGATATTGGGACACGAAAGAGAGGGTAAGACAATCAACATCTTTAGGAAGGACATTGGTGTGCAAAAAGTGTAATTAGAATTCAGAGTGGCAAAATACAACACAGTAAGTGGGTCTGCATAGCCCCTTTGCAAACTGTACTTGCTGATCACCTGTGATATGGTAAGTAAAGTAGTAAGTAAAAACCTTTATTTTTATACAGGATAGTAGGTGACAATTTCACATCATTAGGACGAATCCTATTTTCAAGATGGTCCTGTGTATAAAACAAAATCACGTACATATACATACAATTTCACAAAATATTAATTTAACAGCCATACATTACAAAACCATTTAACATAACATAAAAATAAACAAAAAAACACTATGTTACAATAAAACCAAATTTATCCCAAACATTCACATTTTACCTTTAATCCAACTTTTAGGGTAAATATAAAATATTTAATAGATTCATATTGATTTGCTATATATGGTTTTAATGAATTCCATAACCTATTCATAATTCATCCTCACACCCAGCAGACCAGACCTGGGTTTGAATCCCACAGCTTCCACTTGCATACTGTGTGACCCTGAGCAAGTCACTTAACCTCCTTGTGCTCCCAGGTTGCTCCTGTAAAAAAGCTTTCAGCTTAGTGTGCTATACCTGGTTAAACAACCAAATTAAAAAAAAAAAAATTATGGGGAAGCGCATATAACTAAATGTATTCTTTAATTTAGGGAACTTAAAACTCCTGATAATTGAACTTCTCATATTATGATTATAAGTTTTATTTTCCAATTTTTCATAAAGATACAAAGGTTGGTTTGTATTTATAACTTTATAAACCTGCTGGGCCCAAATAATTTTCCTTTTATTATCCTGAGTCATCCATCCCAACTCCTCATATAATTTGCAGTGATGTTCATAGTGATCCTTTTTTAATATAAATCGAGCCAATTGATTATACATTACATCTATCTTAGAAAGCAAACTTTTTGAAGCTAGGCCATATACATGGCTACCATACTCCAACACGGGTAGGATAAGCTGATTTATCACTGTCTCTCTCATTTGTCTATTCATACAAAAGCTGGAACATCTAAACTCCCCCAGCTTTTTATATATCTTCGATAATGTATTAGTTATATGATAGTCAAATTTCAACTGATTATCAATCCATACTCCAAGGTATTTATATTCTTTAACTTGTGGCAAAATTTCATTTTGTAGTGTTTTTATTTGAATTGATTTATTTCCTATATTCAACTCTTTTCCTTGTTTCTGGAATATCATTAAATTTGTTTTTTTACTATTAACTATTAAACTAGAGTTGGATAGCCATGTACAAAGCCCTATAAAATCTTCCTGTAAGTACTTTCCCAAAAGTTCTGGGGTCTTACCACCTGAAATCAGTATGGTATCATGTGCATATAAACGAATACTTGAATTTTTAACACTGTCCACTAACTGATTAATATATATGAGAAAGAGAGTTGGTCCTAAATTCGAACCCTGGGGCACTCCACGTATTACCATAGCTTTCTCAGATAAAGTACCATCAATATATACTTGTTGGGTTCTTTCTCCCAGATAGGATTTAAACCAATTTAATGGCACTGTTCCAATTCCTAGTTCTTCCAAACATTTCCCCAATAGGTCATGGGCCACAGTATCAAAAGCCTTAGATATCATCCAAAAGGTCCAGCATCATTGGCTGTATGTTCATTTCCAGTCTTATCATTGGCTCACAGCCCGAGACAACACTAGCATGTGCTTTTCTGACAATCCCCAAATATGTTTGGGTTTTTGCATTCTGCAGCAAGCATAATAAACAGCCAGACTCATCGCTTTGTCAGTACAATAGCTTCTGGGGTTACCTTGCATTCTGCAGCAAACATAATACATGACGAGGCTCATCACTTTGTCCGTACAGTAACTGCTGGAGAACCTCGCATTCTGCAGCAAACATAATAAATGGCCAGCCTCATCACTTTGTTAGTACAATAACTGCTGGAGTTACCTTGCATTCTGCAGCAAACATATTAAATGGCCAGACTCATCACTTTGTCAGTATAATAACTGCTGGAGTTACCTCACATTCTGTAGCAAATGTAATAAATGGCCAGGCTCATCACTTTGTCAGTACAATAACTGCTGGAGTTACCTCACATTCTGCATCAATCATAATAAATGGCCAGGCTCATCACTTTGTCAGTACAGTAACTGCTGGAGTTACCTCACATTCTGCATCAATCATAATAAATGGCCAGGCTCATCACTTTGTCAATACAGTAACTGCTGGAGTTACCTCACATTCTGCAGTAAACATAATAAATGTCCAGGCTCATCACTTTGTCAGTAGAGTAACTGCTGAAGTTACCTCACATTCTGCAGCAAACACAATAAATGGCCAGGCTCATCACTTTGTCAGTACAGTAACTGCTAGAGTTACCTCACATTCTGCAGCAAACACAATAAATGGCCAGGCTCATCACTTTGTCAGTACAATAACTGCTGGAGTTACCTCACATTCTGCAGCAAACACAATAAATGGCCAGGTTCATCAGTTTGTCAGTACAATAACTACTGCAGTTACCATGCATTATGCAAACTTGACTATTGCCTGCATTTAAATCCTTTACGCATTGGTGATCGAGGGGTCTTTGTGCTCTGATCTTCAGGTCAGAAATGGTGTGGGGTGTTTCAATGGCTAATCTGTGGAGCACTAATCAGTTCATTTTGGAGCACAGGGAAACCAAGTGGGAAGTAAATTGGACAGGCTGTGAAGGGCTTATTCAGGGATTCAGCCTATCAGAAGTGGCTGGGCAGGGATTAGATAAAACTCAGTAAAGTTATAAACATGAGTGCTGGTTTGATACTTTATTCCTTTGCAGGTTGAAGATTCAGGGGTCTGAGCATGCTGACATTGAAGTTGGAAGCAGTGGGGGAATGCATTTCAAGGGTTAAATCTTTGAGGGCTAATCTGCTCATTACAGAGAGAGTGGTGTAAAAATAGAACAGATGGCTTATGTAAGTGGTGGGTGAGGTACTATAAATGGATTAATGAATGGCTGGGACTGGTACAGTATAGAGGCTAAAAAGTTCCAGAAGGGAGCTAAAGATGTGGGGTAGGGGAGCAAGAGAGAGGGTTCAGGGGTGTGGTACCCATGGAACAGATTGTCTTTGTAAGTGGTGGGGAAGGGATTCTAAATGCATTCATGAATAGCTGAGATTGGTACAGTATAGAGGGCTGATAATTCCAAGAGGAGAGCCTTGGGATGTGGAAGTAGTGGGAGAAGGTGAGGGTTCAGGGCTGGGGTACCCATGAAACAACTGCCTGTGTAAGTGGTGGGGAGAGACTATAAATGGATTTGTGAAAGACTGGGACAGGTACAGTATAGAGGGCTGATAATGCCAAGAGAAGAACCTTGGGGCGTGGAGATCAGGATCAAGGTGAAGGGTTCTAGGCTGGCATACCCATGGAATAGATTTCTTGTGTAAGTGATAGAGAAGGGACTATAAACAGGTTCATGAATGTTTGGGAGTGGTACAGTATAGAGGGCTGATAATTTCAAGAGTGGAAGCTGTGGATGTGGAAGTAGGAGGAGGGTTATATGGTGGGGTGCCCATGAAGCAGACTACTTGTGTAAGTAGTGGGTAAGGTAGTAAAATGAGTAATGAATGGCTTGGACCAGTGCAGTATAGAGGGCTGATAATTCCAAGAGGTGAAACTAGGGATATGGAGGCAGATGGAAAGGGGGAGGGTTCAGGATAGGATATCCTTGGAGCAGAGCTCCTGTGTAATTGGGAAAGGGAACTGTAAATGGGTTCATGAATAGCTGGGACTGATGCAGTATAGAGGGTTGGTAATTTCAAGAGGAGAAGCTAGCAGTGAGGAGGACGGGAATAAGAGAAAGGTTTCACAGTGGTGATCATGTCTAACCCCCCTCAACATGGTAGGTCGGGGCATGGGTGGAATGCTCTTTATGGGTAGACTAGATGAACCTTTGGTCATTATCTGTAGGCAATGTCTGTTTCTATAAGTCCAAAGACTCATGAAATGACTTTTATGACTTGTTCAGTTCTAGAATGCATGCGGGCCTCCATGCTGTGGCTTTAGAAGCTACAGGGAAGAAAAACATGGAGGAAAACTGAGCAGATCAGGCTCTGTGAAGCCCCACCTGGACTCCTGGACCTACCCTTCCACTCTAGCTGGTAAAGTAAATCTGGATATGTGTACTCTGGGGGAGAGGTATAGCCCCAATGGAGGGGAGTCATGGGGGGAACTAGCCCCACAGTGTGTAAGGAGTAGAGGGACAGTTTGAGGTGTCTGGAAACATTGCCAAGTAACTGCCCAGTCTGGCTCTGTAGGATAAAAAACTTTATGGAAAAAAAAAACAACGCAACATTCGAGTCTTGCTTCTGCTTGTCACTTTTCAGCATCATTGCTACTTTGACTAATTCTGTGCTCATTTCAGCTTCAGGGCCCCCGCTTTTCACCATGTTTCGACACCCATGTGAGCAGCCATTGGAGAAAAAGAAAGAAATGAAGGGAAAAATGAAGATCAAAGGCAACAAGATGGAAGAAAAGTCAAAGAGAGTAAAGGAGGATAAGCCACAGGACAGCAGATCAGAAAAGGTGGGGGAAGAGGAGCTGAGATCAAAGGAGAAGGCAGGTTTGGAGCAACCCAAGGGCAAAGCTGGTGAGCATTTACACAGTAATAATGCAGGGTTTTATTTAACTCTAAAAATTGATTAGCGTTTTGCTCATAAAAGTGCTAAAACATTGTGAAAATGCATAGCACCTGCCTTGCTGTGTTTAACAAACATAACACTTCTAGAAAACCTATGTAAATACTTTCTGAACAGTTAGTATTGTCCCAAGAAAAAAACTGCTAATAAATTATTTAAAACCCTGTAATGGTCAAGAGTAACATTGAAAATGTACAAGGCCACTGATTAACTGTGATTAAAGTAATGAAATTACATTTTCATCACTTAAAATGATGGGAACTGAACCTGTGACAGTTTAATTTACAGATTGTACTTTGAGTGTACTGCAAAAGAATGTGGGATTAGGTTGCCCCTCCTTAAGGGGTTAATCATTAATATGTTGGGTCATCCTAGGCTGGCAGCTTAAACTAGCATAAAAATCAGGATTAGGATGAACTCCACTGTAGCCAAGCTTCTATAACCAAAAATACTGCTTTATTTATTCTCTTATGCACAGTTATATAGGTGGGTGATGGTTTTGTGGCTCCCAACACTTCCTCAGGCCCATAACAGTGTTGTGTCTAGGTAAAAACAAATAAAAACAGATTTCATTCAATGTTTGTACAAGCTGACTTAGTAACATCAAGTGTTTTGGTGCTCCACACCCCACTCAGATAGTCTTCACAATCAGAAACAAATAGAAAAAATAATAATAATAGTAAAATAATAATAGAAAAATAATATTGGTGTTACGTACAAGCTTGACACCAGTGATACTTTCATCAGTTCAATTTGTGCCTGACCAGCTATGAAAAATGTTTTTGTTAGATTACTGCTATGTCCTTTATCAAGTTTTGTCACAGTTCCCACTAGAAGGCTATCTTTCCTTGTAGGATTCCTTAAATTAGCAGTATTTATTTATAGCCAGTTAAAGTCACGAAGAAAACATCCCTGTACTTACTCCTATGTGCTTTAAATTAAAGATTCATGTCTTGTTTACACAATGTTTGTCTCTTATTTCCTGCAAAGACACAACAATGGCAATATTTTATTTAGAACTCTGCTTCCCATTGTTCCTTTCACCTTATTCTCTTCACAAAATCGTACGATTCCAACCTTTTTTTCAATCAAATGCTCACCTTATTCCTATGTCAAAATGGCATGGTTCCCTGTCTCTTACTGTCTGCTTTATTACTGAGCTCAAAACAACTCTTCTCTGTCCAAAAAAAAAAGACTGAGTCATTTTACTCCCTCAAAACATGTTTACAGAGTGCATTTCATCAAAGTTACTGAGCTGCAAAATCTTATGTGAGTAATTACTCACTGACTGTCAGGGCAATAGGGTTCCCAGTCTCTCCATGGTTCCAGGAACAGCTGCACTCTTTAACAAGCCTGATTTATATGTCTCAAGAGGTGGTGGGAGCTATGATGTCACTCATGACATCATAGACCCGCCCACTCTAGGTCTCCACCTTCTCTCTCTTTAGATGTTATTTAAGAGAGGATCCTACGTGAACTTGTCAAGTGGAGTAGTGGTAGGTGTGGGACTACACAGGTTCTGTGATCCGGACCAGATGGTGGTTCACCCCCACCCTCAGCTACTCACCAAAATACAAACACACAATATTTTTAATAACTTTAAAACTTCTAGCAGTGGGGAAACATTTTTTTGTATTTCTTCATGAATATTTCCTCAACATTCAGCTAAACTTGTTAAGTTGCTATAATAAACAGTACATGGGAGAGAGCTCGTAGAACCAAAATATTCCCTTCCTTATTTTCATTTGAAATGTGATATCCGCAGTGTCCAAACATACTTTAGTGGTGTTACTGTCTTCTTGTTGTATATATCGGTCCAATCTCTGTAGCCGGACACTACTAAGAATCATACTAAGATCTGATAGAAGCAGAAGGCTATAAAGCCCAATAAAGCTTCATAGTTTACATATAGTATTTCAGCTGATTTTCTGATATCATATAGCCATTTAGTCTGTTTTTAAAAGTGGTCTTATTTTCACTAATAATGATCTTCAAAGGTATCATGTTCCAGGGTCTCTTTGACACAAATAATATGCCCTTTTCTTAAAGTTGCATTTATTTCTTGTAAGTTGCAATGGGTGGCTTCTACTGTTTATGAGTAACTTTTTGAAATTTTAAACCACATTCTGATGAAAGATTTTGAGCATGGATAATATCCCATACAAATAGTATATCACCTCTAAGTCTTCGTTCCTCCAGTGAAAACATACAAAATGTAGATTGTCTTTCCTCATTGGTGAGTGATTTATTTAATACTACAGATTTTGTGATTCTTCTTTGTATTCTCTCAACTCTGAGAATATCTTTCCTTCTGAACAGGCACCAGAGTTATACAAGATCAAAGAATGTCTGGGCTTCTTGATTAAATATTATGACGAATTCACCACCATATTTTGTTAGCTTTACTAATAATGTTAGTAATGTGGTCATCAAAATTGAGACCTGAATCTACAGTAATCCCTAGATCTTTTTCAAAGGATTTATTGATTAGTAAGTTTTTATAAGATAGTATTTTTTTTACTTTTACCAAAATGAATGACACTACATTTGGATGAGTTGGAATGGAGATTCCATTTCAAATACCAAGCTTTCAGTTTGCATAGATCATCTTACATAGAAACATAGACTTTGATGGCAGATTAAGACCACTTGGCCCACCTAGTCAGCCAATTTCCCTACCTACAGTATAAGCCACAGATCCTAGTTAACCAACAGCCTATTTCTTCCCACCCCCCACAAGAATTGCTTTATGTCTGTCCCATGTATTCTTGAATTCTCCTACAGTTTTAGACCCCACAACCTCCTCAGCAAAGCTGTTCCAAGCATCCACTACCCTCTCTGTGAAAAAATACTTCCTCACATTGCCCCTGAACCGCCCCCCATCTTTAAATTGTGTCCCCTTGTTCGTGTACATCTCTTTTTCTGAAATATGCTACCTGCTTGGACTTTGTTGATTCCACTGAGGTACTTAAAGATTTATATCATGTCCCCCCTCTCCCATCTTTCCTCAAGGGTATAGGAACATACGAACATGTGAAATTTGCCAGCAGATAAAGGCCTAAAGGTCTATCAAGTCTGCTCAAATGTGCAGCTAGCACCCCTTATTCTGCAGCTGCCCCTCCCTTCCACCTTTCCCCTTCATTAACCCTCCCCTTTGTCCTGTCCCATCCTCGTTTGAAGCAGTCCACTGTTCTACTGCATACCACTTCTTCAGGTAACGCATTCCACCCAGCCACTACCCTCTCTGTAAAAAAGTGTCTCCAAATCTCCCTCCTGAACCTTCCTCGCTCCAGGCTCATATCATGGCACCTGGTGGCCCTCCCCTCCCTTACTTTGAATAGCCCCTCTGTACCTGTCTTGTTTATTCCTTTCATGTATTTAAAGGTTTCAATCATGTTACCCCTGTCTCTCCTCTCCTCCAGTGAGTACATGTTCAACTCCTTCAACCTCCTCTCGTATGATAAGTCCCCCAGACCCTTGATCATCTTTGTCGCCCTGTGCTGCACCCCCTCCAGTAGCTTAATGTCCCTCTTCAGATACGGATGCCAGTACTGCATGCAGTACTCCAGGAGTGGTCTAACTAATGACCTACACAGTGGCAGAATCACCTCCTCCCTCCTCGAGGATATACCCCTTGCAATACAACCCAGCATTTTGTTGGCCTTTGCAACTGCCTTCCTACACTGTGCCGAGTTGTTCATTGACCCTGTAATGAGCACACCCAGATCCTTCTCCTTCTCTTCTGTCTGGACTAGCTGCACTCCCCCTAGCTGGTAAGTCCTCCTTGGGTTCTTCATCCTAAAATGCAGCACCTTGCACTTTTTGGTATTAAAACCCAGTTGCCAGGTGTCTGACCAGGTTTCAAGCTTTGCCAGCTCATCCTGCAACCCCTGCCATCCACCTTGGTCATCCACTACCGCACCAACCTTGGTATCATCAGCAAACAGACTGATCTTGCTCTTGATGTCCCATGATGTGTCTGCAATGAATATCCCAAACAACACTGGTCCCAACACCGAGCCCTGTGGGATACTGCTCGTCACTGCCCTTGGGTGTGAGAGCTCCCCACCCACCACCACCCTCTGTTGCCTTTCCTGCAGCCAGTTTCCTACCCATCTCACCAGCTTTGCACCCGCCCTGTGCCTACTAACTTCCTTCCCAGCCTTCCATGTGGCACCGAGATCAATGCCTTACTGAAGTCCAGATACAGGACATCCACTGCATGGCCCCTGTCCAGTTGCCTAGTCACCCAGTCATAGAACTCAACCAGGTTGGTTTGGCAGGATCTGCCATGTATGAAGCCATGCTGTCTGCTGTCCTGTAGTCCTTTGGCCTCTAGGAGGGCCACCAGCCTCTCCTTCAGGATAGTCTCCATTAGCTTACCCACGATGGATGTGAGGCTCACTGGTCTTTAGTTTCTCGGTTCATCCTTGGGGCCACTCTTGTGGAGGGCACCACATGAGCCATCCTCCAGTCCTGAGGTACACACCCCGAATGTAGTGAGGCATTAAATAGGTCTGCCAAAGGTCCTGCAAGGACCTCTGCCATCTCCTTCAGTACCCTGGGGTGGATGCCATCTGGGCCTGGTGCCTTGTCCACCCTCAGTGCCTTCAAACCCTCTCGAACTGTGCCCTCCATGATTTCCCCATCTGTCACCACTTCCCCCCCTGCGTCTGCCATTTCTCCCACTTTGGGTGTCACCCCCCTCTTCTGTTTAGTAAATACTGAGCAGAAGTACTCATTTAGTGCTTCCGCCTTATCGTACCCTGCTTCCACCCAACCCCCCATATACATATTAAGCTCTTTTAGTCTTTCCTCATATGGCTTCTCTTGCAGACCCTGCCCATTCTAGTTGCCCTCCTTTGGACTGCCTCTATCTTGTCTATGTCCCTGCAGAGATGGGGTCTCCAGAACTGGATGCAGTACTTCAGATGGTGTCTCACCAACTGTCTGTACAGAGGGATAACAACTTCCTGTTTTCTGCTGCTGTTGCCTCTCCCTATGCATCCCAGTATACCCCCAGCCCTCCCTACTGCCTTCTCACATTGCTTGCTAACCTTAAGGTCATCTGATATGATTACTCCATGTCCCTTTCCTTTTTGGTTTTTGTTATTACTTCCCCCCCCATTGTGTAATCTTCCCCTGGGTTTTTGTTTTCCAGGTGCATTATGTTGCACTTATTTGCATTGAATCCTAGCTGCCATACTTCCACCCATTCCTCCAACCTTGCCAAGTCCCTTCTCATCCTTTCCATGCCTTCTTGTGTATCAACCCTATTGCAGATCTTTGTGTCATTGGCAAAGAGGCATACTTTTCCTTCCAGTCCCTCTGCAATGTCACTTATAAAGACATTAAAAAGGACTGGACCCAATACTGAACCCTGCGGTACCCACTAATAACCCCTCTTTCTTCAAAGTGGACTCCATTTACAATTACCTTCTATGTCCTGTTGTCCAGCCAATGTTTTACCCAGGCTACCACCCTGGGAACCACTCCCAGGCTGGTTAATTTGTCTATTAATCTTTTGCGTGGGACTGTGTCAAATGCCTTGCTAAAGTCTAGGTAGGCCATGTCCACAGCCCCTCCTTGGTCTGGTCTACTACTTTGGTCACCCAGTCAAAGAAATCAGATTCGTCTGACATGACCTTCCCGCTGTGACCCCATACTGCCTTGGGTCCTATGCCCCACTGGCCTCTAGGTACTCAACAATTATTTCCTTCAGAAGTGACTCCATCACTTTCCCTACCGCAGAGGTCAAACTGACAGGTCTGTAGTTTCCTGCCTCTGTCTTGGTCCCACTTTTGGGAAGTGGAATCACATCCACCTTCTTCCAGTCCTTGGGTACCACACCATCCTCCCATGATTTGTTAAAAAGGGTAGTCAGTGGTTTCACTAGTTCTTCCCTTGATTATTTTAGAATTCTGGGGTGAATTCCATCAGGACCCATTGCTTTGTCCACCTTCAGTTTTAGGAGTTCTTGCAGAAATCTTTCTTTTGTGAAAGGACTGGGATCGACCCCCCATCAAGAGTGCTTCTGTTGATTGGATTAGGCACTTCCCCTCCTCTTTTGTGAATACTGAGCAGAAATATTCGTTCAGTATTCCTGCTTTCACTGTCCCCTCTGCCCACCCACCATTCATTCTATTCAGCCTCACTATCCCTCCCTTTGTCTTTCTACACTGCTGATGTACCTATAAAGGTTTTATCCGCCTTCTTAACTGAGTTGGCTATCTTTCCTCAGTTTGGGCCTTTGCTATTCTGACTTCCTCCCTGCTTCCTTCTGCCTTAACTGGTACAGCTCTCTGTCCTGCTCCTTCTGTGTTTCCTTATACTCCGGAATGCTATCTTTTTCTTCCTGACTTTCACAACCACCTCTTTTGAGAACCATAGTGGCATTTTCTTTCATTTTGATTTGTTTATTTGCTTCACACAAAGGCTTGTTGCCTCTGTGGTCGCAGTTTTGATGATTCCCCATTGTTGCTCCACCCCTCCTTCTAGTCTGTTTGCTAGAGCTTTTCTGATGCACTCTCCCATCTTGCCAAAGTCAGCCCTCCTGAAGTCCAGTACCCTCACTTTTGTATGGCTTGACTCTGTAGCTGAGTTTAACGTGAACCACACTGTTTGATGGTCACTTGTTCCCAGATGGCAACCCACTTCTCGATCTGAGATCCTCTCACTGTTCCCATTTGAGAGTACAAAGTCTAAGATTGCTCCCTCATGAGTGGGTTCCAAAACTAGCTGTCTGAGGCATGCCACCTGTAGGGCATCAAGAGTGGCCCTGCTGTTGGATGTGGCTGCAGCAAGTGTGGCCCAGTTAACATCTGGCATATTCAGGTCTCCCATCAACAGTATCTCCCCTTTCTCTGCCATCCTAAGAATGCCTTCTATCATATCCTTGTCCATTCCCTTCCCCTGACCTGGGGATTTGTACACAGCACCTGTGCAGATTGTGGTGCCACTTCCAGTCTCCAAGGTGACCTGCAGTGCCTCCTCTCCTCCCTGTTTACTTTTTTGTTCAGTTGCTTTTATCCCTTCCTTTACATAGAGAACTACTCCTCCCCCTCTTCTCCCCTCTGTCTCTCCTATAGGTTACGCACTTGGTATGTTAACATCCCAGTCATGGCTCTGTGTACCATGTTTCTGTGACTGCTACGCTATCCAGGCATCCCTCTTCCATCAAAGCCACCAGTTCAGGAGCTTGTTGCCCAGACTAGGGCATTGGTACTCATTATCCTCCATTTCTGATGGCCTTACTCCTTTTTGCCCCATCCCTGTCCTTCTTGCCTTTGTCACTTTCTCCATTTACCCCTGCCCTTCTCCCTATTGACACCTCTATGTTGGTGTTTACTGCACTTACTACCATGACTTTTTTGGGGGTCTAGGATTTTCCTGCTCCTTTCCAGTGCCTCTCCCCTTGGCTAGTTTAAATACTTGCCAATGAAGCATTTAAACCAATCTCCTAGGATCCTGGTCCCCCTCCTGGACAGATGCAGCTATCATGCCAGTATAGGCTTGCATCACTCCAGGTAGACCCCTAGTCCCCAGTGAAACCAAATCCCTGAGCTCTGCACCAGTTTTTCAACCACTGATTGAATCATATGGTGGGAAGCACCCTAGCCTCTTGTACACTATAGACAGGCAGCACCTCCGAGAAGATTACCATGTGTGCTACTTTTCTAAGGCCCTCCCCAATTCCACAAACTCTTTCTGCACTGCTCTGATCCCTTTCTTAGCCAAATCATTTGTCCTTAGGTGGACAGTGACATCCAGCTCCCTCCCCTGTGCAGCTGCTCCAGCAATCCTGAGGATTCACTCCCTGTCCCTCTAAGCCATGGCACCAGGCAGGAACCTTACCACCCTCTCCCCTTCCTCCCCCAGTTCTACCTTCCTAACAATGGAGTCCCCCACCAGTAGTTGTTTGCTTCCCCTGTGGGGTCCCATGCCACCTTCCTGTGGGTCTCCTTTGTGGAGGTTCCCAGCATTCTCCTTGGTCTCCACTGTGGGTGCCTCCATAGAGGAATCACACTTTGCCAGAACAGCATTGGAATTGTAGAGAGGTACAACTGGAGGGATGCGCCTCTGTTCTACCACCCTCACCTTCTCTGAGCCCACTGTGTTCCAACCACTCCTCTTTCTTGGCAACCTCTGAGGCAGCAACAGTGGCCGTGGTGGTCCCTGAATGGAAAAGGAGGTCTCAAAAATCCTGGCTAACTGATTTTTGAGATGGGCAACCTCCCCCCTCAGCCCAGAGAGGTGCTTGTAGATGGGACAACACCGCATCCTCCGGAACGTCTCCCGGAAGACTGCTGCTCCACAGCCACAGCACTGCACCACTCCTATCATGTCTTATTTCTGGCCCCTTCACTATTGTTTGGAATCCTTACTCTCTCCCCTCTGTTTTTTTTTCCCTTCTCTCTCTACTTAATCACTGCCTCTGTGACCTTTAAGCTCCTGATTGTCCTGTTTTGAGACAAGAGGATCCTATATTTCTCAGTAGACCCCTTACTGGCTCAGAGGCAGACCTCCACCAGCTAGAGGGGACTGGAGAGCTACTCTTTCCTTTCTAGGATGGTGCGTCTTTGGTGGCTCTGTGATCACTCACTTCCTGCACCCAAACAGGAAGTTCCTGTTGTCAATCAAATCCTGTGCCTATAAAAGTCTTGAATAAGTTTGTGGTCATCTGAATTCATGCAAACATTGGCTAGTTTGCAATTATCTGCAAATTTTGTAATTTTACTGCGAATGTCATTTGTTATGTCAGATATAAAGAACTGGAATATTAAAGGGGCTAAAACAGATTCTTGTGGAACACCGCTTTTAAACCTTTGCCAGGTTGATGTATGACCATCTATTGTCACTCGTCATTTCCTGTCAGATAGCCAATCTGTTATCCATTTAATGCATACTCAGTTAAAGAGCTGTAATGTATAAATTAGTGCCCAGTGAGGTACAGAATCAAATGTTTTTTTTTAAATCTAGCAGGATAACATCACACGAGATGCCCTTGTCAATATTTTCACTGATGAAATTATAGAAACTAATCAGGTTTGTTGTGCAGGATCACCCCTTTGTGAAACCATGCTGTAATTTATCTAAGCCTGATACGACTGAGCTCAATTCATCCTTAATAATCCTTTCCAATATTTTACAAAAAATAGAGGTTAAGCTAATGGGTCGATAATTATCAGGGGAGCTCTTAGCACCTTTCTTGAATAGTGCAATCACACTAGTTTGTTTCCATTCATTTGGTAATACTCCTGTGTTTAGACATTTATCATAAAGAATTTTGAGAGGGACACACAGATGATCTTTCATAACCAAAATTAAATCGCCAGAAATGCCGTCTGGACCTGCAGAGGAACTTTTCTTTATTTCATTTAGTTTATTTTTAATAGTATCTAATGGAATATCAATTTTATTATTCTCTTGGTTATCTGAGACTAAATGATTAATCATGTCATTACCTGTGGTAAAGGATTTACAAAGGTAAGTATTTAGGCATTCTGCCGTATCCTTTGAGTCTTGGAGAACTGTATCATCAGAAATAATTGGACTCACCCTACATTCTTGTTTTTTCATAGAACTGATATAACTAAATAACATTTTACAGTCCCCTTTGTTTGCATGTGTAGCCAAATATCTTTCCATGTTTAATCTGGCCTTTCTAATTTCCTTCTTACATTTGTTTTGAATTTGTTTAAATGCTTTCTGTGTTCATTCACTTTTATTATTACTGTATTTCTTATTATATTTATTTTTCTTTTTTATTAGTTTCTGTAATCTAATGTTAAGTCATTTGGGGGTAAATTCAAGATTTATTTTTCTTTATTTTTGTAATAAATTTGAATGCAGCATCCATGATAATTGAGGTGAAGGATTTCCATACTTCTTCTATATTGTCTGAATCTAAATAAACAGACCAGTCAATGGTTGATAGGTGTTCATTAAGGGTTTGGTAGTCTGTCTTGTAAAATGCGAACACTTCTGTGATATTAACTGATTTTTTTCCAAGAGTTATTCCTTCTGAATTTCTACCAGTAGAGGTTCCAATCACATGTTTCGTTTAGACCCGCTCACGGGCTCATGCTGTTTGTCATAAAGATCCAGTACATCTCTCTTCTCAGTACAGGGCCTTTCCAAGTTATGCTGTTGCTCTGTGGTTCATTAACCCTTTCAAGGCCCCAAAAAAGAAATGAAGAGGCACTGTGTCCCACCGCATTATAGTGTCTGGCTACTGAGGAGTTTTCGTCCTTATTCCTTATGTCACTCTTATGCTCGCTTATGCAATTTCTGTGTTCCCTGTTAGTTTTGCCTACATAAAAGTTTGTCACATGGACACTAGTATAATACACACATATATATTATATATATATATATATATATATATATATATATATATACATGGTCTGATCTGCATGTGATATGATCTTTGATTTCAAAATTCTTTCCAGTATAAGGATGTTGGAAGTTTGTTTTCTTACTGGTATTGTGACACTAGAAACAGTGGCTACATGAATACCTACCATTCTTCAATGGTCCCAATAAAAGTTGTTTGTTTTGGGGGATCATGTGGGACATGCACTGTATAGACTAACTTGCCCCTTAGGATAGGGTTCTTTTTGGATGTTTTTAGGGTATATTCTCTAAATCTTCAATTTTGAGGGTCACCTGTTTGTAAAATATGCCAGTTCTCTATTATTATTTATTTGATGTCCCTGCTTAGGTGACTGTATGCTGTAGAGAACACACTTCTGTTCTCAATGTTGTCCTTTTTGTGACTTTTTAACAATGTTTCCCTTGGGATGTTCCTGACTTCCTGTACTGGTTCTAGGAGCTGTCTCCTATCATAACCTCTACTTATGAATCTTTTTGTCATATTTCCCACTTCTTTTTCAAATTCCTCTATGGTACTAATGTTTCTTTTTGCTCTGGTAAGTTGCAACTTCAGAATACTCCCCTTAAGTCTAGGGTCATGGAAACTGTCGAAGTGAAATGCAGTATTTCTGTCTATCTCTTTCCTGTGTAACTTAGTCTCGAGTTAGTTGTTCCTCTTATATATAAGTAAGTCTAAAAACAAAATCTGCTGTTGGCTAGTCTCCATAGTGAATTTTAAACCTTGGTTCCGACTGTTTAAGTAATTAGTGAACCTCTCTAAATCTTATTTACTGCCTTCCCAGACAACAAC
Source organism: Neoceratodus forsteri (assembly GCA_016271365.2). NCBI lineage: Eukaryota > Metazoa > Chordata > Ceratodontiformes > Ceratodontidae > Neoceratodus > Neoceratodus forsteri. The sequence goes on from CM057457.1 coordinate 498,088,739, forward strand.
TACATCATCTATTAAGTGTCTCCATTCCCTTATATTGACAAAAAATTGATTTTTTTCTGCATCTAAAACATGTGTGGACTCACAATTTTCCATGTATAGGTTGGTGTATGAGGGTGCCATTGTGCACCCCATAGCTGTCCCTTTAATCTGCATATAAAAGTTTTCTTCAAACTGGAAGTCGTTCTTACTCAGAACTATGTCTGCCAGTCCTGTCAGGAATTCCTGGGTTGGAATCTGGTCCTCCTTTTGTCTTAAAGCCCTCCTGAGGGAAAGGATTCCCTAGTGGTGTGGTATACTAGTGTACAAGTCTTTAATGTCCACTGAAACTAGCCAGATATCCTGAAAATTCAGACCCCTTTGATTAAGATGTGTAATTATCTCTAGGATATGGTTCGTGTCCTTAATGTATGTCTGCATTTTTTGTACTTCTGATTGGATGTGAAAATCCACATATTTGGAAAGTGGTTCTCAAATCGAATTTATCCCTAAAACTATCGGTCTCCCTGATGGTTTTTCTGAATTTTTCTGAATCTTTGGCAGAACATAAAATTTAGGTATTTTTGAACTTTCATTAATCATCATCTTTATTTCCCCTTCTGAACACCATCCTTGGTTTACTCCTAGTTCTAGGAAGTCCTTTATGTCCTCTGCTATTTCTAAAGAGGAAAGTATCTGATAGTGTTCCCCATCCCCAGTTGTCTAAGGCATTCTGTTTTATAGTCTGTGTAGTTCCTTAATGCAGTTCCTCCCCCTTTGTCTGCAGGTTTAATGACAAGTTTGTTGTCTCGCTCTAAGAACCTTATGGTTTCTCTTTCCTTTCTAGTAAGGTTGTTGTAGGCAGGGTACACATTTCTTGTTTCTACCATTGTCTTGGTTTGTTCTTCAACCACCTTGATGTAAGTTTCCTATTGTACCCCTGCCTTTTGGGGTAGTGAATGTAGATTTGATATCTAGTGCCTTTTGTAGGTCCTGTCTCCGTGTATGTTGTTCTGTTTCTCTGTTCCCAAACCAGTAAGCTAATCTAATTTTCCTAAAAAAAATTTTGGAGGTTCACCTCCAACTGAAATGGATCCAGGAGACTGGTGGGGGAAAAAGATTATCCTTTGCTTAGAACTGATGCTTCACTCATAGTTATATCTCTATTACTTAAATCAAAGATGGGCATTGGCTCTTCTACAGTCTCTATCTCCCTTTGTGGTTGCCTCCCCTCCCTCTCCCTCCTCTTTCAGATCCTCCACCACCCCCTTCTCTCTGGTTTCCTAATGTGACCCTTGGTGGTTCTTCTTTCCTCCACCCTCGGTCCCTCAAATCATAGCCTCTGTCTTTTGGATCTAATTGATATGACGCTGTGCCTACTTGTACTTGTGGATTCTGGTCTTCCTTTTAAAAAGGCCCCCTACCCCTGGGTGGTCTTCCCTGTCTAGTGTATGAGTTAGTAACATAATTAACACCACTATCTGAGTCCATCTGATAATCTGTTTGTCCCTGATGTATGGATATGCTTCTGTTAAACTTAGTAAACCAGTTATAGACTTTATTGAACCTGTAGTCGACTATAACCCATTTAAATTTCTTGACCTTTTGTTTGTTTAACATAGTCTTCATATTCTGATAAAAAAATTGTTTTATCGTTTTTGTTCTTGTCCTTTTATCCCTGTATCTTCAATGTTAATCTGTTCCTCTCTTCAACGATGGCTTCAATCAGGGCCAACATGAAGTCTGTGGAGTACTTGTTCCTTATACCTGTCCGCCTTTCACTAAGTTTGATGATCATAAGACCCAGATGAGGTTCTGCTAGGACTCTTAAGCCTCATGAGATTCGTTTGTTCTTAATATATTCCCGTAATGATAGGGCATGCCACTCCAATCAGATATCCTTCTGTTCTAAGTAATTTATCTTATTAATAAATGTCTTATCACTGGTTGTTTCCATCCATGTTTTGTCAAAGTTAAGTAGGCCTAAAACTGTTGCTTTCTCTTCAGCTGGAAACTGATATGTGATTTGTGTTTCCTCTGGTCCCTGCTGGGACTCCTGAAAGGGTGTATGTCTGATGTTTGTTGCCCCAGTGCTTTATCCTTGAGTCATATTTTTATGGGTTTATAAAGTAGTGATTCCCCAGATGAAAGTGGTACAGGAGACAATGGGAGAAAGGGAGAAGGAGAGGTGAAGGTGTAAGTGTGGTATGGTGGTTACTTATCAGTGTCATTTATGCTTTGTCCTTATCAGTACCCTCAATGGGTTTGTCTATCATAGGCCACTAAACCCTGAGGTAGCCAAAGTCCCCCAAATAGAGTCAAATGCAAAGGAATGTGGAATTAGGTTGCCCCCTCCCTATCAGGTTAATCATTAATATGTTGGGTCATCCTAGGCTGGCAGCTTAATCTAGCATAAAAATCAGGATTAGGATGAACTCCACTGTAGCCTAGCTTCTGTAAGCAAAAATGTTTCATTATTTATTCTCTTATTCACACTTATAAAACAGGGTGACTGTTTTGTGGCTCCCGACACTTCCTGAGGCCCATAACAGTGTTGTGTCTAAGTAAAAACAAATAAAAACAGATTTCATTCAATGTTTGTACAAGCTGACTTAGTAACATCAAGTGTTTTGGTGCTCCACACTCCACTCAAATAGTCTTCAGAATCAGAAAAAATAATAACAAAAAAAAAAATAGAAAAAAATATTTGTGGTATGTACAAGCTCGATACCAATATATACTTTCATTAGTCTCTTATTTCCTGCAAAGACACAACAATGGCAATATTTTATTTAGAACTCTACTTCCCATTGTTCCTTCCACCTTATTCTCTTCACAAAATCTTAAAATTCTAACCTTTCTTTTTCAATCTGATGCTAACCTTATTCATATGTCAAAATGGCAGGCCCCCTGTCTCTTACTGTCCTCTTTCTCAGTGAGCTCAAAACAAATATTTTCTGTCCGAAAAAAGACTGAGTCATTTTACTCCCTCAAAACTTCTTTACAGAGTGCATTTCATCAAGGTCTCTGAGCTGCAAAATCTTATATGAGTAATTACTTACTGAGACTGTCAGAGCAACGGAGTTCCCAGTGTCTCCATGGTTGCAGGAGCACTTCAGCTGCTAACAAGCCTGATTTATATATCGCAAGAGGTAGGGGGGAGCTATGATGTAACTTTTGACATCATAGACCCACCCACTCCAGGTCTCCACCTTCTGTCTCTTTAAATGTTGTTTAAGAGAGAATCCTGCATAAACTTTGCAGTGGAGTTGTGGTAGGAGTTCTGCCAAAGCTTCATAATGTTTCAGAGAAACCACCAGGGAGACCAATAGTTTCAGGGATAAATTCTATTTTAGAACCACTTTCCAAATATGTGGATTTTCACATCCAACCAGAAACACAAGAAATGCAGACAAACCTTAAGGACACAAGATAATTACACATCTTATTCAAAGGGGTCTGAATTTTCAGGATATATGGCTAGTTTCACTGGGCATTAAAGACTTGCACACTAGTATACCACATCATGAGGTAATCCTTTCCTTCGGGAGGGTTTTAAGACAAAAGGAGGATCAGTTTCCACCTGAGGAATTCCTGACAGGACTGGCAGACATAGTCCAGAGTAAGAACTACTTCCAGTTTGCAGAAAACTTCTGTATGCAGATAAAAGGAACGGCTATGGGGAGCACGATGGTACCCTCATACACAGACCTATAGATAGCAAATTGTGAGTCCACACATGTTTTAGATGCAGAAAACAATCCCTGTTTGGCAATATAAGGGAAAGGAGACACTTTATAGATTATGTAGTTGTCATCTGGGAAGGCAGTAAAGAAGATTTAGAGAGGTTCACTAATTACTTAAACAGTTGGAACCAAGATTTAAAATTCACTATGGAGACTAGCCAACATCAGATTTTGTTCTTAGACTTACTTATATATAAGAGGAACAACCAATTCAAGACTAAGTTACACAGGAAAGAGACAGAGAGAAACACTACAGTTCACTTTAGCAGTTTCCATGACCCTAGACTTAGGGGAGTATTCCAAGTCGCAGCTTATCAGAGCAAAAAGGAACATTAGTATCATAGAGGAATTTGCAAAAGAAGCGGGAAATATGACAAAAAGATTCATAAGTAGTGGGTATGATAGGAGACAGCTCCTAGAACCAGTACAGGAAGTCAGGAATATCCCAAGGGGAAACATTATTAAAAAGTCACAAAAATGACAGCATTGAGAACATAATTGTGGTCTCTACAGCATACAGTCACCTAAGCAGGGACATCAAATAAATAATAACAGGGAACTGGCATATTTTATAAACAGGTGACCCTCAAAATTGAAGATTTAGAGAATAGCCCCTAAAAACATTCGAAAAGAACCCTACCCTAAGGGTCAAGTTAGTCCATACAGTGCATGCCCCATATGATCTTCTGAGTAAACAACTTTTATTGGGAACATTAAAGAACGGCAGTTATCCGTGTGGCGGTTGTTTCCAGTGTCACAATATCAGTAAGAAAACACATTTCCAACATCCCTGCCCTGGAAAGAATTTTGAAATCAAAGGGCATATCACATGCAGATCAGCCCATGTTATATATACTTCAGTGTCCATGTGACAAACTGTATGTGGGCAAAACTAACCGGTAACTCAGAAATCGCATAAGCTAGCATAAGAGCGACATTAGGAATAAGGATGAAAAAAATCCTCAGTAGCCAGACACTATAATGTGGTGGGACACACTGCCTCTTCACTTCATTTTTGGGGCCTTGAAAGGGTTAATGAACTACAGAGCAACACCATAACTTGGAAAGACCTTGTACTGAGAAGAGAGATGTACTGGCTCTTTATGACAAACAGCATGAGCCCGTGAGTGGGTCTAAATGAAACATGCACTTGGTACCTCTTCTGGTAGAAATTTGGAAGAAATAAGTCATCATCCAGCTACAGAGATTGGACCGATATATACAACAAGAAGACAGTAACACCACTAAACTATGTTTGGACACTGGGGAATATATCACATTTCAAATGAAAATAAGGAAGGGAATATTTTGGTTCTACGAGCTCTCTCCAATGTACTGTTTATTATAGCAACTTAACAAGTTTAGCTGAATGTTATGAGGAAATATTCATGAAGAAATACAAAAATGAAATATTTCCCCTACTTCTAGAAGTTTTAAAGTTATGAAAAATAATGTGTCTTTGTATTTCAGTGAGTAGCCAAGGATGGGGGGTGAACCACCTTCTGGTCTTGATCACTGAACCTGTGTAGTCCCACACCTACCACTACTCCACTGACAAGTTCGTGCAGAATCCTCTCTTATATCACATCTAAAGAGGGAGAAGGTGAAGACCTGGAGTGGGCAGGTCTATGATGTCATGAGTGACATCATAGCTCCCACCACCTCTTGTGATATATAAATCAGGCTTGTTAGAGAGCGTATGTGCTCCTAGAACCATGGAGACACTGGGAACTCCATTGCCCTGACAGTCTCTGTGAATAATTATTCATAAGATTTTGCAGCTCAGTAACTTTGATGAAATGCACTCTAAAGAAGTTTTGAGGGAGTAAAATGACTCAGTCTTTTTTTTTGACAGAAAAGAGCTGTTTTGAGCTCAGTGAAAAAGAGGACAGTGAGGGACAGGGGCTATGCCATTTTGACATAGGAATAAGGTGAGCATCTGATTGAAAAAGAAAGGTTAGAATCTTAAGATTTTGGGAAGAGAATAAGGTGGAAGGAACAATGGGAAGCAGAGTTCTAAATAAAATATTGCCATTGTTGTGTCTTTGCAGGAAATAAGTGACAAACATTGTGTAAACAAGACATGAATCTTTAATTTAAAGCACATAGGAGTAAGTACAGGGATGTTTTCATTGTGACTTTAACTGGCTATAAATAAATACTGCTAACTTTAAGGAATCTTAAAAGGATAGATAGCCTTCTAGTGGTAACTGTGACAAAACTTGATAAAGGACATAGTAGTAATCTAGTAAAAGCATTCTCCATAGCTGGTCGGGCACAAATTGAACTAATGAAAGTATATATTGGTGTTGAGCTTGTACATACCACAAATATTATCTTTTCTATTATTATTTTTTTATTATTGTTTTTTCTGATTGTGAAGACTATTTGAGTGGGGTGTGGAGCACCGAAGCACTTGATGTTACTAAGTCAGCTTGTACAAACATTGAATGAAGTCTGTTTTTACCTAGATACAACACTGTTATGGGCCTGAGGAAGTGTTGGGAGCCACGAAACCATCGCCCTCCTTCATAAGTGTGAATAAGAGAATAAATAAAGCAGTATTTTTGCTTATAGAAGCTTGGCTACAGTGGAGTTCATCCCAATCCTAATTTTTATGCTACTTTCAGTCTACTGCCAATTTTTTAGTATGTGTATAAATAATTAGGATAAAAGAAGGCTTAATATTAGAGCTGTGCAGAATATTAAATTTCTCCCCCAGAATGACTGTAGAATTACCATTCCGATTCCGTGGAATTTTATGGGTTTTGCATGAAAATTCTACAGAATTTTGAAACATTTTGAATTTCAGTTATGTTACTCTAGTATTAATAGTATGCATCCAAATAACACCAAATGTGGTGCATTGACAGCTAGTTTTGGGTTATACAAGTGTGCTAAACCTTAGAGTCATAGGTTGAAAGAGGGTGGAGTTATGAGTAGCCAAACATCTAATCAAAATAAAATTTTCAGTTATTTCAAGCTAATTAGAAAATTTCTTAACCACATTTATCCACAGCTACAGGATTCCGAGGAACATACAGTATGACATGGGTATGAGCACCAAGTTATAAGTCTCAGGCTTCAAAGCGAGCTGACTTATAAGTAGACAAGCACTTTGCCAAAATTTAGATTTTTGTTATTTTAGTATGATTTGGATAGTATTCATTGAAATGTTATCACGTTTTACAGATATACATGTTATCACTACATGTATATATACATATTCTCAGATTTCTAGCTTCAAATACGACTGAGTTATAGCCTTCCAAACATGTTGCCAAAAATTTTATTTCAGCTATTTTCTTCTAATTTTAAAACAAGATATCCAAATTTAACCAGATTTGAAACCTTGAAAGTACTATGCCATGTGGTAATTTCTGACACAGTTAATATTCACAGTATTAAATGAATTAAAAGTAGTCACCGAATTTCATGAACTTTTAAAATAAAATTTTGCAAGAATATAAACTATAAATTTATAAATCCCTGAACTTTAAAATTGGAGAACGCAGTGTCATTAAATTTGAAAGGTTCTTAGACCTTAAAAGGTGACTGTGTAGCAATGTTATTCATTGATTGCTGGGATGTAAATATGGTGCACTATCCTCACATTTGCCAGGATCCTTTCCTTTTAAGAAGAGTGCTAAAAATGTTCAAGTTGGCTGTTCCCACTCACCCAGATGGTATCCTCCTTGGCACCGCCCCATAGCACCAGATCTTCCTTTCCGATAGAAGCAGCAGGTTCCCTCCATCACAGCTCAATGTTAAGTGTAGGCCCTACTTTGCTAAATGTTGCTAAACTTTTGCAGTCTTCAAGCTTTTCACTTCAAACCACACGTTATGGACTTGGGAGACCCCAAATCAATCCCTGGCTTCACAAAATGCAATTGTGGCTGAAAACTATCCCACACAGACCCACGTGTCTTCTACATCTACTGTTTGGGTCAAATGTAACACTTGTAGGTTGTGTACTTTACCACACCTTTCACCCTTTCACTTTTGAAGACCATTACTCTCCCCTCATCTTGGGCTATCCTGGACAAACAGGATCCCCATTAGCTTGAAAGATGCCCACAAAGAGGTTTGTGCAGCACCTGGCTCAGATTAGCAACTTTTCACTTTGAGGAGGCTGAAGCCCAGGCCTACTGCCCTGGTTTTGGTGGGCATTGGTGCCTCTTTCTCCAGGGTGTATCTGGATCTTGTCAAGTACCTACTGACTCATGGGAACTGCTCTTTCTAGGGGCTGAAAACCTCATAACAGTACTCTAAAAGCAATAATTCTCATCATAGGTCATGGGAATGGGAACACGCCTGAGCCTCTGATTCCTGTGCTTCTGTGGGCTTGGTGATTGTCAAGCTCTTAGCTTTGGCTGATATTTCTGTCCAGGCTACTGGCTGCAGAGTCCCATTGGGCTTGCCAGCTGAGATGCGGGCGAAACAACCTGTTGAGATTTTTCTCAACCCAAACTGTTGTCACTGAATGAGGGGGAGGACTCCCTCTCCAGGATTCCAGTCCCAGCCGATCTCTCCCAAGGAGGGCTGGATCAGCATGCCATGCAAAATCCTTCTTCTCAGAAGCCTGAGCTCTTGGGGTCTCTCAGGAGTGCTTTGTCTGTTCCCATCTCTCCTCGCCATCTGATCAGTCAGTAGTCAAGGTCAAGGTACCATAGCTCCAGGTCATGTGGTTCCCAGCATGGCTGTCAGTCTCACTCTTGGCCCTCTGCCAAGAAGTGCTGTCAGTGCTCCTCTTCCTCCTCATTCTCGGGAGGATTGGCTCTGCTGTAAAATGTGGAATTGCCATGAAGAGTTCATGTGGTAGCAGTGGCTTCTTAGCAGTAGTAACAGGCCATTGGCCATGCTTCAACCAGCACCAGTGTTTCCATGGCTGCCACAACACTGGCCTTAACTGGTTCCTCTGAGTTGGCTGACACTGGCTTCCCCACATATCAAGGTGGAGCCCCTACTGCCACACCCCAAGGAAGAAACTCCTTCAAAGACTGCACATGGCCTCTGGTCTTCATCAGCAATTATCAGTCATCATTACGCAAGCTGATGAACCCTACATCATCAGTGGGGGTACCAGGGCTCAGTTGGTGTTCAAGGAGTCCCCAGATTCAGAACACTACTTGATGCATTCTCACCAGACCCTGGGCTTTGACCATAAGTCTGGAAAGGATCTCCCCATGGAGCAGGGGCCTATTTCTTTCAGGCCCTACTAGACTTAATATCGAAATCTATGCAAATTCCCCTGGATCCCATACAAAAGTGGGCTAAGTATCCCCTCACAGAGATCCTTAACCAAGATAACTCCCCTAAAGTAGCCTTTCTCATATTGGAGGCTATACTTGGCCCCACTCTGGAGCAGTGGTAGTGGCCTGTATCTTGCCCCATGCCATCGGCCTGCATGGTCCCAAAATACATGGTTCCCATGGAGTCTTTGTCTAGGTTCACCGACCACCCTTAGACTGAAGAGCTGTTCACTGACTCCATTTTTCAATGCTCAGGCAATGTTGGGGATGTCAACAAGCTGCCTGACAAGGAGTCCAAAAAGTTAGACCATGCATCCATGATGGTCTGTGCAGTCTCTTTCCTAGGTATTCAGCAGGCTAATTTTGTTAGTGTTATGGCAGACTTTCCTCAAGCCTTATTAGGTACGTTGGATCAGGTTATCCTTTGACTACTAGCCAGCCTGCAGCTGCCATTCAAGCTGGTTTATGATCAAGGTCACACTGTGATGAAACAGCAGCTTCAGACAGCCCTGGGCATCAGTGAATCTTGTACCAAGTCTGAGGTCTGGGTGATGGCTATGCACTGCAAGGCTTGACTGTGCATCTTGTCCTTCATGGCTGGTAGGCAGTGCAAACTGGGCACTGACTTATTTGGGCCTGGAGTGGATAGTCATCTCACCTGCATTGAGAAGTCCAGTGCCACATTGGACTCTTTTACTTTGATGTTACAGTCCAGAAACCAAAGAAAAGGCTTTTTCAGTTTTGGTCTTACTCTGCTCCTACAGCCAGAACACCTCAGCCCAATCAGGGCAACAGCTGACCTGAAGACCCCTAGTGAAACATTTCCCTTTAGCTGCCAAAAAGTCTGGTGGAGGCAGCTGTGCTACCCCCAAAGCTGGCCTTGCCTCTGCCTCCAAGCCTGCACAGTGATGGGTTTGTGTTCCCTCCCCCCACCTGTACTGATGACCCTGACACCACCTATGGGGGGGAGGGGGGGTTCCATCGCTTTGCTTCCACCTGTTCCACTATCACCACGAACAGGTGGGTGCTCAAGTTAGTTAGCTGGAGACTTCTTCTGGAGTTTGAGGCTGTCCTGACTAGCCAAGTCCATGCCCCACAGGCAAACATGGTGTCCGAGGACATGTTGTCCACCCTTTGGGAAGACATAAATCAGCTCCTTCAGAAAGAGGTGGTAGTCTGTGCTTTGGAATCCACATCCAGTCCTGGGCACCCATATTGGATCTGCATAACCTCAATCAGTATCTCAGGTCGTGCAACTTGTAGATAGTCACCCTGTCTCAAATCATCTTGTCCCTGGAGCAGGACATATGGTTGTGCTCCCTGAACCTTCAGGACACGTTCTTTCATGTTCCCATCCATCCATCCATCTCGCCAATGGTTCCTGTGGTTCCACTCAGAACTCAGAAGGGATCTTATATGAGTTCCAGTGCATTCCATTAAGCCTCTTCTTGGCATCCAGGGTCATCAGCAAGTGCATTGCCATGGTGGTGGCATTCCTACACTGATGGGAATTCTGAGGGTACCCTTACCAGAAATACTAGTTGATTGCAGGGTTCTCCAGGGAGTAGGTGGAACATTTCAGGGTTCTTGCCCTCCAGACATGCTGGATCTTGGTCAATGAGGTTAAGTTAGAATTCAGTCCTTCACAGGTGATCCAGCTCTTAGGGCAGAGCTGTACTCTTGTCAAGGTCAGGCCTACCTCCCAGTGGACAGAGTGGAGGACTACTCCTCCCTTTCCCTGTCATTTCAGGCTGGGCAATCCTGCCCTGCCAGGGACTTCTTACATCTTCTGAGATACATGGTGACTTGCACCAGTGTGGTTAATTGACCCCACTGGTGGATATGCTCCCTGCAGTGGGGTCTGGACCAGAAGTGGTCTCAGTGCCATGGTCTCCGTAATGAGCCAGTCATGGTGACACATCAGATGTGGGATGCCATCTAGTGGGAACTAGTCCCAGACCATCACCAGGAAGGAATCCCATTTGTCCACTCGGAGCCAATGGTCCCTCTCACAACTGATGCCTGTCTGCTGGGCATCCCACCTGGGGGAACCACAGAGTCCACAGGATCTAGACCCTCAAGGAGTCCTGTTGCCACATCAACCTGCTGTAGCTCTGTGCAGTGCATCTTGTACTGATATTTGTTCCGCAGGTTCAGGGTCAGGTCAGTCGGGTCCAGATGGACAACACAATGACCATGTACTTCCTTAACAAGCAGGGTGAAACACATTCCCTCCCATTGTGCCAGGAAGCTCTATGCATCTGGACATTTGTTCACAGTCTGGGCGCCGATCATCTGGTAATTCATGTGCCTGGTATGTCCAAGCAGCTGGAAGATGCTCTCAGTCAAGTGGGTGAGGCATTTTATGAGTGGGCCCTCCACCAGGAGGAAGTCAACTGCCTGTTCTCTCAGTGGGGTACTGCCCAGGTCAACCTTATTTGCCTCTTAGGGGAATGCAAAACTAAGGTCGTCCCCATGCCTGCCCACCCCAGTACAGGGCACTGATGGGTAATGTCCTTGCGAGTCCATGGAACCTCTGCCTCATGTACACCTTCTCTCACATTCCCCTGATCCACAGTTCCAGACTGGCCACACCAGTTCTGGTACTCCAGTCTTCTCAGCTGCAGGCCTCCATGGCATCTGCCTCTCTTCTGAGACCTGGTATTGTGCTCCCAGGGGAACATTATCCACCCAGACCTTTCATCCCTGCACCTGACCAGTCTGTTCATGAGTGGATAGAGTTCCAGGTATGGTTCTCTCTAACAAGGTCCTTCAGGTTGTTGTGTCCTATTGGAAGAAGTCAATTCATAGGTGCTTTGCTTTCAAATGGAAGAGGTTTTCCATTTGGTGACAGGCAAGAAACTGGACCTCTTGTCCTGCCCCATTGCAAGCATCCTAGACTATTTTGGGTCCCTCTCCAAGCTGGGGCTTCAGCAGTGGCCCTGAGGATGCACCTGGCAGCCATCTCTGCCTATGGACGCAGGCTGGTATGCCATCTGGGGTGCAAGAAAAGGTTTTTAGGTGCTTTTCCAAAGGCCAAGGCCATGAGTTCCTGCCGTATGTGAGCCTTCACCACCTTAGGACCTACTACTGAAATTCGCAATATTCATGGGCAAGCCATTCAAACTTATACGCAAGGGCAACACCTCCCACCTGTCATGGGACACCACCTTCCCAGTGGCTGTCACCTGTGCCAGCAGGATCAGCGAGCTCCAGGTGCACTCAGTGTAGTCTCCTTACTTGGGCTTCCATAAGGATAAAGTTGTCCTCTGCCCCAACCCCAAGTTCTTCCTGATTGTTATTTTGGAGTTCCACCTTAACCAGGTGATCAACCTCCTGATGTATTTCAACAATCCAGCCCATAGGTCCAGCACAGACTGCACATGTTGGACCTTCAGTGATTGCTTGCCAGTTACAAGGAGTGTATGGCTGAAGTTCAGGGAGAGTTTTGCCAGTTCTTCATCACAACTGTGCCCCATCAGTGGTCGTGCTAGGCTCGCAATCAGCAACAGGAGCAGCAGTAGCATTATTGTAGTTGTATTTTATTTTTACTTCTGTTTCTGCTTGATTTGTACTTTTTACCATCATTTTACATAGTTTAGGGTTAGTTTAGTTAGGGTATATGAGTGAGTAAGGTAGCATTATTTGATGTTCTCGTGGTTAGTTTAGTGGGAGTGTTATTGTTCATTTTCAAGTTGAGATGGAGTTCTTAACCTGGCATTTCATCTGCCTGTTTTTAACGGACTGACAGTGGGTTTGTTAAATTACCCACTAACTTATCTGCTACAGGGGAGCTTTCACTTGGTCTGCATCTATGGGTTCCTTTGAGATCCTGCTGTTTTCATGTTTTTTTCTATCTGAACTAGAGCAGACTTCAGCTGACAGTAGCCTGTTTTGTGGGATGCCTGCAAGAAACTTAGGATTTCCCTTAGTGTGTTCCTGAAGCATTTTGGAGAGTCCTTGGCTGGTGTCGTACCTGTTGGATTCCCATTTTTTGAAGTGGTTTGTTGCTGGACTGTTTGTGGATTTCCATCAATATGAGTGTGTCTACACTGGGTCATCTCCTTCATTTGTGGTATCATGTGATGTACTTGACCTGGTGGGTTTGGGGCTCCATGGTTTGTTTCTGAGGGGCTTGCTGGCTCAGTCCTTAGAATGGGGGCCTAGCATTGGGACCTCTGGAGGATTGGCCTCATTGCCAGTGTCTTGGATTTTGGGGGTGTCCATCGGCTGCACGCTCTCCCGAGCCTCCAGTGGGGATTATTTTGAGCTGTGTCCCCTGGTTTCTGAAGTAAGTGGGGCCCCTGCCTCCGTGGTTATAGTGGACCTATTTTGACTATGTCCTGAGTTATATCCCCCAAAGCAGCCATGGTGTTGGCTGTTAGGGGAGAGACTGTCTCGAATAGTGAAAGGAAGTGACTCAGATTTGTGTAGTACCTCACAAAGGATTAGTGGCATATTTTTTTGGTGAAGACTGGTGGAATACTTTCCTTGACCTGACAAGAGATCCTTGAATCTTCTACTTCTCGTTGAAAGTTGTGAACATTTTGTGAATAACTTTTCAATTTTAACTGAAAGCAATGAGTGCCTTCTCTTTCAAATATTGTGACTGTTAATTTTAATTTTGCAAATTGTATTCTGTATTTTATTGTGAGTCCAAGTGAGAGATGGACTTATTTCTGAGACCTTCCTCACAAATTCACCCACTGAAGTGAGAATTTATATGGACTCTTAAGTGACTAGTCTATTTTAATATTTAAGAACTCTTAACTCAGTTTTATTCTTGGGACTTGTTCAGTTGGGGATTGTAATTGATTTTTTTTTCGTATTGTTGGTGGTTAATTTGGAGGGTGGTTGGGAGTAGGTTTTATCTGTGTATTGTTATTTCTGTTTGTTTTGTTTGATACTGCTGCCTGTTTGGTTGTCATTATGTGTTGGCAGTCTTCTCGGGTGATCAGGCAATACTCCCCCCTCCTGGCTTAGGGGCCTGTGCCCTTTTTTCTGCCTTTACCTTCACCTGAGGTTTATAAGGTGTTTTCAGGCCTTGGGGATAGCTTGGAGGGGTGGAAGGCTCCTGACCTGGGGGGCTTTGTGGGATAAACAGATTGAGGTGGTGGGTACCAGGAGGCACCCTGGGACAAAATGGTCCAGGAAAGGGGTCCTCCCTGCCTGGTTGCCATACCCCTGGGCTCCACTTTGAGTCGGCAAATGATGCACTCTCCCATGGCTACCCATCCAGCCAGGGCAGTGGTATGCAATGCCAGGTCAATCAAGAACAAGACAGCAATTATTGCTGATCTTCTTGGAACATCAGACCTGGCATGCATCTCCGAGACCTGGCTGGATGAAAATGCTGCTCCTGTTTTGGAGGCAGCTGTGCCAGTCGGGTACTCAGTGATACATTGACCGAGACTGGATCTCAGGGGCAGGTGTGTTGCCATTTGTTTTAAGGCGGAACTGAGCCATGTGCCTGTGGGGACTACCAGATTATTTGAGTGTATCCTGGTTGTAGGTGTGGGCTGTAGGATAATTCTCATTTACCGTCCTCCTGGTGATGAGAAAGTATTCCTTCAGGAAGTCTCAGACTTCATCGTCAACTTAACATTGGAGTCACCTAGGTGGTTGATCCTATGTGACTTCAATGACTGGGTCAACAGTGAACTATTGCAGTTTGGGCAAGACTTCCTCCAACTGATGATCTCATTGGGCTTCACACAGGTGGTTACCACTGCTACCTGTAAGTGTGGATACTCTCTGGATCTGTTATTCCTCCTAGGGATGGCGGTCTCCGATTTGGTGGTGTAACCAGTCACTTGGTCTGACCATTACACCATAGGGTTCAGTTCTGCCCCCCCCAGTAGACCTGCTACTGTGGAGATGATCTGGTACTGCTCTTTAAGGGATGTTTCCCCCTACTGGTCTAGAAGTTTCCCCTACTGGTCTAATGGTGGTACTGGACCAATCGAGTATGCCACTGGGATATGAGGACCTGGGTGACCTGGTACAGCATTATAATAATGCTGTGCTGAGGGCCCTGGATTCCATAGATCCTATCCATGTTTGCCCACTCACTCTTCGACCTTGGTCCCCCTTGTATGATTGGACCTTAAAGGAGTTGAGATGAGTAGGATGAAGGCTTGAACATTGCTGGTGGAAATCTGGCCTGGTGGATGACAGACTGAAATTGACGTCCCATTATGGGGACTATCAATTGACCATCTCCCATAAGAAGGCAGAGTTCCAGTCCAGGGAGATTGCCACTGCAAAGAATTGACCAGCTCAGTTCTTCCGAACTGTTGACAGGCTGTGCAATCCAGCCTGCCTTCAGAATCTGAGCGCTTTTTCACAAATTAAGTGTAATGAGTTTGCTCAGGTCTTTGCAGATAAGATTGCCACCATCAGGTCGGAGATCTATTCAGCACCTTCCAATGAGCAGAGCGGTGGGATGTCACTAGCACCCAGTCTGTTTGGTCTAACTTTGACCGACTCACAATCACTGACATTGTAAAGTTTATCCAGAGTGTGTGACTGACTTGCTGTAGTTTGGATCCTGGTCCATCTCCTGGTGGAGTGTGTGGAGGTCATCAGACCAGTCCTTACTGAGATAGTCCTGGAGTTCATTGGAAAAGGGGGTGTTCCTGACTTCTTAAAAGAGGCTGTCATGATTTCCCTCATGAAGAAATCTTCCTTTGACCTGGACTGCCTCGCTAACTACAGACCTATCTCTAATCTGCCTTTTGTGGGCAAGGCTCTAGAGAAGGTAGTCACGTTGCAACTCGAAAACCATCTTACCACAGACAATGTTCATGATCCTCTCCAGTCTGGGTTTGGGAAGGGGCATAGTATGGAGAGGGCCCTAGTTCATAGAAACATAGAAACATAGACTTTGACGGCAGATAAGGACCGCTTGGCCCACCTAGTCTGCCCATTTTCCTACCTAACAGATAAGCTGCAGATCTTAGTTAGCCAACAGCTTACTTCCTCCTACCCCCCACTAGGATTGCCTTATGTCTGTCCCATGCATTATTGAATTCCTCCACTGTTCTTGACTCCACGACCTCCTCAGGGAGGCTGTTCCATGCATCCACAACCCTCTCCATGAAAAAATACTTCCTCGCATTACCTCTGAGCTGTCCCCCCTCTATCTTCAAATTGTGCCCCCTTGTTCTTGCACATCTCTTTTTCTGAAAGATGCTACCCTCTTGGACTTTGTTGATTCCCTTGAGGTACTTAAGTTTCTATCATGTCCCCTCTCCCTTCTTTCCTCAAGGGTATACATATTAAGCTCCTTTAATCTTTCTTCGTATGTCTGCTGGTGCAGACACTGCACAATTTTGGTTACCCTCCTCTGGACAGCCTCCACTCTGTCTATGTCTTTGGAGATGGGGTCTCCAGAACTGCACAGTACTCAGATGGGGTCTCACCAACTGTCTGTACAGAGGATAACAACTTCCTGTTTTCTATTGATGCCTCTTCCTATGCATCCCAGTATCCCCCAGCCTTCCTTACTGCCTTCTCACATTGCTTGCCCACCTTTAGGTCATCTGATATAATTACCCCTAGGTCCCTTTCCATTTTTACTGTTGTCAGTATCTCACCCTCTATTGTGTATTCTTCCTCTGGGTTTTAGTTTCCCATGTGCATTACCTTGCACTTCTTTGCATTGAATCTTAGCTGCCATACATTTGACCATTCCTCCAACCTTGCCAAGTCCCTTCTCATCCTTTCCACTCCATCTCGTGTATCAACCCTGTTACGATCTTTGTGTCATCTGCAAAGAGACATACTTTTCCTTCCAGTTCCTCTGCAATGTCACTTTTAAAGACATTAAAAAGGACCGGTCCCAGTACTGAACCCTGTGGTACCCCAGTAGTAACCCTCCTTTCTTCACTGTGCATTCCATTTACTACTACCCTTTGCGTCCTGTTGTTTAGCCAATTTTTTATCCAGGCTACCACCTTGGGGCCCATTCCAAGGCTGGCTAACTTGTGTATTAATCTTTTGTGTGGGACTGTATCAAATGCCTTGCTAAAATCTAGGTAGGCCATGTCCACAGCCCCTCCCTGGTCTACTTCTTTGGTCACCCAGTCAAAGAAATCTATTAGATTCATCTGACATGACCTTCCCATCGTGAATCCATGCTGCCTTGGGTCCTGTGCCCCACTGGCCTCTAGGTACTCAACAATTCTTTCCTTCAGAAGTGATTTCATCATTTTCCCTACCATTGAGTCAAACTAACTGGTCTGTAGTTTCCTGCCTCTGTCCTGCTCCCACTTTTGTGAAGAGGAATCACATCTGCCCTCCTCCAGTCCTCAGGTACCAACCCATCCTCCCATGATTTGTTAAAGAGAGTAGTCAGCAGTGTCACTGGTTCTACTCTTAGTTCTTTTAGAATTCTTGGGTGAATCCCATCAGGCCCCATTGCTTTGTCCACCTTCAATTTTATTAGTTCTTTCAGAACCCTTTCTTCTGTAAATGGACTGGTATCGACCCCCATCTTCAGAGTGTTTCTCTTGTTTGGTTTAGGTACCTCCCTCTCCTCTTCCTTTGTGAATACTGAGCAGAAATATTCATTCAGTATCCCTGTTTTTCACTGTTCCCCTCTACCCACATTCCTTCCCCTTTATTAAGTCTCATTATCCCTCCTTTTGTCTTTCTTCACTCCCTAATGTACCTATAAAAGGTCTTATCCCCCTTCTTAACAGAATTGGCTATCCTTTCCTCGGTTTGGGCCTTTGCTAATTCTGACTGCCTTCCCAGCCTCTTTTCTGCTTAAACTGATAAAGTTCTCTGTCTTGCTCCTTCTGAGTTTCCTTATATTTCCTGAATGCTATCCTTTTCTCCTTAACCTTCCCTGCCACCTCTTTTGAGAACTGTAGCATTTTCTTCCTTCGTTGTGTTTTATTGATTTGTGTTTCACAAAAGCTTGTTGCCTCTGTGATGGCTGTTTTGATTACTCCCCATTGTTTCTCCACCCCTTCTCCTTGCCTGTTTGCTAGTGCTTTTCTAAGGCACTCTCTCATTTTCCCAAAGTCAGCCCTCCGAAAGTCCAGTACTCTTGCTTTTGTATGGCTTGATTGTATGGCTGTGTTTATCGTGAACCACACTGTTTGGTAGTCGCTTGTTCTCAGATGGCTACCCACCTCTAAATCTGAGATTCTTTCTCCGTCCCCATTTGAGAGTACCAGGTCTAAGATTGCTCCCTCCCGAGTGGGTTCCAATACTAGCTGTCTGAGGCATGCCTCCTGTAGGGCATCAAGAATGACCCTGCTCTTGGATGTGCCTGCAGCAAAGGTGCTCCAGTTAACATCTGGCATATTTAGGCCCCCCCGTCAACAACATCTCCCCTTTTTCTGCCATTCTAAGAAAGTCTTCTATCATTTCATTGTATTTTCCCTCCCCCTGAGATGGGGGTCTGTATACAACCCCTGTGTGGACTGTGGTGTCATTTCCTGTCTCCAGGATGACCCAGAGTGCCTCATCTGCTCCCTGTTTACTCTTTAGTTCTGTTGCTTTGATCCCTTCCTTTACATAAAGAGCTACTCCTCCTCCTCTTTTACCCTCCCTGTCCCTCCTGTAGATTGTGCATCCTGGTATGTTGACATCCCAGTCATGGTTCTCTGTGTACCATGTTTCTGTGACTGCCACAATATCCAGGCAACCCTCTTCCATCAAGGCCACTAGTTCAGCGAGCTTGTTACATAGACTACGGGCATTGGTACTCATCACCCTCCACTTTTTGATAGCCTTACCCCTTTTAGCCCCATTCTAGTCCTTACTGCCTTTGCCTCTTTTTACATTTACCTCTGTCCTGCTCCCCTAATAACTTCTCTACCTTGGTGTTTACCTCACTAATTACCATGTTTTGTGGGGGGAGGCTGGGATTTCCCTGCTCCTTTTCAGTGCCTTCCCACTTGGCTAGTTTAAATGCTTGCCAATTAAGCATTTAAACCTCTCACCTAGGATCCTGGTTCTCCCCCGGACAGATGCAGACCATCGCACCAGTATAGGTCTGCATCCCTCCAGGTGGCTCCCCATTCCCCAATGAAGCCAAAACCCTGAGCGCCACACCAGTTTTTCAACCACTCATTGAATTCCCTGGTGAGGAGTGCCCTAGCATCACCCTTGCCATAGACAGACAGCACCTCCGAGAAGGTTACTGTATGCGCTACTTGTCTAAGGCCCCCTCCCCAACTCTACAAACTCCTCTTGCACTGCTCTGGTCCCATTCTGAGCCAGGTCATTTGTCCCTAGGTGGACAATGACATCCAGCTCCCTCCCTCCCTCATGCAGCTCCTCCCACAATCCTGAGGATTCACTTCCTGTCCCTCCAAGCAGTGGTGCCAGGAAGGCACCTTACCTCCCTTTCCCCTTCCTCCCCCATTTCTACCTCCCTAATGATTGAGTGCCCCACCAGGAGTTGTTTTCTTCCCATGTGGGGTCCCATGCCACCCTCCTGTGGGTCTCCTTTGTGAAGGTTTCCAGCATCCTCCTTGGTCTCCACTACATGTCCCTCCATAGAGGAACCACTATCCACCAGAAGAGTGAATGAATTGTGGAGCGGTACAGCTGGAGGGATGCAACTCTGTTCCACCACCCTTTCCCTCCCTGAGCCCACCCTGGTCCAGCCTCTCCTCTTTCTTGGCAACCTCTGAGGTAGTGGCATTGGCCCTGGTTTGGATGCTAAATTATCTCCTGGTGGTGAGAGATTGGAAGATCTGAGCAGTCTTAGTTCTTCTTGATCTCTCTGCAGCATTTGACAGCACGGACCATGGGATTTTGCTAGAGCACTTGCAGTCAATTTGTGGACTGTCTGGTGTAGTCTACAGGCAGTTCCATTCTTTCCTTACAGGCAGTTTTCAGAGAGTGGTGTCAGAGATTTTTTCCTCCACCCCATTCCCCCCTGACCTGTGGGGGTTCTCCAGGGCTCCATGCTATCGTCTATGTTTGTGCTGGACATACTCCTGCTAGGGGACATTCTAAGGCAGTATGGGCTGATTTTTTTATGGTTATGCAGATGACTCTCAGCTCTACATATCCTTTGCACCTGATCAGGAAGATACTGCCTCCATCTTTAATACAGTACGTGCCTCACCAAAATCCAAGATTGGATGAGTGCCAGCTGGTTAAGGATGAACCCAAAACAGACTGAGGTGTTGGACATTGATCCAAATCACAGGACAGTGAGGCCCTCCAACGTTCAGTCCTCTAGACTTATGCTGGGGCATTCATCTGAGGTCCTCTGAACAGGTGTGGAACATGGGTGTTATTTTTGTTAAGAAGGTGACACTTAAATCTAAGGTGTCTCCTGTAATCAAGTCCTTATTTTATCACCTGAGGAATATTGCCTGAGTGAAACACCTTGTTCCACCAGGTGACCTTCCTATGTTGATCCATGCCTTTGTGACCTCCTGCCTTGATTACAGCAATGCACTCTTCCAAGGGCTTCCGGGGGTGGACCTCCACCCCCTGCAGCTGGTGCTGAACGTGGCAGCAAGGTTGTTGACTGGCTTACGACAACCTTGCTATGTCACGCCTCTGCTTCATGGGCTGCACTGGCTGCTAATGTGGTGGAGGATCACCTTCAAGGTCGGTTTATTGACCTATAAGACCCTACATGGCCAGGGATCATGTTACTTGCAACATCTCCTGTGTTTCTATCACTCTCTCCACCCATTCTGATCCACTGATGAGGGATTGCTAGAGATTCCCATGGTCTGTTTGAAGACCTCAGAGATGAGATCCTATGCTTTCATGGCCCTGATCCTGTGGAATTCTCTACCTTATCAGATTAGAGAGTGCCTAATCCAACAAGGAGATAGACAGGGAAGGGCTGGGGCAGCTGCAATCTAGGGTGCTAGCTGTACACTTGGGCAGACTTCATTAGACTGAAAGGTCTGTTTCTGCTGGCAGTTTTGTATGTTTGCATGTGTCTGACCACTGAGACTTTTAAAACTGCATTAAAAATGTATTTGTTTAACCAGGCATTTTTAAATAGTTACAATTGTCAGTCTGTTATTCATTTTAATGAGTGTAATTTATTGTTAAATTGTTGTGATTTTAATCTATACAGGCACTTTGGTTTCTTTTAAAGCCATGTTGAGTAGGGGCTAGCAGCTGGTTAGTCTCAAGGTAGTCACAGAGTTGGTTGTAGACTAACTTTTCATGTATTTTGGGCAGGACACAGAGAAGCGAGATTAGTCTGTAATTGTCAGTGGGTTCTCTGGGACCTCCCTTGTGGATGGGGAGCATGTAGGACAGCTTCCAGTTATGGGGCACGGATCCACTAAAAAGGGATCTGTTAATAAGCCAAGTAACAGGTAATACAATTGCAGGTGCCACTGCCTTTAGGAGCCTTGGGTTTAGTTGATAAGGCCCATCGGGGCCTCTGGCTTTGACAGTTTTGAGGAGGGGAGCACCTCCTTGACCTTGACTAACTTCAGCTGAATGAGTGGTTGGGAGGGGAAAAGATGCCTCCCGCCCCAAGAGCTCATAGGAGGGAGGTGGGAGACTCGTTTTGCAGCTTTCAAGGTTAGTGAAGTGCCCACTGAAGGCAGATGCAATATCAAGACAGCAATCCAGCATCTGGCCATTGTCCCCTATAGGTCCAAAGGTGGGTTTCCCATTGCCTTTTATAAGGTCATTGATGTGGGACAGAAAGGACTTAGGGTTGGCAAGATTTGTTTTCTGGAGGTGTTTGACACTGTCTTTTTGCCCTCTTTCTGTTTCATACTAATATACTAAAAAGGCCAGCAGGATAGGCCTAACGGTCTTTCGTGTCTGCTCGTTTGGTCAGCCCCCACCCTGGTTGCTGACCTTGCTGCCCCCCTCGCCTTCTCTGGCTTCTCCCTTCCCAGTTCCGGATAGTCTCGCTGCATTGGATTTTGCTTCCAGAACCCTTCCCCTGTACCTGTCCCATCCCCTCTTGAACCCCTCCACCATCTCTGTCTCCACCAGCCCCTAGGCAGTGCATTCCATGGCTCCACCACCCTCTCAGTGAAGTAGCACCTCATCCTTTCTCCCTGAATCTTCCCCCTCCAGCTTCCACCCATGCCTCTAGTTGCCCTCCTCCTTCCTTCAAAGCACCCTGACTGTTCCTCCCTATTTACCCTCTTCATGTACCTGAAGACCTCTATCATGTTCCCCCGGTCCCTTCTCTCTTCCAATGTGTACATATTTATCTCTTCGAGCCTCTCCTCATAGGTCCTGTGCCCCAAGCGCCAAATCATTTTGGTTTCCCTCCTCTGGACCCTCTCCAGGAGTTTAATGTCCCTCTTTAAGTGTAGCCTCCAAAACTGCATGCAGTACTCAAGGTGCGGCCTCACCAAGCAGTTATACAGAGGGAGTATCACTTCCCTCCCTCTGGAGGTGATCCCCCTAGCGATGCATCCCAGCATCCTGTTGGCCTTGGCTGCTGCCCTCCTACAAGTCTCCGAGTTGTTCATCTTGACATCCACCACCACCCCCAGGTCCCTCTTAGCCATCAAGACTTGCAGCATTCCCCACCGGGTGTATACTTGGCCCGGGTTTCTGGCCCCCAGGTGGAGTACCTTTCATTTCCCTGCATTGAATCTCAGCTTCTACTTTCTAGACCATCTTTCCAGAGCCTCCAGGTCCCCCTGTAGGGCCACCCTCCCCTCCTCCCCATCCACCACCACCCCCAGTTTTGAGTCATCCACAAAGAGACTCATCTCACTCCTGATTCCTGTCCTTATGTCAGAGACATAAGACTGGTTCCTTAGGGTTTTATAGGAGACTAAGTCTGCAGGCAAGGCAGAGTTTTTGTTTGTCTTCCAAGCCTTGTCATGACACACCATCAGAGATTTGAGCTCTGGGGTGATCCATTTATGGCAGCTGCCTTTGGCCTAGAGTTTCCTAAATAGGGCAAACAGGTTTGTTGCAGAGATGAAGAAGTTCTGGAAGTACTCCAGGGCTTCATCCAAGGGTGGGAGGTGCTGTATAGGGCTCCAGTCCAGGTTGCCAAGTTATTCATGGAAGGCGTCAGCAGAGAATTTGGAGTAGTCTCTAGTGGTAATTATCCCAGAAGGAACCCAGGGTGATCCAGTCTTCCAAATACAGAAGATAGGTGAGTGGTCACCCAAGGCATCTGCCATAATGCCATCCACCAGAATGTTAGAGGGGTGAGACACCAGTGCCCAGTCTAGGGTCATATGGTTCCTAGCTTTGTAGTTAGCCCTTGTTTTTTCAGTGATAACTCGCTTCAGGTTAGCTTCTAGGAATCATCAATGAAGCTTTGAGGGCTTGCTCCATGTCCTGGGCCCAGTTTTGGTTGAAGATTAGAAGTTCTGAGGAAGCCTCAGCAGCCAGAGCCTGGATCAGGACGTCCAGGGCTTGTTGGGCCACCTAAGGAGGGTTATAGGGGCAGCCAATGGTAAGGTGTTTTACTTGGCTTAGGGTAGTTCTTATGAAGATAGACTTGCAACCAGCAAGACCACAGCTGGGGAAGGGGGCTAGAACCACATCTAGTGAATCCCTTGTGTAAATGAGTACCCCACCCCTTTTTTTGCCCTCCTGGTCCTTCTGGAATGAATTGTAGCCAGGGACTGCAACCTCATGCAGCATGATATGTGGCTTAAGCCAGGTTTCAGAGACAAACTAGTATGTCTGGTTTCTAGAGAGCCATCCATCCCTGGACTTCATTAATTTTTGGGAGGAGGCTGCAGAAGTTCATGTGGGCTATTTTTAGGCCCTTGGATAACATCCAGTGCACGTTGTAGGGTGAGGCTAGGGTGATATTGGTGACCGGTGGACCAGGGTTAGTCTCAATATCACTCGGTAGAAGCATCAGTACAGTCAGAAGGCCTAAGACTCTGTGTGTTGAGGAGAAAGGCCGCTAGGACCATGCCCTCAATACAGCCTTGATTGCCCATATACAGATTGGCCATGCCAAGGGAAAACATAATCCCATAGCCTTCCCTTTTCTTCAGAAGTACTGTTGTTTCTAGAAACAGAAAATAGTTTTTTTCTACACAGTTTCAGACAGTTCACATAACTATTCTCTTTTTTCTTTGCAATTTCCATTCTGTCTTTTAGGAAAAAAATTGTACAGCCTTATTCCCCCTCCCCGCCATATGGCTCATCGCTACGTAAAGCATCAACATCCACTGCAACCAGCAATCAGTCCTGTTGAACCTGCATATTTTCCATATTGGCCAGTCTTTATGTGCAATTTGTGATGGAATGCTGATGCAGTTATGAACCATCATTTGTCAATTTTTAAGTATAAGCAACTACAGGTGCAATTCAGAAATTCCTTGAAGCAGCTTTTTTTTTACCTTTGTCTAGCTCTGATAATGAATGACATTTATATTAATCAGTGTTTGCTCTTTTTAATGTGCAGGATACAACCTCCCAAAATTACTTTGTTACAAGTTTAATACAAGTAAACTGTTGCTGTTTGAGATGGATGAGAAATGCCCACATGGTGATGTGGAGGGGAAAGAGACCGTACAACAGAAGGATAATTTTGAAGGCACTCAAGACACTCCCAGCAGTAAGTAGACGGCCAGATAATGAGTTTGTAATGTGGGATTTGTCTAACTACTGTTGAGAAGGAGGTTAGGATGAACAGGGGAACCAATTGTAGAGCTAAAGAAGCAGGAAGTATGGGAGTACAGGGAGGTAGTGGAGATGTTAGAAAGTTATAAATGTGTAAAGCTAAGGCTAATTTTTAAAGAAACAAGTCAGTTTTATAGTGGCTATGGAACAGAACTGAGAGTTGATAGACATGACAAGGGATTGGCTAAAGGGGGGTCTTTATTCCTGGAGTGAATTGGCAGGCATCTGTTTAATAAACAAGAGGCAAAAGACTTGGAAAGTCCAGAGAGGTGTGAATTATTATGATCATGAGAGAAAATGATGGCAAGAAAAAGGTTTTAAGTAGAAGAGTGGTGTAAGAAGTGACGATACAAACAGCATTATACAGATAATAGTAAACCAATTAAGAATTCACTTTATAGTGACTTTCCATAAGCATGCTCAAGGCACTGTGTGGTATATGAAATACAATAGTAGTCTGACAGATGCATCATATATGACATTATAATACATGCATAGTCATATAGCACCACAGTCTACCATCAGTATCTGACAGATGCATCATATATGACATTAGGGTAGAACTAGTGACACCACTACCCTCTTTAACAAATCATGGGAGGATGGGGTGGTACCCGAGGACTGGAGGAGGGCAGATGTGATTCCCTTTCACAAAAGTAGGAGCAAGGCAGAAGCAGGAAACTACAGACCTTTTAGTTTAACCTCAGTGGTAGAGAAAATGATGGAATCACTTCTGAAGGAAAGAATTGTCGAGTATCTAGAGGCCAGAGGGGCACAGGACCCAAGGCAGCATGGATTCACAGTGAGAAGGTCATGCCAGACAAATCTGATAGATTTCTTTGACTGGGTGACCAAAGTAGTAGATTAGGGAGGGGCTGTGGACATGGCCTACCTAGGCTTTAACAAGGCATTTGACACAGTCCCACACAAAAGATTAATATACAAGTTAGCCAGCCTGGAGTGGGTCCCAAGATGACAGCCTGGGTAAAGAATTGGCTGGAGAATAGGACACAGAGAGTAATAGTAAATGGAGTCCACTCTGAAGAAAGGGGGGTTACTAGTGGGGTACCGCAGGGTTCAGTATTAGGACCAGTCCTCTTCAATGTCTTTATAAGTGACATTGCAGAGGGACTGGAAGGAAAAGTATGTCTCTTTGCAGATGACACAAAGATCTGCAACAGAGTTGATGCACAAGGTGGGGTGGAAAGGATGAGAAGGGATTTGGCAATATTAGAGGAATGGTCAAATGTATGGCAGCTTAGATTCAATGCTAAGAAGTGCAAGGTAATGCAACTGGGAAACAAAAACCCAGGGGAAGAGTACACAATGGGGTGTGAGATACTAACAACAACAAAAATGGAAAGAGACCTGGGGGTAGTCATATCAGATGACCTAAAGGTGGGCAAGCAATGTGAGAGGGCAGTAAGGAGGGCTGGGGGGATACCGGGATGCATAGGGAGAGACATCACCAGTAGATAACAGGAAGTTATTATCCCTCTGTACAGACAGCTGATGAGACCCCATCTGGAGTACTGCGTGCAGTTCTGGAGACCAATCTCCATAAAGACATAGACTGGATGGAAGCTGTCAGAGGAGGGAACTAAAATGGTGCAGGGTCTGCACCAGAAGACATATGAAGAGACTTAAGGAGCTTAATATGTATAGCCTCGAGGAAAGGAGGGAGAGGAGACATGATAGAAACTTTCAAGTACCTCAAGGGAATCAACAAAGTCAAGAGAGTAGCATCTTTCAAAAAGAGGTGTGCAGGAACAAGGGCACAATTTGAAGATAGAGTGGGAGGCTCAGAGGTAATTTAGGAAGTATTTTTCACAGAGAGGTTGTGGATGCATGGAATGGCCTTCCGGGAGGTTGTGGAGTCAAAAACAGTGGTGGAATTCAAGCATACATGGGACAGTCATAAGGCAATTCTAGGGGGTGGGGTTAGGAAGAAGTAGGCTGCTGGTTAACTAGGATCTGCAACTTATCCATTAGGTAGGGAAATGGGAGACTGGGTGGGCCAAGCAGTCCTTATCTGCCATCAAATTCTATGTTTCTGTGTAACCCCCCCCAACACTGATCTGGGGGCTTACCTGTAGCCCGTAGCTCCCATTTGCTCTCCTCCATGGTGCCTCCATGACAGCCTGCATATTTTTGGGCTTTCCCCACTTCTGCCCTGAGTTTTTCTGTGCCTTGGTGCCCCAGTAGCAGCCCCCATGTGAATTCAGCCCTACAGGGCTCCAAATGTCTGGAACCCGATCAGCCGTGTGGCCAATGTACTCCAGTGCAGCAGGGGTTGCACAGACAGTGCATTTGATTTCCCAACCACTTAACTTGGGGTCGATTGGGAGAGTATGTAGCAGCCCTGGTGTCCCCATGTAGTAAGTGGACCTGGTGACCGTAAGGAGGGCCCAGAGTGCCCTTCTATTTAAGTAAATTAAAAGAGCTACAAAGTGTTCTCCATCGGGGCTTATGAATATTAACGAGCCAGAGCCCCAATCACATACATATTTATGAGGGTGCTTTTCAGCAATTGCTGACAGGGAGAAAAAGTAATGAAATAAATAATGTAACTGCTGTCTGTATGTTTTTGGAAAAAAATGTATATAAGGGGGAAAGAAATGTTCAAATAAGTGCTCTACTCTTTGCTACACCAATATTGTTGGGATTCAGAGAACACAGCCTGCCTGCTGCAAGACATCTTTAAATATTGGCAGCAGTGATACGCAAACAGACTGAGCTAATTGCTTGTTCTGGGTAGCAACAGCAAGAACACATCCAGTGCTAATGGAGTGTGTGGCATTTGGAAAAATATTTTGTTTATTTTGGCTGCACCTTGACTTTATTTGGGACTATATCTATTCTGCTTAAGGTACTGTGTGTTTTGCAGCCATTTTCAAGCAGCTGAGGCCAATCAGAAAGCTAAGACTTTAAAGCCAGGATTTGTGGGACATTAGCCAAAGCTCATAGGAAGCTACCAAGTACTCACAGGGATTTGTAGGAACCTAATTTCAGATGCCAAAAGAGTAAACTGACTATGCATCGAGTGAGGTTCATGCATGATTCATTTTCTTAATTGACAGGCTCTCCAACCTATCGGGGGCCAATCACCCAATAACTTCAACCAATCAGGAGAGTCCCAAAAAAAACTGTTTCTGTATTTTACCAGATTCGAATGGACACCCGCAACAGGGGGTGGGAGCTCAGGCCACCAGCCATGCCACTGGGCCTGGCGATCCAGTTAATCCTCTCCATCCAGGTTTTTTTTTTCCTTCTTAGCAGTGAAAGTTAAGGTAATTTTAGTTTATGCAGAACCTGCTAACCTGGGGGTTGCCAGAATGTCCACCAGGTGCTAGACCTCACTTTCACCACGGTGAAAGAAGTGGACATGCAATTCGACATTAAGCCAGCTGTGAAAGAACTGATTCTACATCAGTTGTGAGAGGGCTGACGAAATCAGGAGCCTTCATTGCAGAGAGCTACTATCAGGAGGCTGAGTGAGTACTTTTGTATGCCCTGTGCAAGAGAGAGAAAGAAAGCTACCTAATTGGGACTGCTAACGTCCACAGAATGTCTAATCTGTATTGTTCATCTGGTCTGCACCCTGCATCCTGCTGCACCTAACCTTAGCCCAGCACGGATGGACCCTTTTTAAAACTTTGTTGTTTGTGATTGTCCCGTAAGTGTGAACCTTGCATCTACAGTGCCTATCTTGCCCAGCAAAGGTGGACCTGACTGCACTGGAGACCCAAGTGACCCCAGAGTATTGTATAAATGTGCTGATAGGTGAGTGTCTGTTACGGAGCTTACAGGACTGGAAGGGGTGCACTCAGTACCAGGGCTCAACCAGACCTTGCCTGGGAGGTTGTGTACCAGCTAACTAGTTTCAGTCAAGCTGTCCTGTGGAGCTGTAACCTACAGCCATGTACCACCAATAGGACTGAGACTCCAAGTCTGTTGGATTTGATTTAGTTATTGGGAAATGACTGTGTTCTGAAGTAAACTGACTAGGGCGGCCACCCTGGTCCGTGATTGAAGGCGCTGTCCCTTCACTGATTTGTACCAGATATAAATGCCCTGAATGTACCAGAACGTATAAATGTGATGGATGCTGAGGAAGAAATAACTGACTTCAAATCCAAGTGTACCTGGCTGTCTACACATACCAATGTTTTTGACGGCAACATGCAGGGCAATCCATGCATACCCCAAGAGACTGTACATAGTTCAGATATCAAATGTTGGAAAAGTTAATTGCAGTTCTTGTTTATCAAGCTGGCCAACATACAGCTGCATCATCCACCAGGACTACAGCCATCCAGGGATGACAGACTGGACTGTTTTCCCCTTTACATCACATCAGAACCTGCGCTGGACTTGATAATTGGGGGCCTGTAATAACATGCTTGCAATCAATTGCCTGAGGCATTTGAATTAACTGCACTGTGTGGGGACTCAGAGGCAGGCCAGTCGTCATGCGGGGATGCCTCTAGAGGGTGGGGTTTTGTCCCTTTAAAACAGCAAGCATTTGCCACACAGAATATCTAACAAAGCAGCCTGCACCCATTTATCTAACACCTGCCAAGACAACCCTGACACTCACGACTTGTTAAGTGCAGCAGGGAAGAAACATTGAAGGTGTTGTGCTCACGGGTGAGCGAAATATCTGCCTGCAACTCTGAACTACTTGTTTGTGAGAAGGACTCACAGTGAGAAACTCATCGAGGTTGCTGTGTGCTATGGGAGAGCATGATATTGGTGTAACTACCCCTATGGTACACTGTATTGACTAAGATCTGCCTGCTTGTAAACAAGCTCTGCAGTCGTGACAGCTATCGAAGCTGCTGTACTCTGGAGTGAGCATCTATACAGACTGTACTGCTTTCAATTTACATCACATCAGAACTTATGCTGGACTTCATAATTGGGGGCCTGTAATAACATTCTTGCAATCAATTGCCAGGTAACAACTGTAAATCGTATAGTCTGACCCACTTCGTGTTGTTCATGGGGTACCACAGAGCTGGGTGCTAAGCCCCTCGTTATTTTTATTATACGTAAGTAAATCTGGGGATATAGTTAATCGGTTGGCATATCATTTGTATGCCGACGGTACAATAATATACCCTTCTGCTCAAATCAGCCAAGAAATTGATGCCAATTTACAATTAAGTTTTAACACCATACAGGACTATTCTGTGAAATCTAAATTAAAAATGAACATTTCTAAAACAAAGGTTATGATTTTGGGGTCTGCACCAAAATTAAAGAGCTGCTCAGATTTGGTTATTACAGATTCGGGGGGGGGTGGTACTAGACCATCTCCACAGGGGCAGGACCATTTGGGGGTCCCTAAACGTGAACTCCACGGTGCTATGATCCAACCAAACAACTGGATCTGCATTGAGATTGATAATATCTATACTTGAAGAAAAAACTAGGTCCAATGTGTGGCCACCCATGTGTGTTGCTGTTGTTACATTTTGTGTCGGGCCCAATGCCTCAATGCTCCCAAGGAGATCGCTTACGAATTTTGAGAGCCGAACATCGACCTAAGCATTGAAGTCCCCCAGAATCAACCACTTGAGGAACTCAGCATCAGGCCTGTGATGAGCTTCCCGCCCTTCCGTAAAAAGTCCCCATCCATTCCTGAGGGATGATAAAGCAGGAGAACCGTGAAGCTCACACCAACACCACCTTGGGTGGCCACACATTCAAAGGATCGTATAGGACCTACAGGTAGCACTGTGAGGTTCAGGCTAGATTTAAAACAAATGGCCACCCCCACCCCCGCCTCTGTGATCCTTTCTCTGGCTATGTATAACGGAGTACCTGGCTGACACTGCTGCCTCCAAAATGGGAGCGGCATTTTCATCCAGCTAGATCTCTGTGATGCAAGCCAGGTCGACTGAGGCTATCAAGTCTACTATTATGGCAGTCTTGTTCCTCATTGACCTGGTATTGCATAACACAACTGGAGTAGGATGAGGTGGGGCAACCACACCAGCTATCTGCCCACACTCTAAGGTGCAGCCCTTGGGTATGGGAACTAAGTATGGCAGACCTGTTCAAGTTCCCGTTTCATCCCACGGCATCTCCTTGGCCTCACCACCTGAATCCAAGACATCCAGCAGCCACTTGCTAGAAATTCCCCAGGGTCCCCTTCTCTGAGCTATCCCCAAGACCCTACATCTTTAGTAGGCCTCAACTGGCAAAACTGGAAGCTCGAAGGGGCAGAGATCCCATAGGTCACCACCCAAGTAGCTGCACCTTATGGGCCCTTTCCCAAGCACATTTCTTTAATAACAAACTCCCTCCACTAAAACACAATCTTCAAATACCCCACAATCACCCCAACACCACAAATAATCCCACAAACATAAATACCAAACCCTCAACCACCCACCCACACAATCTCAATTTCACAACCACACATACACACACATACACCCACCCCAAACACAAAAACACACACACACACACCCCCCCCAAATACAAACACACACACACACACCCCAAACACAAAAACACACACATCCCAAACACAAAAACACATACACACACAGATAATTATAAATAAAGCCCTCAAACACTCCTCGAACAGGGACAAAGCGCTGGTTAACAGACTCAAAGTTCTTAGCTTGCTCAGTCCAAGTCCTAAATCTCTGAAGGACTCATCAGTGGCAATGCATATTCAAATCAAAAGTCAATAACTTGCCCAAAAATGTAACTTAGACAAATACTGGGGAGCTCTCACCTCCGCAGCCCAGACAGCTTGGATACTAAGAGGCTCTCACCCTCCTAGCTCATGCTATTCTCCTTACTTTAGTTTAACTGTAATATAGACTTCAATACTTCACAGAAGGCATGAACCGACTCACAGAATTCGAAGTAAGAGGAGAGGGGAGGGTAGCTCAGCAGACCTACGATCCTCTTCAGCAGACACAGCAGCTCACAACTCTTCTTGCTGGTTTCTTCATTCAAGAAAACAAATGTTGCTGGTTCTGATGCAGCCCAAACCACAGGATGATCCAGGAACTCCCCCTTGGCCACAGCCACCCTCTGGCAACTGCCCCACCAGTTCCTTCCATCAGAAGTTAGGCACCCTCTGATGACCAACTCCCCAGATACCCCCCACCCCTGCAATTCAGCCATGGGCCCCACCAGATTGTTGCTCTAGGAAGTCCCAGTAAACTACAGCTTATCCCTCTTCCTTCCATGTCCCACTGAACAGTTCACCTCCAAAACTCCCGCACTGCAAGTCCCCTGTTCTAATCCTCAGAACTGCTCCACTAGCCTCTCCGCCACAAGCTCCAACCAAATCCTGCCACCTCCACAGGTGAACACATGGATAGTACTCTTCCCACAAATCGACTAAATCCACAGGCAAGTCCTCCAAATAATGTTTTATAATGTTATTTTTGTATTTGAGCAAAAGACTGGGGCAAAATCATCCACACATGAGCCGAGTCTTCTATTCTTCTGTGTCCATGTTCCTCCAAGGAATTCCACAAAAGCTTATAATAACAAAATGAATAGTATAAAATAGCTCTCTAAAAATATATTGTATTCAAAATTATATGCTCAAATACTCGAAAATAAAACTAAAAAACTGAAAGCACTGCTCCCAGAACTTCATGATCAGCCCAGCATGGCCACCATGTTTAGGACGTGGGGTGGGGATTATTTAACCAGGTAAAAGCTAGACCACTTAAAGCTAACCTCTGGGTAAAGGCACTGCCCAAATGTAAAATCATGGAAAAGAACCAGTTACACAGAAACATAGAAACATTCACTTTGACGGCAGATAAGGACCGCTTGGCCCACCTACTGGATAAGCTGAAGATCCTGGTTAACCAACAGCCTACTTCCTTCTACCCCTCACTATAATTGCCTTATGTCTGTCCCATGCATGCTTGAATTTCCCCACTGTTTTTGACCCCTCAACCTCCAGAGAAGGTGGTTCTATGCATCCACTACCCTGTCAATTAAAAAATACATCCCCTCGTTGCCCCTGAACTGCCCCCCATCTTCAAATTGTGCCCCCTTGTTCCCCTCTTGCACTTTGTTTATTCACTTAAGGTACTTGCACATTTCTATCATGTCCCCTCTCCCTCTTTCTCTCAAGGGTATACATGTTAAGCACTTTTAGTTTTTCTTATGACTTCTGTTGCAGACCCTGCACCATTTTAGTTGCCCTCCCCGGTACTGCCTCCATCCTGTCTATGTCCCTGTGGAGATGGGGTCTCCAGAACTGCATGCAATACTCCAGATGGTGTCGTCACTGGTGATGCCTCTCACTATTATCCCAGTATCCCCCCAGCCCTACTTACTGCCTTCTCACATTGCTTGCCTAACTTAAGGTCATCTGGTATGACTACATCAGGTCCCTTTCCATTTTTGTTGTTGTTAATATCCCCCAACTTGTGTATCAACCCTGTTGGCAGATCTTTGTGTCATCTGCAAAGGGGCATACTTTTCCTGCCAGTCCTTCTGCAGGGTCACTTATAAAGACATTAAAAAGGATGGGACTCAGTACTGAACCCTGTGGTACCCTGCTAGTAACCCCTGATCTTACTTTGAGTGGGTTCCTGCAGTAGGTCTTCACATACAGGTCTGTACCCTTGGCGTCGGGTATGAATGGCAAACTTGTAGCTAGCAATCATCAGCGGGGACCGCCCCAATGTCAGGTGATGCTACATCAGCCCAACTATGAAAGGGGCAGTCCTGCACCTGCCCTCCAGTTCTTTAGATCAGTCACCTGCTTAGTATTCAACAATTTTCATCTTATTCTACATCATTTTCTCTGAATTTTTCGAATGAGTGTGTGTTGTCTTGTCTCAAGAAGAAGTGCTTCATTTGTGGAGCCCAACTCCTGCATGGGGATGAGCACTTCCACTGCTTCCTCTTCCTGGGGCCTAAGCACAACTTGGTTTGCTGTGCTATTTACCAAGTGTTTGGCAAGGCCACACAGACATGATGCAAGCGGACCCTCGAGGCCCACTTTCGGACCCAACAGCTGGCTTCTGTGGAAAAGGAGCTCCAGGAACTTAGGGAGAGGTCATTGTCTTTGGCCTCAGAAAAAAAAAGAAAAAGAAAAAGAAGTACAAGGAGAAGTGTCAGGAGATAAGCCCATCACCACAAGGGTGACCGTCCACTTCCAGAACAATGAGTGCCACTCTAACGGGCACTCCGTCCACCTCTGCAGGTTGTACGTCTTCTCCCCCTCCTGCCAAGGGGTGTGGGCAGCTGGGGGTTGCCTCTCATGAGGTATTTGTCAGTTCTTCCACTTGTAGCTCTGCTGATAAGTCACCCTTCAGCCCTGCTGCCAGGCACCAGGCTCAAACTGATAAGCGTGACCACAATCCTTCTTCCACAATCTGCCTGGTCATGACTGATAAGCTGGACAACAGACCCTCTGTCAACCACACCATCTACCTTTCCATCAGGCTCCCTTGAGGACCCCAATGCTAGTACGAGTGTGCTCATGGAGGACTCTTATCCCTGCTAATCTGTACCCCCAGGCATTCGCCACCCAACCCTGACCTTTCCCTTTCATCAGGATCGCTCCCAGGCCTGTCATTGGGATCTCTTCTAGAGCTTCCCCTTTGCCTGATTCTTTTCTGTGGCCGGATCCCCCTCCTTCTAGTGGTCCTTTGCCAGACAAGGATCTTTTAGGTATGGAGCCCTTCCCCACGGGACTCTTGGCCATATGCCTGATACCTTGCCGCTGCCCAGCGGCCCTTCAGTGCCTCCCCCAGCTGGGTCTTCATCTCCTCCAGCAGAACCCTCTGGTATTTTCCCGGGGTCTGACTCCCTTGTTCCACCACTGGAAGGCCCTCTACTTGGCCCTTGTCATCCGACACCAGGCTTGGTGCCTTTGACGCCAGGTTACCCGACACCGGGATACCTGACACCCAATGTCTGGATATCTGCCATTATGTTATCCCTCGTGGTTTGCAGGGAACCAGTATCCCTTCTGGCATCATTCTGCTTACCAGCCCTTTGCTGGGAATCCTGGGTACCAGCCTCCTCCTCCTCCTCCTCCTCCTCCGCCAGCACCGCCACCTGATCATGACTCTGTCCTGGTGTGGTGAAAGGATGCTACGATACAACTCCTTACAGAACTTAGGAAGTCCCAGCTGCTCAAAGGAATTCCTCTACCCAGAGCACCACCTTCTCCTCCATTTTCTTTGGGACGTGCTGCGGGTTCTCTTCCAGTGGGTGACACTGGGATGGATCTTTCCCTTTTTAGTAGTTTGGAGCCCTGGGATTTGGATTCCAATATCAACCTTTTTGAACCTCGTTCATCGGTTGAATTTCATCCAAAAATATCCCTAAATTCCCCCCCACCCCAGAAGATCTTTCTTTTGGGGATTTCTTGAAAACTACTCACACAGCAGAGGGCTGGCCATCCAAGGAGATGGATCCTCTGTGAAAAAGGCTGGCTGGACATTTGGACTTGTCCACCACAGACCCTTTACCCATCCCCCCTTGGATGAGCCCACACAAGGATCTAGTTACTATAATATGGCAGCAGTACTCTTCCATCCCAGCTGTTTCCAGGAAGGCTTACAGAACCTACTTCCCCCCAGAAGGGATCTCCCATCTGACTCCACATCCAAAAGCTGACTCTATAGTCATCACAACTGCACATGACTTCTCAGCTCAACCTAAACACTTGCGTTCCTCCCCACCAGACAAGGACTGAAGACAACTTGACCAGTTTGGTAGGAACATTTACCCGTCCGCTTCCTGCGTCATCTGGTCACTGAACTACATGTCCCTCATGGTGGCTTTTCAGAAGTCCTCTCTCACAGAACAAGAGAGGGACCTTCAGGATATCCATGATGAAAACCTCAGGGCTAAACCACTGGACAAGGTTTGCATGAATAAATCTTCCTGCCGTCATGCATTCCAGGACACTTACAATTTTGTGCAATCCGTGGCTCGGGCTGCAGTGATTAACATGGCTGGACCTAGCAGGTTTGGCACAGGATGTTCAGTCATCCCTTTTGAATGCACCTTTCAGGGGTTCCATCCTCTTTGGTGGTGATGTGAAAGACATTATTTCAGGGCTGCAAGAGAGCGGTTGATGTCTTAGAGACGTATGCTCCTTGTATTGGATGGGTCAAAAGAAATGGCCCTTTCTTCACCAGAGAAGATGGAACAAGAACCAGAACAAGCATCATGGTAAAAGATGCGCCATTGGCTTTGGAGCCCAAGGTCCTCAGGCTAAGTTTGCCAAAGCAGTCTTGGGAACCAAAGCTCTGCTCCCTCGGCATCCTGACTCACTTCCCCTCCTCCCACTCCCTCCATCCTCCTTGGAGAAACTGGTAGGAGAGAGAGAGGTTTGGTTTCCACCTGGAGAGGTGGAAGTCCATCACAGCAGATGTATGGGTTCTTTAGCTCTTACAAAGAGGTTACTCTGTCGAGTTCCTGGAGATTCCACCTTCAAACCCTCCAGGAAGCTCCTTTTACCCATTGGGTCAGATCACCATCATCCACCAAGAGATCCTGGCCCTGCTACAAAAAAATGGCCATAGAATCCATACCTCCAAATCAGCTAGGAGGTATTTCATCCTAGTCATAAAAAAATATGGGGAATCTGCAGCCTATCCTGGATCTCTGCACACTCAGCCTCTTTGTGAAGTGCAAGAGGTTCTGCATGCTGACTCTTCAGGGACTCCTGCCCTGCTCCTGTCAAACACATGGCTGTGCTCCCTGGATATGCAGGGTACTTAACTTCATATCCCCATCCTCCCGGCCCACCACTGTTTCCTTCGATTCTCCTTCCAGGAGAACCATTTCAAATTCAAGGCACTTTCCTCTGGCCTGTTCTCAGTGCCCTGGGTTTTCACCAAGTGCCTAGCAGTGGTAGCGGTGTTTCTCCACTGCAGGAGCATATATGTGTTCCCATACCTGGACAACTGGCTCTTTTCAGCCCCCTCCCCAGACAATCTGAAAGAGTCTCTCTCCTTCACTCTGGATCTGTTTGCTCAGCTGGGCATCTTGGTCAATCTTCCCAAGTCTCAGCTAGTACCCTCTCAGTACCTTCAATTTATTGGAGTGGTACTGGATACAGTCCAGAGCAAGGCCTTCTTACTATTGGATCGAGCTGAGACCTTGACTTCTCAGGCTACTTTGATGGCCAAAGCTAAATGGACCCCAGCACACTAAGTGCTCCATCTTTTGGCCCTTATCACAGTGGCCATTCCTACCATCCCCCTGACCAGACTGCACATGAGGGTTACCCAGTGGTCTCTTTCAGTCCAGTGGGATCAACAATTGGATGACATGAAGCAACTGGTCATGATGATCTCCAACAGCCTTCAGACAGACCTCCTCTGGTGTCAGGACCTCACCAACTTGGTGGGAGGCCCCTTCCACTCTCTGTCTCCCTCCCAGACCCTCACCTCAGATGCCTCCGATGTGGGTTGGGGAGGCTATTTGGGAGATCACAGAACTCAAGGTTCATGGTCTCCTCAGGGGCAACATCTTCACATCAACATCCTGAAGACCAGAGCAGGCCTCTGCTTTCCAGGCCTTGCAGTTGTTACTTCTTCTGGGAACACTTCTGGTCCAGTCAGACAACATAGTGACTGTCTGGTACTTCAACAAACAGGGAGGTACCCAGTCATACCCTCTTTGCAGTGAAGCAGTGAGAATATAGTATTGGGCTGTTCAGCGCAGCCTGTTGCTGACAGCACTCCATGTACCAGGTGTGCACAATGTTCTGGTGGACACTCTTAGATGATCAGTAGCCAGGGCTCACAAGTGGGAACTAAAACAAGGAGTAGACCAAGACCTGTTTCTTCAGTGGGGTCAGCCAGACCTAGATCTGTTCGCCTCCCCATTCAGTGCAAAACTACCCAACTTTGGCTCCCTCGTTCCCGAGTATGGTGCTTTTTGATGAGATGTATTGTCTCTCTCTTAGACAAGGAGGTTTCTATACACATTTTCTCCCTTTCTTCTCATTCAGAAGGTTCTGTTGAAACTCCAGGCAGAAGGGGCCCACTTGATTTTGATTTCCTCTCTGTTGCTCCAGGCAGATTTGGTTCCGCTGTTATAACTAGTTCTAGAAACACCGGTCCTTCTGTCACTGTCTCATGACCTTCTGTTTCAGGAGCAGGGCACCTTGTTCCATCTGAGTCTTCAGTCTCTCCTCTTCATGTGTGGCACCTGTGAACATAGTGATTTCTCGCTATGGAGTTTCCTCTCAGGTTGCTCAGGTCCTGGTGGAAGCCAGAAAACCCTCTACCAGATCCACCTACACCATGAAGTGGAAGAGATTTTATATCTGAGCCACAGCCAAATGCTTGGACCCTGTTTCTTGCTCGGCCTCCCAGGTGTTAGAGTACCTCTTGCATCTTTCTAAGTTGGGCCTTAGTTACTGCTCTATTAAGGTCCATCTTTCTGCAGTGTTGGCCTGCCACCTTCTGGTGGAGGGCAAAACCATAGCACAACTAGAGGTTTTCAAAACTTTCTTGAAGGGTATCCTTCACCTCAAACCTCCAATCCAGAACACCTGTCCTCTCTGGGATCTTAATTTTATGTTGGAGAAACTTATTTGGCCCCCTTTTGAACCGGCAGCAAGTTGTAATATGCACTTTCTGTCCTGGAAGACACTGTTTTTGGTTGCAGTTACTTCAGCTCAAAGGGTCTCAGAGCTCCCCTCTCGAAGATCTACCGTTATGGTAAGTTCTTACATAACAGCTATTTTCTTTGGGGTAGACTTCATTAACTATTGCCTTATAAGTCCGTTTTTTACCCAGGCTACTACCCTGCTACTCACTCCCAGGCTGGCTAATTTGTTTATTTATCTTTTGTGTAGGACTATGGCAAATGCCTTGCTGAAGTCTAGGCCATTTGAACAGCCCCTCTTTAGTCCAGTACTTTGGTCACCCAGTCAAAGAAATCTTTTAGATTCATCTGACATGACCTTCCCACTATGAATCCATGCTGCCTCGGGTACTGTGCCCGGTGGCCTCTAGGTGCTCGACAGTACTTCTTTCAGAAGTGATTCTATCATTTTCCTTACCAAAGAGATCAAGCTAACAGGTCTGTAGTTTCCTGCCTCTGCTTTGCTTCCACTTTTGTGAAGGGTAATCACATCCACCTTTCTCCAGTTCTCAGGTACAACACCATACTCCCATAATTTGTTATAAAGGGTAGTCAGTGGTGTCTCTAATTTTCCCCCTTAGTTCTTTTAGAATTCTGGGGTGAATCCCATCAGGCCCCATTGCTTTGTCCACCTTCAATTTTAGGAGTTCTTTCAGAACCCTTTCTTCTGTGAAAAGACTG
Organism: Neoceratodus forsteri; assembly: GCA_016271365.2. Taxonomy (NCBI): domain Eukaryota; kingdom Metazoa; phylum Chordata; order Ceratodontiformes; family Ceratodontidae; genus Neoceratodus; species Neoceratodus forsteri. The sequence goes on from CM057457.1 coordinate 498,127,593, forward strand.
GGATTGACCCCCCATACATGGTGCTTCTATTGACTGGATTAGATACCTCCCCTCCTCTTCCAGTGGGCAGTGTGGTGATCAGTGGGAAGTCACCAAGCCTTGGTTTGGCAGGTTGGATGCCCCCTTAAAAGACCGGTACCAGTTTTGCTTTTTTCCAACTGGAGGGAACTCTCCTTTCTGTTAGACTCTAGTTAAATATCTTGAATAACATAGGAACCAAAGATTCAGCAGCATCTTGTAAGAACATATATGCTTTGTTTGTTTTTTAGGTTATTTTATTCTTTCTTGACCTCACTACAACTAATTTTCTTAAATCTAATCTTGGAATACTTAAACAGTGGATAGTGAAGTCAGTGTCATTTTGTTTTCATATTCAGGAATGTCTATGCTGGGTAAATTTATACAATAAGCATTCAGAATATTAACAGAATTCACTTTACCTTGGAGTACACCATTTTGTTGGATTTAAACAGGAGATTTGTTTGTAACTGATTTCTCTAAAGAGTGGCTCAGAGAACAATATTTCCCTGGGTCTAGAAACTGTATTATAATATTGTTTTTTTGTGTTTCTAATTTTTATACCCAATCTATTTTGATGTGTTTTATACTCTTCCCAGTCACTTATGCTTAAACATTTATTCGTCCTCTTCCATAGTCGATATTTTTATTCTAATTTTTTTTTTTAGTTTTTTTGTAATCATCGGGTTGATTTTTCTTTACTGTAATTAATTTAAAGAGGGCACCTTTTTTACAAGCCTCAGGAAACATTTTGGAGAATTTCGTCAGAGCCAGATCTAAATCAGTAATAAGAAAAATCCTTTCCCATTTCATTGTTGCTAATGCACGTACAAATAGTTCTTTACTGCAATATTTTAAATGTCTCTGTCTTATTTTTATATGAACTTCTGATGTTATTCCTTGGCCCTTAGCCTCTAATTCACATTTGCGTATTATTGAATAGTGATCACCCAGAATTGGTTCATTTACCTGTACCTCTTGGGTTCTTATGCCTTCTGTTACAAAGCACAAATGCAGTATGTTTCCCCTGCCATTCAAATCTGTCTTTCTGGTGGGAGTCATCACGACCCGGGTCAGGCCAAATGGACATACGGTCTGTGACAGGGCATTGCCCCTTGGCCTGCCTCAGACCGCATTAAAATCCACCAGCAAGAGCAAGTCACAACCCATTGTAAGTTTCTGTATAAATTGTGACAAATGCTTAAATTCCCCAACCTTCACTTTGGGAGATGACTAGACCAAGCCATCAACAAGATTTTTACTTAACAAATGAACCAGAAGATTCTCCATTTGACTTTTTGTCCCTGAATAAATTACCTTACAACTTCCTAGTTTCCAGTTTGTGTAAAGTAGAACCCCTCCTCCTGTCTTTCCTTCCCTATCTACTCAGTGAAGGAAAAAGCTCTCTATTTCAATTTTATTTGAATGAACCTGGGGAGTTAGCCAAGATTCCATTATGGCTATAATATCAGGGGCTTCTTCTGCTACCCATAGTTTCATAGTATCGATTTTTGTTTTAGGCTCCTTGCATTATCAACAATGATTTTAATTTTGTCTGTAAAGCAAGGATCAGGAATCATTTCTACATCCCCACTCAAAATCATCTGGTAGGCTGTTTTCTCCTACCAGTTCCCCAGCTTATGGAACAAACTTTCCCCCTCCATTAGAAATGCCTTTTCTAGGGACATGGATATGTTGTTCATCCACACTGTCTGGCAGGTTCCTTGCCACTTTAAATCTTGCCGGAAGGTCTTCAAGCTGGCTCCTACCACCCTGCCGGGTGGTAAAACTCTCGGCTCCGCCCCATGATGCCAGATCTTCTTTACTGCTTGGAAGCTCAGGTTCCCTCCTTAATGCTTTGTGTATAGATTGGATCCTAATTCTTCGGTTCACCCGAAACTCATTCTAAAATTTTCAAGACTTCAGTTAAATTACTCCCTCACAGCTGCGATGGACAAATCGACTCCCGGTTTTCGGTGATGCCCATGTGGGCAGAAAATGTCCAGGACGGATCCACACTCCACATGCGTCTACTACCTCAGCCTAGACCATGACCTGCAGGCCTGCGAGTTATGCCGTTCATTTCGATAGCAGCTCTGGAAGACCGCTGCCCGGTTACAGCTTGGGCACCCCGAGAAGAGCTACCTGCCGGTGAAGTCAAAGGAGGCCCGTTAGGTGGTGTCTGCAGCAGCTGGCAGATGCAGATGATTGCCCTCAAGGAGGAGGCTGCACAGGCCGCATCATCCTCTTCCTCGGCATTTATGCCGCTCTCTTTGGGATCCTCCTACACAGCTTCTTTCAAGGAGCTTTGCCAGTCCCTTTCCACGAAGGGAAATGGGCCATTGGGACATTCTTCTTGGTCCAAAAAGAAGGACTCAAAAGGTAAGTCCCACCGTCGATGTTCGTGGGAGCGGGAGAGGTCCCCTTCCCCGGACAGTCAACACTCGACTTCGGTCGAGGTTGCTGCTAAGGCCGCTGGCTTCATGGTGTCCCCGTCAGGTCAGCTGGCCAAGACACATATTGACGCAGTCGAGATTTTTCTCGACCCGTCAAACGGGCTGTCAACTGGTGAAACTGACAACCCTTCTTCACCGGTTCCCCCGGTGGAGACCGAGGACTTGCCTGTGCCTCCTGTGCTGGAGTCCCCGGTCAAGGCTTCCAAGCCGAGGGAAGAGCAGGTGTCCCCAGCCCCTTCCCAGACCTGTCCTCGGAAACACCGAGGATCTCGGTCTTGGTCTCGGACATCGTCTTGGTCTCGGCACGGAAGTAAGCAGCGCCGCCGCTCGCCCTCGTCTTCCTCCTCGGAAGAGGAGAGGCTTCGGTGCAAATTGCGTCAACGCTACGAGGACCTGATGTGGCAGCAGTTACTTCTGTCTGGGAACAAGCTGATGCAGTCGCCTTCCCCGGCCATCAAGTGGCTGTCACCCGAACGGCTGAAACAACCCCTCGCTGTAGTCAAGGTGCCCAGGCCTGGGCCAGTTGTTCGGCCGAAACCAGCTGCCCCACTGATTGTGGTAGAACCTCCGCCTCCACAACTGAAATCGGGGGCGCCGACCAAGGACTCTCAGTCAGGTCAGGGTCTGCCCCACAGGTTGTCAGTCACCCTCACTCCCGACTGTCCTCGGCAGGTGGAGGGTGGCTTAGGCCCCAGGCAGCTCTTTACAGACTCCTCAGAGTCCGATGATGACTCCTCCCTGTTCTCCAGGCCCATTGACCTGGAGTCCTCCGGGGGCCAGTAAATGGATGAAAGCCCTTCATCCTTTATGGGTCTGCTTCGGCTCATCTCAGAGTCCACCGGGATGCAGCTTGAGCCAGGATCCAAACGGGCCAAGTATCCCCCAACGGAGATACTGGACCGAGGGGATTCACCCATGGAGGCCTTTCCGGTGGCTGAAGCCATTGTTGGCCCAGCCTTGGAGTTTTGGCAGCGGACGTCTTCCTGTCTGGGATGGGTGATTTCCCTAGTGGTAGCTCCCTGATTGCTTGGGCAATTTCTGCTTCCAAAAGATCTTTTTCAAGTTCATCAGCCAGTTGCTGTGGAACTTCATTACTAATAAGTTTTGAAAGAGAGTCTTGCTCTAAATCAGTTAAACCCAGCCTATCCGATGTACGTAACTCTAGATAAAAATCAGAGAAGACCCTACTGATATAATCAAGATTTGTATTTGTTTGGCGTTGCACATCACTTATCTGCTTAATACTGTTTTTCTGTTGTTCTGATTTTAGTTGCCAGGCTGTAACTTTTTGTATACATTCCCTTGTTGAATAATATCAGCTTCTAGTATATAAAACTTGTTTTTCTACAATCTCAGCAGTGAGTCTGTTAAATTTCTCTTTCAAAGACAGCAATTTCTGATACAACTGCATGTTCTGAGTGAGCATATGTGCCTGTTCTATATCCAAAATGTTTTCCTCCAGTTTGTTAAGTTTAACCCTTCTTTTTTTGTTCTAAATAATTTGGAAATAAATAATGGAGCCATGAATTGTGGCTTTAAAAGCTTCCCATGGCAGGCCCATTGGCACAGTGGTTGGATTTCCATCTGTGATGCTTGTGACCCAGGTTCGGAAACAGAATCTGGTCTCCAGAGCATCAGCCAGGGGAGAAAGGTTGGAGCATCTGACGACAGCTCACCTTCTCTGGGGGGAGGTTGGGGATGTAGCTTAGCATCTGCTGGCCCCTAGCAGAGGCTGGAAGCATAGCAGCACATCCAGCCAGAAGTCATCTTGGGGTGGTGGACATCGGCACTTGCTTTGATGTCTGTGGCATGCTACTCCCCCAGGAAGGAACAGAGGATACACGGCACCCTGGTTGATTGAGTGATGGCCCTCCAGACGCCTCATCTCCTGTACTCCCTGACCTTCATCTGCCACCTCAGCAGCGTCCAGGGTCATGCTTCCTGATCATAAGGCACATCCCTCATGTAGACAAGGGACCCACCTGATGAAGGGATATGTCAAGGATACCTGGGGCTGGCTGCAATGTGGGGTAGGGAGATGCTAGGGATGAGTGAGACCTTGTAGGATCCGAAGGAGTGGGAGGGATCAAAAAAAAAAAAGCTTCCAATATTGTATCCATTTTAGTGTCTGCCATAGTATTTAGTGAAAAGAAATGATCAATTTCTTTGTTGATGAATTCAAAGAATTGATAGTCTTTTAATGATATAGAATCCAACTTATATCAGGGAGTTCTTATACCATGTGTAGTTTGTAAAGTAAGAGAAAGGTGAGCATGATTCAATATTACTATATTATAGTATGTAATAGTTTGACTCTGGTATACAATGGATTGAGAGATAAGAAAAAAGTCATTACGGGAATATGATTGGAACTGAACTGAGAAAAAGAGTATAGTCGGCACCACATTGTGCGGACACGTTTATCGTGGACGGTCACTTTCCATGGACAAAATCTCTTTGCCGAAAACATTTTCTATAGCTGCAATGTAAAAACATATGATTAGTGCAGACTATGCACATCGTGTACCACAGACAAAAGAATACAGCAGCAGCATTTTTTTTTTGTTCCACACAGCCAATTCCCATCTGACTTTACAGTGCTTGCTGATGGTTTGTTTAAATATGGGATAGTTAGCACATTATAATATGTCACTAATGCTTACCACTCATTTCACATTCCTTAACCCTCCTCTCATAATCTCTACCAGCAATGCTGCTTCATCACACTGAAAAAGGATGGTACAGGTTGGTGCCTTCAGTTCAAACCAGTATAACCACATTCTTCAATGAATAAAAAGGCGCATCTGTTTTAAAGTGAAGTAAAAAGCCAATTAAAGTTTTAAACACCACCCCACCCCCACCCCCACCACAACTGAAGGCACAGGAAATAAAAGGCTGACTTCTCACTGCTTACTAAGTACCGTACACTACAGCACCACTGCACTAAGACTGTGTAAATGAGGCTGTTCTGTACTAAAAACACTGCTGTGCATTTGGGAATTGCTAGCACTTATGTTATACTCCCATTTTGGATTATGTTGGCAACTGCGGACACCGCTTTCGATGAACATAATGTAATGTCACCAGTCAGTCCGCCCTAAGTAGCATATATTGTATTGATGTAATGTCCCATTTCTTAAATGCCAGGGATCAACTAAATTATAGTCCATCATAAAGTACATTACTTTAATAGCTGCAAAAGTGACTCGAAACCATAATCTTGATTTGTCAACTGAGGGGTTTAAAATCAAATTAAATCCTCTCCCAGGATATACGGGGGGTGCAAAGTTAGCTAATTCAAGGAAAATGTGTGAAGAAAGGTGAGGCACATTTTCATTAGGCCCATATATATTTGTAATGGTATAAACGCTCCCCGCAAACCATATCTGCACAATAATAAAGCAGTCATTCGGGTCTACAAACTGCTTAATGATTTTAATAACTATCATTTTTGAAGAAAATAGTCACTCCTCGAGAAGAGTTTGTGTAGGGAGTATTTATGCCTGGTCCCCAGCATTTAGCATAAAATGCAAGCTCTTTCTTATCTAAATGAGATTCCTGAAGAAGGACAAAGTTAGTCGTGGTCATATCGATATAATGAACAATTTTTCTGACTTTAAGCCTATTGTTAATATTATGAACATTCCACAATATCATTTTTAATGTCTGGGCCATATCTACTTCTAAGTATATTATAAGAGATATTAGGTCCAGTTAAAGGGAATAAACCTAACATAAGAATCCGGCAACTGTATTATACCATTTATACCAATCTACTAAAAAAAATATAATACTGTACTCCCAACCCTCACTGGTTTCCCCCACCCTCTAATTATTTCAACCTTTAATTTCATAGAACCACTGTTTAAATATATGGCATGTCCAAACAGAAGAGCATAGTTTGTATAACTGGAGGTATAATATTGCTGTATAATTAGAGACGTCTTAGCTCCAGCTTCCCCTATTCCTAAATGAGCTCTGATGCTGTGCCCAAAGAGAGTTGATCTAAGCAATTGAATAAATTGCAACCTTAGCCATATTTCACAGCTATAGCAGTCTGTTCTCCAGAAGCAGAAAATCCCACTGTCACATACTTTTAGCCAAAAACTCAGTATAAGTATTGTACTAAAGCATACTGAGATACTTTAAACCCCTACCACCCACCCTCTCCTCCCCTCACACATCCCTCTGTGTACTTTGTCCCATACATCGGGCTGAAAAAAGAAACATGCAAGTACCCCAGCCCTAAAAATCTAACATTCATAGCTATAAATCATAACATTCTGTTGCTGAGAAAGGAGTAAAAAGAAAAAAGTTCACAATTCCGTCACTTGCGCTAACATGTATCAGACAAATCCTAGATGGGAAGGAAGAGGGGGGAAAAGGATGAAGAAAGGAGGGTGCAAAAAAAAAACAACAAACAACAGCCTACCCGCCTTCCAGTGCTATATAGAGAAGCTACATTGTAGTCCAGTCATGATTTTCCAAAAATTGTATCGCCTTTTGTGGGTCAGAGAATATCCATCATTTGCCGTGAAGGAAAAATCTCAGCCTAGCTAGAAGCAAAATCGGGAAATTGATTTTGTGCTGTGTTAACAGAGCTTTGGCTTTGTCAAAAGCCCGAAGAGCTTGCACCGTGTGGGTTGATAAATCCAGGACTGCTGAGAATTTGTACTGCTCATACTGAAGCCACTTATTGATCTTAGCCCATCGCAAGTTGCTTCTCTGTAATTATGTGACTTAATACAAATGGGTTGTGTTAAATTGGGATTGTGAGAACTATTTGGTTTTGGGCCTCGATGAGCCCTGTCCAAGTTAATGCTTTCCTCTGTGTCGTAGGGCTCAGGTGTATGAGGGCAAACAGGTAAAGTGACACCACAGCAGAACGTTATATGCTTCAAAGTTTTATTAAATAACAGAAAAATTCTTTATATTAGCAGGGTGCATTTTCTTGCAATGATCATCAGTGGCGCTCCAAACAGTCTGAAGACAATCATTATACAGTAAGCTTCTTCATCAATTAACAGTGCTTTCCAGGCCTCAGTCACATTTTATATCATAGAATTAGGACCTGCACCCTTAGTCTTCCATATGGTAATGCATACAGTCTCACTCCTCAGAGCACTTCGCATAGGCACTTTAATAGCATCCCCCAGAGTTCACCTCCAGACCCACAAGCAATCTAATCTATCAACTAGCTGTTCAGCTTTATATACTCTAAAAAGGGTTAGGTGACCTTAAACCCCACCCTACCTATAGTTATTAACTATCTTTCTTTATCTTTCACTACATATTTATTTTATTTAAAGAAGAGATACCCTTTTAAATTCATTCAATAACATATTTTCCAGCTTTCATGTAATTCCAACCCCTTTTAAGCTTTTTACATTTTATTTCTGGAAACAGGAAAGCACCACCCCTCTCCTATAGTATTTAATAATAGTCAGGATGGCCGGCCAGCTCTTAAGAGAACCTGCAGGGGCTAAACCACAACACCCAGCACTCCACAATGCCAACAAAACCAGAAATCCCTCGTTTCACAAACAACTCAACAATAACACCACAATACCCAAATTCACCTCAAGAGGGTATGTAAATGCATAAACTTTCTTTTCTTATATAACAAAAGTGCTCCCGCAAGAGTAAGAAGGCTACATGCCTTCACAATCGTGCGACTGATCGAGCGGGACTAAACTTACCAATGCGCGTACTCGCACAAACACGCTTAGATAGAAATAGGAAATAACAAAGTCACATTACCCAAAAACTCTCCTATCAGAAGACAAAAATCAAGGAAGAGAGCCAAAAAGGTCTCGACATTACCAAAATTGCATAATACAAACAAGCCCAAAGAAACGCTGCAAAGCAAAATAGGAAAACCGCAAATGGGGGACCGAACATTTTCTCCGGACGGCATTTTACCATAAGTTTCAATCTCTGTACAGGGGCTGCTTCATTTATTTAACTAAGAATTAGGCAAACTCCAAATAACAAATCCCCTACAATCAAACTACCTCACAGTAAACTACTTATCCCTCTACAAGCAATTTCAAGATAACCAAAGTACCCATTCTCTATACTAAGCGAAAAACGCTAACTACATTTTGAGGACAGCTAAAAGGGAAATGTGTTGTATTATAATATTAACAGCATATTTAGATAAATGCGCCTGAAATCAAAATGCAAGCAAAACGTAATTTTTTCAGCAAGATCAAGCTGCCATCTAAACATTTTCACTACCAGAATGGGTTAACTTCAAAGGGGTGACTGCATTCTCCCTAAAAACGAATATTACGATTTTAGGAGAACATTTAAAGAAAAACTATAGCTTTTAAATATCTAGATCAGGACAACATTTTTTTTTTTTTTAAGCTGCACGAACTTGCGCACGATCGCACAATCGTGCCGCTTTACCGATCGTTCAAGCAATAACAGTAAACATAACAAAGCTACTCACAGGAGCCAAACAACTTGGAATCTTTCCCTTACACCCCTCCAAGGTCCACACTGAGGGGTAATATCCTGAAAATAAAAGAAAGCAATATTACCAGCTCCAAATTCAACTAACTTTCTCTCTTAAAGGGAGAGCTTCCAAATACACCAGTACAAAAAGAAAACAAACATCTAGCCCCATATGTTATTATATTTTTTTCATTTTAAATCTCACAGAGCCACTCTGTGACACTCTGGATATTTTCTGTTGAGTGCCACAGTGACCCACAGTGACAAGGTGACAAGTTTTTGAAAAAAGGGAGAGGATCCCCTTGGCCCTCCACCCCTTCAGGAATTCCGATTAGTTTTACATTCGATTGTCTAGAGTGATTTTCTAAATCTGCAGTCTTGGATCTTGTCTCAGTCAGGTCTTTCTCCAGATATGCTTGCTTTTACAATGCTGGGCTGGCCTTCTCCTACAATAAACACAATCTTGCTTTTTCTTCTGTTTCCCTTAATGTTAAAGCTCCCATCTGATTTTGTACTGTTTTTAATACTGTAGATAGGTCTGCTAAAGTAGCAGTGATAACCACAAAACCCAACTCAATCTCATTCCTAATTTCTGATTGTAATTGCGCCGTCCATTTTTTTATGTTGTCTTTATGCTCCCAACTACCTCCTCTTTCTTACAACAACCACTGACTGCACCCCTAGTCTTGCCACGATCTGCCCCTAGAGTACCTTATGGATCCACTAACGTAGGTACCCGGAAACCCCCACGGGCGGGTTGAGGAGGGACTCCTCCTTGCTTACCTCCCCAGAACCAGCACACTGAGTCGTGGATCAGTTGCTGTACAGCGGGGTCTGCTGTTATGTGAGCCAGAGATGTGCAGGGTGGTGTCGTCACCTAGGAGAGACCAAGGGGTGTTTTAATAATAATAATAATAATAATTTTATTTGTATAGCACCTTTCAATATATCAAGGTGCTGAACAACTTTGACAGTTCAAACACTACATAAACAGACATATACATAAAATCAGCATACAACAAGATAAAATATATAATAATAAAATCCAAGCATAAATAAATAACTAATTATCTAAAAAGCCATGCTCCACAAGTAAGTTTTCAGATCCTTTTAAAGAGTTCCACGAGGTGCACTGCCATAACCGACATGGTAGAGAGTTCCAAAGAGTGGGTGCAGCATATGAAAATGCTCTGCTGCCAGAAGATTTCAAGCTCACTCTTGGGATCTCTAACAACCCCATGTCGGCTGAGTGGAGTGATCGGTCAGGGCAGTAAGGCACCAGGAGGTCTTTCAGATAGGCTGGACCCTGGTCGTGAAGGGCTTTGAAAGTCAACAAAATGACTTTAAAGGTGATCCGCCACCACACAGGCAGCCAGTGCAGTTCACGCAGCGCGGGAGTAATATGACAGAAGCGACTTGTCCCAGTCAAAACCGGGCTGCAGCGTTCTGCACCAGCTGTAGTGACAGTTCAAACCCCAAAAGCCCAAAGTACAGGGCGTTGCAATAGTCTAAGCGTGAAGATACAAAAGCATGAACCAAAGTAGGCAGGGAGTCAAACGGAACAAGATGCTTCACCCTGGCAATGTTCCTGAGATGATAAAAGGAAGTCTTGACAACAGCTGACACCTGAGCTTTGAGAGTCAGCCTATCGTCAAGAATGAATCCAAGGCTACGCACCTGTTCTGAGGATGGCAAAGATACTCCACCAAGAATAATTCCAGATGGAGCACCGATATCCGGCCTCACCACCCGACCACCAGGATCCACTACCAGCACCTCTGTTTTCTCCGAGTTCGACTTTAGCCAACTAGAATCCATCCAGTCTTGGATCTCCCTCAGACAGTTGTTAAACACTGAGAGAGCTCCATCCTGGTCGGGTGCAAAGGACAGATAGAGCTGGGTGTCATCCGCATAGCAGTGAAACCTCAGCCCATATCGTCTAATGATACCTCCGAGGGGCAGCATATACACTGCAAACAACATGGGCGACAGCACGGATCCCTGGGCACTCCACACAACAGAGGAATTGGGTCAGAGGAAAAATCCCTGACACAACTCTCACGATCTCCGTAAGAAATAGCGTGAACCATTGCAGAAGCGGTTCCAGACATTCCACAAATTTGCCCCAAGCAGCTAATAGCACCATGTGGTCCACTGTGTCAAAGGCTGCAGAGAGATCAAGAAGAACAAGAATGGAGCGTCTCTTCTGATCCCCTCACCATCAGAAGATCATTTAACACCGAACAAGCGCGGTCTCGGTACTATGTCTTTAGAAGCCCGACTGGAAGGATTCGTGAACATTATGGATGGTTAAATGGTCATCCAGTTGAACCGCTCGACCTTCTCGATAACCTTCCCAATAAAGGGGAGGTTAGAGATAGGTCAATAACTAGAATAAGAGTCCGGGTCCAAGGAAGCTTTCTTCAAGAGAGGAGTTACCACAGCCTCTTTCAAGGAACAGGGAAACTCACCTAATTCCAAGGAGCACCAGACTATTTGCTCCAGGACCGGACCAATGATGTCCAAACAACCCAGAATAAGGGGAGTCGGACTGGGATCCAAACCACAACTTGTGGGGCACATAAAATGGATGATCCTCATAATGTCAACGAACTCAGGTCGTCGAAAGGAATTCCAGGAGAAATGAGGCACTGTCATCTCATGCTGACCAAAAGCTTCACCCATAGAGCTTGCTGGACCCAGGTTCTTCCTGATGTCGGCCACTTTAGTTGCAAAGTATCGAGCGAGCTCGTCGCACTCTGCTTGCGAGAAAGCTTTCCGAACATGCAGGCAGGCTGGGTTGCACAGTCTGTCTACAGTTCGGAACAGCTGAGTTTTCCTTGTTTTTCTCCCTAGATGTCGGCATGCCATGGGGCCAATGAGCTGAGGGTGTGCTGAGACATGCCTCCCACTCCGCCCCCTGCTGACATCTACCCAATGCCCTTGCTGCTACTCCAACATGCCGCACCTTCCACCAGGCTCCCCCAAATAGTGGTGTTGTGGCAGGAGCCTGCAGAGAAACCCCCCTGGAGAAGGAGAGCCACTATTGGGCACTCCATCCTTCTCCTCCTCGGTGCCCCGGGCACCAGCATACTGCGACGTGTGACATCCAGCACCTCAACCCTCAGTGCCACCAGACGAGGTTCATTTTTTTAACCAGTTCACTATCCATTAAATCCCCATCCTTGAGCCCTTCCTCTGTCCCTCTGATGGTTTCTAAATCAGCTGTACCAGTAACATAACTGACATGTCCAGCCTTTTGAGCATTATTTAAGGCAGCAGAACTTTGAAAATCACAATTTGCTGTACAGAGAGAACATTCAGTGAGGAGTTTCTAATATATGACAAATTACTTCCTGTGGGCCACTTGGTCCCATTCCCCAGAGACAAGATAATCAAACTTAACCCTTCATTATTCTCTGTGTCCGCCGTGAGGTAACCAATCTCTTGCAATTCTGGAACTGAAATTGCTGCCTTATGCTTCTGACGCTGTGGTGATTGAGATTGAGGTAATGCAGAAATACCTTGTTCACATACTGCCAATGGAACAGTTTCCTTTCCTTTGTTGCCACTAGAGAGGGGATAGGGAGCTGACTCCCCTGAGTCATTAGACGACATTGGTAATTTCAGGAGAGTGGAAAGAGGTCTGTCTGAGAAAACAGTGTCCATGAAAAAGAAGCTCAGGTTTGGTTGCTGGAGCTGGGTTCTGCAGCTGCTGGTGCTGGGGACTTTAATATTGTCTTCTCAGATTCCATTGCTAATGCCTCTTTTTGGGGCATCTCTTCTTCTTACAATGTCCTTGAGAGTCTGAAGCTGGTGAGGTGGAATCAAGTCCCAATGGCATACTAAGACACCCATTGGCACAGAACGCCCAAGTTTCAAGAGGCAGAGTAGATAAGTCACCAATTCACTGAGCTCCAGAGTGAGTATATACAAGATTTGAAACTGAAATTAGCAATGGATGTGAAACTGTAAAAGACATTTGCTTTGACTAATAAAAAATAACATATTGGTACAAATTCAAGCCAGAGACGCTACCGTTCCACTCACTCACTCAGCTATTGTTGTGGGGCTTGTGCGCTAGCACCCCCCCACGTCCTCCACTCCTTGATAAGAATATTATTGCCCTTCATTTGTAAATCATGTGCAAAAAGATGAAACAGTAGTGGTCCTGAGACAGATCTCTGGGGAACACCGCTAGTCACCTGTCCCTCTGATGATAGATAGCCATTAACTTGTACTATTGGAGACCTGCCTGCAAGCCTCTCTACTATTCATGAAGGTATGTGTTTATCTATTATTCCGGAGTGCAGGAGGGTGTCAAAAGTCTTCTGGAAGTCAAACAATATCACATCTATTGGTTCATTCTCATGAAAACATAGAAACATAGAATTTGATGGCAGATAAGGACCGCTTGGCCCACCTAGTCTGCCCATTTTTTCCCTACATAATGGATAAGCTGCAGATCCTAGTTAACCAACAGCTTACTTTCTCCTGCCCCCCCACTAGAATTGCCTTGTCTGTCCCATGCATTCTTGAATTTCTCCACTGTTTTTGACTCCATGTCCTCCTCGATAAGGCTGTTCCATGTATCCACAACCCTCTCTGTGAAAAAATAATTCCTCACATTACCACTGAACCATCCCCCCTCTATCTTCAAATGGTGCCCCCTTGTTCTTCCACATCTCTTTTTCTGAAAGCTGTTACCCTCTTGGACTTTGTTGATTCCCTTGAGGTACTTGAAAGTTTCTATCATGTCCCCCCTCTCCCTCCTTTCCTCGAGGCTATACATATTAAGCTCCTTTAGTCTCTCTCTTCATATGTCTTCTGGTGCAGACCCTGCCCCATTTTGGTTGCCCTCCTCTGGACAGCCACCTCTGTGCTTTTGATAACCATATCATAGAAAGTGAAAAGATTTGTGTTATAACTTCTTTTTCCAGTAAAGCCATGTTAGGTGCTATCCATGTGTCCTTGGTCTTTTAAGTAATATGTTATCTCATCTTTTACTATTCCCACTAGTCATTTAATAATGATCAACGTCAGACTGATAAGTCTGTAGTTTAATGCTATATTTTCATTTCCTTTTTGTGGTTGCTTGCACACATGTGCAAAAAACCCATTGCGTCAGCTTCCTTCACAAGCTGGTAATGGAGGCACGGCAGCGTTGTGCCGAATGGCAGCAGTCTGTTCTGGGGCTGGTCTCCGCCACGGTGAATAGAGGAGCATGCTGGGGTTGATGGCCATTAATGAGCACGCCACTACGCTCAAAGAATCTTGGCCACTGCAATCAGGGAGCACCCTGTTACTACACAATCAGCTGTTTTTGCTGCGGGGTGGTCCCTGACTGCAGCAGCCAATTACAGATGCATTGTGTGGTGTCTCTTTTCAGTAAACATGGTGATGGCTTCTCTGTCGAACTCTCACAGTCTCCACGAAGCCAATGGAAATCTGCCACCCACATCTTTCAGTTCTTAAAGCCAATGGGGGGTGCCCAAACCCCCCTATCGGCATGTCCCATCCCTGGTTCATTTGCCAACAGGGTAGCCCAGTTCGCGTCAGCATGATGTGCCTCCCCCATTTGTTGTATGCCGAGGGGCTCAAATCCCCCTCAGCTAATGAACACTTCCTCCAAGCATACTCCAGATTCTCAACATTGCCATTTTTCCACACCTCCTTATGAACAGTACAGCTGTAATTTTTTTACATCCTGGCTGAAATATGTTTTCTAGGAACGTGGATATGTTGTTCATCCACACTGTTTGTCATGTCCCTTCCCCTTTAAAATCAACTGGAAATCTTCAAGCTGGCTCCTCCCACCCACCCGGGTGGTGTATACCTTTGCTCTGCCCCATGATGCCAGATCTTCCTTTCAGATGGAAGATACAGATTGCCCCCGCGTGCTTTGCGCATTTCGGTAGGCCTTGGCTTCTAAATTTTTGGTTTTACTGAAGCTCAAGTTTATTCGGATTAGCGATCGTTCCTTCGCAGTTTCGATCATGGAGGAGAAATCTTCCCACAGATTTCGATGGTGTCCTTGCAGCCAAAAGATGTCGTGCACCGATCCCCACCTTATGTGTGTCTTTTATTTTATTTTTAGTTTTTTTATTTATTTTTATTTAGCTTTTGTTGACCGGGTAAGTGCACTAGACAAATCCTGCCTATTTTCAGGCATGACCTGGGGGACGGGGATACAGATGAATGCCAACTGACCTTGAACCAGATTAAGCTGTTGGAGGTATTTTTTTAGTGAATAAGGGAAATTTTGCCAGGACACCGGGGAAATTCCCCTACTCTTTGGAGGGGGAACCTTTGGTGGACGGACGCAAGATGGCCACTACTGCTCAGACTTCAGAGAGGATGGAGGTGGCTGAGATAGAGGAGTGGGCCTCCTTCCCTGCACCTGTAGATTCAGAGGCTTTGAGTTTGGTTACCGTTATGCAGGATGCCTCTATGCCTATGGAATTTTTTGACTCAAATGAAGCGCTACTAAATAAGGTATCTGAAAATCAAGAGCAGTGTAGTACAAGCGTTGGAATCGACTATGGTACTCACGCCAAAAGGCAGCTTACTCGGAGGTGCTTGCTGAAGCGCTGAAAGCTGCGTCTGACGTAAAGAGCTACTGGTGAAGGAAATTGCTGAACTGTGTTCAGTTTCTCCTTGTTTGGCCGTTCCGGCTTCCCGTACTTCCTGGTCGCAATCTAGTGACGTCGGCGCTGGAGACTCACCATGTTTGTCTACACCTCGGAGGCAGTCCGAATCGTGTTTGCAGCCTCCTGTTTTGAATCCTGCTTGTCCTTTGGATCCAGACTCAGTAAAGAGCAGTCGTAATGAGGAAAAAACGGATTCCCGGAGTCAGGTTCCTTCTGCTGCAATGCCGTCTACCAAACGGTTAGGTATGAATAATTTGGTACTGCAGGGTGATCTTGTACAACCTGACACTGTGGATTTGACTGCGAGGGGAAAGGCAAATTGTAAGGGAGAGGGAAATGTTATGCAAGGCAGTGGGACATCTACTGAAGTGCCTGTCTCCCATGCGTCTCATACACATGAGCTTTTGCCATCAGTTCAGTGTACTAGACCCCCTATGACTACCACAGATACTGCAGGTTGGTCACCTGAAAAAGCAATAGCTGCTGCAGGTTGGCTGCAACACCCATCTGGTAACTGGGTGCCAGACCCATCAGATGCCACAGTGCAGCGTTATCATTCACCTGTTAATGCCTCAGAGGCTTCTTGTTCCTCACAGAGTCATACCTTTGGAACTGTTCCTATACAACTGGCTACTTCTACAACTTCTATTATCCCAGTTTCTACACCTGTTGCACATGTTTCCACTATGAATGTACCGTCTAAAACAACGGTTTTGGATACTGTGCAGACTGATGGGGTTCCCCCCCCCCAGTTCAAACTTTCGGACTTGTTTTCTAATAAAGGTGAGCTGCTCCCATTAGAAATCACGATGCGATTGATTTATAAAGGTGGATTAGAAGACCTCCTGATAGACTCTACATTGCAAAGTTTTGCTAAAGGTTCCATGAAATTTGTGTCGCAGACATTTATACTTTGATTCATTTGGGTAACTCTAATTATGATATCAACTTAAAACCCTGCAGGTTTGGAACATTTTGGACAGTATTCAGGTTGTCAAGAATTCTCGCTCCAGATACCTTTTTCGGTTCCCATACTAAACCATCTGTTAAATTGATTACCATTTTGTTTAATAATGAGGGGTACATATAGAAGACATTCTTTTTGGCTGCGCAGAAGGTGTGAAGTTCTAGACAAACCAGTACCTATCCTAGACAGTGAACAAATTTGGAATGGGGGTTGGAAAGTGAGGGTCAAATTGTTTGCTTCATAATAATGGTCCTCAGCATTTACCAAATAGTTTCTTTTGGGTAGAAATGAGGAAGCTTATTTTATGTTGGTCGACAAAGTCATGCTTAATCAGGTTCAAGAGCACATCTCAATACAGCCTACGATACCCTCATTGTTCCCATTGTTTGAATTTGGACATTTGGCTGCTAAGTGTCTAAATTTATTTAAATATAATTTATGTGAACAGACCGCCATGGATATGCAAATGTCCTGGGCATCCCATAATAGAGACAATTGTCCTTCACATGAAGAGTTGATTGTGGGTGCTCCAACAAGCTGACTTGGTTCTGAAACACTCCCCTTCTATTGACTCTTCACTCCCTGGTCATCATTCCCTAGTGTTGCATCTCATTCCAGTTGAAGGCATGAGTCTAGGTGATTCTGTATCAGTTGATATGCAGGTCACCAAGACCCAGTCTTCCTAGAAGTGGTTCCTCTGATGTTTCCTTACCCACTATCCTGATATACCTTTAAATGATAGTCTGATGATCCAGAGATGCCTCCTCCTCCATCCCAAGTACTACCTTTAAAAGGTTACGGCAAAAAAGTCACAGATCAGGGAGCCAGTTCCAGCTCAGCAGGTACCTAAAGGCCTCTACTAGTGGTATTTCTTCTGAGTTGTGGAAACTGAGGCAACAACTTTGCTGTTTTGGTATCTAAAGAAGATTCTGAAGGTGAGGAATCAGATCGTTCTTCCAAAGCTTCAGTAGTTATTGATAATTTTTCTGAGGGGGTGCAGGTGAAATAGTACAGGTTGAGGCTTCCTAGATGCTCTCAGCGTGAAACGAGTCTCTAAAGTTACTTGATTATTTGTTTATTTGCATGGATAAGAACTCTTGGCCTATTTCTCTTTGTCTTAACATAATAATGGCTTCTTTAACGTTTAGCACAATTAATGTTAATAGCATGAAAAGTCACAAAAAGATGGTTACTACTATGTCTTGTTTGCAACAATTAAGTAGTGATGTTATTTGTCTCCAGGATACGAGGTTAAAAACTCTTTGTGAAGTGCAACGTGCTCGTAATCTTTGGACTTCAGGAATGTCTTTTTGATCCGAGATGAAACTCTTGTGATGGGTTGGGGTTTTATTTACTAATTGACGTTAAGAGTTTCTAGGATGGTGGACATTGTCGGGACGTACGTTACTACTCGATATTAATTTTGAGGTGAAAGATTTAGTTAATTACTATATATGCACATAAACCAAAGCACTCAGAGTTGCACTATAAGCGAAATTCATCCCTATTTGTATACTTCTACGTTTAATTGTCTGGGCTGGTGACTTTAATTGTGCTCTTAGTGTTGATGATAGGGGTATGAAGACATCTAAATTGTTTTGTGACTCTCAAAAGTTGTTACAAATATTAGATACTGCTCAACTGAAGGATGCATATCTCAGTATTCATTCTAAGGGTGGTAGGACGTTTTTTAAAAATACGTTATCTACCAGAATAGATTCAGTTTTCTTTCTGTTTCCTTTACATATAACCAAGTTAATTTAAAGTATGGGAATTTTAGGATCACAAGTCTCTAACAGTCTGTTTGACGTGGGAGTACCCCTCGATAAAAAAATTTGTGGAGACTGAACTCCTCTCTATTGACTGATGAGTCTCTTACACAGCTTGGAAGTCGGAATTGTTTTGAGGATATCAGTTCTTGATTTTTATGATGATGCTGCTTCTTGGTGGAGGATACTAAAAGGATTGGAAAACATTTTTTCCAGTCTTATTCTCTATCTAAGATTAATTACTTAATATTTAGGTATTTAGGTCTTAGGGCACAGTTGCAAAAATTGGTTCTTTAACTGAAACTGAAGGTTGAGATTATAGTGTTCAAATTAGTAATGTAAAAAACCGAATGTTGGAATATAGATATGATAGAGCAAAATCTTTAGATCATGAACATAGGTTTGGTTTGAAATTACACAAGGCGCGTTGGATCCCTTTCAAGATTGTAAGGATAGGGTAGAGTAAGCGTGTTATTACAGAATTAACAACTGACTTGGGTGACTTAGTAAAGACTCCTTTAGCTTTACTTGAAGTTGTTGGCGTTATTTGAACAATTTATATCAGGCAGATGAAAATGTTCAGAATGGGTTATTGGACTTTGATGGTTTCAAATACCTCACTTAGATGCAGTAGACAGCCAACAGATGTTGTGAGACATTTCTAGAAGGAATTAAGAGATGCCATTTTTTCACTAAATGTAGACTCTACACCAGGTATGGATGGCTTTAGGGTTAACTTTTATCGACTTTCAGAAGATTTGGTTCCGCTTTTGACTAAATTGTTTAACAATATGTTGTCCTCGGCCGGTTAGCCCCTCAATGAGATCAAGCTTTGGTGATATTACTTAATAAAAAGGTTTGAAAACTGATTTACGTAATTGGAGAACATTGAGTTTATTGAGTACGGACCTAAAAATCTTAAGTAAATATATTTACGTGAACTAACTCCGGTAGTGGAGACAGTGAGTGAGTCCTTATAAAACCTGTTCAATACCGGGTGAACTAAAATAATAATCTATTGTTAATATAGAGACTTTTTACGGCCTCTCAGTCGGGGATCCTGAATAGTTGTTGCTTAGTCTGGATCAAGAAAAGCGTTTGATCGAGTTTCTCATAAATTTCTGTTTTCTGTGTTGAATGCATATGGGTTGCAAAAGGGTTTTATTAGTGGATACAGTTATTGTATCAATCTGCTTATCTTATTCGACGTAAATGGTTGGCTTGGTACTCCAGTGGCGGTACAGAGAAGGGTTGACAAGGCTGTCCATTAGGTCAATATTGTATGTGTTTTTTATTAATGTATTTATTCAGTATGGTTAGTGTTCATAATGGTCTAGCAGGTGTATGTCTTGCTGATAATGTCTTACCTGTAAAAAATTCTTGCATATGCAGATGACTTGGTTGTTTGTCTTTCTGAGGGTTACGGAGGCCTACGATCAGTACTGTGTTAGATTTGTTTTTAACTGTTTCGGGTTCTAAGATTAATTATGAGAAAAGTAGGGTTTCCTTTTGGTCCTCTCCTATCCTGAATCTGATACACTTACTGGTATACTCATTTCTAAGGATCAATAATTATTTTGGGAATTGAATTTAGTGATGGAATATGATGTATACAAATTGGTCCCATAAATTGAGTATAAGCAGTCGCTGGTTTCGCGGTGGAAGGTAAACAAATAGCTAATCGGAAGCATGTATTACTTATTAAAACCTTGCTATTACCGATTTTTGTATATTGAGTTATGTGTTTCCGCCACCAATGTCTCTTCACTTCTTTATATAGTGGTATATTTTTCAGGCCTTTTGGGAAACAGATTGAATCCCATAAAAAGGGTTTCACGTATAAGTGTACGACAGGGGTGGGTGGTATGAGTCCACCTGGCTTTTCTGAGTATTTTCTTTCCTACAATTTCAGTCCTCTTTTACAACCTGGTATGAAGGTTTGGTTGCCTTGTGTTGGGTTATGGTTTTGTTAGGTTTACCGTTATGGAAGCAAGTAAATCATCCTATTTTAATAGGCTTCCCAGATTTCCTAAGTACT
Organism: Neoceratodus forsteri; assembly: GCA_016271365.2. Taxonomy (NCBI): domain Eukaryota; kingdom Metazoa; phylum Chordata; order Ceratodontiformes; family Ceratodontidae; genus Neoceratodus; species Neoceratodus forsteri. The sequence goes on from CM057457.1 coordinate 498,147,953, forward strand.
GGTAAAGAGGTTTTTGTCTTTTGTTGAAATGAAACTTACAGTTTCTAATTTGGTATCAATGACTAGGAAGCAATTGTATAATTCTATTGTTTTATCCAGATTTTTTCAGATACTTTACTTTTTCCGATTGTCTCCCGGTCTCAAGAAAGGGTTCTAATGTTGCTCTACAAAGCGCCTACTGCCTTTTTATATGGGATAGTGTTTATTGGGTTCTTATGGCATCACCTGTTGGTAACACGTGACAAACACAAACAACTTTTGTGATAGATAGATTATTACTCGAGAAGAGTGTCTCTTTTGTTGGAAACACAGAAACATCTCTTTTGGATTGTTCCTATATTAGAACCTTTTTGGGTTTTGGTTGGCAACTAAATGGAAGAACCTTTATTTTCATCGATTTCCTATGAGACTCTAATGTACAGAACACAAATAGGAATTGAATGGTCTAGGTATCCTGCTGACAGCTTTATTATTAATTTTCTTTGTTATTCGTTTTTATATTTGGCAATCTAGATGTTTCTGGTCTACTCCAACAGCGTTGATGCATTTGAAGAACTCTTTTTAATATAACTACTACTATGCAGAACATTCATGACTCTGATATGAAGTTCTATGGCCAAGTGAAATGTTCTTCTTTATGGGTGAATTGTGATAAATGGTTGAGTTGATTGTTGTATTTTTTGTTTTTTCTGTTATGATGTTCTCTGCCGTATTTTTGTATGTATTTGTTTTTCTGTAATTGGTTTATTACTTGTCTTGAGTCCTCTTTTCAATAAAAGTTCCCCTACTCTTTCAGGTGGCGGGTTTCCTGCTGCTGAGATGGAGGATTCGGTCGGAGTACAGCGATGCTCTGATGAGCAGCTTACCTCATTGAAGCAGTTAGTACCGATGACAATGCCTGCCTGCCCGACTACACGGGAGACTGTTTTGGAAGCTCCTGCTACGCGACCATTACCACAGCCTGAATGTGATGCTGAGCTGCTTGAAACTACGGCTGATTTTCACACCAGGAAGAGCACTGCGCTCTTTCCTGTATCCATCTCCTCAGTGTCTCGTACGGACGCCGGAGACTTCGACACGTCCTAGGAGGATGGAACCTTGCTCAGTGCTTGCCGTACGATCTTGTATTCCCCTACCATTTCAGTGCTTGTTTCTGCTCAGGACCACGGATACCAACTTATGTTTAGAAACTATAGGGATGACACATTTTAAACTTGGCTCTCCTTGCCTGCTACTATGCTCCCAGTGACAAAAACAGTGAATACTGATTCAGTATCTATGTCCTCATTGATTCGCACACGTTTGGTATTCACAAGGACGCGCTATAGTGAACCCTCCGTGGTCAGTCTCTTGACTCTCCATCAGCTGGTTGTATAAGCGGACTCGGATTCTTGGACACCCGGACCTGGCGTGGAATCACCCGGATACCGCGAGGGTTCTCTCCACACAGGCCTGCACCTACAACCATGAGCTCCACGGTGCACCTAACTCTGCAGCTGCTAGTTTGACTGATATTGTTTCACTCCTGTTACTCATTGGGACTACGCAGTGGGGATATGATGGATTCATAGTCCATGGTATATCTGCAACTGGTATGCCTAAACTTGTTTCATTGTGTCTAGTGATGTCCTGATGCTCATCCTACTCTGTTATTACAGGAGAATGATACCTCTAGGCCCCAGATATCTTCAGGTACCCCTAATATGACTTCTGTCATCCCCTCCCTGATACTCCTTCTTTCTCATCCACACTGGGTGTTTCCAGAAAGCACAACAACCCAATACTGACTTGTCTACTTCTGTAGTTAATGTGTCTACCCACTACGCCCCAGTTCTCAGTTCATCCCCTCCATTCTAGCACCAATTCGCCTCTTGGTATGGATACGAGGAAGAACTTCCTCTCTCCGACTCCCCATTACAACCAGGTATAGCATCTGACAAAGTTCCTATCTTGTCTGACTTGTTTAAAAATAAGTTAGATCAGGCCCCGAGATGTCATGCAGTACATCTACGTTATAAAGGAGGTCTACCTGTGTTTCCTGACCCGGTATTATGTGCCTTGAAACTTATTGAAAGGTGATAGCCATTTTCAGGCATCTGATATATTAGCTTTAATCCATATCTCTGGGGAGGAAACCTTTGATATTAGCTTTAAACATGCTAGTGGTTTGGATAAATTTTGGAATAAATATGCTACACTGAAAACTTCCCTCTATGGGTCCCCTTTCAGTCATTCCCTCACCAAACCAGCAGTTCGGATTGTAACTATCATGTTTACCATAGAAGGAGTTAGTGTAAGCGATATTTATCATTGGCTACAAAATAGATGTACAGTCCTATCCCTCCTGAAGCTGTTATTAGATGAGGAAGATCTTTGGACAGGTAGCTGGAAATTTCGTGTAAAGCTGTTTCAAGTCAATTCTGAAGTTGTTCACCTTCCCAACAGCTTTTTGGGTAAAGATAGAGGTATGTTTTATGGAGGTCAACCCAGAGCCTGTTATAAATCGCGACTCCGCATGCATCTCAGTAGCACATGTGACTTGCTAAAATGAGCTTATCGCGGGTTTTGGACATCCTAGTGTGTCTTATGCGAGATGTATTCCATTGCAACCATATGTGATGAGAAAGAACGCGTATCATCAATGCCCTTAGGCTAGCAAGAATAGACAGGAGGGTGGGGATTCCACTGTCCTAGTTCAGAAAGCACGGGAGAAAGCTCAGGATCAAGCTGAATTTAATATCCTTGTCTGATGTACCTGATGTGTCTACACCCCAATATATGTGATACCTCTGTTACCACTACACTGCAAATAATCCTCCTAAGGATGTGAGAGCTTATTCCACTGCTCAGGTATTGGTTACATCCTCTACCATCTTTACCTAATCAACCAGAAATGCTTCTTTGGTTGGATTCAGATGATTTTTCAGATTAGCAGGAGAATAACCAGGGCAGCACTCGTAAATCACTGAAACTGCCTGAAGTTTTCCTTTCTAACTCATTTGACTGTTTGAGAGAGGGAAGGGAGGACTCGGAAGGTGATTGAGAAACATCTGTCTTACCTTCTGATATGGATATTACTATACCCAAGCCTCCTGATGTTTCTCATAAAAAAATGTCTAAAACCAATAAAGGAAGTAAAAAAACGCAAGAATATGAATGTTACAGAAGGAAGTGGTTGATTGCTTATTCTCCACACTGGTTTTTTCTTAGCTTGGCTTCCTTCAATGTTTGTAGCCTGAAAGAGCTACAAACGGAGAACGTTTTTTTTCATCTTGCACATCTCACCTTAGATGTACTCTTTTACAAGAAACACATCTCACCTCGCTAGGTGAAGTACAGCTTCTTAAACGGAGTTGGTATAAAGGTCCCTCATACTGGACTTTTGGAGATGATTATGCTGATGGCATAGCTATTTTATTCTTTTCTATGTCGTTTTCGATCTCACGCGTTCTGGACATTCATCCTGGTAGAGTTTTGATACTTGACTGTACTTTTCAGGAACATCCTATATGACTCATAAACTTTTATGGTCCCCAATCAAAGCGTGCTCAGATACAGTTACTAGATCTTGTCACTCCTTTTCTCTGTACCAGGAAACATCTTATGTGGGGTGGTGATTTTAATTGTTCTTTGGACATATCCTGTAGGACGGAAGCTGGGAAAAAGGTTTATTGTGATTCTACTGCTCTCTCTCTTATTGTCAAACAAGCTAGTTTACATGATGCTTACCGATCTTTACATTAAGATCCTGGCTATACATACCATAGATCCATATATCACACCCATAGATTATCTCTTCTCCTCTAGATATTGTATTCCATTGACAGCTTCCATTAGACCAACTGAACTTTGGATCACTTCTTTGTCCTGTACGTTTTCCTTAGATAATGACTCCATACCTGTTATGTCCCCAACACCTCAATGGAAATTAAATAATACCTTATTAACCAAAACTGAGATTCAAGCACAAGTGAAATCCTTCTTTCAGACTAGAATCACAGTTCTTTGTTGTTATGATTCCATCTGGGAATGGTGGTCAGATACGAAACACGATTTACGTACACTGTTTCAAAAAATTGGAAGTTGCATGGCGTGTGATTCTTACCTTACTTATTTGGATTTTAGGAATCAACTATATTACCTAATGTCTCTTTCGGTGTCTTCCTCAATAGACTATTCTTCACAAATTGCTAAAGTTAAATGTCATATGTTTGCACACCAATACAAGAGTGCTCGTTCCTTAGATTTCCTTATGAGAGTGGGAACCTCAGTGTCCCCTTCAGCTAACTCATTTTCCGCACATGCTTCTAGACTTCAAGCTACAGTCATGCATGGTCTTTTTGATGACTCAGGAAGCGTTGTTTCAGATGTTTCTGGTATGCTCTCGATTGTTCATGATCATTTAATTTCCCAATTTGGTACAATACCTCATTGCATTCATGATTTCTCTCAGATTTTTATAGCCCCTGCTCCACAACTTTCAGTACACCTTGCTGAAGAGCTTGTTGCTCCCATTTCTCAGGAAGAAGTTGTTTCGGCTATTTCTCATCTTAAATTGCAGGTGGCGCCAGGACCTGATGGTCTTACACAGGAATTTTATAAATTGTTTAAGGAAGATTTGGCGGAAATATTGACCCAAATTTACAACTCGTTTCTGAGACTCTTCTCCGATAATAAATTTTGGTATTTCTTCTTAAATTTATATTCAAAAAAGGTGACAAGCGCTCACTGCATAATTGGAGACCTCTTCATCTACTGAACACTGATTTTAAAATTTTAACGCGTATACTTAATACACGTTTACAGCGTATGGCTCCCGATCTTATAGACCCTGCTCAATCTCGTGCTGTGCCTGGGAGATCAATCAATACCTATCTATTTCTTTTACGTGAAATCTTTGAGACGAAACACCGTAATGACATTTCGGGATTTGTATTATCCCTGGATCAGGCTAAAGCTTTTGACTTGGTGTATCATTCGTATCTCTTTCAGGTTTTACACTTATATGGTATTCCGACAGCTTTTATACAATGGATAGCCCGTATTTTTTCTTTTGCATATTTTTCTCCACTGGTTAATAGCTTCATTGGGGAACCTTTACTTCAGCAGATTGGGGTGCGACAAGGGTGCCCATTAAGTCCACTGTTATATGTTTTTGCCTTAGATCCCATTATGCGACAAATTAATTGGGATTCCCAAATTATAGGCTTAGCACCTCTTTATTCCCTCCCCAAGGTTAAGATTGCAGCTTATGCGGATGATGATGTTTTATTTATGCAAGATATTTTCTCCGGTAATAAAGCAGTTCAAGTATTTCACGATTTTTCGATTTTTTCGGGAGGCGGATTAAACCTTCAAAAATGTGTAACAATCCCATTGGATGCAGACTCTGCTACTGTTGCTACAGTTGCTGGTATTAGTATATCCCTCTCCCCTCAGAAGATTTTGGGGATTTGGTTTAGCGTAGATGAGGCTGCTATTTATAATTGGGAAAAGCGCTTACATATAGGTGAAAGCAAAGTGAGTATATGAAAATCATGGAAATTAGGCAAGCGGAAGAGGTTTTAGTTGTTAAAAATTTATCCTCCCTGTCTTTTGTTTCTCAGTCATATTTATGCCCTCCTAAACAATTAGAAACCCGTATTTTTAGTATGTGTTTTCGGATGGTTTGGGGTAGTAGACTTAACCCATTAAACAAGATATTACATACTTGCTGATTTCTCAGGGTGGACTTGGTATGATAAATCCTATAGCTTTTTTTCTTTCTTTTTTCCTTTTTCACCTATTTCAGAGTATTAAATATACATCTAACATTAGTGATGTTTGGATTGACTTTGCACTAGTTTCAGTTATGGAGAAATGGGATTTACTCCCGCCTATACCATCTCGTCATATATGCTATCCCACATATGCTAAAGACAGCTTTTGTAAGTTAAGGATCTGGAAGCTTTGTAAATCCTCCCTATTAGTATTATCCAGAAAACAACTATATGAGGCCTTTCTAGTTATTACTAGACCAGTGTTATGCTTCCCTTACTGCCTCCCTTCTAGGCAAAATTGCGCCCTGTCTATCCTTACTGATAAAAGAATACCACTTCATATGTGGGATGTGTCCTGGCTGTGTTGTCATGGCAAGCTCCAAGTTAAGGGGAATCTTAAGCATAAATCTTCTCAAGAACGATTCTGCCCTAAACCTACTTGTGTACATATTGTTGAAACTGTGTCACATTTCTTTTTTGAATGTCAAGATGCTTTATTATTTTGGAAAACTTTGGCAAATAAGTGGAAATGGCCTTTTCTTAGCAGAATAACCTATCGGGTCCTGATATTGGGGGAATTTTCAGATGTTTGGAATAGATTTCACCCTAGTACCCTTAGACTTATTTTTGCAATATGCAAATATTATATGTGTCAAGCTCGATGCTAATTTGTATTACAGCAAATTCAGACTGTACCAACTGTTATTATACAGCATATTGAACATGCTCTATTGACTATTATGGAATCTGAACGTCAGAGACTTACGTTGCATCGATTTCACATTTTGTGGAAGTCTATTTCTTTCTTGTTATAATTTTTCTTATATTGTTTCTTGCTTGGTATATATTGTTTTCTTTTTTATGTTCTTTTTTGGTTTCAATGATTGTATTTTCTTTATACCTGCTTGACCATTATATGGTCTTTGTGAATTTGTTTCTGTATGCCTATGTATGATGTTTTGATTTATTTCCTAATAAAACTCCCCTACTCTTTTCGATAAGTACCATGGGATCTTTAACATCCACCTGAACTACCACCAATCCAGGCAGATGGGACCTCGGTTTAACTTCTCATCCGAAAGACAGCACCTCAGAAATGCAGCACCCCCCTCATGCTGCATTACAGTGTCAGTACTGGGATATTAACCCAAGTGCCAGTGTCTATTGTTTGGGTGTCGGACATGACACCTCCACCTGCACCTATGGTTTGGCCTTCCTTCCAAACGTTCTGGAAAACTGTCTGGCGCACTTGAAGTTGAGGAGACTGGAAAAAGGGAACCCTGCAGTGAAATCTAAGGAGGCTAGGTGGGCAGTTTCTGCAGCTTCGGGCTGAGCCAATCAGATAAAATGCATGCAAGCATTTGAGGAGGAAATGGCCCAGGCTGCTGACTCTTGGGCCTTCTTTGTCCTGCTGGACCTAGGCTTTTCATTTTTGGGCTTCTTTCAGAAGTTGTGCCAGTCTCTCCCCATCAGGGGAGAGGCGCCCAAGGGCTTGCACTCTTCCTGACCCCGTAAAAGGAAGAAGGACCCTTCTAAGCCTTCGACTGGTGGAAGGCATTCTTGGGACCGAGAGAGATCTCAGTCCTAGGAGCAGGCGGTCTCAACTTCGGTCGAGATTGCTTCCTCATCCGCTGGCTTCATGGATCTCCCGTCAGGCCAGATGACCGAAGATGCAGCCAACGAGGTCGAGATTGTGTTTGACCCCATCAACCCCTTGTTGCAGGTTCTGGCTGATGACTCCATGGAGAGGACTCCGGTCCTCATCTTTCCCGATGATGACACCCAGCCTGCGGGTCTCCCCACTGGGAATCCGGTTCCAGACTCTCGGCAAGCACTGGTCCCCCGGTGTTGCCGAACTGACTGAGACAGCATGCCCGATCTCAGTCGAGGTCCAGAACCCCCTCGACTGATTGGCAGAGGAAGAGCCATAAGCACTCTAAGAAGAGGTGACGCCAACAGTCTTCATCCTCCTCAGAAGAGGAGAGACTCCATTGGAAACTCTGGTGCTATGAAGATCTTATGTGGCAGCAGCTAATTCTGACCAGACACAAGCCAACACCAGTCCCATCCCCGGCCATTACTTTTCTCTCGCCTCCAAGGTCAAAGCCTATTCCCCTGAAGCCAAAACCCTCGGCTTCTCCGACAGTGGGTGTGGCACCCCCTTGGCCTAAACTGGTCTCTCCACCCATAGAGGGGCTCCCTTGAAAGAGGACCGACAGGACACCGGCCTTCCCCGGTGCCTTTCAGTTACGGTCACCCCAGATCGCCCACAGCACGTCGACAGTGACAGGTGGCAAGCCACTGTACCCCAGCTCCTCGGACTCAGATGTCACCTGGCTCCACTCTCATCCAGGAGATGATGAGTAGTCCATGGGCCAAGGGATGGAGGAAGGGCCTTCTTCCTTTCAAGGAATCCTCTGCCTCATATCTGAGTCCACAGGGATGTCCCTGGAACCCATCCAGAAAAAGGCGGAGTACCCTCTCACTTATATCCACAAGAGAGGGGATACTCCAATGGAGGCCTTCCCCATAGCTGAGGCTATCATGGGGCCGGCACTAGAGCTCTGGCAGTGCCCAGCTTCATGCCCAGCATCGTCTGCCTGCATGGCAGGCAAGTATGCGGTACCCGTGGGGTCTCTGGCAGGCTTCACAGAGCATCCCTCAGCTGAGAGCCTGGTGGCTACCTCTGTGTTTAGGCCATATGGGCAGCTCTGCTGACATGGACCATCCTCCAGATAAAGAGTCCAAGCTCTTGGACCATTCCGCAAGGAAGGTCTACGCAGCCTCCTCCTTGGGCCTTCATCAGGCAAGTTCATCCATCATAATGGCACACTTCTCCCACACCCTTCTGGGTTCATTGGATGAAGTCCTCCCACACTGTCCCTCAGACATGCAGACCACGGTTAAGCAAGTCCAAGATTAGGGCCAAGCCATTGCTAAACAACAGCTTCAGATGGCCCTCAATATCAGGGACTCCTGTGCTCATTCTTTGGAAGCTGCAGTTACCTCTCACTGCAGGGCTTGGCTGAGGCTCTCCTCCTTCCCGACAGATACTCAGAACAAGCTGGCTGACATGCCTTTCCTTGGGACTGACCTGTTTGGCCCAGCAGTGACCGGCCACCTTCAGCATATAGAGCAGTCCACTGCCACCTTGGATGCTACTTCTGCTAAGGGTCCTTCAGGCAAGAACCATCAGAAAAAGAAGAAGAGGAGGACCTTTCGGCACTCTTACCCTGTGACAAAGTAGTCCTCCTTTCAGGGAGGACAGCAGCACCATCAGCAGGCTCAATCTTGATGCCCTCGGCCCAAGACTGGACCACAACAGGCCCATAAGAGAGGCTGAGGCTCAGGTCCTGCAGCCTCTTCCTCCTCCTCCAAGCCTGCACAGTGATGTCGCCACCCCTCCTCCCGTCACTTTAGCTCTCGGTCCTTTCGTGGGGGGCCGGCTCCAGCGCTTAATTTCCACCTGATCCAATGTCACTTCAGACAGGTGGGTTCTTGAAGTGGTCAGTCAGGGACTGCCTCTAGAGTTCGAGCAGTAACCTCCCAGCCGAGCCCAGGCCCCCTGGGAGGGATGGATACCCACCCACATTCAGTCGGCTCTCAGAGACAACATTGCTCAGCTCCTCCTCAAGGAGCAGTAGCTCCTGTAGTTGATCCCCTACCAGACCCAGGCATTATCTCCAGGTACTTCCTGGTGCCCAAGCAGATGGGGGGGCTGGCGCCACATTCTAGATCTCCATGACCTGAATCAGTATCTCAGGTCTCGCACCTTTTGGATGGTCACTCTGTCCCAAATCATTCCATCCTTGAAGCAAAACATGTGGTTCTGTTCACTGGATCTGCAGAATGTGTTCTTTCATGTCCCTATCCGTCCGTCCCACCAGCGGTTTCTCCACTTCAGGGTCCAAGGGACCCTATACGAGTTCCAAGCCATGCAGTTCGGCCTGTCATCAGCCGTGATTGTCTTCACCAAATGCATTGCAGTGATGGCAGCCCATTTATGGCATTGAGGAGCCAGAATTTACCCTTACCTTGACAACTGGCTTCTGACAGGTCACTCCCTTCAGGAAGTAGAGAGGTCCAGGGACCTGGCCCTCCAGACCTGCTATCGACTCGGCCTCCTGGTTAACAAGGCCAAATTGGAACTCGTGCCCTCTCAGGTGATGGGCTTTATTGGGGCAGAGCTCGACTCTCGTCAAACCAGTGCTCGGCTTCCAGTGGATAGGGCGGAGGTTCTTTCCTCCTTTACCCAATCATTTCTGGTTGGGCAGTCGTGCCCTGCCTGGGACTTTCTGTGCCTGTTGGGTTACATGGTGGCATCCACCTCGGTGGTCCATTAGGCCCGGTGGCACATGCGGCCCCTCCAGTGGGAGCTGGCTGCCCAGTTGTCTCAGCATCTAGGTCACTTCGACCAGCTGGTCACAGTAACCCAGAGGATGTGGGATGCTCTCCAATGGTGGACCATCCTAGACCAGTTGCAGGAAGGGATTCCGTTTGTCTGCCCCGAGCCAACAGTCATCCTTATCACCGATGCCTCTCTTATGGGCTGGGGAGCCCACATGGGGGACGTCAGGGCCCATGGCCTTTGTACCCCTGAGGAGTCAGAGCACAGGGCAGTCAGACTGGCATTGTTAGCTTTCACTCCTCAGCTCCGGGGTCAAGTGATTCAAGTCCAGACGGACAATAAAACAATCATGTACTACCTCAACAAACAGGGCGGCATGCACTCTTGGTTGATGTGCAAGGAGGCACTCTGCATCTGGACCCTCTTCAGCTGGTTGGAATCAGATCTCCTAGCCATCCATGTGGCAGGAGTCACGAACCATCTGGCAGATCCTCTCAGCCATTTGGACCAGACATCCCACGATTGGTCACTCCATACAGAGGTAGCTTACAGTCTATTCTCCCATTGGGGAAAACCATTGGTGGACCTTGTTTGCCTTCAGGAAAAACACCAAGCTGAGACTGTTCCATGCCCACCCCCCTCAGCAGGGCTTGCTGCAGGGCGATGCCTTCTCCAGGCTGTGAACCCCAAGCCTCTTCTACGCCTTCCCCCCATTTCCCTTAATCTACAAGGTGAGGAGGGACAAGGCGAAGGTTATTCTGGTAGCCCCAGACTGGCTGCGGCAGTTCTGGTACCCAGATCTCCTCAGCCTCAGCTGCAGGCCCCCAGAGTGGCTTTGCACATGCCAGGACCTGATATCTCTCAAACAGGGGGAAGGTACTCCATCTGGACCTTCAATCCCTGCACCTCACAGCCTGGCACCTACGCGGCTAGAGTTCCAGGTTTTGGGTCTTTCCGAAGATGTGTACACCGTGGTGGAGGCATCCAGAAAGGAATCGACCAGGAAGTGTTATGCCTTCAAATGGAAAAGATATTTCCATCTGGTGTCAGGGCAAGGGCTTGGACCCTTTCTCCTGTCTGGTAGGTAACATTCTTGACTACCTTTTGTCTCTCTCCAAAGGGGGTCTTTGGTCATTGACCCTTAGGGTGCACCTGGCAGTCATCTCCACTTACTGGGCATGGACTGGTCAACAGATGTTAGTGCAGGAGACAGTGGTCGAGTGCTTCTTCAAAGGTCTGGATCACATATCCCCTCCGGTGCGTGAACCTCCACCTCAGTGGGATCTACTGCTGGTACTGACAAAGCACATGGGCAAGCTATTTGAACCCATGCACAAGTGTGAATTGTTACATTTGTCATGGATGACAGCCTTCCTGGTGGCTATCACATCATTATGAAATGTTCCTTGACATGTGTCCTGGTAATCCATAGGTAATGTTTAAATATTAGAATTTGTCCTTTGCTGTGCTGCCTCTCCTGATGCATTTCACAAGACAAAACTCTTTCCTTCACCAAAACTTGAGGGATGGGGGGTGCAAAATGAAAAAAATATCACACTTGTAGACAGGTCTTTATTTTTCAAATTCTTATTCTTTTATTTTATTTTTCAGCCCAAATCCTCTACGTTTCACCAATAAATATTGGCTTCCTCAGGAGGTGCCTTTACAAACCTTTTAAAACATAAATACATGTAAAAATATCCTATCTACACCAAAGCCAGCTCTTTATATACTGCTTTTCAATTAACGAAATAATGAAGGCCACTTACATCTTAATTGGTACTCCAAATGATTTTTTCTTTCTTTTGAATTGACTATTAACATTATGAATCCTAAAACCAAACAAATTCATAAATGAGCTTGTATCACATCAGCCAGAAGGACAAGGGAGCTCCAGGTGCTTTCCATGGATTTCCCTTATCTGGTCTTCCACAGGGACAAAGTCATCCTGTGCCTCCACCTGAAATTCCTTCCGAAGGAGGTGTCAGAGTTTCACCTTGACCAGGTGCTCACTCTGTCGGTGTACTACCCAAATTACACCTCAGAGGCTGAATACAGGCTCCATACCCTGGACCTGAGATGTGCTCTCTCCTATTACAAGGAGAGGACGTCGGAAATTCGTGGAGAAGTTTGCCAGCTGTTTGTCACCTACACTGAAGCCACTTCTGGAAGACCTGCAGCAAAGCAGACTATTGCAAGATGGATTTCATCTTGTATCAGTCTGTGTTATGAGTTGGAGGGCAAGGAGCCTCCCAGAGGTATAAGAGCTCACTCTACCTGTCATACGGCTGCATCGAGGGCTGCTTCCAGGGACACCCCTACCCAGGAAATCTGTCGGGCTGCCACCTGGAAGTCTGCGAACACCTTCATCACCCATTACCACATTGAGCTCAAGTCTCGCCGGGATGCTGGATTTGGGGCCTCAGTTCTCCAATCTCTGTTTCCTAGGTAGGGGGTGTGTGCCTTGCCTCCCTCCCTCCTCCCAAAGAACTGCTAGGAGTCTGCCAAACAGTGTGGATAAACAACATATCCATGTCCCTAGAAAAACAGTTTACTCAACTGTAACAGTAGTTCTAGGAGTGGTATATGTTGTTCATCCACACAAACCCACCCGATGTCCCCGACTGCAGACGCACAACACCTGGCTTCCAGTGGGCTAAGATCTTGTGTCATTGGGTGGAGCCGAGGTGTATACTACCTGGGTGGGTGGGAGGAGCCGGCTTGAAGACTTCCAATTGATCTTAAAGGGAAAGGAACATGCCAAACAGTGCGGATGAACAACATATACCACTCCTAGAACTACTGTTATAGGTGAGTAACCTGTTTTTCACTTCTGGGGCAGAATAACGTGGTCACTGTGGGAAATCAGTGATCAGGACAGATTATGAAAATCACAGTGACAGTGTTCATGAGTGGAGGTCCCAAAATGCCTATGTTGAATGTCTGGTGTTAAAAATCCCCCAAATAATTACATTACGGGTGTGCATTGTGCAATTTCTATGCATGTTCATGACTTCGCCAGTTTCTTTTTTATTTTTACTCCAGATTTTCAACAGTACAATTTTTACACCTCCTCATGAACAGTACAGTTGTCATTTTCACATCCTGTTCAAAATATGTTTTCGCATCTGTGGTGCCAAATGGCGCAGTCACTGTTCAAAATCACCTTCCAGCTCACGAACTGATAGTGTCACTGTTCATGCAGTGGGGTCACAAAAAGCCCATGTTGAAAACTTGAAGTAAAAATACCAAGAAACACCCAGGATGTTAGGGTTTCTGACCACAATGCCCTACCCTGTAGGGACTGACAGGCATCGGGGGTGTGACTTGGGATTGTCGACAGCAATGTTCATGCCATTTCACCCCCACCCACGCCCTACAGCCAGTGACAAGCATTGAGGTGCGCCTCGGACTCTTTGGCCCCAGAGTTCACCCCATTCTCCTACATTCTCCTATACTACACCCATTTTGGCATATTTCCTTACGGAATGAGGTGAGTGTAAAGCCCAAACGCCCTAAGGCACCCCTCAACACTTGTCAGTGTCTGCAGGGTGGGGTGAGGTCAAATGTCATGACCGTTATGGGCGACAACCCAAAGGCACACCCCGATGCCTGTCCATCTCTGCAGGGTGGGGGTGGAGTTGGCGTCAGTTCAGTACTTCATTACCATTTCTATACTGCATCTGTCTAACTCTTGCTCTTCCACTGCTAATGCCAGCAAACAACCATTTGGCACTTGACAAATGCTTGCTTATAGCCAGGGACTGCAATGGTCCTTTTTCAGTCCTTCAGTACACTTCCTTCTGGAAGAGTTTTATTTACTATGATAGATACTGGTTTTGCTAAAATATCTGCGGATTCTTTTAGTAAACGAGGATGTAAGCATCAGGTCCCTGTGATCTGTTACTGTCTAATTTGCTAAGTTTATTCTTGATTGTTTCTGGTTTAAGGGTGTTGATATTTTTATTGTTGTGTATCTCCCTCAGATTGTCTCTGTGGTTAATTGTGCTCTGGATGTAGTTGAGCAGAAGTATTCATTAAATACACAAGCCATTTCTTCTGGTTTACTATACGTTACAGTGTTTTGGATTAATGGACCTATCACCCTTGATATACCTCCTTTAGTGTTTATGTACGAGCAGAAGCTCTTTAAATTGTCTTTTGCATGGGCTAGCATAAATTTGGTATCCCTTCATTTTTTAGTTATTGTAGTTTTTCATTGTTTTAAGATTGACTTATATTTCCTCACATTGGTAGTTTTTTCCCATGGCCACAAATAGCATTTTTTATTAATTAATATTTATATTTTATTATTTAACCATATAGGTTTCTTACCCCTTTTGTTATAAACTTTTTCTTTGGAATAAACTAGGCTTACAATTTTTTTTTTATTATTTCAATGAATAAAGCCCAGGCTTCATCAGATTTCAAAGGTAGAATTTTGTTTGGAAGATCTATATCCTGAAGTTGTTGCCTAATCAACATCCAGTCTGTTTATCATAATTAATGAAGGTTAAGTTGCCCTTAGTGTATTGTGTTTTTTTTTATCCAGATTGAAACTGACTGTATTATGGTTGCCATTTGATAGGGTTGCATTTATTCTAATGTTTGTGACATTGTTTGGGATGTTTCTTAATATAACATCCAGTATGTTGTTACCCTTGGTAGGTTTTAATACCATTTGATGTAGCTCTAGGTTTTCCAGTAAATCAACAATGTTCTGGTCATGAGTACCTGTTGCCTGGCCTGTTGTCCAGTTAATGTTTAGCAAGTTCCCTAAAAATACCACCAACAGCTTAATCTGATTCAAGGTCAGTTGGCATTCATCTGTATCCCCCTCTCCCGGGTCGTGCCTGAAAATAGGCAGGATTTGTCTAGTGCACTTACCCAGTCAACAAAAACTAAATAAATAAATAAGTTAAAATCTCCCAATATTATAACATGCCCTTTGGGTGTTATATTCTATATTTGTTCCAACAATAAATTGGTTGAATTTATACTGTTGTTAGGTGGCCTATATAATTTTCCTAGGAAGAAACATTTCCGTCATCCCTGTTACATTTAGCCATATAGTTTCTACTTCAATTTCTGCTGCAGTATTTACTTCAACCATATGGCATTTATAGAAACATAGAATTTGACAGCAGATAAGTACCGCTTGGCCCACTTAGTCTGCCCATTTCCCTACCTGATGGATAAGTTGCAGATTCTAGTTAATCAGCAGCTTACTTCCACCTACCCCCATTAGAATTGCCTTATGCCTGTCCCATGCATTCTTGAATTCTCCCACTGTTCCTGACTCCACAACCTCCTCAGGAAGGCTGTTCCATGCTTCCACAACCCTCTCTGTGAAAAAATACTTTCTAACATTACCTCTGAGCTGTCCCCCCTCTGTCTTCAAATTGTGCCCCCTTGTTCTTACACATCTCTTCTTCTGAAAGATACTACCCTCTTGTACTTTGTTAATTCCCTTGAGATACTTGAAAGTTTCTATCATGTCCCCCCTCTCCCTCCTCTCCTCAAGGGTATACATATTTAGCTGCTTTAATCTCTACTCGAATGTCTTCTGGTGCAGACCCTGCACCATTTTGGTTGCCCTCCTCTGAACAACCTCCACTCTGTCTATGTCTTTGCGGAGATGGGGTCTCCAGAATTGCTTGCGGTACTCCAGATGGGGTCTCACTAACTGTCTATACAGAGGGATAACAACTTCCTGTTTTCTACTGTTGATGCCTCTCCCTATGCATCCCAGTATCCCCCCAGCCCGCCTTACTGCCTTCTCACATTACTTGCCCACCTTTAGGTCATCTGATGTAATTGATATTCGATATCTTCCTTTGCATATATGGCAACACTGCCCCCCTGGCCAGACCTAGGTCTGTTAAACAGCTGGTAACCCTGTATCTCCTTATTCCATTGGCTGCTGTTCTCCCACCAGGTCTCTGAAATATACTGTATAACACAAAATATCAGTGCAAACAAATTTCAGTGTGGTGTACAACCCCACAGTAATTGGCATTACCTTATATTAGCGCTCCGTCAGTCATTTTACAACCTGGAAGTCACCTGTCAAAAATCCAAATCATAGCAGAAAACGAAGAAGCAGAGATGCCGGTGCTCATTGCTATTTTTGTTTCTGTCTTAACTGAGCATTAGAGCAGCCTACTGAACTACTGAAGATACTAGCTTTACGATGTCACTACTGTCATGGCTTAACAAGAAGCCGGCTGTGAAGAGGGACTTGTCCGGGGAGCCGCTTTGTGCTGTCAATTTAAGTCAAACTGCATCAGTCCCTTTGACAGTTGCTGAGGCTGTAGTGGCAGAACTCTCAGAGCCGGTGAAGAAGCGTAGAACCGAGTATGTTAAGTACTCTGCTGAGGTACGGTTTGAGGATGGGAAGTATGCAGTAGAGAATGAGGTTATGAATGCTGTGCGGTTTTACAGCCAAAAATACACAGTAAGCATTAATGAGAGCACTGTTCATGGTTTTAAGAAAGATTACCTTGCACAGCTGACAAAAATCCCTGACCCTACCCAACTTAATCCTCAGTTGCCTACTAAGCCTCGTGGATGTCCTACTCTGCTCCTTGATGATGTTGAGCTTGAGCTGCGTAACATTATAGAGTTTGCAGTCGGAGGGTGCTGTTGTTAATGCCAGAGTTGTTTCTGCAATTGCCTCTGGTGTGGTAAAGGCACACAATCCAGACCTTCTGGCAGAGAATGGTGGGCAGCTAACCTTTAGTAGACAATGGTGTTGGAAACTACTGAGCAGGATGGGGTTTTCTAAACGTAAGGCTGCAAAAGCAGCTCGTAAAACCCCACTTGACTTCCCACAACTGAAGTCCACATTTTTGTATAGGATTTCCACAGAGTGTAGCCAGGAACTTATCCCACCAGCTCTGGTTATTAACTTGGATGAAACCGGAGTACAGTTAGTGCCATGTAGTCAATGGACTATGGCAGCTACTGGCTCCAAGCAGGTGGAGGTCTCAGGATTGGGGGACAAGAGGAAGGTATCTGTCATCCTAGCTGTTTCCATGATTGGGGAACTCCTCCCCCCCCAGATCATCTACAAGGGAAAAAACAATAACTGCCATCCTGCATTTACATTCCCCCAGGGATGGTTAATTAGTCACTCCGAGAACCACTGGGCTTGTAACGCTACTATGCTGCAGTTTATTTCAGAGGTTTTGGTCCCTTATGTACAGAAAATCAAGAAACAGATGGACCTTCCAGAAGAACAAAGATCCTTGCTAGTTATGGATCTGTTCAGAGGACACACGACTGAAGATGTTCTACAGGTTCTGGAACATAATGCCATAATTCCAATTTTCGTTCCTGCCTCATGTACTGATGTACTACAGCCACTGGATTTAACTGTAAATAAGATTTTTAAAGATCAACTGAAGCAACATTTCACTACCTGGTCTGCCAATACTGTGTCAGAGCAACTACAGAACGGTCGTGCTTGTGGTGACATCAGCGTCGACCTCTGCATGCATTTGCTGAAATTTAAAAATGCTCAGTGGTTGGCAGACAGCATAAGCACACTCGGTAAAAGAGAAGAGGATATAGTGAAGGGGTTCCAGCAAGCGGGGATAACAGAAGCTCACGCTAAGTGTCTCAACTACTAAACAAAAGAAGCACTCCACCTTCAGCACTCCGAAGCCTTCTTTTACAAATAAATTAATAAAAGTTATATTTTACTAGAACATACTGTAACACAAAGCAGAAGTTCACAAAGCACAAAACCCAAATGATGAATATGAGCAGAAGCAGAAGCCATACAGTATCCCCAGTATGAGCACACTGAGTTCATGTAACAGTATCCCATTGAATTTGAGCATTCGGTTTTAAATGGTAAAAGTGCCATGAATGAATATTAGTTCCCCAACACCACTGAATGAATATTAGTTCCACAACACCAAGGAATTAATATTAGTTCCCAACATCACAAAGCTCAAATGAATGTATGATCTGAGCACACGCACTGTAACATTGTTTGTTTTGCACATACGTCAGTGATTTATACGCGGTCAACAACTTCTCGCTGTAAACATATATCCGCGCATTATCTGTGTCCTGCGGATAAAGCGAATATTAATTGACAGCTAAAATAAGGTGTTATACAGTAGATGAACTATATTTTGTTTGATGTTGTCATAGCAGTCAGTTCTGCAAGCTTTTCACTATTTAAGTTTCTTGCATTAAGGAACATTATGTTGACTTTTTTACTCCTTAATCTCTCATTATTTATTTTATTTTTTTGTTTGTTTTATTTGCTTGCTGTGAATTTCCCTTCACCCCTGAGTTAGCCAATTTAAACTAACCATTGCTGCCCTCACTATACTCAACCCCAAAGTTTTGGTGCCCTTTTGGCTAAGATACAAACCATCTTTGCAATACATTTCTGGTTTGTCACAAAAACTGTCCTAGTGTCTTATGAATGTATACTGTTTTATTTAGCCCACTTCCTCATCCATTGATTGATGTGTTTAATTTCTTCTTGTCTTATTTCATTTGCTCTGGATACTGGTAGTATTTCAGAAAATACTATCTTACATCCCTTACTTTCCAATTTAGCAACTAATTTCATGAAGTCACTTTTTGCCTCCCCCTACCTTTTTTCCAGCATCATTTACACCTACTTATATTACTGCTAGAGGGTGTTCTTCTGCCCCTTTAAATATTTTAACGGTCATTTTTGTGATGCCATATGACCCTTCCCCTGAATAGTTGTATACCATAATATGTTCTTTGTCATACTGACAGATGTAAGTATCAGTATATTTTACTATAGAGTCTCCCAAAATTATTAGTTGCTGGGGGTGGGGTGGCGGGGGTCTCTTTTCACTGACCGATGTTCCATTGTGGATTGACCTTCAATGTTTATGCTGTTTTCATTTTCATTATTGTTTATCAAGGGGGTATATCTATTTGTCAGGTGAATATCCTGTCTTTGTAATGGATTACTACTAGGCCTTTTTGTTTCATATGTTGTATTTAGGCTCTCTTGAAATTGTGTTTGGTGATTTGGTTTAGTAAATCTCTCTTCCACCCTTTTTTTTTTCTTTTCACTGTTTGGTCCTCACACCATTCATTCTCTGGGTTGCTTATTTCAAATGTTGCTTTCTTTTTGTGATTTGAAGTAATGGGAATAATTAATTTGGTTACCTGGTTTGTTTTAGCTAAAGTAGGATATGCCTTAAGTTTATTTGCCAGATCTTCTTGAGTTGTCTTCAGCGCCTCTTGTTGCTTAGAAAACAGCAAGAGTTGTTGTATTATGTGTGTATTGTCAATGCACTTGGTACATACGTAGTTGTCCAGTAGCTGTTTCTGTGTGAATAAAGAATACAGTAGACAAAGACTACATTGATAACCAATCTTACCATCTAGTGTCATGATTTTGTTTGCCATTTTGTTAGTTAGTGGGGTCAAACTTTGTTGTTATACTTGTCCTACCTTGTAATGATTTTTGCTAAATAAGGGGTATGGCCTTCTTCCTCTCCTTCCCCACCAGATGCACCTACCTGCATGCACCCTGCTCATAGAGGGGCAAGCTTTATACTCGTCTGTGACCAGGAAGTTCTCTTGGGTTCAAATTGAAAAGTCCTAGCTGCTTAAGTTAACCATGGCTGAAATCATTAGCAACAGCCTCCACAAAGTAATTTTGGGTGTTCTGCTCATAGAGGGGTGAGCATTAAACACATCCGTGACCTGGAGGTTCTCTTGGAGTCAGCCTTCATCCCAAACAGTACAAATGAGGCTTTCTAAATTAAAACCTTGTGAAAACCTTTCATTCGAAGTCTGGCAAGTGTTAGTGAAGACAGCTGTAGCCCAACTGTAAAATGGACCATCCTACCAGAGCTTGTAGTACAGAGAATACTCTTGAAACAGGAATGTTATTGGATAAATTAACTCCAAACAGTCAAGCCAAAGGGACAAAATGGTGACTTGGTGCTTTCTTGTTTTCTTTGAAACTTAAAATGACTATTTTTCTCCACTGATCAGCTTGATATATCAATATGATGTAATTCCATCTCTAACACTTCTTCATCCTTAAAGGACTTGTTATCTGGGTGGTGATGATTTATGCTTGTGTGTAATTTGCATATGATTGTGCAGTGTGTAACTTCATTGTTGGTCATTTGTATTCTTGTCTCTCCTGTAGGTGATTTTTTTTATGGTTTTGAGAGCTCCCTTTGTAGTTTTTTGGTTGGACCTGCAAGGGTGGTAGTAAGCTCCTTAATTAATACGTATTAGAGTGTTTAAAGTTTGGTAACAGAACTTAATTTAAAATGGTCTATATGTGAACAGTCCAGTGTATGAACAGGATGAGAATAAAGATGAAGTGCTGTCTTGCACATAATAAAAAGTTCAAGGTGAAGCACTGCTGTGCACACATTGTTATTCAGTATGTTATATATATAAAACACAGACAGTACAGTGCCACCAAGCACAACATAACTTTTTTATTCACTGTGCCACTATGTATTCACAAGGGGAGATAGGAACCTGACTGATGGCATTATCAAATAAGGACTGGTAGCAGATTAGGGTAATCGATGACTCCAGGTATTTAAGCAAGGCAATTGGCATGGTATATAGCTCCGATGAGGCTGTGACATCATAGTAAAACATTAGCACATCTGTGCATGCACTCATGGGTAAATGTCCATCGTTTCCTCAGGCTGGATATCCTTAGATATGAACTATGAAAGAACAATAGGCTCTACAAAACTGGGTGAACTTGCAATGAAACACATTTAGCAGCCTTGATGGTGCAGATAAAATGGAAACACGCAACTAGCTAGTCTGCAAACTGAGGACAAAGATCCAGATAGGCTATAGCTGATGGTACGTACAGTGTATGTGCAACATGTGACTTTCTACTATGCCAAGCGTAATTTATGATGGTGTTTGACGATACATTTATTTGATTTTTGCACAATAATACAAGTAAAAAGAAGTTTCTTCTAACAATTTAAACAACACTTAAAATGCCGGAACACAAGTGCTCTGCTCTGGCAGTGCCCAATGCCCATGGACTGTACTTTCCCTGTACAGAGTAACCATAAAACCAGGGGTGATAACTGCTGATTTAAAAGTGTGGAGCACTTTCCTCTGTACTTGTTTTCAAGCTACTATTCTATACCAGTACTAGCCCACCATGGATCCATGCCAAAATCTCACTGATGCCCTCTCTAACAGCCAAAGTTACTAACTGACAAAGTCATAGAGGAGAGGCACTCACAGAGTAAGAAAGAAGGAACTCTCACCTATTCAGGCTGCACAAGTATCCTTTATGTAAGCATAAGGAGCAAGAGCAAGTTGCAAGCTGAAGGTGCAGGCCAGGCCACAGGGCGTTGCATGACTAGGAGACACTTTAGTGGGGACCTTTATTTTACTCAATGTCTGCCCACTGCCTACATTTAAAAATGTAAACTTGTTTTTTAAATGGGCGGGGGGGTTGCAGTTGTATTTTACTCAGCTAAGTTTCTGCCTGCTTTTTGCAAGGGTGAAAACTGGAGAGGACAAAACAGCCAGAGTTGCACTTTACTCTGTCTCAGTCCTGAGCCTGCTTTTTGAAAGTGTTACTTTAAATGGCTGTCACTCCACAGAGGGAAGGGTGACCAGTGGGTTACCACAGGGATCAGTGCTGGGACTGGTCTTATTCAACGTCTTCATAAGTGACATTGCACAGGACCTAGAAGGCAGAATCTCCCTGTTTGCAGATGACACAAAGCTCTGTAACAGAGTGAACAGACCAGAGGGTGTAGACAAAATGAGGAGGGACCTGCAGAAACTTGAAGAATGGTCAGGGGTTTGGGTTGGCAGTTGAAATTCAATGCAAATAAGTGCAAGATAATGCATATGGGGAACAAAAGCCCTGGAACAACATATCAGTTGAGGGGTGAGGATATAGCATGCACCAAGCAGGAATGGGATCTTGGGGTTATTATCTCTGATGACTGAAAGGTAAGGAAACAGTGCGACATGGCAGCAGGTAAAGCAAATAGGATGCTGGGATGCATAGGCAGGGGCATCACCAGCAGGAAAAGGGAGGTCATAATACCACAGTACAAGACACTAGTGAGGCCCTACCTTGAGTACAGTGTACAGTTCTGGAAACCTTACCTACATAAGGACATAGACAAGGTAGAAAAGGTTCAGAGGAGGGCAATAAAGATGGTACATGGATTGCATCACAAGTCCTATAAGGACAGGTTGAAGGACTTGAATATGTACTCCCTGAAGGAGAGGAGGGAGAGAGGGGATATGATAGAGACATACAAGTATCTTACAGGGAGGAACAGAGTGCAGGAATACACTATTTTTCAGTGAAAAAGATTTTCCAGAACTAGAGGGCATGGGATGAAGTTGGAGGGAGGGTGATTCAGAGGGAACATGAGGAAGAATTTCTTCACATAATGGGTGGAGGACAAGTGGAACACCCTGCCAGAGGAAGTAGTGGGTGCTGAAACAATCCCAGGATTTAAGAATACATGGGATAGGCATAAGGGAATTCTGGAGGTCAGGGTTAAGGGGCAACAGACTTCTAGGAAAACATAAACTGAACTTACAATCTCAAATGTGCAGAATGGGTGAGCTGTAGGCCCTTATTTGCCGACAGTGTCTATGTCTCTATGTATCTACTTAGGGAACTCTCAGTTTGTATTCAACTCTGTCAGGCTACTATCTGCATTTTAAAAGTTTAAACTTCTTTGTTTTTAACTTGAGAAGTAGCTGCAGTTGTATTTTACTCTGTTAGGCTGTAGCAACTGCCTGCATTTTGAAAATGGTAATTTGAAGTTTTCTTTTGGGGAGGAGAACTTGTCATGTGGTTCTGTTTAATTTTCATTTTAATGTTTTGTCTTATTTAGTTACTATAACACTCCTGCCATGTTTCTGTACCTGTTGATAATATCCTCTGTGGCCAGGTTCTGACAAATGAAGAGCCAGAACTGGCAGACCTATTTTATAAATTTTTTCATTAAAAACAAGAAACTGAAACATCACAGAAAGAATAATTCAATATTTAAAAACACACACATTCCTGTGGCTAAATCTAGATAAAGTTATTGTAAACATAGATTAAGTAAAAATATCTGACACATTTGTTTCCTTTGCTGTTATAAAATACAAATGTAATATCTATTTTTAGTCAGCAGGAGCACTGAGTGCAATGAGAGTTGGAGCCAGCAGTCATCACTTTGGAAAAACCAGCTGTGTCACACAGCAGAGAAGCTCCATCAATATTCTCAGTGTGAGAAGAGTTACCATGACCTTCATCTCATCCCTGAACAACAACAGATTCATGAAGGAGAAAGGAAATATAAATGTTCTGAATGTGACAAGAGTTTTACAGCACAGAGAAGCCTCATAATACATCAGAAAATTCATACAAGACTATATAAATGTGCTGAATGTAAAAGGAGGTTTACTCAAAAACATAAACTTATAATACATCAGAGGGTTCACATGAGACAGAAACCATATAAATGTACAGAATGCAACAATAGGTTTACACAACAGTGTAGCCTCATAACACATCAGCGAATTCACACAGGAGAGAAACCATATACATGTACTGCATGCAACAAGAGGTTTGCCCATAAACATCATCTAATAGCACATCAGCGGGTTCACACAGGAGAGAAACCATATAAATGTACTGAATGCAACAAGAGGTTTGCCTATAAACAGTATCTAACAATGCATCAGCGGATTCACACGGGGGAGAAACCATATAAATGTGCTGAATGCAACAAGAGGTTTACTAGAAAGTGCAGTCTGATTATTCATCACTGGAATCACATGGAGAAACCATATAAATGTGCTGAATGCAACAAGACATTTGCCCTGAAATGTCATTTAATAACACATCAGCCGGTTCACACAGGAGAGAAACCATATAAATGTGCTGAATGCGACAAGTTATTTGCCCATCAGTCTTCTCTCATAAAACATCGGCAAGTTCACACGGGGCAGAAACCATATAAATGTGCTGCATGCAACAAGAAGTTTGCCGATAAACATTATCTAATAACACATCAGCGGGTTCACACAGGAGAGAAACCATATAAATGTGCTCAATGTGACAAGAGTTTTGCATGGCAGAGTAATCTGACAACACATCAGCAAATTCACTCTGGAGAGAGACCGTTTAAATGTACTCAGTGTGACAAGAGTTTCAGAGGGCGGAGCCATCTTATAATACATCACCAAGTTCACTCTGGAGACAAACCATATAAATGTACTAACTGCAACAAGCAATTTGTCAGGAAGATTTACCTGATTACACATCAGAGAATTCACTCAGGAGAGAGACCATATAAATGTGCTGAATGTGACAAGAGTTTTGGCCAAAAGAGTAGCCTGATAAAACATCAGCGAATTCACTCTGGAGAGAAACCATATAAATGCATTGAATGTGAAAAGAGTTTTTGCCAAAAGAGTAACCTGATAACACATCAGCGAATTCACTCTAAAGAGAAACCATATAAATGTGCTCAATGTGACAAGAGTTTTGCAAGGCAGAGTAATCTGACAACACATCAGCGAATTCACTCTGGAGAAAGAAAAAAATAATGAAATATCAAGATATGAAGTCAGAAACCAAACTGATGTGGAATAAGGGCACACACATTGTTCCAGTAGTGCTTGGAGCAATGGGAACAATAAAAACAAACTTTCAGGCACATTTAAATATGCTACCAATATTTGTGACACCTTATGAACTTCAAAAGGAAGCCATTTTGGGGATGTTGCGTGTGCTGAGAAGAGCGCTCTCAGCAAACATCAAAGATTAATACAGTACACATTTCTTGAGTTTTGAATATGCCCTGGCTAAAGAATGGAGTCCATTCTTGCCACGGTATTAGAAATCCCTAAACATTTGGAGACACTAACCCCAGCAGAAACCATATAAATGTACTGAATGTAACAAGAGTTTTGCTCAGAAGGAGGAGCTAATAAAACATCAATGACTTCACACGGTAGAAACCATATACTGTAAACGTGCTGCACATAACATGACATTTGCACAAACGCAGCATCTATTGACACATCAATGGGGTTACACAGGGCAGAAATCATATAAATGAGCTGAATGCAGCAAGACTTTTTCCCAGAAACATCATCTGATAACACATCAGTGGGTTCACACAGAGCAGAAACCATATAAATGTACTGAATGTAACAAGAGTTTTGCTCAGAAGGAGGAGCTAATAAAATATCAATGACTTCACACAGGGTAGAAACCATATACTGTAGATGTGCTGCACATAACATGACATTTGCACAAACACAGCATCTAATGACACATCAGTGGGGTCACACAGGGCAGAAATCATATAAATGTGCTGAATGCAACAAGAGTTTTACTGCATAGAGTGGCCTCATGCTCCATTGGTATGATCATGTGGGGGATAAACCATACAAATGTGCTGAATGGCATAAGTGTTGTACATCAGAGAATGGCCTCATGAAACCTCTTGAGTTTTTTTGAATATGCCCTGGCCTAAGAATGGAGTCCATTTTCATCATGGCATAAGAAATCACTTAACATTTGGAGACAATTTCCCACCAAGGGAGATGCTGTATAAATCAGTTGAATACAAGAAGAGATTTGCCCAACAGATTGACCTAATAATACATTAGTTGGTTTACACGTGGGAGAAATGGGGTCCATTCTTGTCATGGTACCAGAAGTCCCTGAACATTTGGAGAAACCAACCCTGGGAGAAACTATATAGATGCGATGAATGCAACAGGAGACTCCCAGAAACATCAGCTAATTAAACATCAGTGGATTTGGTGGGAAGGGGGATAAAAATGTGTTAAATGGAACATGAAGCATCACAGAATCTCATCAAATAGCAGACACTCACAGGGGAGAAACTAGAGAAATGTGCTGAATATAGCAAAGAGTTTTACATAATCGAATAGCTTCATAAAACAGCAGGTTCACAGTGGTATGCCCTGGTTTAAGAACTGGGTCGATCCTTTTCCCGGCACTAGACATTCCCAAACATTTAGAGACTGTAACTATGGATATCTAAATGTGCTAAATGTAACAAAAGTTGTACATCACAGAAAAGCCTTATGAAATGTCTGTGGTTTCACACAGGGGAGAGACCATATATAAATCTACAGAATATAACAAGAGTTTTACATAATCGAATAGCTTCATAAAACAGCAGGTTCACAGTGGTATGCCCTGGCTTAAGAACTGGGTCAATTCTTGTCCCTTCGCTAGACATCCCCGAACATTTAGTGACTGTAACCATGAATATGTAAATGTGCTAAATGTAACAAGAATTGTACATCACAGAAAAGGCATATGAAATGTCAAAGGGGAGAGACTATATAAATCTGCAGAATATAACAAGAGTTTTGCCCAGAAGAGTAGCAAGTCTTGTTCTCATGGCCACCTAAATTTAAAGGTAACAAAACAGAAGTGAGGAGTCCCATTCCCACAAATCAATATATCTGTACAGAAAGTAAGAACAGTGATCTACTCAAGCCATTGATGGATCCATATTCTCAGTTTGATTCATGTGTCCAAACAGTAAGTCCAAACAAGGGTATGCCAGCGACACACAGTGCAGGGCCGGTGCTAGCGACAGAAGGTAAGCCAGCCCTGAATCAGTGTAGAACCAAGGAAAGCAGCAGCTCTCAAGATAAATTAGTATCAGCAGTAATTCAAACTGTGATCATAAACTTACAATGTTAGTTACATGCAGTTATCAGTAGTCTGATGTGCAGTTGTAACACCAGCACTTTGATTAGAATCAGAGTCTTCATCGGTGTTGACTGTTGTGAAGCCATCAAACTTAGACAACATAAGTAACAGATGCAAACAATTCTTTAATTCAACAGTATGTGTTAATACAAAAAATGCCCAAATCTGCCTGTAATCAAAAAACAGCTATGTCATTCATGTAATCGTTAGTGTTTACATTGTAATCACAATTTAATTATAGTGATTCATACTACAGACTGAAAACAGGGCGGAAAAAGAATATAATATAAAAGAAAAATTAGATAGGAGCTGCAGGGCTGGACAATACTCTATATGGTTGCAAGGCATCAATGTAAAGGACCCCCTATATATTAAGTTAAATTACAAGGTAATCCATTCAGGGTAGTTCAAGGTAACCAATGTCCCAGAGAAGCACAACTCCTAAAGTAGGGGAAAAGTGGACCTGAAAAAGAAAAAGATGGACAAAGAGAAAGGAGGTTAAAGGTCATTACATTTTTTATTTTTTTTATTTTTTCAAGAAATCTTGAAAAATATGTAATATCTTTATGCATATTTTTTGTAATGACCCAGTCCCCTGTGGGTTACTAGAATCCCATCAGTGTCAGTGCTAGGTAGGGAAGGCAGTTGGTGAATAACTAGTTAAATGGGTTTTCACCTACTCACTCCCTTGTTTACTTAGTTTCAGCTGAGATGAGAGAGATGAGGTCATTTAGAACTCTTGCAGCAGCATAAGCCACAGCAGCTGGCTGTGAGTGGGGAGTTTTAGCATCTTGGAATAGTTCTGGGTCAGTAGTTGAACTGTGAGGAGAGCTGCTGTGGGCTCTGAGAGGAGAGCCTGCTTTCTCACCCTAGTCCTGAAAGTCACCTACCTGCCAAGAGAAGTGGTGGAAACTATTGTCTATAGGATGATCTCCTGATTTTCATCCCCAGAGGGATGAAAAGGACTTCTAGAGAATAGATCTTAGGGGAAATCTCCTATTTGATCCAGGACTATTTGAAGCTGCCTGTACTGTTCTAACTGTGAGTAAGTCTGACTTTGTGCTTCCTGAAGAAAGGACCTGCACTTTGGGTGTTTCTCTGGTTAAAAGGGAAAGGTACATGAGTTTTGTTCCAAGTGTGAGACTTTTCTCAGTTTAAAGTTAGCTGAAAATTGTGGGGTCTTGAGGCAGACTAATGTACTTTGTCCAGAACTTTAATTTCCTACACTCCCAGAGTAGTGTTTTCTAATGCTGGATGTGAAAGTTCATTCAAAGATGCATTTTCCTAAGTGTTTTTCAAAATGTTTTAAGGTGTAACTCACAATGAATGACTGGGTATGGATGTGGAAGTGAAGGGTAGGCAGTCCCCCATCTGAAGTAACTAGTTCAGCACTACAGGTTCCAATAGGGCACCTGGTTATTCAGGAAATGGTGGCCAATGTTTGAAGAAACGTTTACCCCCTGGAGTGGGTTGTGCTAGTAATGAGCCCCTATGTGCTCTGTTGTGGCCAGTTGCCATTTGAGAAAGTTTTAAAGTCCTATGCCATACGGGAAAAATGTGTGTGCTCAGTTGTGGTCAGTGTCACTAGAAGAAATGTGTGTTCATTTGCAGCCATTACCACTCAAGAGAATTCAATGTCCTATGAAATATGGGAATACGTAGTTTCTGTTAAATACAGTTTTGTTGTTCTGAAAATGCCTTGTTCCATGATATGTAAACCGTGGGGGTCCACCCTTACTTTAAAGAGCATCTTTTGGAATAAAGTCACACTCTAGAACCGCAACTCTGGTTTGGACATTTACATTTTTGCTTCCTGTGTGGAGTTATTGGGTACCCCTCCAGAAGTATAGGATACAGGCACAACAAGGCTCCCAGCTATGTGTGACTGCACCGATGATGTCATCATGCAGGGACTTCATGCACCTGGAAACCAATCACTAAGCACCACTCTATGTTTGTATGCATAGCACATTAGTGACTAAGCTATAGTTTCAGTGTGCCTTGCAGTGTTCTTCAAAGTTTTCTCTTTCATCAGGCCACACCTCTGGAATGGGTCCACGACAATTTGCTCCCCAACTTTTTGCTCCCATCAATTCACTCCCATTACAACTCCCACGATTCACACCATACAGTGATCATATTCATATTTTTTTCTTTTACCTCGCACCTGATAAAATGTAAATAAATTTTATTGAAGTTAATATGCCAGTGTTTATAGATCAATAATCAAAACTGTACGTGCAAATTCCTCAGTGGTACATTGTGCACACTTTTCAGCTATGTACAGCATTCAAGACTCTGAGCATTATCCTGATAGACATGACTGGGTAAAGTTCATTGATTTCTAGCTGTAAGCTGTTCACTTTTAGACTCTTTTTCTGTATTCCTCTAATTCCATCAATAAACTTCCAAACTGTTGGATGTGCCATGCCAAGAATACTTTGCATTCCATGGTCAAATGCTTCAACAACATTGTTGGTTCTTGCTCTTTTATCATGGGCACCATGACAGTGATTCTACAGTTTGATTAAAAAAATCAGCTGATGGTGTCCATTTCCCCGACAGTTCCTCCTCCCGATCCAGGTGTCTTCAAAGTAGTCAACTAAAGGTATTGAGTGGCATGAAAGAAACATCTAACCTGATGTGTCTGTAGAAACATTGAGTAAAATGCAAGGATTGTGGCTCTTTCAAAATCAGTCATGACAACTTCAGGATTCAATCTTCGGTACAGTTGTTTGAGCAATTGCAACATGCACTCATGTGTGTCTCTTTATTGGTTTGGTAGAAGGGCATAAATCACAGGCTGCATGTTACCAAGCCTCTCACCAAGGATAATGTAGACTTTGTCAAATGAAGAAGAAGCTCCATTAAAGATACTATCTGCATGCCAATATTTGGAACATTCAAGGAATGTCAAATTTTCCTCCGTTCCAAAAATCAATATGCTTTCTGTTCCAGGGCCGCTGTCATGGAGCAAGAAATCCCCCCCCCCCCGAATTTGGCATGTAATTCTGAAATTTAGTTGCAATAATAAGATCAATGAGATATTTTAGATTTGAAGGAGCACTGTGAACTATGACTTGTTGAATTGTCCTTTTCATATTTCTGTCAACAATTTTGCCTTGAGCAGCCAATGGCACACATTCCTTTGCATGCAGTAACACCTGAGCAGTAGTATCCTGAGTAGATGCTGCCCTTTCCTTAGCTGGATTCATAGCTGCACCTTTTACAACTGCTGCTGGGTCAGGCGCATGAGTGCGCTGACTGAATCGATGTATGACAATGGGCTCATCGTTGATCACAATGTGCAACCAACATCGCAGCCTTTAGACTGTTTGTCAGCATTCTCACATTGCCAAATTGATTGCCCATCAGGTCTTCTCTTATGGTGCATGTAAATAAAGTTGTTTTTGTCCACCAAGTCTCATTTTTGTCTCTCAGAAAAATGAAATCTGGCCATCATGTTGCAAACACTGCAAGGGTTTGGCAGTATTAATTTTTGCCTGCAATTTATGGCTGTGGAGCAAACTGGAGCTAATTTTAAGGTTTGCCACAACCTGTTTTTTGGAGAGTGCAAGGACTGGCCTCCTGTAAAGAGCTAGCAGTCAAACTCACTGTGGCAGGGACTGATAACATTGTGATGAATAAGAGTGGCAGTTATGGATTTGCTTTCTGAAAATTATGAGGAACAGTACTCCTGCCTGGTCCTATAAGAAATTTCACATTAAGTTACTTTGTTTTTTAAAAAATTGTATGTCTGGTGATACTAATTATAGAGAGAGTGATTCTAAACTAATTGTAGTGGGAGTGAAATGATGGGAGAGGAATGTTGGGGAGCAAACTGATGAATTGTTCTAGGAGTGTGGATATGTTGTTCGTCCACACTGTCTGGCATTGTCCCTTTCCCCTTTAAATCTTGCCAAAAGTCTTCAAGCTATCTCCTCCCACCCACCCGGGTGGTATATACCTTGGCTCCACCCCATGACGTTAGATCTTCCTTTCCGCTGGAAGATACAGGTTCCCTCGTGCTACTTTGCAAGTACTGTAGGCCCTGGAGTCTAATCGATGGTTTTTGCCACACTTACTCTCTTTAAAACTCATTAAGAGTTTATGATTTAGATCCAAACACTTCGGATATGGAGGACAAGTCATCCCCTGAGTTTCTCCGGTGTCCTTGTGGAGAGAAAATGTCTTGCACTGATCCCCACCTCTTGTTCGTTTATTGCCTAGGCGCTGTGCATGATACTTCGGCTTGCACCATCTGTTTGGCCTTCCATCCCACCATCCTGGAGGACCGCAAGGCATGCCTTAAGCTGGGGAGATTGGAGCTTCGCAATCCCCTAGTGAAATTGAAGGAGGCCAGGTGGGCAGTTTCCACGGCTGCGGGATCCACCGAGCAGCTCAAACAGATGGAGGCTTTCGAGGAGGAAGCTGCCCAAGCTTCAGCCAACCAAATTTTTTTCATCCTGCTCAACCTGGGCTCCACCTTCACGAGGTCCTTTCAGGAGTTGTGCCAGTCTCTCTCTACCAAGGGTGAGGCGCCTTTGGGCTCATACTCCTCCCGCTCCAGGAAAAAGGACAAGGACCCCAAATCTTCTTCTAGCCGAAGAAGACGTTCCTGGGACCAAGAGCGGTCCGATACTCAGGAGCAGACGGTCTCGGCCTCGGTCGAGATCACTTCCTCGGCTGCCGGCTTTTCGGATCTTCCGTCAGGCCAGGGCACTGAAGCTGAGGATATGTCAGAACCGGCTGAGATTTCTCTCGACCCAATTGAGCTGTTGTCGCCAACGCCTGTCGACGACTCCTAGGAGAGGACTCCCATCCTCTCCTTCCCTGATGAGGAGACCCATCTGTCGGGCATCCCGATCAAGGGACAAGAGCTGGAACCTCGGTTTTCGTCAGATCCGGCTTCTCCTGACCGACAGAGCTGATACCGTCGGTCTCGATCGAGGAGTAGGACCCCATCGGTCAAAAAGCCAAAAAAGGGTCATAAACACTCCAGGAAGAGGCGCCGCTGCCGTTCCTCATCCTCTTCGGATGAGGAGAGACTTACACAGAAGCCCCATCGACATTATGAGAACCTCATGTGGCAGCAACTACTTTTGACCAGTCAAAAGCCATCTTCTCCAGCTGTACCGGCCATTACCTGGCCCCAGCCTCTTCGACCGACACTGACTCCCTCGGTACCGAGGACTCCGGTTCTCCCTCCATTGGGACCGGGCACGTATTTCTGGTCAGCCTGTTATGGGCTCCCCACCAATTTTGGTGGAACCACCACCTAAACAGCCTCAGGGAGGGGCTCCTTCTGAGGAGGATCGGACAACTATGGGCTTGCCCATAGGTTGTCTATTACTGTTACTCCTGATTGCCCTAGGCGCATCGAGGGGGGACATAGGTGGGAGACCCCTGTATCCTGATTCCTCGGACTCAGATGGCCTTCACTCACACCCTGATAATGAACTGTCAGTGACAGGCCTGGAGGAAGGTCCTTCTTCCTTCTAGGTCAGGGGTTCTCAAATGGTGAGGCCAGCCTCCCTGGGGAGGCCCCAACCTGTTCAAGGGGAGGCTCAAGCAAGTCTGAAAAATTACTGTATTTAAATTTTGAGTTTTATATATTTTGTGTGAAGAGATGAAGCAAACTGAAAGAGCATAATAGTGAATTTTATATATTTATGTACTAACAGGTGACAAGGGAAGGTGAATGAGTTAAGGCGGTAGGGGAAGGGAAGGGAGTGAATATATTTCAAAAGGTAACTGCAAAACAATCAAGAAATACACAGTGAACAACAATGCAATCAAATATGAACAATAAAATAATAATGAGTGGTTAATCAATTTGTAGACTGATGGCAGAACAACCCATATACAAGGGTTGAGCATAGAAGTGCTAAGAGCAATAGCAGGAAAGTAAAGCAATCCCAGAGAAGTTGCTTAGGAGCAGGGATGAAGGGAGAGACAAAATGTAGGAAGGTTATTTCATATATAGAGAGAAACAGAGAAAGTAGTCTGACTCATGAAGGTACTGCAACAAAGGGTAACAATGGTTCAAGAATGAAAATAGTGGAGCAAGTAGGCTGGCGGGGAGGGAGTTTAGAATAAGCTGAATAATAATATGTGTTTATTTTATTTACTTGTTATTCAGATAACACCTTGGAGCACAGGAGCTCTTTTTCAAAGGTTCCACATCAGTATAAGACAAAGAACTGAATGTGAGCCAAGTACTCAAAAGGGTTGCAATGTATTCATGGTGTACTGTGCAAAATACAGTATGTTATATTTCTTTGGGGGGCCCAAGATTATTTCAGTTTTTGGGGGAGGCTCAAAATCTTTTCCATGGATTTGGGGAGGCTCACTGTGACAAAGTCTAAGAACTATTGTTCTAGGTCATCCTTCGACTCATTTCTGAGTCCACTGGTATGCCTTTGCAGCTTATACAAAAGAAGGTGGAATTTCCTCTCATGGATATTCTTAAGAGGGGAGATACCCCAACAGAGGCCTTTCCAGTGGCCAAAGCCATAGTTGGTCCTGCACTTGAGCTTTGGCAGTGCCCTGCTTCTTGCCTGGCTCCATCTGCCCATATGGCTCACAAGTACGCGGTACCCATGGGGTCCTTGACGGGCTTCACTGAGCATTCCTTGGCCGAGAACCTTGTGACTGCCTCAGTGTTTTGGCACATGGGCAGCTCTGCAGATACTGACCACCCTCCGGACAAGGATTCCAAAACTATGAACCA
Source organism: Neoceratodus forsteri (assembly GCA_016271365.2). Lineage (NCBI taxonomy): Eukaryota > Metazoa > Chordata > Ceratodontiformes > Ceratodontidae > Neoceratodus > Neoceratodus forsteri. The sequence continues at coordinate 498,181,540 of CM057457.1, forward strand.
CTCTGCCTGGAAAGTTTATGCGGCATCATCCCTGGGCCCTCGTCAGGCCAACTCGGCAGTGATTATGGCACACTTCTCTCATGCCCTACTGGGGTCGCTTGATGAAGTCCTCCCTCATCTCCCAGCAGACATGCAGACCACGGTCAAGCAGGTCTGTGACCAGGGCCATGCTGTTGCTAAACAGCAGCTCCAGACAGCTCTGGACATTGGAGATTCCTGTGCCCATTCACTAGCTGCTGCAGGCTTGGTTGAGGTTATCCTCCTTTCCAGTGGATACTCAGCACAAGCTAGCTGACGTGCCCTTCCTTGGCACTGACCTTTTCGGTCCGGGAGTGGCAGGTCATCTACAGCGCATTGAGCAGTCTAATGCCACCTTAGATGCCACCTCTGCTAAGGGTTCTTCTTGCAAGAACCAGCAGAAGCGCAAGAAGAAGTCCTTTCAGCATTCTTCCCCTGCGGTTAGACAGCCCTCCTTCCAGGGAGGTCAGCAACAACAGCAGGCTCAAGCTTGGTGCCCTAGGCCCAAGCAAGGTCTCCAACAGCCCCGCAAAGGAGGCCAAGGTGCTGGTCCAGGTGCCTCCTCCTCCTCCTCCTCCTCCAAGCCTGCACAGTGACAAGTCAGGGGTGGTCTCCCCTTCACCCATCATGCCAGTTCTGGGTCCTCCCATGGGTGGCTGGCTTTGCCACTTTCTTTCCGCCTGGTCCAGTATCACTTTGGACAAGTGGGTTCTGGAAGTGGTCAGGCAGGGACTGCCTCTAGAGTTTGAGCAATACCCCCACAGCTGGGCCTGTGCCCCACGGGAGGAAAGGATCTCAGTTGGTGCTCAGTCGGCCCTTCGGGACAACATTGCTCAGCTCCTCCACAAGCAGGTGGTAGCTCCAGTGCCGGATCCTCCTACAGACCCAGGCTTCATGTCCAGGTATTTCCTGGTGCCCAAGCAGACGGGGGGTTGGCGCCCCATCCTAGATCTACATGACCTGAATCAATATCTCAGGTCTCGCACCTTCCGGATGGTTACTCTGAACCAGATCATATACTCTCTGGAGCAAAGCACGTGGTTCTGTTCACTGGATCTTCAGGACGCGTTCCACCACGTCCTAATCCATCCATCCCACCTGCGGTTCCTCCATTTCAGGGTCGAAGAGACCCTGTATGAGTTCAGAGCCATACCGTTCGGCCTGTCATCGGCCCCACGGATCTTCACCAAATGCATTGCAGTGGTGGCAGCCCATCTATGGCATCAAGGGGTTCATATATACCCCTATATAGATGATTGGCTCCTGGCGGGTTCCTCCCTACAGGAGGTGGAGAGGTCCTGGGACCTGACCCTCTGAACCTGTTCCCACCTGGGCCTCCTGATCAACAAGGCCAAATCAGAACTCGTACCTTCTCGGGTGATGGGTCTTATTGGGGCAGAGCTTGGCTCTCGTCAAGCCAGAGCTCAGCTCCCAGCAGACAGGATGGAGGTTCTTTCCTCCTTTGCAGTATCACTTCTGGTTGTGCACTTGCACCCTTCCCGGGACTTTCTACACCTTCTGGGTTGCATGGCGGCGTGCACCACAGTGGTCCATTGGGCCAGATTGCACATGCGCCCCGTTCAGTGGGAGCTGGCCGCTCAGAGGTCTCAGCATCAAGGTCTTTTTGACCAGCAGGTCACTGTCACCCAGAGGATGTGGGACACTCTCCAATGGTGAACCGTCCCGAGTCATTTGTGGTAAGGGATCCTGTTTGTCCACCCCGAGTTGACAGTTGTCCTTATGACCGATGCCTCTCTTATGGGCTGGGGAGCCCATATGGGGAACCACAGAGCCCATGGGTTCTGGCCCCTCAAGGAGTCCTGTTGCCACATCAACCTGTTGGAGCTCAGGGCAGTCAGAATGCTACTGTCAGCTTTTGCTTCTCAGCTCCAGGGTCAAGTGGTTCAAGTCCAGATGGACAATACCACGACCATGTACTACCTCAACAAACAGGGTGGCACACACTCCTGTCTGCTATGTATGGAGGCGCTCCGGATCTGGACCTTCGTCAGCCGGCTGGAGGTGGATCTCCTGGCCATCCATGTGGCAGGAGTCTCGAACCAACTGGCGGATGCTCTCAGCTGCATAGGCCAGACATCCCACGAGTGGTCTCTCCATCCAGAGGTAGCTTACAGTCTGTTCTCCCATTGGGGCAAACCATTGGTGGACCTGTTCACCTCAAGGGAGAACACAAATTTGTGGCTGTACCATGCCCGCCCCCCTCAGCAGGGCTCGCTGCAGGGGGATGCCTTCTCGAGGCCATGGACCCCAGGCCTTCTTTACACCTTCCCTCCATTTCCCTTGATCCACAAGGTGTTACTCAAGGTGAGGAGGGACAAGGCGAAGGGGATCCTGGTAGCCCCAGATTGGCCGCACCAGTTCTGGTATCCAGATCTCCTCAGCCTCAGCTACAGGACTCTGGAGTGGCTTTGTACACACCTGGACCTGATATAATTGAACCAGGGGAAGGTATTACACTCGGACCTTCAATCCCTGCACCTCACAGCCTGCTTCCTGAGTGGCTAGAGTTCCAGGCTCTGAGTCTTTCCGAGGATGTCTACACCATGGTGGAAGCATCTCAAATGGAATCAACCAGGAAATGTTATGAACATACGAAATTTGCCAGCAGATAAAGTCCTAGAGGTCTATCAAGTCTGCTCGAATGTGCAGCTAGCACCCCTTATTCTGCAGCTGTCCCTCCCTTCCACCCTTCCCCTTCATTAACCCTCCCCCTTGTCCTGTCCCATCCTCATTTGAAGCAGTCCACTGTTCTACTGCATACCACTTCAGCAGGTAGTGCATTCCACCCAGCCACCACCCTCTCTGTAAAAAAGTGTCTCCTCATCTCCCTCCTGAACCTTCCTCGCTCCAGTCTCATATCATAGCCCCTGGTGGCCCTCCCCTCCCTTACTTTGAACAGCCCCTCTGTACCCATCTTGTTTATTCCTTTCATGTATTTAAAGGTTTCAGTCATGTCACCTCTGTCTCTCCTCTCCTCCAGTGAGTACATGTTCAACCTCCTCTCGTATGATGAGTCCCACAGACCCTTGATCATCTTTGTCACCCTGCGCTGCACCCCCTGCAGTAACTTAATGTCCCTCTCGAATCGGACGCCAGTACTGCACATGTACCCAGGTGTGGTCTAACTAATGACCTATACAGTGGCAGAATCACCTCCTCTCTCCTCGAGGATATACCCTTGCAATACAACCCAGCATTTTGTTGGCCTTTGCAGCTGCCTTCCCTACATTGTGCCGAGTTGTTCATTGACCCTGTAATGACACACCCAGATCCTTCTCCTCCTCTGTCTGGGCCAGCTGCACCCCCCTAGCTGGTAACTCCTCCTTGGGTTCTTCATCCCAAAATGCAGCACCTTGCACTTTTTGGCATTAAACCCCAGTTGCCAAGTGTCTGATCAGGTTTCAAGCTTTGCCAGATCATCCTGCAACCCCTGCCATCCCCTAGGTCATCACCACCGCGCCAACCTTGGTATCATCAGCAAATAGACTGATCTTGCTCTTGATGTCCCTTATGATATGTCTGCATGAATATCCCAAACAACACTGGTCCCAACACGAGCCCTGTGGGACACCGTTCATCACTGCCCTTGGGTGAGAGCTCCCACCCACCACCACCCTCTGTTGCCTTCCCTGCAGCCAGTTTCCTACCCATCTCACCAGCTTTGCACCCGCCCCTGTGCCTACTAACTTCCTTCCCAGCCTTCCATGTGGCACCAAGTCGAATGCCTCACTGAAGTCCAGATACAGGACATCCACTGCATGGTTCCTGTCCAGTTGCCTAGTTATCCAGTCATAGAACTCGACCAGGTTGGTTTGGCAGGATCTGCCACGTATGAAGCCATGCTGTCTGCTGTCCTGTAGTCCTTTGGCCTCTAGGAGGGCCACCAGCCTCTCCTTCAGGATAGTCTCCATTAGCTTACCCACGATGGATGTGAGGCTCACTGGTCTGTAGTTTCCCGGTTCATCCTTGGGGCCACTCTTGTGGAGGGCACTACATGAAGCCATCCTCCAGTCCTGAGGTACACACCCGAATGTAGTGAGGCATTAATAGGTCTGCCAAAGGTCCTGCAAGGACCTCTGCCACTCCTTCAGTACCCAGGTGGATGCCATCTGGGCCTGGCGCCTTGTCCACCCTCAGTGCCTTCAAACCCTCTCGAACTCTGCCCTCCATGATTTCCCATCTGTCACCACTTCCCCCTGCTTCTGCCATTTCTCCCACCTTGGGTGTTACCCCCCTCTTCTCTTTAGTAAATACTGAGCAGAAGTACTCATTTAGTTCTTCCGCCTTATTGCACCCTGCTTCCACCCAGCCCCCCTCCTTCCTAATCCTTACTATGTGGTCCTTACAGATCCTTTTCTCCCTGATGTACTTAAAGAAGTCCTTCTCCCTCCTCTTAATGCCTTGTGCCAGCCTGAGTTCCGTAGATGCTTTGGCACCCCTTACTGCCCTTGTCACCTCCTTCGATTCTGTCAAGTACTCCTCTCTGTCCTCCCCACTCCCTGTTTTCTTGTACTTCCTAAAGGCAGCTCTTTTCCTCCTTACCTTTTCCATGATTTCCTTGCTCAACCAGCTCGGTTTCTTAGCCTTAGCCTTCTTGCTCTGGGCTTTGCAGCAGGTTTTGGTTGCCTCCACTGTCCCCAGCTTTATGAGCTCCCACCTCTGGTTAGTATCCATACTAGATTGAATTCTGGCCAGGTACCCTTTTACCACTTCCCCCATCCTCCCAAAGTCAGCCCTCCTGAAGTCCAGCACTCTTGTGCCAGATTCCACTCCTTCCTTGCCCATATCCAATGTGAGCCATACTGAGTGGTGGTCACTCCTGACAGCGGTTCCTCCACTGAAAGTTCTCTCACAAAGTCCCCATTTGCCAGCACAAGGTCAAGGGTATTCCCTAACCTGGTTGGTTCACTGACCATTTGCAACAGGAAGCTGTCCTGGAAGGCATCCAGCAGTACCTGCTCCCTTCTGTTCCTGGTTGTTGGGGTGCTCAGTCCACTCCTGGCATGTTGAAGTCCCCACAATCACCACTACCCTTCTCACAGGTCCTCCTGATCTGTCCTGCTAGTTCCCTGTCTAACTCCTCCATCTGAGATGGTGGCCTGTACACCACTCCCATTCTAAGAATCCTATTCTTGGAATCCTGGATTTGCACACAAAGTGACTCCGTACTACCCTCCTCCCCTTCCTCCCTTACACACTTCAGTCCTTCCTTCACATATAGTGCCAGCCCCCTCCTTTCCCAATCACCCTTTCCCTACAAAATAACCTGTACCCTGGTACAGACAGGTCCCAGTCATTATATTGGGTGGCCCAGGTTTCCGTGATGGCTGCAATGTCCACCTCTCCCTCTGCCATGAGAACCTGTAACTCTGCAGTTTTCCTCCCAAGGCTCCTAGCTTTAAGGGTAACCACCTTCCACCCTTCCCCCCCTCCCATCCTGCCCTCCTTTCCTAGCATCACCAATAGTACTTGCCATTTGTCCTTTGTCACTGTTATGGGGGTAGCTCATATGATTTCCCAACCTGGGTCTCTGCATATCTCTTCCCCAACTGCCACCCCACTCCTAGTTTAAATTCCCAACTTCCTCTATATACTCTTCTATCCTCTGTTTCCTTTCTTTCCTCCTCACTCAAGTGTAGTCTGTCCTTGGCATAGACACTACTGTCCTCCCAGGTCCCTCCCACCCCCAACAGCCCATGCCCTTTAGCACAACACAGGTTCTTAGCCATCCATTAAATTCCTCTATTCTCAGCTTTCTTGTGCTTGCCCCTTTGGCACCAAGTATCTCGGAAAAGTTACTGATCTTCCTGCCCCCTCACATGGTGTGCTAGTTCCTCAAACCTCCTCTGAACTGTACCTACTGTCTTGTCAACTAGGGTCGTTTGTCCCAAGATGTATAATTAAATGAGGCTTGTCCCTACCCCTTCTAGCATATTTCAGAACAGACTGTCCCACCCTTTCCGCTGTCATTCCTGGCATGGCCTCTGCCCAAATGCGACTATGCCTCTCCCCCTTGCTACCCCACCTAACTCCTCTTAGTATTGAGGCCCCCAGCACTAAGATTCCATCCCTCTTACTCCCTGCTTGCTTTCATTCATCTCCCTCTCTCATTTCCAGCTCCTCTTCTTCCTCCTGCACATTATTTCCCCCTTTTACCCCTGTTGCAATTCTCCCAGAAGAACTTCCCCCTGCTCCAGTTTGGTCCAGGCATTTATCAATTACTCCTCTAATTTCATCATTTCCCTCCTCCACTTTCTTCCTCTCTAGCAGTGCACAACTATTTTCTGAAGACCCTTCACAAATGCCCGCTCCCTCTCTCTTCATAGTGACCTGTTCTCTCCTTTCCACTCCATGACTTTTGCCACTTCTTCACCTCCCCTCACAAGTCCCTATTGCCTCCTTCCATTTGTCTTTTGTCTCCTGACCTGGTTTCCCCGGCAATCGTTCTTCCTGGCCTGGGTCCCTTTGTCTCTGCTTCCCTTCTTCTGACCCTCTCCTCACCACTGTTGGCTTAAATCACCCTCCCTCATCTCCCCTTCTTCCTCCCTCTAGTATTGGGCTAAACCCACCCCCAATCTGCCTTGCCTGTCTTAGTTCCTCCTGTAGACCCTCAATCTCCTTTCTAAGTTTTCTGTGGTTGCACACTAAACATCCTCCACACTCCAGGCAATGTTTAGAAAGATTAATGCACAAGTTGTGCAACCTACCACCCTACCCATTGCTGTAGATTTGCCCTGGCGACCCCCACCCTTCAGATGCAGGATACCAAACACCTCCCCAAGTCTCCCTCTCCTCCTCTATCAGTGCAAAACATTTTCTTTATTTCCCTTACCTCCTTTGTTGCACATGTTTAGATATATTGAACAACTGCTTTTTATATTCCTATCCTTCCTATCCACACTCAAAAAGACACTTTAAGTAGCCATTGCACAACCTTCTTCAAACTCCTACTCCTCCTTTTCCCAATGCAATATCAATGCGAAGAAGTAATAATGAAAGCTCCTAGATTTGCATTTACTTTCCTTCCACTGAGAGAGCAGTCACCTCTTCACTTGCTGCTGTTCCTTTCCTGGATCCTGTTATGCCTTCAAATAGAAAAGGTTTTCAATTTTGTGTCAGGGAAAGAGCATGTACCCCTTATCCTGCTCTGTGGCTAATATTCTAGACTACCTTTGGTCCCTCTCCAAAGGGGGTCTTCGGTCATCGACCCTTAGGGTGCACCTGGCAGCCATCTCTGCTTACCAGGCGTGGGCAAGTCAGTCGACATTGGAACAGGAGACAGTGGTCAGGTGCTTTTTCAAAGGCCTGGATCACATATCCCCTCCAGTGTGTGAACCTCCACCTCCATGGGATTTCTTGCTGGTTTTGGCAAAGCTCATGGGCAAGCCATTCAAACCCATGCACAAGAGTGAACTCTCACACTTGTCATGGAAGACTGCCTTTCTGGTGGCTATCACATCAGCCAGAAGGACAGGGGGAGCTCCAGGCACTTTCAGTGGACTCCCCTTATCAGGTCTTTCACAGGGACAAAGTTGTCCTGTGCCCCCACCTGAAATTCCTTCCAAAGGTGGTGTCAGAGTTTCACCTTAACCAGGTTTTGACCCTGCTGGTATATTACCCTAATTACACCTCAGATGCCGAGTACAGACTCCATACTCTAGACCTCAGACGTGCTCTCTACTATTATAAGGAGAGGATGGTGGAAATTTGGGGAGAGGTTCACCAGCTGTTTGTCACCTACGCTGAAGCCGCTTCTGGCAGACTTGCAGCCAAGCAGACTATTGCAAGATGAATTACATCATGCATAAGTCTGTGTTATGAGTTGGTGGGCAAGGAGCCTCCCAGAGGGTTAAGAGCTTATTCTACCCACTGCTGCGTCAGTGGCTGCTTCCAGGGACATCCCTATCCAGAAAATCTGTCGGGCTGCTACCTGGAAGTCAGAAAACACCTTAATTACCCACAGCGACCTTAAGTCACGCTGAGATGCTGGTTTTGGGGCCTCGGTTCTCCAATCTTTTTTTTTCCTAAGTAGGGGGTGTGCGCCTTGCCTCCCTCCTCCCAGAGAACTGCTGGGAGTCTGCCAGACAGTGTGGATGAGCAACATATCCACACTCCTAGAAAAACAGGTTACTCACCTGTAACAATAGTTCTAGGAGTGGTATATGTTGTTCCTCCATTCGCACCCACCTGACCTCCCCGGCTTAAGGTGCACAACCTTGCATCCAGCGGGCTAAGATCTGGCGTCATGGGCGGAGCCAAGGTATATATCACCTGGCTGGGTGGGAGGAGCCAGCTTGAAGACTTCCAGCAAGATTTAAAGGGGAAAGGGACAATGTCAGACAGTGTGGATGAACAACATATACAACTCCTAGAACTACTGTTACAGGTGAGTAACCTGTTTTTTTGTTTTTTTTGTTCCCCTCCTGAACTATAGCTGCCAGGCATTAAAACAGCATGGAAACCTTTTAGGAAACATGACCAATAGGGCCACCCATGACAAAGTCATATGTTGGTACCTCCCATATAAATGTGTGCTGCCCAATACCTCCTCAGTTCTTTTCCCACCATCGAACAAACTTGGACCATCTACTGAGATGACACTGCTTTGGTGGACTGCAAATTAACCTTTTTGAATTTTCACTCCCTAGTTAGATATCACTTTTTAAAAAGTGATTGTTGTTGTGGTGTATTTCATAGACACAGAAACATAGAATGGGTTAGCAGATAAGGACTGCCGGACCCACGCAGTCTGCCTAATTTTGCGATCAGCGAGCTAGGCCTAAAATGCTAACTTCATTGGCTAAACATTTCCTCTGCACAAATCGATAATACCTTTGTGTCTGACCCACGCTGCCTTGAATCCCACCCTTGTCCTTAAGCCCATTACCTTGAGAAGGTGACTGCACTGCAGCTGGATCATCATCTTGTAGCTCACAATGTCTATGAAGTCCTTCAGTCTGGTTTTAGGAAATGGCATAGCATTGAGACTGCCCTTGTTCAGGTGCTAAATGACCTCCTAATGGTGAGGGATCGAAAGGCTCCTACCATCTTAGTCCTTCTCAATCACTCAGCAGCTTTTGACACTGTGGACCATGAAGTGCTTTTGGAGACCCTGTGGTTCCTTTGTGGATTGGTGGGTACAGTCCTCCATTGGTTCCAATCTTTCCTCACAGGTGGTCACTGGAATTTATTCTTCTGATGCCCTCCCTCTGTCCTGTGGGGTGCCACAGGGCTCCATATTGGCACCCATGTTGTTCGCAGTGTACATGCTACCATTGGGAGATATCATCAGGCGATATTGCTTGAGTTTTCACTGCTATGCAGGTGATACTCAGCTGTATATGTCCTTTGTGCCCAGACAGGTTGATGTTATCTCTATGCTAAATAATTGCCTTTCTGACATCAATGACTGGATGGGCTCTAGTCAGTTGAGATTCAATCCAGATAAGACTGAGGGGCTGATTGTGGACCCCAGGTCACCCGGGGGTGAGTCTTGGAGTTCAGCAAGTGTCTGTCCTATGGCTTGATGGTGTCCAGCTCAAGACCTCAGATTGGATGCGGAACCTGGGCATTATTTTTGATGACGCTTTGACCCTAAAATATCAGATGTCAGCTGTAGTCAAATCCTCATTTTGCAATCTGTGGAATATCGCCTGGATGAAACGTCTGGTTCCACTGGGTGACCTTCAAGCATTGGTTCATGCCTTCATCACTATCCATCTTGACTACTTTAATGCCCTCTACCTAGGGATGTCTGGAGCTGATATCCACTGCTTGCAGCTGGTACAGAATGCTGCAGCCAGGCTGTTGACAGGTACCTCTAGGTCCAGTCACATAACTGCCTGTGCTGCACAGACTGCCAGTTAAGTGGTGGATCACATATAAAGTAGGCTTGCTTACCTTTAAAGCTCTAAAGGAACAGGGACCTGACTACCTGAAAGATCTCCCGACTCTCTACAACCCTAATCATCCTCTCTGATCCACCGATGAGGGATTGCTAGAGATTCTCAGGGTTCATCTGGAGCATGTGTATATTTTCATTTGCAGTACTAACCTTGTGGAATTCTCTACCTCATTGTTTGGGAGAATGTCTGACTGTCAGTAGTTTTAAATCTATGCTTAAAACTTATTTATTTTCACTGGCCTTCTCAGACTAAATGATTTTTAAATAGCTATGCTGCTCTCTGTTTTTGTCTTTGTTTTTATATTTGTGTAACAACGTGTGCAGCACCTTGATATTGAAAGGCCCTATACAAATAAAGAGTGATTGATTGATTCCTCCTCTGGGAGTTTGCTCCAGTTATCTACCACCCTCTCCATGAAAAATAACTTTTTATGTTACCCCCAAGGTGGTAGGTGGAAGGCGGACAAAGCAATGGGTCCGGATGGAATTCACCCCAGAATTCTAAAAGAATTATGGGAGGAACTAGTGAAACCACTGGCTATTCTTTTTAATAAACCATGGGAGGATGGTGTGGTACCCGAGGACTGGAGGAAGGTGGATGTGATTCCCCTTCACAAAAGTGGGACCAAGATAGAGGCAGGAAACTACAGACCTGTCAGTCTGACCTCTATGGTAGGGAAAGTGATAGAGTCACTTCTGAAGGAAAGAATAGTTGAGTACCTAGAGGCTAGTGGGGCACAGGACCCAAGGCAGCATGGGTTCACAGTGGGACGGTCATGTCAGACGAATCTAATAGATTTCTTTGACTGGGTGACCAAAGTAGTAGACCAGGGACGGGCTGTAGACATGGCTATCTAGACTTTAGCAAGGCATTTGACACAGTCCCACACAAAAGATCAATAGTCAAATTAATCAGCCTGGGAGTGGGTCCCAGGGTGGTAGCCTGGGTAAAACATTGGCCGCACAACAGGACACAGAAGGTAATTGTAAATGGAGTCCACTCTGAAGAGGGGTTACTAATGGGGAACCGCAGGGTTCAGTATTGGGTCCAGTCCTTTTTAATGTCTTCATCAGTGACACTGCAGAGGGATTGGAAGGAAAAGTATGCCTTTTTGCAGATGACACAAAGATCTGCAACAGGGTTGATACACAAGGAGGTGTGGAAAGGATGAAAAGGGACTTGGCAAGGTTAGAGGAATGGTCAGACGTATGGCAGCTAGGATTCAATGCAAAAAAGTGCAAAATAATGCACCTGGGAAACAAGAACCCAGGGGAAGAATACACAATGGGTGGGGAGGTAGTAACAACAACAAAAAAGGAAAGGGACCTGGGGGTAATCATATCAAATGAACTTAAGGTTAGCAAACAATGTGAGAAGGCAGTAGGGAGGGCTGGGGGTATACTGGGATGTATAGGGAGAGGCATCAGCAGCAGAAAACAGGAAGTTGTTATCCTTCTGTACAGACAGTTGGTGAGACCCCATCTGGAGTACTGCATCCAGTTCTGGAGACCCCATCTCTGTAAGGACATAGACAGGATAGAGGCAGTCCAGAGAAGGGCAACTAAAATGGTGCAGGGTCTGCAAGAGAAGCCATATGAGGAGAGACTAAAGGAGCTTAATATGTATACCCTTGAGGAAAGAAGGAGAGGGGACATGATAGAAACTTTAAGTACCTCAGTGGAATCAACAAAGTCCAAGAGGGTAGCATCTTTCAGAAAGAGATGTTAGAACAAAGGGACACAATTTAAAGATAGAAGGGGGGCGGTTCAGGGGCAGTATGAGGAAGTATTATTTCACAGAGAGGGCAGTAGATGCATGGAACAGCCTTCCTGAGGAAGTTGTGGGGTCTAAAACTGTGGGAGAATTCAAGAATGCATGGGACAGACATAAGGCAATTCTTGTGGGGGGGTAGGAAGAAATAGGCTGTTGGTTAACTAGGATCTGTGGCTTATCCTGTAGGTAGAGAAATGGGCAGACTAGATGGGCCAAATGGTCCTTATCTGCCATCAAAGTCTATGTTTCTATGTAAATCTATCCCCCTCTATCTGCATATTGTGACCCTTTGTTTTTGAGTGCCTCTTCAGTTGGAAGATGTCACTCACCTGTATCCTGTTGATACTCTTGATGTACTTGAAGGTCTCAATAATGTCTCCTCTTTCCCTTCTTCGCTCCAGTGAGTACATGTTGAGGTCTCTCAGCCTGTCTTGGTACGACAACTGACTGAGATCCCTCACCATTTTTGATTTCCTCTTCCGTACTAGATCCATCCTACACAAACAGCAGATAAAGGCCTACAAGTCTATCAAATGGTAAAACAAAAGTAGATGCTGTGCACTACAGCCAGGCAGGGTGCTGGACCTGGGCTCCCGCCCTTGAAAGACTAAGACAAAAAGTAAAACCGGCACTCCAGAGCCAGGAGTTCACACTTGCACACTCCAATGAAGGAACTCCATGCGACACAGTTGTTGCAAAACCAAAAAGTATTTATTTTTGGAGGTAAATTCTCCATTCTTTAAACAGAGCAGGTATAAGGTCCATCTCTAATCAGGCTGCCCTGGCACTTTGCCACATAAGGGCTTCATCGGCGCACATTAGTCTGTTGTAGGACAGACCCTTAAATACAAGTAAATTAGATGACATTATCATTACATCATGATTACATAATGACAATATTCCTTCTTGCAACTTCTTATATTTCTCAGGATTTAAGGGTACACACTTAATTACAAAACATATAAAATAACTCTGATTTGTTTTATATGTGTTTAATTCCTATAATGCGTATTCAGTTTCACCTGCAACACATTAACATCAGCACCCCTCGCACGGACATAAGAGGTTGAGCTGCAGCCCAGAATCTTGCTGCCACATTGAACTGATCATGAAAAGAATAGCATGTGAGTACCGCTTCTGGAACCTTTTTTTAGCAACTCAGATTAGTTTCGTATTCACTTGTCTAAAAGTTGATGTAATGAGAATTCTACATGATCAGTAGAATTTAGTAATTCAGTGAACATTCCATGTTAAGTGGCAAATATTTATAGCCATCTGAAGTGAAATGCATACATTTAGCAGTAATACAGCGATATGGCATTCTGCTGTGAATAGCGACAGTTTTTATAACTACATGCATTTAATTTAAACTATTAGGAAGAATGTAGTGATACAGTACTCACAGAATTTCTTTTAAGTGATTTTGACCTTGGTATTTTACCCAATAGGTATTTCAAATGGATTGCGACATGCAGTCTTTAGAATGAATTTAGCTTGTATATGCAAAGATAAAGAGTTCATTACATATTTTTATTATTTCATTATTTACACTACTTTATAGGTATACCAATGAGTTTTGGTACCTTTATGACAATATTTTATATTTTTTAAGACACATTTAAAAGTATAATAAAGTGTTTGATAACTTTGTTGTTAAGATTTTGTTTTGAAGTATAGTTATGAGGTTAGCTATGGTGATGTTCACAATCGAGATTTTGTATCACAGCCAGGAATTATGTTTGAATCATATATATATATATATTAGTTGTTTAATGTTTGTATCTATATTTTTTTAGTTGAATCTGTAGATTGATGAAAATATGAGAGCAGCGGAGTGAGCATTGCAGCCCTGTTATCAGAGAGGTAGCTAATTATTTTATTTGGCACCATCAAGTTTCATATGGCCTTGTTAGATAACACACTGTTCAATGTGCATGTTTGAAAAAATTTATTATTTAAAAATTACTGTACACAGTTTTGTAAACATTTTATGATTTATGTACTGATTATTGTTTAATAAATGTTTTTTACAGTCCCCCAGAAGAAGCCTTTCTGATGAAACTTTGGGGTCACTGAACTTAAACTGGAATAAACTATATGAATTTTGACAAACAAGAAACTGTGTGTGTGGCATTTGCCATAGCCGGTGCAATTTCTTCATTTTGACTAATTCCTATAACGTACAATTCTCTTACTTAAATTATAAATAATTTCCATATTTCTTTCTTAATTTCTTTTCAGTTCATTATCCACTAAAACAAATCACAAATAACAATAACTCATTTTCTATTAATGCCAACATGGAATGATATCAGTGTATACTAGTTAACACTACTGCATCATTTTTCTGCTAATGGTTTCATTATTGCTTTGAGTCCCTTAAAAAAAATGATGAAATATTCAATACTTTGCTTGAACAGTGCTATTTAAAGGAGTCATTCACTCAGCCAACTTTAGCTGAACAAACTGGTTGAATTCAGGAAGATCCTGAGTTCTCCAGTGTTGTTGTACTGAAAATATAAGACTAAAATGCAGATAAACCATTAGTACATGGGCCGAATATTCAAAAGGGTTGTGCAATGCGCAATAGGGTTGCGCCAGTGCAAGTCAGAAAATGCACCGTTCTGCGATATTCTGGAGGAGGCAGTTGTGCAACTGAAAACATGCTGAGCAACAGTGCAATGATAAGGCATGCACAACTGAAGGTGGGACCATGCATAAAGTCGCCTAGTCACGATGTTCAAAGACTTGCATAATGTGCAACAGTGGAGCAGGTGGAAGTTACGCCATAGCAGAAATGAGCCGAAATAAAAAGAAGCAAGGAAGAGGCGCAAGAATGCTACAGGGAAGCCACATGAGGCAGGGAGAGAGACAGAGCAAGAGGGAGAAAGAGGGCAGGCCATGGAAACTAGATGACAGAATAGGGGCAAGATAAGGTGTGTGGAGCCACAGAGAGCAGAGGCCAGTAGGTGTATCTGGTGCAGTGGAGGTAGCAGTCAGGACAGCGGGGGGACAAAGCAACAACAGCTGGGGGGGGCACAAGTCAGGGACTTGGACAGTGCCACCTTCCACATGGAAGCTGTAATGAAGGGGGTGAGAAAGCATGCTGCAGGGGGATGTGGCTGTGAAAGAGCCTGTCAGTGTTACGCCCCCAACAGGCAGTACCAAGCCCGGACCAGCTTTGAGCTGTACTCAGATGTCGAGATTGTGGGCCAGTACCACCTGAACCGGGCAATACTGAGGCGGCTCTGTGAGCTGTGCAGTGATGTGATGCAGGCACCCACACGACGGAGTCTTGCTCTGTCAGTAGAGACAAAGGTAACAGCCTGCATGTGCTTGCTCACCATGGGTACCTTCCAGAGACCAACAGGGGACACCACAGGCATAACACAGTCGGTCACGTCACGCATCCTCACCCAATTCCTCAGCACACTGCTGCCACATGCTGCAGAGTACATCCAATTCCCCAGCACCTCGGCGGAGCACACAGCAAACAAGCAGGAGTTCCACAGGGTAGCAAGTATGCCTGGTATGCTAGGGGTGATAGACTGCACCCATTTGGCCATTCGCACACCACCTGGCCCCAATGGAGCCGCCTACATGAATTGGAAAGGATATGCCAGTGTCAACTGCCAGGTGGTGTGTAATGCCAGTGGGAGCATCATCAATGTCTGTGCCATGCACCCTGGGGGAGCACATGGTTCCTTCATATGGTGCCAGTCAGCACTGTGCCATTGATTCAAGAGTGGGGACATCCCCACAGGACATCTAGTGGGTGAGTATGCATGTAGAACTGACAAATCATGGGCAAGGGGGTAAGCCACAGGTGCCATGGGCGTGGCACACAGGGTTAGGGGCAGTCTGAGCCTGAACAAGACACTAACCTCCACTATCTCCACACAGGTGACAGTGGATACCCACTCTGTCTCTGGCTGCTCACACCCTACCGGTGGCCCACGACCCCATTGCAGCAACGTTTCAATGAGGCACATGCCACCACATGCAACATCATTGAGCGGGTGTTTGGGATGCTGAAGGCACGTTTCCATTGCCTGGACACCTCTGGTGGTGCCCTACAGTATAGCCCCTCAAAGGCCTGTGGGATATTCCTGTCCTGTTGTGTCCTGCACAACATGGCCGAAGACTGTGGGATAGCCGTACAGGTCAAAAAGGGCGACAGCGATGGGGACGACGGTGACGCCGGTGATGATGGGGATGGGCAGCCCCCCCTTGGACAATGGGACCCTGACTGATCTGGCTGGCCCAGCTGCACCGGGACACCATCACAGAGGAGCACTTCAGCCAACACAGGAAAGTCATGGGGCCATGTGCAACCACCAGAGGCTAGGGCACAACCCACGTACACACATGGAAACACACCAGGAGTGCATGACGGCAAGGGAAGTGGCAGGGCACAGAAGCACACACATACAACCAGGGAGGGGTGAACAGTAACACGCCACATGGACGGACACACACACATGCACACACAATAGGCACACAGTGCACAGGGGTCAGGTGCAAAACAGAGCCGGAACACAGACACTAGCAACACATATGTCCACAGGCCACCACATCCACTGACTGTCTATGTGCATGTATCAGATGCTGGGCACCATCGCACTTTGGTGTACAGCGCAATGCAGGCATCATCATGCACACGCACCTGTGGACAGCAGTCAGGAGGGTGTGCAGGTGGACCGGATGTCTACGTGTAGGGCTGGGCACCCACTGGTGCACTGCCCACCAAAACACACAATGCACACAGGGCAGCACCAGACATGGCCCGCACTGGGAGACAGGTCAGTCTTGCAGCACAGTGCCACGTCCGCCTTGGATGCGTGGGTGGCCCCACCAAGACCCAGCAGCACTGGTAGGATGAGCACGGGCCTCATGGGGTGGCACTGATGGTCCACCAGGGGTTCCACTGCGCGAACGTGACCGTGCCCGCACAGGTGTCTGCAGCACACCAAACAAACCTGCACCAGGAGTGCTCGGGATGCCCACAGCTGAACCCAGCGTCGACAGGTTGGGTGTCGCACTACACCGGGAATGGGGAGTGGATAGCGAACTGCGCGGTGTAAGCGACACATGGGCACCTGTGTGCCCATTGTGGCCACGACAGCGACCAATGCCTGTGTTAGCCTTGTCAATGGCAGTGGTCACATCCTCCCACAAATGGTCAATCCGTGACAGGATCCTATCAGTGTCCCTGCTGTGTCGCTCCTTGACCTGCTCCAGAGCCACACACAGTGCCTCCATGGACATTGCAAGCCGCATCTGCTGCTGTACTGATGCCTGCAGCAGGCGGATGTGCTCATCAAAGAGGTCGTCTGCCACCTCGGCAACCTGTCCCTCAGGGTATGGAAGGGCCTGATGTTCAGCACCCCTTGAGGGTGGGCACTGCTCACTAGGACCAGATATGGGCAAGTCCACAGGCGGTGCACAGATGCTACCGCTGAACCCTGTACCCCCAGTCCTGGTGGGTGACTGCTGCTGCTGCCCCTCTGCCTGCTGTGCCCATGGGATCGGCTGTTCCACCGCTGTGGCCGCAACAGTGCCACTGACCTGACCAGCCACCGGTGCTTCCCCACTGGTGCTGACAGGCATAGCCTGGGACTGTGCTGACATGCTGGCACACAGGTCGGAACCAGCCAGGTCCATGGGCGTGTGCTGGCCTGCTGTGTGTCCATTCTGTGACACACACATGTCACTGCCCATAATGGTCATTGCATCATCAATGGTGCAGGTCTGTGCCACAGCCACAGCGTGCTGGCATGCTTGGACGCCAGACCGCTGAGACACAGGAAGGGCCTCCCCCACACCTGTCTCAATGACATCAGTGTTGACAGCCAGGCAGACCCACTGTTGCAATGCACGCCGGCTACCTGCGGAGGTGGATGGTCCCTCCTCCAACTCTAGAAGGCTGTCCACAGTGGACAGGCTCTCCACCGCTGACCCCTGCAGACATGCAGGATCTGTTAAAGAAAGTAAGGACATGTTAGTGCATGTGATTTACCTTCCCCCCCCGACAGACCATGACGTACCATGCAGTGATGGGCTACCACCTGTCTGGAAGCCACCTCCTGGAACGCCCTCAATAGCACTGCACTGCATGCTTGCAGCAAGCCTGTCCTCTGCCAGAGTCAGCTGCACCACCTCCAGCTGGCCCCCGCCTGTTGCAGCTCGTGCTGCCCTGATGGCAGCCACCTTCTCCTTCACCTTCCTCCTGTCAGTACCCATCTTCTTCTTACACTCCTGCACAGAGCTCTGGTGGCTGCCGTGCAGGTTGATGGCACATGCCATCCCCTCCCATGCAGCAGCACAGACCTGAGGGGTGCCCCGCCGTCCACTGAGCAGTGGCTCCTGATCCAGGTAGGCCTTGAACAGTGCCTCCGCCTTGGTAAAATTGGGCCTCCTCTTCCACCCACCATCGTCCTCCTCACCCAGTCCTCACTCGGTCATTATTCAGCCTGTATGGTTGACAGTGGTTACCTGTGACTGTGCAGTACAAAGCAAGTCCCTGAGACCACAGTCCAGAACACCACACAGCATGCAACTCACCTATCAACTGCAGTAACCGAATATGGCCACTGCAGAACAGTGTCGCATTTTAATAGCGCAATCCATGCAAATTAGGTGTGGAGCAACTTTAATGAGATGCAAATTGTGCTGCTGTGCCATTGAATGGCTGATCGGATTATTTGCATATGACGGCTGAATATCGCACTGTTGCGCTTTGCGCAATTGTGTTGAATGTGCTGAGCCAATGGCGCAGTTCTGTGGCTGCGTAGTACACCGCACTGCGCATGCCCAGGTAGCTTACGCAGGCATCTGCCACACTGATGATGTGCTGTTTTCGGTAGGCAATTCAGGGAACGGCCACCATTGTGCCAGTGGCGCAACGGCAAGGGTCACTACATGGTGCTGTGGTACAACTGCGCAATAGTTTGCTGTGGCGATGGCACACAGGCAACCAATTGCGCTAGATGAATAGACATCCGATGGCGCTGTGCGTGGCCTTGTGCCAAAGACCCATGACCCTGTGCCCGACCTTTGTCCCCTTGGCACTATATGTCTGGCATGTCTGCAGCTCTATCGCGCTGTTCGGTGACAGCGAGATAGGGAATGGCGGTGCTGTACTGACAGTGTTATAGGAAATGGCGGCGATGTATTGCGCAGCATTTCCACGTGTGGTTGCCATGCTGCAGAATGCCATATTGCCTACTATAGCACTAGAGATGGCATGCAGGAGAGCCCCTCAGTGGAGTGCCCTTGAGCTGGCCAACCTTGTGGCCATTGTGGAGCCATACTATGGCCCACTGTTTGCTGAGGTGCCACTGGACAGGACCCAGGACTGGCAAGAGGTGGCCACTGACCTGGAGGTGGACACTGGCCACAGGAGGACGGCCGAGCAGTGCAGGCACTGGTATGGGGACCTGAGACGGAGGGAGCCAGAGCGACTGGCATGTCTGCGGTCGCATGCCAGGAGGGGCGTGGTGCCTCATCCAGGTGGGTGATACTTGTACACACCTGTATGGTCCATATGGGTAACACTGTCTTATGTGTCCAGTACATAGGGGAGGGATGGTCTAGGGTTGGCTGTGGTGGTGTTTACAGGGTATGGGATGGATGGGTCCGGCTGGGTGGGTGGGCACACACATTGGGGCAGGGGGAATATGCTTTGGGTTTGTACTGATGTGTTTCTCTCTTTTTGTCTCCCACAGGCGTGGCAGAGCGGAGGAGGGTCACGGAGCAGCAGAGGGTGGTGGACGCTGCACGGGGGCATGTCAGGGACCAACCCCAATGCCAGCAACAACCCGATGAGGGTGAGTGCCATGACACCATGATTGCTATTGCATGCTGTGTGACAGGGTGGGAGCAGGGCATGGCCACCATCCATGGACCCCACTGCCATGCACGCAACATGTGACAGTCAGCACTGTCCAGTGGTGCTGCATGTCTGGGAGTGCATCAATGGTGGTCCATGCATGCACTGGGCACATGGCTGTGGCACTGCCTGCCCACCGCATAGCCATGTTACTGTACGGGCTTGGTTGTGCTGTGCTGGACATGGCCGGTGTGTGTGTGCAGTGGTACACATGGCTGTTGCTGCTTCGTTGGGCATGTCTTGTGAACACGGTCACTGTGGGTGGGTGCACACCATCATAGGAGCGTGGCACATGGCTGTATGCCATGCATAATGGGTAGGCTGCAGGGGGATGGACAGTCACACCCATTGACTCTGATCCTTTGTCCTAGGTGTGTGGATACTCCTGCGGATCGAGCGGTCCATCCAGGATTTGGTGCGCGTGGTGGCAGAATCCCTTGCCATCCTAAGGGATCTCTATTGGCATGGGTTGAGGAGGAGGAGGGGACCCTAGAAACGGCCCCAGGCAGCAGAGGACTAGGCTGGACGCCAGTGACCATGAACAACCTCCCCCCTTTGACCAACCCTCACACCCCACCTTCCCTCTCCCATGTGTTCACCCCTGCCCCTTACCAACCCCCACCTTGTTCCTGTCCCTCCACCCCATGTTTGTAAATATTTGTAAATAGTTGTTGTTGTTATATATTTTCTAATACAGGTATTTTGATATGAATACTGTGGTGGTCTCTGATTTGCAGCTGGCTATAGGTGCTCAGTTGCAGTGGTGTGCATGGCATCTGGAGTGGTTCAGTCATGGGTATGTGTGTGTGTGCATGGGGAAGTGTCTCTGGTGTGGGAGTGGCTATCAGTCGGTATCTGTGGTGTGTGTTGTTCTCTGTGCATTGCATTACTGTGTGCAGTGGTCCATGATGCCTGCTCTGTGTTCATTGTGCCCCTGTCAACCTGTCCTTGGCCTGTGCAGCTGACACCCTTGCATGTCTGTGGCCTGTGAGGTCTGCTGCCTTGTCAGTGGTGGCTGTCCCTGCAGGTCATTCATTGTGACCGTCACAATGCTGGGTTGCCTCCTGTCACTGGTGTGGTGCATGTTTGCCTCAGGCGACACTGTGGCCTCCGCAGTTGCTGTCCCACCTCCATGCTGTGGCTTGTGTGTGTTGCAGGGGCTGTGCACCACTGTCTGTGACTTGTGATCCAGGCATATGCTGGTGGCGTACAGGGCCACAGTTCATGCACAGGGTGGGTGTCACCCCTGTGCCATGGTGGACTGCAGGCAGTGTGTGCACAGTTTACATGGGCCCACACTGGGGGCTTGGTTGCCACACTACTGCGTCCCTGTGTTAGTGTCCCCAAGGGTATGGGAGTGTGTTTGCCCCTGCACTGTGTTGCATCTGGTGTGCTGCATGCTTCCACGCACCACTGTGGGTGTCTGTGCTGGCTGCTGTGGCTCGTGGTGGGTCGCGCCGTGACACTTGTCTACTGTGCAGGGTGCTGTATCAGTGGTGGTGGTGTCAGGGGCATGCCCTTTCCCATTTGGGGTACCTCTTGTGGCAACACATGTTCGGTCTCTCAGCTGTGCCTCTGGGGGATTGTGCGTGTTGGCACTGTGTCTGCCATTGTTGCATTGCCGTGTGCTGCCACCCACTGCTGGGTGCTCATGGTGGGTCTGGCTTGTATGGTTCTGTGGTACACGAGGTTGCAGTGTGACAGTGGGAGTGGTGGTATGCATAGGGATTCCTGCAGTAGTGGTCACTGCTCATGGGGGGTGTCTTGGAGTCATGGTGCAGGGTGTGCTGTGCACAGGGGGGGGGCTGCTATGCCATGGGGTGGTCTGCCCTCCTTGTGTGGTAGTCTCAGCTTGCTGGTGGGTGTGATGGGGCACCATGACCCAGCTGTGCTTTGTTTGCTTGTCCCCATGGGCCGGTAGATATTCCATCCCTCCACCAGTTGTGCTGTGCTTGGGGTGTGGGGGTGCATTGTCAGTTCTGCAGTGTGTTCCTGTGCCCATCTGTGGCATGGGTGGTGGGCCCCTACCTACCTCCCTGGTTGTGCAGTTCCATTGCTCTGCTGCTGGGGGGCTCCCTGCTTGCACTATGGTGCCTCTGGGCTGCTCAGCTGGGCTGCCCTTGTTGTGCCATAGCGCATCGTATCTGCTCAGCTTCCCCTTCCTAGTTGCGCTATGGCGCAAGTTGTGCGATATTCAGACGTTGGCTGTTAGCGCAATTTGGCTTGCTCCTTTTTTGAATATCACGTCTATTGCGCATGGGCACAATGGACTTGTGCTTGCTCCTGCTATTGCGCACTTTTTGGGCGCAGTTTGAATATCCAGACCCTTATTTTTTTCTCTTAAAATTCATTAATCAAAGCACCAAAACAACAAGGTTCAGTGGCAGTGTTAGTTTCTCTAAGTTATGGTTCACAGATCTTATAATAGAAGTACAAAAATAGACAGCCGGTTACACTCATATAAGGGGAAAAAGAGAGAGATGGGGGTTGGGGGTTTAGTTTTTCCTCCCTCTGTTTAGGGAGAGTCAGTTGGTTAAAATCTTCTGTGGGCACTCACAAACAGGGTCTGAAATCAATTTCCTGATTTAGTCCATCAGGTGTCTCTCAAATTAAAAATCCAAAATGTTTCTCTTTGGGACAGTTTGTTTACTATGTCCCTTCCCCTTTTACTAACTTAAACCTGTGCCAGTCCTGTAAATCTTAGATTTCTATTATCACTATTGTGATGTAGCATAAAGTGTTCTGCAACTGGACTATTGCTATTAATGTTCCTGATGTCCCTTACATGTTCTTGTATTCTAATCTTTAATGGACGGACTATTCCTCCCACATATAATTTGGGGCAGCTGCATCAGAGGGATAAACTGTATAGGTAGTTGCACATGTGATAAACTGTCTAATAATCACCTCTCTGTTATTTGTTGGTGAAATAAAACTTGTCCCCTGTTGGCAGAGTAAACATACATTACAATGTCCTCATTTGTGCATTCGTTTGGGTTTTACTGGTAGCCATGTATTCCTACCTGATGGAATTTTTTTTTCATGAAACTGGCTAGTCACAACTTCATCTCAGATATTTTTTCCTCTCCTGAAGGATACCTCAGGTCTCTCCCCAATGTGTGGTGCAAGACTTCTATCACTCAAAAGGATTAGCTAGTATTTAGTAACTATAATCCCAATTTGTCCTGGTACATAGATACATAGACAGTGTCGGCAGATAAGGGCCTATGGCCCACCCAGTCTGCCCATTTGAGCTTGTAAGTTCAGTTTATGTTTTCCTAGAAGTCTGTTGCCCCTTACCCCTGACCTCCAGAATTCCTTTACGTCTATCCCATGCATTCTTAAATCCCATGATTGTTTCAGCCTCCACCACTTCCTCTGGCAGGGTGTTCCACTTGTCCACCACCCATTCTGTGAAGAAATTCTTCCTCACGTTTCCTCTGAATCGTCCTCCCTCCAACTTCATCCCATGCCCTCTAGTCCTAGAACATCTTTTTCACTTAAAAATAGTGTATTCCTGCAGCCTGTTCCTCCCTGTAAGATACTTGTATGTCTCTATCATATCCTCTCTCTCCCTCCTCTCCTCCAGGGAGTACATGTTCAGTTCCTTCAACCTGTCTTCATAGGACTTGTGATGCAATCCATGCACCATCTTTGTTACCCTCCTCTGAACCTTCTCTACCCTGTCTATGTCCTTATGTAGGTATGGTCTCCAGAACTGTACACTGTAATCCAGGTGGGGCCTCACTAGAGTCTTGTATAGTGGAATTATGACCTTCCTTTTCCTGCTGGTGATGCCCCTGCCTATGTATCTCAGCATCCTATTTGCTTTACCTGTTGACTTGTCACACTGTTTCCTTACCTTGAGGTCATCAGAGATGATAACCCCAAGATCCCTTTCCTGTTTGGTGCATGCTATATCCTCACCCCCCAACTGATATATTGTGCCAGGGTTTTTGTGCCCCATATGCATTATCTTGCACTTCTTTGCATTGAATTTCAACTGCCAAACCCTGACCATTCTTCAAGTTTCTGCAGGTCCTTCTCATTCTGTCTACACCCTCTGGTATGTCTACTCTGTTACAGAGCTTTGTGTCATCAGCGAACAGTGAAATTCTGCCTTCTAGGTCCTGCATAAAGTCACTGATGAAGATGTTGAATAGGACCGGTCCCAGCACTGATCCCTGTGGTACCCCACTGGTCACTCTTCCCTCTGTGGAGTGACAGCCATTTACCACCACCCTCTGTGTCCTGCCACCCAGCCAGTTACCTACCCACCACACTACTGTCCTGCCCACACCAATATTCCCAGTTTGTGTAATAGTCTTCTATGTGGCACAGTGTCAAAGGCCTTGCTGAAGTCCAGATAGGCCATGTCCACTGCCCTCCCCTGATCCACCTCCCTAGTCACCCAGTCAAAAATTCAATGAGGTTGGTCTGACATGACCTCCCTGGTCAAACCATGCTGCCTTGGATCCTGTAGTCCATTGACAACCAGATGTTCCACCAATCTCTCCTTCAGTAGTGCTTCCATGATCTTCCCACTACTGAGGTGAGGCTGACTGGTCTGTAGTTCCCTGCTTCCTCTTTGTTCCCACTTTTGTATAAGGGACTACATCTGCTGTCCTCCAGTCTTTGGGTACCTCCCTGTTTCCAGTGATCGGCTAAACAGGATAGCCAGAGTTTCAGCCACCACTCTCTTAGTTCTTTAAGGACCCTGGGGTGCACCCCATCTGGCCCCATTGCTTTATCAACTCTTATTACTTCCAGTTCCTTCAGGACCCTTTCTCGTGTAAAGGGAATGCGTCCATTTCTGCACCATTCTCACCCCTTGTACTCCCTTCAGACCCATTACCCTCCTCTTCCTCAGTAAAGACTTAGCAGAAATACCTGTTCAATATGTCAGCTTTACTGTTGTCATCCTCCATGCAGTCCCCATCCTCCCCCTTCAGTCTCACTATCCCTCCCTTTGTCTTTCTTTTTTCACTTATGTACCTGTAAAAGGTTTTGTCCCCTCTACCCACTGATTTTGCAATGTGTTCTTCTGTCTGAGCTTTGGCTTCCCTTACTGACCTCCCTGCCTCCCTTTGCTTCTCCTGGTACTTCTCCCTATCCCCTTCTGCCTGTGTCTTTTGTATTGCCTGAATGCAATCTTTTGGCTTTCACTTTCTTTATATCTCTTGGAAAACCATAATGGTCTCCTCCTCCTTTTCCTATTGCTAACCTGTTTAATGCATAATTCTGTTGTTCTTGTAATCCCCATTTTAAATACTGCCCACTGTTCCTCAACCCCTGATTCCTGTCCCATTCCCCTTAATGCCTCTTTCAAGTATCTCCCCATTTTCCCAAAGTCTGCCCCCCTAAAATCCAGGATAAGTGTTTTTGTGTGGTTTGGTTCTGCTCTTTCTGTGATTTCAAACCACAATGACTGGTGGTCACTGTTCCCCAGGTGCTCCCCCACTGTTACCCCCATCACACTGTCAGGTGGTATTCTATTATATGTTTTTACAAAGTTTACTTTCTGGATCTGGTTCAGGTCCCTCTCCTTGGGTTTTAATAGTTCCTCCCTATTTTGGGTAAGGGCTATATTATAAGCATTTTCCAAAACATTGGGATAGTAGTCTCCTGATAAGAACCGTTCTTTCAGTTCTTCTGCTTGAGCTTTAAATATTTCAGTTTTACTGCAGTTCCATCTCAATCTCAGGAACTGTGAATAGGGAATTTAATTTTTCAGGGATCTGGGGTGTGACCTTGTAGCCAGCAATAAGTTATTAGTTGTTGTAGGTTTTCTATAACCTTTTGTTATTACATTGTTGTCTGTGCCTCTACTCAGAACAATGTCCAGAAATTCTATTTCATTAGAGTCACATTTATAGGTAAAAGCCAGGTTCTTATCATTCACAGTAAGCCATTTTATAAATTCTGCTGCTTCAACTGCATCACCTGTCCAGATGCAAAGGACATCCTCTATAAAGCGTGCCCATTTCTTGATTTTTGTATGGAAAGGATTTACTATTTTATTCAGAACTATTTGTTCTTCCTACAGCCCCAAGAACAAGTTTGCATAAGAGGGGGCCATTGCTGCCCCATAGCTGTGCCTCATTTTTGCAGATAGAATTCTGAATCAAACTCAAAGTAGTTATGATTTAATATAAAATCAAGTCCTTCAAAAATCAGATTAATGGGCATGTGTTCTTTTAATGACTCTTGTAGTAAGAAATGCCTACATTCCTCAATCTCATCATTATGTCTAATTGATGTGTAAAGTGACTCGACTTCAGTTACTAACCACATAATTTCTTCTGTGAATTCAAACTCTTTTAACTGTTCCAATATATGCATTGTATCTCTTGTGTAATAATTTAGACAGGGGACACTTCTTTTCAGAAAGAAATCTATGTAAACAATAAATTACATATTAATTAATTCCAGAAACAATTGGTCATCCATGTGGCTCCCTGAAATTCTTATGATTCTTTAGGAATATGTAAAATGTTGGTGCAACAGGGTATTTTACTAATAAATAGTCAAATTCTTCCTTGGAAATCTCTCCTGTGTCTCTTGCTCTTTCTAGGATAGGAATAAATTCTAAAATGAATTGTGATAATGGATTCCCCCTTAACTTCTCATAGTTTGAATCATTAGATAATAGATCCAATACCTTACCCATATAAAATTCATTGCTCATAATCCACCTTTATTAGCCTGTTTGTATGTGGTATGTTTATTTTTTTTCAATTCAGATATAGCCTCTGTTTCAGTTTTAGACATATGGGGCCAGATATTCAAAGCAATTGCACATGGCACAACTGAGTTGCACTACCGCAACTGCAGCAGTGCACAAAGGAGTGATATTCAGTGGGAGGCAATGCACAGCACACTTCCCAGTGTGCAAGAGTGCAGTGATGAATGCATGCGCAAGGTCCTGGGGTGTGGCCATGAATATGCGGCACAGTGCAACATTTAATGGTAGAACCATAGCACAAGTCAGGAGCAACTGCCCATCACACCAAGCAGAGTTGAGCCCATAAACACATGGTGCAAGCAGCATGACAGCAGATGTGCCAGGGGAGAGGGCGAAAAAATGAGAGAGAGAAAGAGAGAATGAGACAGCTAGAGAGAGAGAAAAACAAAGATGGTGGAAGGAAGAGGGCCATCTGAGGGTGCAGGGAATGGACACAGGAGAGCAGGGGTGACAAAGGCCAGGTGGGGGAGGAATCATACCCAGGCATCCACTGGGGAGCTGAGCATGTGGAAAGTGCACCAGGGGCAGTGCAACCAACAAGGTGAGGCAGGCAGGGCAGCAGGCACAGCACTGGGGTACATGGGAGCAGACAGTAGCCAACGACCCAATGGGTGCCAGGACATCAGGGGCATGGCTAGTGTACCCTTCCTGATGGAAGCTGTAATGAGGGGTGTGAGGAAGCAGGAGGAACAGCGGCGTGGCCGTGGGAGGGCCCGTCGGCAGTACGCCCGGAAGAGGCGGTACAGAGTCCTGACTACCTTCGAGGTCTTCAGTGATGTGGAGATCATGGGTCAGTATCGCCTGAGCTGAGCAATGCTGAGGGCTGTGAGCTGTGCAGTGAGGAGATGCAGGCACCCACCAGGCGAAGTCATGCCATGTCGGTGGAGACCAAGGTGACAGCAGTCATGTGCCTGCTCAGCACGTGCACCTTCCAGAGACCAATGGGATACAACAGGCATAACCCAGTCGGCCGCATCCAAACTCCTCACACAATTCCTCAATGCACTGCTGCCACATGCTTTGGGATATATCCATTTCCCCAGCACACAGGCAGAGCGTACCTCAACAATGCAGGACTTTCACAGGGTAGCACGCATGCCTGGCATGCTAGGAGTCATTGACTGCACCCACATTGGCATCTCCATGCCACCTGGCCTGGAGGAATTGCCTGTGTGAACAGGAAGGGTTGCCAAACATCAACTGCTAGGTGGTGTGCAATGCCAGGGGCACATCACCAATGTCTGTCCACACACACCTGGGAGTGCACAGATGCCTTCATCTGGCACAGCAGTGCACTGAGCAACAGGTTTGAGGTGGGAAATCCCCACAAAGCACCTAGTGGGTGAGTATGGGATGGGCAAGGGGCTGGGAAGACCAAGGGATGTGGGTGGGCAGGATGGAAGTGGTGGCATGTCTGCCAGGGAAGGGTACAGACACAGAGGACTCTAGACTAACCATGCTCTTCTTCCACAGGTGACAGCGGATACCCACTGAGGCCATGGCTGCTCACTGCCTACTGGCGCCCATCATCTCCAGCAGAACAAAGGTACAAAGAGGCACACACTAGCATGTGGAACATCACTGAGCATGTGATTGGGATGCTAAAGGCATGATTCTGTTGCCTGGACAGATCTGGCAGTGCCCTACAGTACAGCCCCTCAAAAGCCTGTGGCATTATCCTGGCCTGTTGTATACTGCACAACATGGCCATTGACCGTGGAATTGCTGTAGACGTGGAGGAGGGGGACAGTAGTCAGGATAATGGGGGTGACGGGCCACCACCCCCCTAGGTGGAGGGATCCCTGGATGCTGAGAATGGCCTGCCAGCTCAGAGACATCATAACCCGGGAGCACTATGCTGACTGCAGCTAGGTAGCAACACACACACACACACTGCACACACCGGGACAGACAGCAGGTGGGGCGTTCATGGCAAGGGGCATGCACACAATGGGGTGTGGTACAAGGGCAAGGGGGATGGGCCACAGAGCCACACACAGCAGTATACTGCGGGGACTGGTACCACACGCTGAGGCACTGACACACACATGCGCGCACATACACGCACAGTCCAATGCGCGCAGGCACTGGCATATGACATGGATCAGAAGCAGTGCACCGGTGCACAGACAGAACTGGCGTATGCTCAGCATCATCATGTCCGCACCACATGGGTCAGTAGCCGGGCATGTGCTGGCACAGGCAGTGCATGGCACAGCACACAGGAGACACACCCGTGGGCTGCACACACACACACACACACACACACACACTGCCCATGTGCACACAGGGCAGTGGAAGCAGACAGCTGGCCTGGCCGCAGGCAACTCATGTCCAATGCACAGTAGCATGGCCACCACAGACACGTGGGCAGCCACGCTATGCCAATCAGCAGCCACAGGCTGCTCAGCAGCTGCTGGGGACAAGTGCTCCAACCCTCTAGGGGTAGAACTGTGGTACTGCATCTGGGTCTGCAAAGATGTCTATAGGTTCCCAAACTGGCCTGCTCCAGGCATGCCAGGGATGCCCATGGCAGAACTAGGTGTTGATAGGGAGTGTGATGCATGATGCCTGGTCAGGTGCGCCATGCAGCATGTCGGGTGGCAAGCCAAGTCCAGTGGTGGCCAGCAGCACAAACCCATCCCTGATCACACTGGCAAAGCAGTCCTGGGATGCGTTCATGTCCTCCTGCTGGTGCTGTATAGCCTTTATGATCTGAGCCATGCCCCTCTAATGCTGCTCTGCAGCCTGGTGCACCTCTTTCTGCAGTGCACACACCCCAGCCACAAGCAGCACCTGTTGCTCCATGGATGCCCACAGCAATTGGGTGTGCTTAGTCACTGGGACTGTGCCCAGCGGCACCTGGCTGGCATGCTGACCCACTGGGGGTGTACAGATGTGCTGGGCAGTCCCCCTCTCAGGTGGACACTGCACAGTGGGTACTGCTCGAGGTTGGACCCAGTCAGGTGCCCTAGTGCCGGACTCAACTTCCGCCTGCTCCCTGTCCCCTGCTGCCCACTGCTGCAGACCCTCTGGCCCCTGTGCACTGCGCAGTGGCCATGCATCCGGACTGCCACCTCAGGGCTCCACTGTGGCACGATCCACAGCAGTGCCAGCAGTGGCATCAGCTGGCGGACACACTGTCATACGGCCACTGGGCACACCACCCAGGAAGAACACAGGTATGGGCATCTCACCCTCGATGACACCACCGCTGTCCATTATCATGGTCTTGTCATCATCAGAGTCAGACCCTTCCCCAATCTGTGTTTCCATGCACCGGACACAATGGGTGGCATCCCCGCTGGAACCCAGCCAGGGCCTCATTCAACCCTTGCCCAGGTTCTCCGGCTGGGCTGCGGTTGTGGCTGCAGCTGAACAGGCCCCCGGATGCCTGAGGATGTCAATGGTTGGTCCTCTGGGGCTGGGCCCACCACCACGGCTGCCACTAGTGCCTCTTCCACTGCAAGCAGGCATGCTGGAGCTGTAAAGGGAAACAGATGTGTTAGTAATGTCACCACCCAGGACAAGCCCCCCCAATCCTGAAATATGTACCATGCAGCAAGGGGCTGCCACCCATCTGGAAGCCACCTCAGGGCATGCCCTCTACTGTGCAGCAATGCATAGTGGCCACCACCAGCTCCTCCTGCAGTGTGAGCTGCACCACTGCAGCGGGCCTCCCTCCTCTAACAATCCAAGTGTAATGTATTGCTACCTTCTCCTTTATGCGGCATTTGTCTGTGCCCAACTTCTTATGGCACTCCTGCACCGACCGCTGGTGGCTGCCCTGCTGGTTCACGCTATCTTCCATCTCTGCCCAGGCCACAGCCCTGGCCTGTGGCATGCCAGTGGCACCATTCAGCAGAGGCTCCCTGTAAAGACAGGCCTCCAACAGGGCATCCACCTCTGCTATGGTGAAATTGGGCCTGCATTTCTGTGCAGGCCCAGGCTCCTCTGTACCCTCATGTGCCGACATAGTACTACCCGTGGACATGAACATGTCTGTCAGTGGTCGCCACACCATCCCCTCTGCCATTCAGTCGCTGCCAGGTACATGCGCAACTTACCGCTAATGGGTGCAATACCAGTCCATGGCATGCTGCGCTGTGTGGTGCTTTTATTGCACAAGCCAGGCAAATGAGCTTTGGCACAATTATGATGACATCCTAAGGGGCGATGTGCACCATACATAGGCTGATAAGCACATTTGCATATGTCAGCTGAATATCATGCTGTTGCACCATGCGCAGTGGTCTTGCCAAGGAGCAACTCGAGGCACACTTCTTATGCCTGCACAATTCATGGTAATGCTGCATGTATACCCGCGATACAGCTGTCCAGCCAGCAGACCACGCACCTTGCGCTATAGGCCATGTGGCACACTCGCTGATGTATGTGCTATCGCGCATCTACGTATGATGTGTGATGTGCATACATCCCTTGATGCTGTCCTCTGACCCCTGGCCCAGGTCAGCCATGCCCTCTCTGCGCAGCACCGTGATTGCATGATTGACCTGTACAGTGCATTGGCCCATGGCTGCACAGCCTGCATATGCATGCTCCACGTGCAGGACCACCGCCATTTTGGTTATCGGTCTGCAGCGATGGTGCAGCTTGGCTGACGTGGGCGTGCTCCAAATTGGAGAGAGGTTGAGCTGGCCAACCTTGTGGCCTGTGTGGCACCTTATGTGATACAACTGTATAGGTAGGCACCCCTGCACCAGGCATGGGTGGCAGTGTGGAGTGTAGTCAGATCAGGCACTGGCCACTCACACAGGCATCGCCTGCATGGGGGAGCAGTGCAGGCACTGATATGGTGACTTGCTGAGGAGGGACCCGGAGCTGCTGCCGCACCTGGAGGTGCATGCCAGGTGTGGGGCTGTGCCACAATCAGGTGAGTGTACCCACCATCGTCGTGTGTCCAGGTGCTGCTCTGTGGTGTAGACCTCGCTGCCTGGTGTGTCCTGCAGGGTGGTTTCGTGCCCCTGTGTGCACTGACGTGTGCAGCCATCCTGTGGGCCATGTCAGGTGGGGGATCGTCCTGGTCCTGGGGATGGGGGCGGGGTGTGGGTCTGCTGCATCGTGTGTGTACTGATGTGTGTCTTTCTGTCTACCATTCACAGGGTGTAAAGACCGGAGCAGAGCGGTGCTGGCTGCACGTCAGGCTGCAGCTGGACAGCCGGGAAGAGTCAGAGGGCTAGGAGGCCAGGCCGTGGCGGCACCACCACCACCCCACTGCCACCACCACCACTGCCTGTGGGACCCTGGCAATCAAGTAGGTTCTGTGCATCCTGTGCATCTAAACTGTTGTGGGTGTGGGTGTAGTGGGCTGGACTGGGTGGTGCGGCAGCTGTCTGTGTGGCAGTGTGTGTTGGTCCTGCCACTGTGGTGCAACCATCTGTACTGGTGCCTGCCGCTGGTGGGGTGAGTGAGCACACGGCCACCACGGGCAGTGCTGTGGTGCAGGGAGGGCACTAGGCCATGTGACCACTGTGCTGTGGTAGATGGCCAACCAGCAGTACACCTATAATGGGCACTGCCATTGCATGCTGCATGCCAGCATACGTTGGCACGCACCCCTCTGGGTGGCTTATATGGACCTCCAGTGAGGTGTACACCCCCTGCTGGGTCCGTGCACTGGGCTGGCTATGATCCTTGAGCAGTTGCACTGAACCTGTGTTCTGTACCTTTTCCTGGGTGTATGGAGATATCCCCGACTGCCGCCTTTTATGGCAGATCATTCTGATTGTGTCCACCACGATGGAGGCAGTGTTCCAGATACATGGCCAAGTGTGGAGGCTCCGCCGGGAGTTGAGGCAGCAGTCCGCAACACGCAGTGGCCAGCATTTATTTCCACGCCTTCCCCTGTTCTCCTCCCCATTCCTCACCTACCCGTCCCTCGTCCCATTATATAGTCCCTGTTCCCTGTCCCTTCCCTCCCTTTCTTAGCCCTACCCACAACCTGTTATGTATTCTTGTATATAGTTCATAATATATTTCTACTTTTTGGTCTGCCCGTGTCCGTGTCTGCATTGCGGCTGGACAGTGGGGCCAGGATGCAGTGCCAAGGTGTGTGTCTGTGTAGTGTGGCTGTGCTGCAGGGTGTGTATGCATACTGTTGTCACATACCCTGGTCGGCGTGTGTGCCTGGGGTGGCCGTGTGGTGGCTGTGTGGCATGCGAGCCCCTGCCTGCAGGGTTCTGTGTGTATGGTGCAGGGCTTGGGTGGGTCAGGGCCCAGCACTGGTGGGTGGGAGCCCCAATGACCACCCTCTGGTGGCCATTGTATCACCTGTTGCCTGCTATGTGTGCCACAGGTGTGTTCGGGGCTGTGTGTGGCCTGTGGGTGGTGTGCGTTTGTTCCATGCCACACTGCATCCCTGCTATTGTCCCTGTTATCCTCTGTCCTGGTCCACTCCTTTCTGCTGCTGCTGTGTCCCCACCTTTACCACTGTAAGTGTGCCTTGGGTTCTTCTCCAGTGGCCCTGTGTGAGCCCTGGTTATGCTGTTAGCCTGCGGAGGCTGCACCTTGGCGCCTGTCTGGTTGCGCCGTGGTGCATCCGTGCGATATTCAGCCTGCTGCAGCTGCTCCTTGCTGCATGTTTGGTTGTGTCATGGCGCACTGTTTGAATATCACTCCCATTTGGCCATGGCGCATTGGCATTGCACCAGCCTTTGGCGCATTTCTGAATATCTGGCCCATTGTCTTTCCCCTTATTTTGGACATTCATCAACAATTTCCATACTTCATTCATTATTATACAATGGCAAGAAAGAATCCTGGTCTCTGATTGGTCAGTTTGGGGCTGGACCTGTGGTGTTATCCCAGCACGAACCAATATGGATGACCAGCAGCATGATGATCTCTTGTTTGCATCTTCTCTTGAGAAACAAAAATATTTTTCCACACTAACAAAAACATTCTTTAAAATTATTTTTTTGTTTTATATATAAAAACAAGCCATTGTATAATAGGAATAATGCACTCCAGGGTGTGTGTCGTTTGGGATACTTCACGCCTGGGGCATTGGATACCTCGACCTGCGTACCGTGTAACCCCAGGCGTGGCGTTATCTCGGCAGACACACACCCTGCCGTGCATTATTCCTTTATTGTTCTTCTATACATCAATATACAATTATTCTGAATAGTGGGCAAAACTCAGATTTTTGTTTAAATATTTCTTTCATTATTCTTTTCAAATTATCTAAATTGGTATCATAGAGATACATATTCGAATACCTGTTGTCCCAGCTTTCATATTCTTAATTTTCTGCCCAAAGTTCACTCAAAATTTCCAAATTATGATAGTCCAAAGAGTTCAAATATCTTTCTTCATCAAAATTCAACATCTCTTCTGATGAATTCAAAAATGAAAAATCCCGTTACATCACATTCTAATTTTTTTTCTCTGACCAAGAAACATATATTCTCTCTGAATTTGTTTGAAAAAGTATTTTAAAGTAATTCTTCTGAACAGCTGTTCTAAATCCACTGTAATTTCAAATGCATCTGGACATGATGCTAGCATAAATGACAGTCCCCTTGACAAAACCCTTCTTTGACTTTCAGTTAGTTCATAGTCTGTATGATTTTGTCCCACTCCTGGCTGTACATTTCTTTATAATATCTTTTGCTACCCTCTTCCCCCGCCGCGTTTTCTTCTCCGGTTTTTTGGCTGAGACTCAGTTTGCATTCTGTTATCCTCTGAAAGTGAGACGGTTGGACATGTGCCTGAAGTGGAGAGTTCTGTGGCTTGACCATATTAGTAGTTTGATTTTTACTCTGTTGTTTCTCTTGTCTTCTCTCATTGTTTCTTGTCAAATGTTTGAAAATCTTTTACAAGACCTGGAGCATCTCCTAGACTCTGACCTTTGGTCAGTGAAATGGGAACAATTAGATTCTCTGCTTTCTTGGTAATCGAGCAAATCCATCTCTATCTTGTGTTGTTTACGTGCTATAGTTTCTAATTCATGTTCTTTAATCTTTTCTTGGAGCTCTGTATCCAACTAATTATATTCTATGTGTTATTTTAGTCTAAGTTATTTATTTTAAAAGTCTCTCGTGTTTTTTTTGTGTCATTTTGGATAAACAGCTTCACAAAGATTAAGGCACATTTTGAGCAGCTTCTTCCAGGCATCTCCAGACTTAGACACTTCTAAACCCCTGATGTCACTATCGTTATCCTGAGTCCAGGTTGCTGATATTATAAAGAATGTTAGCGTCTGAGAACAATTGCCTTTCCAAAGTTTTGAATAGAAACATAGAATTTGACAGCAGATAAGGACGCTTGGCCCACCTAGTCTGCCCATTTCCCTACCTAATGCACAGGCTGCAGATCCTAGTTAACCGACAGCCTGCTTCCTCCTAACCCCCACTAGAATTGCCTTAGGTCTGTCCCATGCATTCTTGAATTCCCCCACTGTTTTTGAGTCCACTAGCTCCTCAGGAAGGCTGTTCCATGTATCCACAACCCTCTCCATGAAAAAACACTTCTTCATATTACCTTTGAGCCATTACCTCCTCTATCTTCAAATTGTGCCCACTTGTTCTTGCACATCTCTTTTTCTGAAAGATGCTACCATCTTCTTGATTCTCTTGATGTATTTGAAAGTTTCTATCATGTTCCTCCTCTCCCTCCTCTCGAGTGTATACATATTAAGCTTCTCCAATCTCTCTTCGTATATCTTCTGTTGCAGACCCTGCACCATTTTAGTTGCTCACCTCTGACAGCCTCCATCCCATCTATGTCCTTGTTGAGATGGGGTCTCCAGAACTGGATGCAGAACTCAGATGGGTTCTCACCAACTGTCTGTACAGAGGGATAACAACTTCCTGTTTTCTACTGGTGATGCCTCTCCCTATGCATCCCACTATTCCACAAGCCCTCCTTACGGCCTTCTCACATTGCTTGCCCACCTTAAGGTCATCTGATATGACTACCCCCTGGTCCCTTTCCATTTCTGTTGTTGTTATTATCTCACCTCCCATTGTGTATTCTTCCCCAGGATTTTTCTTTACTATGTGCATGACTTTACACTTCTTTGCATTGAATCTAAGCTGCCATATATTTCATCGTTCCTCCAACCTTCCCAAGAGTTTTTATCTCACCTCCACTTGAGCTGCCATTGTTTGTTGTTAAACATGGTTTTGCTGAAAGTTTTCATTTGCCAGTTTTGTACAAGATGAACAAACAAACTGGTTGCAGTGCAGTATCTTCACCTTCTGAGGAATTGTCCATGCAGTCCTTTGAATTCATTTCCAGCTCGTTCCCAGAATACTGGTAACTTAGACTCGCTGCACCAATTTCCAACCCAGTTCGTATAGTCCTGCTCTGGTTGTCAGTCCCTTCGTTATTCCTTCACCTGTCGCTGCTCAATGTAATCAAGCGGTGCCTGGGTCACAGCACTAACGCAGAGAATTCAAATAGGTAAAAGAAAAGTAGATGCTGGCATACCTCTCAACCTTTTGTAACCTAAATGAGGGACATGGACATTTTTGGACACTCAAAATGAGGGACAATGAGGGACACAGACCCTCAGAATGAGGGACACATCCTCAAACATGGAGATATTAACCAGAACACTATGGAAAACCATAGTGTTTACTTCTAAAAGTTTATTTTGGATTTAGTATTTTATAATAGTAAGAATGTCTGCTTTAAAATCTGAATTTTACAGCACATTCTCTGTGTGGGAGCAATTTTTCCAAGGGACGGATGAGAGACAGAGCAATTTTAAGGGGCAAAATGAGGGATGTCCCTCGCAATGAGGGACACTTGAGAGGTATGGATGCTGTGCTCTACAGCCAGACAGGGTGCTGGACCTGGGCTCCCGCCCTTGAAACACTAAGACAAAAAGTAAAACCAGTACTTCAGAGCCAGGAGTTTACATTTGCACACTCTAGTGAAGGAACTCCATGTGACACAGTTGTTGCAAAACCAAAAAGTATTTATTTTTGGAGGTAAATTCTCTGTTTTTTCAACAGAGCAGGTACTAGGTCCATCTCTAATCAGGCTGCTCTGGCACTTTGCCACATAAGGGCTTCATCAGTGGGTGCTAGTCTGTTGTAGGACAGCCCCTTAAATACCAGCAAATTAAATCACATCATCATTACATCATGATTACGTTATGAAAATGACTATCTAGTCTGCTCAAATGTGCAGCTGCACACCTTATTCTGCAGTTGCCGCTCCCTTCCACACTTCCATTCCATTGACCCGCCCCCTTGCCCTGTCCCAGCCCCTTTTGAAGCAGTCCACTCTTTTACTGGATACCACTTCTGCCAGTAATGCATTCCACCAAGCTACCACCCTCTCTGTAAAAAAAGTGTTGTCTCATCTCCTTCCTAAACCTTCCTCACTCCAGTCTCATATCATGGACCTGGGTGTCCCTCCCTTCCCCTCCCTTACTTTGAACAGCCCCTCTGTACCTGTCTTGCTTATTCCTTTCAAGTACTTAAAGGTTTCAATCATGTCCCCCATCCCTCCTCTCCTCCAGTGAGTACATGTTCAGCTCCATCAGCCTCCTTTCATATGGTAAGTCCCCCAACCCCTGGATCATCTTTGTCACCCTGCGCTGCAACCCCTCCAGTAACTTAATGTCCCTCTTCAGATATGGGTACCAGTACTGCACGCAGTACTCCAGGTGCGGTCTAACTAATGACCTACACAGTGGCAGAATCACCTCCCCCCTTGCAGTGCAACCCAGCATTTTGTTGGCCTTTGCAGGAGCCTTCCTACATTGTGCTGAGTTGTTCATTGACCCTGTAATGAGCACTCCCAGATCCTTCTCCTCCTCCTCTGTCTTGGCTAGCTGCACTCCCCCCAACTAGTAACTCCTCCTTGGTTTCTTCACCCCAAAATGCAGCACCTTGCACTTTTCGGCATTAAATCCCAGTTGCCAGGTGATGACCAGGTTTCCAGCTTTTCCAGATCATCCTGCTACCACTGCCTCCAGGTCATCCACCACTGCTCCCATCTTAATGTCATCAGCAAACAGACTGATCTTGCTCTTCATGTCCAATGATATGTCTGCAATGAATATCCCAAACAACACTGGTCCCAAAACTGAGCCCCGTGGAACACTGCTCATTACCACCCTTGGGGATAAGAGTGCCCCACCCACTACCACCCTCTGTTACCTTCCCTAAAGCCAGTTCCCTACCCATCTCACCAGCTTTTCACCTGATCCTGTGCCTTCTAACTTACTTCCCAGACTCCCATGTGGCACTGAGTCAAATGCCTTACTGAAGTCCAGATACAGGACATCCATTGCTTGGCCCCTGTCCAGTTGCCTAGGTACCCAGTCATAGAACTCCACCAGGTTGGTTTGACAGGATCTGCCACATATGAAGCCATGCAGTCTGCTGTCCTGTAGTCCTTTGGCCTCCAGGATGGCCACCATCCTGTCCTTCAGGATAGTCATGATGGCTGTGAGGCTCAACGGTATGTTGTTACCCAGTTCATCCTTGGGGCCACTCTTGTGGAGGGGCACTACATGAGCCACCCTCCAGTCCTGAGGTACACAGCCTGAGTGTAGTGAGGCATTAAATAGGTCTGCCAAAGGTCCAGCAAGGACCTCTGCCAGCTTCTTCAGTACCCTGGGGTGGATGTCCTCTGGGTCTGGCACCTTGTCCACCCTCAGTGATCTCAAACCCTCCAGAACTCTGCCCTCCATGATTTTCTCATCTCTCACCCCCCTCCCCATTTCTGCTGTTCCTCCCTCCTTGGGTATCACCCCTCTTCTCCTTAGTAAATACCGAGCAGTAGTAATCATTTAGCATTTCTACCTTATCACCCCCTGTTTCCACCCAACCCCCCTCCATCCTAATCCTTACTATGTTGTCCCTACAGTTCTTTTTCTCCCTGATGTACCTAAAGAAGTCATTCTCCCCCTTCTTACTGCCTTGTGCCAGCCTGAGTTCCGCGGATGCCTTGGCTCCCCGTACTGCCCATGTCACCTCCTTCAATTCTTTCAGGTACTCATCCCTGTCCTCCCCCTCCCTGTTTTCTTGTACCTCCTAAAGGCAGCTCTTTTCCTTCTTACCTCTTCCTTGATCTCCTTGCTCACCCAGCTCAGTTTCTTAGCCCTTGCCTTCTTGCTCTGGGCCTTACTGCAGGTTCTGGTTGTTTCCACTATCCCCAACTTTATGACCTCCTGCCTCTGGTTAGTCCCCATACTAGGTCGAATTCTGGCTAGGTACCCTTTTACCACTTCCTCATCCTCCCAAAGTTGGCCCTCCTAAAATCCAGCACCCTTGTGCCAGATTCCACTCCTTCCTTGCCCATATCCAATGTGAGCCATACTGAGTGGTGGTCACATCCTGACAGTGATTCTTCCACCCTAAATTCCCTCACAATCTCCGCATTTGCCATCACACGGTCAAGGGTATTCCCTAACCTGGTTGGTTCACTGACCATTTGCATCAGGAAGCTGTCCTGGAAGGCATTCAGCAGTACCTGCTACCATCTATTCCTGGTTGTTGGGGTACTCCAGTTCACTCCTAACATGTTGAAGTTCCCCACAATCACCACATTACCCTTCTCACAGGTCCTTCTGATCTGTCCCGCTAGTTCCCTGACTCCTCTGTCTGAGAGGGCATCCTGTACACCTCTCCCATTCTGAGAGTCCTATTCTTGGAATCCTAGATTTGCATCCAAAGTGACTCCGTACTACACTCCACCCCTCCTCTTCCCCCTTCACACTTCAGTCCTTCCCTCACATATAGTGCCAACCCCCCTTCTTTCTCAATCACCCGCTCCTTGCAAAATAATCTGTACCGTGGTACAGACAGGTTCCAGTCATTGTACAGGGTGGCCCATGTTTCTGTGATGGCTGTAATATCCACCTCTCCTTCTGCCATGAGTGCCTGTAGCTCTGCAGTTTTCCTCCCAAGGCTTCTAGAATTAAAGGTGACCGCCTTTCACCCCTTCCCCACCTCTCATCCTGCCCTCCTTTGCTAGCATCACCAATAGTGCTTGCCCTTTGTCCTTAGTCACTGTTATGGGGGGTAAGCTCATATGGCTTCCCAACCTGTGGTCTCTACATGTCTCTTGCCCACTTGCCACCCCCTGCTCCTAGTTTAAATTCCCAACTTCCTCTATGTACTCCTCCATCCTCTGTTTCAACACTTTCTTCCCCTTCTTGCTCAAGTGTAGTCTGTCCTTGGCATACAGATTACTGTCCTCCCCAGTCCCTCCTAACTCCCCCCACCATCCCATACCCTTTAACATGATGCCAGGTTCCTGGCCATCCATTAAATTCTTCTATTCTCAGATTTCCTGTTGTGCTTGCCTTGGGCACTGGAAGTATCTCTGAAAAAGTGATTGCTCTTCCTGCCCACTCGCAAAGTTGTCCTAGTTCCTCAAACCTCCTCTGGACTATATCTACCTTCTTGTCAGCCAGGTCTTTTGTCCCCAGATGTATCATCAAATGAGGCTTGTCCCTACCTCTTCTAGCATATTTCAGAACAGATTGCCCCACCCTTTCTGCTGTCATTCCTGGCATGGCCTCCACCCAAATGCGACGATGCCTTTCCCCTTTGCTACCCCACCTGATTCCTCTTAGTATTGAGTCCCCAGCACCAATATTCCACTCCTCTTACTCCCTGCTTGCTTCCATTCCTCTCCATCTCTTAGTCCTGGCTCCCCTTCTTCTTCCTCCTGCACATTATTTCCCACTTCTGCCCCTGTTGTGATTCCCTCAGCAGAACTCTCTCCCCACTCCAGTGTAATCTGGGCATTTACCAGTTACTCCTCCAATTTCATGACCTGCCACCTCTTCCTTCCTCTCTAGTACTGCTAAATAATTTTCTAAAGACCCTTCATCAATGACCACTTCCTCTCTCCTCATAGTAACCTATTCCCTCCTTTCCACTCCATGACTGCTGTCACTTCTCCTCCCCACTAAGTCCCTATCTCCTCCTCCTTCCATTTGCCTTTTGTCCCCTGACCTGGTTTCCCTAGACACTGTTCTTCTTAGCTTGGGCCCCTTCATCTCCGCTTCCCTTCTTCTGACCCTCTCCTCACCACAGTTGACTCAAATTGCCCTCCCTCATCTCCCCTCCTGTCTCCCTCCAGTATTGTGCTATAACTTTCTCCAGTCTGTCTTGCCTGTCTTAGTTCCCCCTGTAGACACTCGATCTCCTTTCTAAGTTTCTCTTCGTGGTTGCACACTAAACATCCCCCCCCCCACCCTTCAGGCAATTTTTAGAAAGATTGGCACAGTGCAGTTGTTGCAGCCTACCACCCTACCCATAACTCTCATTGCCCAGCATCACCCCCGACCTTTCCAGATAAAGGATACCAAACACTCCCCCTCCCCCGCCATCAGTGCAAAACATTCTTCCCCTTTTCTGAATTTCACTTACTCCCTTTGTCGTACACTTCTAGATTGTTTGAGCAACTGCTTTTTTATTCATATCCCTCCTGTCCACACCCAAAAGAAACTTTAAGCAACTATTGCACAGTCTTCTTCAAACTCATGCCCCTCCTTTCCACAATGCAAATACCAATGCAAACAGGTAACAATGAAAGCTCCTTGTTTTGTAGTTACTTCTGTTCCATTGAGATAGCAGTCACCCTTCACTCACTGCTGTTCCTTTCCTGGATGTCGCTTCTGCTATAACAGGTGCATGTCCTTTGTCTTTCTGAAGAAGTGATGTCAGTACCTCCGGTATAAAGGAAATCATGTACCTTGGGGGTGGGGTGAGGGCAGGAGGTGGGACCATCCCATTGCCTTCCAGAAACAATCAGATAGCTGAGTCCCCCGGTTGGACCATGAGCACCCTTCCACCATTATGCACTAAACCTTGCAGCTAGTGAAGCCCTACTGTCCTAAAGGCAACAGACTCAAAAAGAGTTTAAAGCTTACCAGCAACTAAATCTCTCCCTCCTGCCCCTCCACAAACTTCTCAGCAACTGAAAGTTCAAACTACCTCAGCCAGACCAAGTCTGCATCTGAACAACTGCTGTGTAAGAGAAGGAACTGGTATTTAAGCCACAATGAGCTGTAAATTGATCCAAGCTGAGGGTAGGACATCACCTTCCAGAAAACTGCTAACAATGCCTATTGAAATGATAAATGAATCTCCAGCTCCCACTATAGATCCCACACACAAAAAACACGCTATATTAAACAAGTCAGCACTACTGCCCTAAAGGCAACAGACTCAA
This sequence comes from Neoceratodus forsteri, assembly GCA_016271365.2. Classification (NCBI taxonomy): domain Eukaryota; kingdom Metazoa; phylum Chordata; order Ceratodontiformes; family Ceratodontidae; genus Neoceratodus; species Neoceratodus forsteri. The sequence goes on from CM057457.1 coordinate 498,223,067, forward strand.
AAAGAATTCAAAGCTTACCAGCAACTAAATCCTTCCCTACTGCCCCTCCACAGACTTCTCAGTAACAGAAAGTTCAAACTACCTCAGCTAGACGAAGTCTGCTTCTGCACTACTCTACATTCTTTCTGAGGTGTGGTCTCTAGAACTGGACCCCTTACAACCTTCCTCCTCCTACTAGCGATCCCCCTACCAGCAAAACTCAACATCCTACTAGCTCTTGTCACTGCCCTCTCACACTACTTTGCCACCCTGAGGTCCCGTGAGATGATTATGCAGTGGTCCCTTCCCAGCTCAGTCTCCCCCCCCCAATTGTGTATTCTGCCCCATGATTTCTTTTGCCTAAGTACATGATCTTGCATTTTTTTTTGTAGTGAAGGACAGCTATCACTCTTTCGACCAGTCCTTCAGTTTTTGCAGATCCCTGTGCATTTTTTCAGACCCCACTAGAGTATTCACTCTTTTGCAGATCTTTGTATCATCTGCGAATAGTCAGAACTTCCCTTCTAGTCCTTCAGCTATGTCCCCTATGAAGATACTAAACAGGAGTGGTCCTAACACTGACCCCCATGGTACTCTGCTGGTAACCATACCCTATTCAGAAGTTACCCCTTTTACTATTACCTTTTATTTTCCATCCTCCAGTCAGGTTTGTACTCATCTCACTACTACCGGACCCAGCCCAAGGCATCTCATTTTCTGCAAGAGTCTTCTGTGCCACGCAGAATCTAATACCTTGCTAAAGTCAAGGTACGCAACATCCCCCCCGATCTACCACCCCGGTGACCCATAGCGGAGCAATTGGAAGTTGCGTGACAGCACAAATGAGCCAAAATAAAAGGGAGCAAGAGAGGGGAGGAAGAACGCACCACAGGGAAGCCACAGGTGGGAGCATGGAGACAGAGTGCCAGGGTGGAAATACAAGAAGCAGGGCACAGGAGTGGGCAGGAGTAGGACAGGGCCCACCAGAAGTGTGCCAGAGTGAGGGTAGGAGTGGGTGTGCTTGTGTCAGTGTGCAGAAAAGGGTGTGAGAGTGCCACAGTGAACTGAGGGCAGTGGCAAGTGGCAGGGCAGCCACAGGCAAACAGCCAGAGGTGAACCCGTGCAGGGGAAGCACCAGGAACAGACAGTGGTGGGAACAGGAGAACAGCTGCCCGGAGGGGGGGAACACCAGCCAGGGACATGGCTCCTGCCACCTTCCAGATGGAGGCGGTAATGAAGGGTGTGAGAAGGCAGGTAGCAGGGATGCATGGCCGTGGAAGGGCCCATCGGCGGTATGCCCAGAACAGGCAGTACCAGGCCCACACCAGCTCCGAACAGTACTCTGACACAGAGATTGTGGGCCGGTACTGCCTGAACCGGGCGATACTGAGGCAGCTCTGTGAGCTGTGCAGTGAAGAGATGCAGGCACCCACACGATGGAGCCATGCGCTGTCAGTGGAGACAAAGGTCACAGCCGTCATGTGCCTGCTCACCACGGGCACCTTCCAGAGACCAACAGGGGACATGACAGGCATAACCCAGTCATCTGCGTCATGCCTACTCACACAATTCCTCAGTGTACTGCTGCCACATGCTATGGAGTACATCCATTGCCCCAACACACAGGTGGAGCGCACAGCACACATACATGAGTTCCACAGGGTAGCACAGTTGTCTGGTGTGCTCGGGGCCATTGACTGCACCCATGAAGGCATCCACATGGCACCTGGCCCAGAGGGTGCGGCATACATAAACTGCAAGGGATACCTGAGCATAAAATGCCAGGTGGTGTGCGATGCCAGTGGGTGCATAACCAATGTCTGTGCCATGCACTCTGGGGGAGCACACAATGCCTTTATCTGGCACCAGTCTGCACTGTGCCACAAGTTTGAGAGTGAGGACATCCCCACCGGCCATCTAGTAGGTGACTATACATATCACGAAGGACGACGTGAGCAGACATGGGGGGTGCATTGTCAGAGGTGCCATGGGTACCGGCCATGATGACCCATGGCATGGCAATGCAGACCACCATTCTAATGTCCTCCCTCTACACACAGCTGACAGTGGTTACCTGCTACGGCCCTGGCTGCTCACACCATTCCGGTGCCCCACGACCCCATCGCAGCTACGGTACACTAAGGCACACGCCACAACACGGAATGTCATCTAGCGGGTGTTCGGGATGCTGAAGACATGGTTCCGGTGCCTGGACACATCAGGCGATGCCCTACAGTACAGCCCCTCAAAGGCCTGCAGGCTATTCCTGACCTGCTGTATCCTGCACAACATGGCCACCGACTGTGGGATAGCCGTAGAGGTGGAAAAGGGGAACAGCGGTGGGGACGATGAGGATGCTGGTCCAGCTGGTGAAGGGCAGCCACCCCCTGGGTGACGAGACCCCTGGCTGTTCCAGATGGCACAGCAGCACCGGGACACCATTGCAGAGGAGCACTTCGGACAACATAGGTAGGTCACGGGGCAGATGGCGGTGAGGGAATGGGTCTGAGTGGGGGACCACACAGGGCGACATGGATGGGCAGGGCTGAACACGACACATGCACACACACGCACACATACCACAATACATGCACAAAGGGAAAACGACATGCTCATCCCAACAGCCACCCCGGCCCCCACACAGGACCACATACGACCATGCCCAGTAGCCATCACTGTGCGTGCCTCAGATGCAGGGCACCATTACACACTGATGGAAAGCGCAACACATGCATCATCATGCACACGCCACAGAGGCCAGCAGTTGGGAGGGTGTGCACAGGGACCATGTGTGTGCAGGGCCGGTTACCCTACCCGTGCATTGCACAATGCACACCACAGTGTACACAGGGCAGTGGCAGACAGTGGCCATGGTGGGAGACAGGTCAGTCATGCAGCACAGTACCACGGCCACCACGGATGCGTGGGCGGCCCCGCCGAGACCTGCCAGCCATGCCAGGCTGACCAGTGGCCGCTTGGGGTGGCACCGACAGGCCCCAAGGGGTGATGCTGCATGAACACAACCGTGTTCATGCAGGGGTCTGCAGCCCACTGAACATGCCTATGCCAGTCATGCTCAGTATGCCCACAGCCGAACCCAGTGTCAACATAGCGTGTGTTGCACGGTGCTGGGAACGGGGGGTGAACATGACACTGTGCGGTGTCTGTGGCAGCTGGGCACCTAACTGGGTGCCCAGTGTAGCCATGACAGTTGTCATTGCAGTGATCTGCCTGTCAATGGCAGCCATCACATCCGCCCGCTGCCAGGCCATCTCTGCCAGGAGCAATCCGTGGTCCCTGCTGCACCACTCGTCTGCCTGGCACAGAACCGCACTGAGTGCATCCACCGCCGTCATGAGCCACATCTGTTGATCTACTGAAGCCTGGAGAGGATGGCTGTGTTCGTCCAAGGGGTCGTCCACTGGTCCGGCATGCTGTCCCTCATGGTGTTCCTTGCCCTGCTGGCCACTACCCCTTGACGTTGGGTGCTGCACACCACAGCCATGCTGGGGCACGTCCACACGCGGTGCACTACCACCACCCCCCCGACACTGTCCCCCCGTTTCCATTGGCCAACTGCTGGTGCTGCCCCTCCGACTGCCGATCTCCAGGACACACCCATGCTACCCCAGCAGCTGCAACAGACCCACCATCCTGGACGCACACCAGTGCTGCCCCACTGGGGCATACAGGCACAGGCTGGGACTGGGTTGTTACAGAGGCAGCCACGGCGGCATCACCAATGGTAATGCCCATGCGGTTGCCTGCTGTGGGACCATCCTGTGTTCCACATGTATCACTGTTCAGGATGTGCAGACCATCATCATCGGTGCTGGATCTGGCCCTAATCTGTGGCCCAGCACGCTGGAGACTGGGGGTGATGTCACGCTGGGACACAGGCAGGGCCTTGTCCGCACCCGCGCCACCCACATCAGTCTGGAGAGACATGCAGGTATGCACTTGGCTGGTCCCTCAGACACCTGTGGAGGTGGATGGGTGATCCTCCAAGTCCAGGGCCTCCCCCTCAGTGGACACACCCGCCACCGCTGCCCCATGTAGATGCTCAGGAGCTATAAGGGAACAGATTAGTGTTAGTGGCTCCGCCTTGCCCTGTGGCATGCCCTCCACCACCCACACACTGACAGCACAGGACCTACCATGCAGTGATGGGCTGCCACCCATCTGGAAGCCACCACCAGGAACGCCCTCAATGGCACTACGCTGCATGCTGCTGGCCACCCACTCCTTCTGTGGCATCAGCCGGAGTACATCCGGCTGGCCCCCACTGGTGGCAGCATGTGCAGCCCTCATGGCAGCCACCTTGTCCTTGATCTTTCTCCTGTCCGTGTCTACCTTCTTTTTGCACTCCTGCATGGACCACTGGTGGCTGCCCTGCTGGTTCACGGCACGCGCCATCTCACCCCACGCCACAGCATGGGCCTGTGGCATTCCCCACTGTCTGCTAAACAGCGGTTCCTTGTCCAGATATGCCACGAACAGGGCATCAGATTCAGCCCTGGTGAAGTTGGGTCTCCTCCTTCTCCTCCTTCCCTGTTCTTCCTCTTCCTCACACTCGGTCATGCTCGCACCTATGGGAATGACAAGTGTTACCTTGGACTGTGCAGTCCCGTACAGCCCTCCCAAACCACAGTCCCCACATCCCAACAGCATGCAACCTACCACAAAGGACTGCAACACCGAACCATGGCCTCTGCAGCTCCAGGTCCCATTTATATAGCGCAACGCATGCAAATGAGGGCAGGCACAACTGTAAGTGGATGCTAATGCAGTGGATGCACCGTGGAATGGCTAATGAGCTGATTTGCATAACCTGGCTGAATATCTCACTGTTGTGACTTGCGCAATATAAGTGAGCATGCTCAGGCTATGGCACAGCTCTGTGACGTGCGTAATCGGCACCTCACGGCACATGCCCGGGGTGCTGATGCTGATGCGTGTGGTGCTGCTGATGTGCTGTGCATGGGAGGCAGTGCAGAGCATGGCCACCACTGTGCCTGTGGCACTAGTGCACTGTATGCCTGTGTGGCACTCATGCCATGGTGCACCATAGGCACCATGGCGCCACAGCGTGGTACGCCACTGCAGGGCATCACACACATGCACCCTACCGTTCTACATGCAGGGCTTCCCAATAGCGCTGTGGCGTCCCGTGCGTGGACAGACCCTTGACCCTGTGGTTGACCTTTGCCCCCTAGGCACTATGCGTCTGCATGGCTGCACCCCTATCGTGCAGTCCAGTGACAGCACGATAGGGACTGGCAGCGCAGTACCACGCTGCCTCCCCACATGCGGCACGTGTGCTACAGAGTGCCATTTTTCAGCCGTTTGAGACAGCAACATGCATAGGACCAGAGTGCAGGTCTGCAGTGCCATTGAACTGGCAAACCTGGTGGCCCTGGTGGAGCCACATGCTGGTGCCCTCTTTGGGCAGGAACCCCTCCACAGGCCATGGACTGCAGTGTGGCAGGAGGTCTCAGAGGGCCTGGAGGAGAAGACAGGGAGCAGCAAGTCAGTGGAGCAGTTTCACCACCGCTATGGCGACCTCCAGCGGTGGGACCCTGACCGCCTGTGGCGTCTCCAGGGAGGTGCCATGCCATGGTCAGGTAGGTGCTCCATCCCATCACTGGTAGTGTCCATCTGTCCAGATATCACGGTGTGCATCAGGCCACATCATGGGGGGCCATCTAGTGGGTTGGGGGTGGTGGTGTTGGGGTGCATCATGGCTGGGCTGTACGGGCAGGCACACACACTCAGGGGGGTGATGTTACTGACCTGTACTGATGTTTCCCTCTCCATGTTTGCACCCTAGGCCCAGAGGATCACCATAGGGCATGTTTGGCCCAAGGACAGGGACAGCAGGCTGGAGTGGGTGCCGTGGACTTGAAGTTGGGGCACATTGGTGGAGCCATGAGTCAGCAGCACCCTGCTTGCTAGGATGCAAGTGAGTGCCATGTTTCCCCTTATATCTGTGCATGCTGGGTTGCAGGAGTGGTGGTGGAGCGTGGCCCCACTGCCATGTACACTACACAGTGCACTCAGCACTGTCCTGTGGCACTGCATGTATGGGTGGGTGTTGCAGGTGGGCTGTGTGTGCACTGGGTCCATGGCTGTGCCACTGCCTTCGCACCGCATAGCCATGTCACTGTATGGCCACGTTGGTGCTGTACAGACCATGGGCGGTGTGTGTGTGCAGTGTTCCGCATGGCTGTGGGTGCCTGGGTAGGCGGGTCTTGTGGGTGCATACACTGTGGGTGGGCACATGATATCACAGGGGCGTGGCTCACGGCTGTATGCCGTGCACATTGGGTGGGCTTCAGGGGTCTGGCCAGTCATGCGTACTGACTCTGCTCCATTGTCCTAGGTGGACAATGTTGGACTACCCTGGAGCGGAACATAAAGGAGCTACTGCAGCTGTCCCGGGCTACTCTGGAGCTGCTCCAGAGAATAGAGCATGGCGACCATAGGAGGCACAGGTGGCACCACGGGGACTGGAGTGAGGAGAGGGGCTGCCATTAGGGCCTACAGCGCATGTGATGTGCATTCACCCCTGGACTATCTCTCACACCCCTCTGTCCCACTCCCTGATGTACACCCTTGCCCCATTCCCACCCCCACCTGGTTTGTGGCCCTTCCCCCTCCCCCACTTTGTACATAGTTTTGATTTGTTGAGTTGTTTGTACAGTTTACCTCTTCAGTATATACTTGTTTGATATGACAGCTGTGGTGGTCTCTGATTTGCAGTGGGCATATGGTGCTTGGCTGCAGTGGTGTGCATGGCGTCGGGGGGTGGTGCAGGCCTGGGCATGTGTGTGTGTGCGTGTCTGGCAGGGCCCCGCTTATGGTGTGGGTGGGGTACTCGGTCCCTGTCTGTAGTATGTGTGTTCCCTGTGCACTGGATGCCTGTGTGCAGTGGTCCCTGGTGCATGCGCTGTGTCCCTGATGCCCCTATCAGTATGTCCATGGACCATGCAGCTGGGACCCTTGTATGTCTGTGGTTTGTATGGTCTGCTGGCATGTCATTGGTGGCTGCCCATGCCAACCACCCTTTGGGCACAGCGCCATGGCGGCTTGCCTCCTGTCACCGGTTTGTTGCATGTCTGCCTCGGATGTCACTGTAGGCTATGCTGTTGTTGTCCCCCCTCCATGCTGTCGCTGGTGTCTGTTGTGGTGTCTGTGTCCTACGGTCTGTCACTTGTGCTCCTGTCGCATGCTCACAGCGGATGTTTTCATGGTGCATGTGCCAGATGACTGGTTTATCTGTGCCATGGTGGGGTGCAGGCCATGGGTACATAGCATCAGTGGACACACACCAGCGGCATTTGTTGCCACGCTATTGTGGCCCTGTGTCGGGGTGCCCTTGGGTCAGGGTGGGTGTTTGTCTGTGCCCTGTGTCAAATCCAGTGTGGCGCATGCCTCCATGCACCACAGTGGGCGGCTGTGCTGTCTGTTGGGGCCAGTGCTAGGACAGGGTGTGTGCATGTGTGGGTGTGCAGGATGCTGTTCTGCTGGTGGTGGTGGTGGCCAGGGCAGGCATTGTCGCATGTGGGGTCCCTCGGGTACTGACACAGGGTCGACCTCTCTGCTGTGCCACAGGGGGGCTGTGCAAGGGGACATTGTGTCTGCAGTTGTTGCGAGCAGTGGCTGGTGCCGCCCACTGTGGGGTGCTCACAGTAGCACTACCATGCAAGGCTCCATGGTGCACAGGGTTGCATTGTCACAGTGGAGGTGGTGGCATGCATTCAGTGTCATGCACTGTTGGGCGTTGCTTCTGGGCTGGGTGTCTGGGGATCGCTGTACAGGGTGTGCTCTGCATTGGTGGGATGGAGTGGTACTGGGTGGCCGGCCCTCCTTGTGTTCTTGGTCACTGCTTGCCGAGGGGTGCTGTTCCGTGCCCGGTTGTGGTTGGTGTTCATGTTCATGGGCTGATAGTCCATCCAGCTCACCACTGGTTGTGCAGTTCTTGCGGTGCCTGTCTGGCCTGCTGCGTGCTTCTCCACCCATGGCTTCCATGGGTCGTGCACCCCTGCATCCTGTCCCTGCACATCCCTGGTTGTGCTACTGCACATCGGTTCTGCTCCACTGAGCATCCCTGGTTGTGCCATGGTGCAATTGGCATGATATTCAGCTGTGTTGCGCAAGCGCACCTTGGCCTGCACCGTGTTTGAATATTGCATGTTGCACAGGGGCACACTGCACTTGTGCATGCTCCTGCTATAGTGCTTCTTTGTGACGCAGTCTGAATATCCCGCCTGGGTTGTTAAATGAATATAAAATCTAAATTTTTTTAATTGACAGAATCAGTTTGTCTTTAATGTAGCCTTCATAAATACTTTCATCTAAGAACATCTTTGTTCACGTCAGATTGACAAACAGGTGCCTGTCACATGCTGCTACAGTATTTCAAGCACATCTACTGTCTGAACTCAAAATTATGTTCTTTGGTGGCTTCTAGGTAAAAATACATCATGTATGTGTATAACTAGAAACACTATTATGGCATCCTGATGCATTGTGTTTCTGCCGTACCGTTGAGGCAGTTGCAGTCCACTGTCACCAGTCCCCTGCCCCACAAGCCCCCTGCTTTCTGCTCCACATTTGAGGCTGCTGCACCCAGCTGCCCACTGCCCCAGTTGTGAAGGCAGGTAACCTGGTACTATGGTTCTTAGCACAGCACAGCAGCCCTGACAGTAGAGGCAGGAACAGGAGGCAACAGGTGCAGCTTCTCTAACTGTGAGGGTGGGGGAGAGAGGGCAGCAGGGTGCAGCAATCCCAACTGTTTGGGTATGGAGCTGCAGGGTGCAGCAGCCCTGATTCTTTACGCAAGGGATGGGGGCAGCAGGGTGCACAGTGTCTGACTGTGTGGGAGAAGACAGTGGGTAGCAAGGTGCAGCAGCCTTGAATGTGGAGCAGGAGAGGGCTTGTGAGGCAAGGGACTAGTGGTAGCAGACTGCAGTTGCCTCAGATGTGATGTAGAGACACAGTTCATCAGGATGCCATATGGTGTTTCTAGTTTTACACATACATGATGTATTTTCATACAGAAACCACAAAAAAAGTGGAAATTTGTGAGTTCAGATAGTATATATACTTGAAATATGGAGGGGGTGTTCAATGTAAGGGAGGGGAGGGACACCTGAGGTCATGATATGAGACTGGAGGGAGGAAGGTTCAGGAGGGAGATGAGGAGACACTTTTTTATGGAGAGGGTGGTATCTGGGTGGAATGCATTATCGGCGGAAGTGGTATCCAGTTGAACAGTGGGCTGCTTCAAAAAGGGTTGGGACAGGGCAAGAGGGAGGATTAAGGGAGGGGAGGGTGGGAGGAGGGACAGCTACAGAATAAAGAGTGCTAGCCATACATTGCAGCAGACTTGATAGACCACTAGGCCTTTATTTGCTGGCAAATTTTGTTTGTTTATAAATACTGTAACAGAGCGTGACATGTACCTTTTTGTCAATCTAACATGAAAAAAATGTTTGACATGAATGTATTTATGAAGGCAACATTAGACAAACTGTGTCTGTGAATTAACAACATTTTAATTTTTGTATTCATTAAAGAACCCTGTGTTATACAGTTAGAAAAGGAGGCAATATAGCGCAGTGGTCTAAGGCTCTGAGCTGCAAATCTGGCAATATCCAGAAGACCAGAGCTGGGTTTGAATCCCACAGCTTCCACTTGCATACTGTATGACCCAGAGCAAGTCACTTAACTTCCTTGTGCTCCCAGGTCATTCCTGTAAAAAGATTTCAGCTTAGTGTGCTGTTCCTGGTTAAACAACTTAAAAAAAAAAAAATCAGTCTTGTTTAGAAAGAACCGAGAGCTGTAATACATAACAAATTGATTTCTCACAGACAGACTTCCAATACTTCAATTCAGCTTTGCAACTCAAATGATCAATTTTTTAAAGGAAGAAGATGATAGATTTTAAGCTGATCTATCTGAACACAAAGCAGGTCTGTAAGAAATCTGGAGAGTTCAGTCAGCAAACCATTAACTCTACAGAGTGCTGCTCTGATTGGCAATCTGAAACAGCAAGCTACTCCAAAATGGCATCTCGCTCTCTAAACTTGACTGAGAGGACAGAAATAACTTCACTGTTTTCAGCCACTGTAGAGCAAGTTAAAAATGCTGATTTAAAGAAAAACACAAACCCAAACAGCATGAAATTTTCAGGAAACACTAATCATGACACAGGGACGTGAATATCAGCTTTTTAAGCTTGTATTAAAATATGTAAAAAAAAAAAAAAAGCATTGCACATGATCTTTATGTTGTGGCAATGTCTGTTGCATCCTTGATAATTTGCCTCTTAAATGTCTTCCTTTCACAGCCACTATGCGGGTTTTTGCTTTAAACACGTACACCTCTGAATTTGTTAACCTCAGAATGTGGCAGTGTTTAAAAATAGTACAGCAGTTCCTGTATCCCCAAATACTAGATGAAAGGTAGTGGGAAAATTATTTTATCCATATGTTTACTATTTGCTGGCTTTATAACTAAGAAGTGAATTCTGTCTAGTCCCTACACTCTCATTCTTGTACCATTCAGTAACTCTGTGGATAACCTGTTTCTTAAAACTTGATTGTCAAATCTCTGCTGCTTGTGTACAGTCTAGTGGTTCTGAGCAGTTCCTTTTTGCCCTCATGAATTGGTCATAAGGAATGCTATTGATGAGTTTTTGTTGGGTGGAAGCTGTATGCATACAGCACTGTGTTTTTATTTAGTTGTTTAACCAGGTATAGCACACTAAGCTGAAAGCTTTTTTACAGGAGCGACCTGGGAGCACAAGAAGGTTAAGTGACTTGCTTAGGGTCACACAGTATGCAACTGGATGCTGTGGGATTCAAACCCAGGTCTGGTCTGCTGGATGTCACCAGATTTATAGCTCAGAGCCTTAGACCACTGTGCTATACTGCTGTTCCTGTGTATCCTTGCGCCCAAGTGTTTGTCAGTTTTATAAATGATTAACTGTAAGAGGGGATTGCTTCTTTAGTTGATGTGAGGGTGAATTGCAGACCCTTAAGGCAGCCATTTAAAAGTTAATGGAACTGGTCTAGTGTTTCTTGGTCACCCTTCTAAATCAGTATCACATCACCAATTAAGTGTTTCCAGATTGTTATTTTCTCATGAAATGGGTTCTAGGTGTTCTCCAGAACAAACCTCTCTTCCAACAGTGCCTTGTACATGTTGGCAAAGCTCGGTGCCTGGCTTGAAACCACTGCCGTCCTTCATGTTTTTAATTATAAGTTATTTGGTGCGATTTCTTATGTTATCTTACAGTGTTAAGTTATTCTGTATGTCATAGTTTATGCTCCAATAGCCAAGTATCACTGTCTGGACCTTATTAATTAATTGAAGTGGTTTAATTTGAATGAGTACAATGAAACTGCAGTATATAGAGCTTTCTCTACATCCCCCTCCACCTCCTCACTCCTCCTACCCACCATTCACTTGCTCTCTCTCTCCCCTATCCAGGTCTGACTCCTTCCCTAACCTAAAGCTACTTTTATTTATTTAGTTTTTGTTGACCAGGTAAGTGCACTAGACAAATCCTGCCTATTTTCATGCATGACCCGGGGGAGGGGGCTACAGATGAATGCCAACTGACCTTGAACCAGATTAGGCTGTTGGTGGTATTTTTAGTGAATGAGGGAAATTTGGCCAGGGCACCAGGGAAATTCTCTTACTTAACCTGACTTCTCCCTTCTCTCTCTCTCTCCCCATAGCCGCTAGCCTACCTGGGCTAGCTGCCTCCAGAGCAACTGAATCACCACAAGCCTAAAGGTATGGAATTTGGGGTGCCTGTGAAAGAACCGGCATTCTCTTTGTTTACTTCTAGCTGACCATGGGTTTTGAATCTTGGTGCCTTTTTTCTTTAGACTGCTAATGTTGTGCAGAGCGCTCTCACTTACTTGCCCCTCGCCACAAAGCTAAATCAGACAGCCTAATCAATCTGAATCAAGGGCTGAGCACCCTACCACTAGCTTCGGTAGCTTGTCAGTTTAAATCCTTATTTACTGCATTTCACAAAAATTAATCTCAAGCTACCGAAACAGGACCCCCTGGTGAATTACCTTCTCTGGACTGGGTTATCATGCTCACAGTTTGGTTGCAAACTTTTGTAAACAGTAATTTGGTTAACAGCTCACTGTGTGACTTCTGCAGAAGGGAGCAGAGTTGAGGAGCACTTCACAATTTCTGCTGTTCCCGGCAGGCTGTTCCTGGTGGCAGCTCATGCAAGGGGTCGAGCACTACCCTGCAGTCACTGCGCGGCTGCTCCCTGCCCGCCCCTCAATTCCCTCCCACCCTTAGCTGGTCCTTAATATATAGGCTGTGAATCATGTGGTGTACTGATGTGGGCGCCACAAAGCCAAAAAATACTAACTCTCTAGTTCTTCATTCGCAGCTTATATCTGCTGGCCACTAGTGGCTCCATTTTGTCCTATCTCTTATCATAGTACCTTAGCTGGCTGTAGTAACAGAGCTGTGTGTGTTCTGGTATCTCTGAGTACTCTCTACCACTTACCCTCTCAGCACTTTCTCCCCTCTTCTCCTGTCCTACTCAACAGCCTAAGGATGCTGCTTCTGGTTAAATGCCTCCTTACCTTTCTCTCTTTACTGGCTTTACACTCCTTGCTACCAATTCTTGCTCACTGCTCCACCTTCAATACTGCCTCTCAAGACAACTTCTTCTTCTCAAATATGTTACTGGAAAAATCCTTGGCTAAGGCACTTCCACTGGGCCTTAGTTACAAACCCATCGCTTCTATCATTAGACTCCTAATCAGTAAGAAAATCTCTCTCCGAGGTTGTGCCCCTTGCATTATCCTACACATCACAATATGGATTGTAATACTATTCCTCACACTCTCTGGTGACATTAAGCTAAACCCTGGTCCTGAGAGGTCAAACACACAACTGCACCATGTCATCCCACCTCAAGTGCCCAAACCCCCTGGACTATCCATCTCCCACATTAACATCACAAGTCTGTCAGCCAATCTCCCTGAGCTGGAAGCATGGGTATATGTTCATAACCCTGATATCCTTGCACTGTCAGAAACTTTGCTAAAATCCTCAGTCCCTAACTCAGAATGTGCCTTCCTAGGGTACAATATGTTTTGCATGGACAGAATCGTTCCCGGGTGGGGGGTGGTCTGGCGTTGTATTTCAAACCACATCTTAATATATCTATAGTACCTGGTACTCCCCTTAGTCATTGTGAAGTAATGCACACTGACCTCCTATTGGGAGGCACAAAAAAAACTCCACATCCTGAATGTCTATTCCCCTCCAAGAAATAGTAAGCTTGGTCTTGAGGAACTCATTGACCAACTAACTACCCTCGGTATCTGTTAAAAGTGACACTATCTGCCTTGGGGATTTCAACCTTGACTGGCTGGACCTGAATGCCTCTCACTTAGCATCTACTCTTAGCAAAGCTAACTTGACTCAAATTATTGCATCTCCCACGAGAGTCATCTCCAATGGTTCCAGCAGGACGTTCACTGACTGGATACTCACCAACAGAGTAGACTGGATTAGCTCCTTAGGAGTCCTAGCGGACTCCATCAGTGACCACTGTCCCATATACTGTACATGGGAGACCTCTCCCCCAACTTATCCTCTGAAAATTCTATCCTTCCTTAATTTTGCCCTCCTGGATACAGCAGCCTTTCTTCAGAACCTCAGCCTGGCCAACTGGGCCCCTATGTTCATCACCAATGATGTCAGCTATGCTACTGAATATTTTACCAACATCTTAATATCCCTACAGAAGAAATATATCCCCTCCTCAACTCGTAGGGTCAAGGGCAAACCTACTAAGTGGCTTAAGCGCCCACTACTCCAGCACCTAAAACTATGGGGTAGACTATGGGTGAAATGGAAATCCTCTGCTCTACAGTCAGACTATGAAGAATATCGGGCCTTGAGAAATGCCTGCAATAAGGAAGTCAGGCTGGCCAAAAGCAACTACTACCGGGAGCTACTTCATTCTTCCTCTTCTAATCCTAAACAACACTGGGCACGAATAAATGAAATCCTTGGGAACAACAGGCCACAGACTCCTAGGGAAATGTTGGTAAATGAGGTCAGCTGCAACCATCCCCTAACTATTGCAGAAACTTTTAGCTAAATCTTCACAACACTCCCCACCTTCCCTCAGGCTTCTCCTCCTGACTCTCCTACTTCCCTTCAGATCATCTCTCCTCATGGCAGTGTGGGTATGGATGGACTTGAACCTAGGATCCTTTGGCTGGCGGCCTCCCTATTAGCAACACCAGTAACAAGACTTTTCAATCTCTCCATCTCCACCTCAGCTGTTCCCCTTATTTGGAAATCAGCCAGGATAATTCTGGTGTTCATAAAAGGCAACCCCAATAGATTAACTAATTACAGACCCTTCACTATACTACCTACTCTTAGCAAACAACTTGAAAAACTAGTACATGGCCAAGTCATCTCTCAACTGACTGAACACAATCTTCTGTCCCCTATCCAGCATGGATTTAGGCCTGGACACAGCACCACCATGGCACTTACCCTGTTCACCAGTGATGTCAAGACAAACATGGATAATGGACTACTCACTGGAGCTGTACTCATCGACCTTACTAAAGCATTCAACCTGGTTAACCATCCCCTCTTACTTCTCAAACTACAGGGCCTTGGTGCTACTCACCCCACCTTGTCCTGGCTCAAAAGCTATCCTGACTGTCATTCCCAAACAACCTCCTTCTGCAAAGTCCTATCATCTCCCTCTGCCATCTCCTGTGGTGTACATCAGGGATCTATACTGGGACCACTGCTGTTCTCAATCTTTGTCAATTCTATACTGATCTCCACCACCCACTGTAAATCTATCATGTACTCTGACAAATTACTTCTATATACTGCCTCCTCATATGTCAATAACATCAATGCGCACCTATCATCCTCTTTCAGTCAGATCCAGGACTGGCTCTCCTCAAACCAATTAATCCTCAATCAATCAAAGACTCAGGTCATGCTTTTTGGGTCCCTAAGGAAAGTCAATGTTGAATCCCACCACCTGAGGGTTCAGTGCCAGACGGATCTGTACTAACTAACACAAAATCCTTCAAATACCTAGGGGTGACTCTTGACCCCCAACTCCACTTCACCCGGCATATCAATGAGGTCTGTCAATACATCAACTCGAAGATTGGAGCTGTATACAGAGTATGTCTCTCACTCACTGCTTCAGCCCGAATCTCCATAGCACAGGGGGTCTTACTCCCAGGACTGAAATATGCTCTCCCAGTCTTCTCTGACACTAAAGCAGTGGATCTGCATTAATGGGAATCACATACAATAACATCTGCAGATTTGCCCTGTCAGACCCCCGTCTTGCCCATCATGGCCTTCTCTACTCTACACTAAACTGGCTGTCTCCTGATGGTATATGCTCCTACACTCTGGGTAACTTTATTGACTCATTATCCCGTCCACCAAGTCCTGACACACTAGCGGCTATGCTCAAACCAGTTATCCAAGCCCATCACCTAAGGTCTTCAACTTCTTCCCTACTCTCAGTTCCTCCTTTCTGTACTAAAATGGGTGAATGTGCTTTCTCCCATCTTGCTCCCAAATTCTGGAACTCCCTTCCTACTGACATAAAGCATTCCCCATCTCACAACTCATTCAAAAAAGCACTTTTTTCTTACTTGATCTCTCCTGGTATCTGCAAGTGCCCCAATTTCCATCTCTGGACCCTTCTGCCCTCTCCATGTCTAACACTTGCTAAGTAGTCATTCTGAGTTCCTGTGTAATCCTTGAATTGCTAACTAGTCACACCAAGCTCCAAAAAAAATATCAACCTGGCTGGTTTAGTATTACCACCTCCTACTTTGGTTGTTTTTTCTCTGTACCCTTGTCAATCTACCCTGTGTGGTGGTCCAATGTTGCTGTGTTTATACCTGTCTTTGTTATACTGTATCCCCTTACTGTTGTACACCTCCGGGTCGTGCTTGAAAATAGGCAGTTTTTTTGCCTAACGCACTTACCTGGTTACCAAAAGCTAATAAATAAATAAATATTCACAAATCGAAACTCATTTTTAGTTAAAACAACCTTAAAACACTGGGGCATAGCAAATAAAAATGGACTACGGCCATTACGTCCCCAGACAAATCGTCGCAGACATTTAATAGCGGACATTTGGTCGCCAGGACAGTTGGCCGTTACCGCTTTTGTCACCAGGACAGTTTGCCGTTACCGCTTTTGTCACCAGGACAGTTTACCATTACTTCTTTCGTCACGTGGACAAATTGCTCTTGTCATTCCCGTCGCACTCGTCACTGAGTATGCTGAGATGTGCATTTTGAGAGTACAAGCATGAGAGAACACCACAGTGGTGCCACTGCTCTTGGGGGGGAGCCACTATACTACCAGGGATTGAAGAGACATGCATTTTGCATCGGGTGAGAGTACAAGCATGAGAGAACACCACAGCGGTGCCACTGCTCTTGGGGGGGGGGGAGCCACTAGACTACCAGTGATTGAAGAGAGTGGTTGATGTATTGATGAGTGTTGGGGGGTTAGGTGGGGTTGCCATTATAATGAGGTATATGGAGTACAAATGAAGGGAGGAGTTATTGATGTACTTAGGTGACCTCTGGAACTCTGTTAAAACTTTAGGGATGGTTAAAAACTCTGTGCATTGTTCAGCTTATGAACTCTGTTAAAATATGCCACTGCTTTTATATATAAGGAGTCCAACTGAAGGGAAAAGTTATTGATGTGCTTATGTGTTTGTGTTTGACTTTATGGACCTTTGGAACTCTGTTAAAACTCTTTGTCTTTATTACTTCTGGGAAACGGTTAAAAACTCTGAGCATTGCCCCATCCTTATGTTACATTTATTTCAATAACAGATGCTATATCCCATGAGAAACTTTTTAGGAGTACGTGATTTCACATCTAGGCATATGGATTTATACACTTTGTTCAGTCGGACATATCTGCTGTTTTTTCTTGGAGCTTGGTGTCCTAGCTCCATGTGTAGATGCTGCAGTGCAACAGTATGTTGCTCTTGTAGCAACTTTCTAGCCAGCTTTGCTGTAGTGGGGTGGCTAATATTAACAGTGCATGTGAAGACACGGTGCAAAGCCTCAATGACATTATTACTACAAGACAAATCATGCAGTACTCTGTTATGTTGGCTCCAGAACTGCAAAGCGAATCTTGGCTGTCTGCGCTTTTTCCGATTTCTTGCCAGCCTTCCAATATAAATGTCCTCAAAGTAATCAAATAAGCTTTCCAAGTCCTCAAAGTCTTTGTCATCCTGTAGTGCCTCAGAGTATCGTTCTACATTCTCTGTAGGTACATAAGCCAACCCTAAAAGGCAGCAGACCTTTTGAGCAAAGTCAGGATCAAGAACATATCTCTGCTGCATACCTTCTTGCTGGACACATCGCCATAGTGCTTGCCCCAGGTGGAAATTACACCCTGATAGCTCCAAAGAAGGAAACATGTCAGTCAAAACTTTTATAGCAGCAATTTCAAAGTCAGTCATTATACTGACTGGGCTTATGTGACTACCAAGCAATGATTTAAGGTGAACAAACAACCTTCTATACATCTCCTCACTACGCCCTGGCAGTAAGGCATATGTGCAAGGTCTGTTTACCCCCTGGACAAGCGCATGTATGGTTTATAGTTGGTCATCTTGCTGCAGTGCTACTGTGAATGTACCATCACAAAACCAGTGTTGATGGTCTTGTAGCACCTGCAAGTCAGTCTCGCTAGCAAAAATTATCGGTCCTTCTTCTTCAACCTGAATAAACTGTTCACCATTTACTATCTTGCAATATTCTGAGATGTCAGAATCTGTGGGGGAAGACAGTTGTCTATGTCTACGCACTTCACTCCTCATAGTCTCTTGACTAGGCAATAAGTGTGCGTTGCAAATTTCCACCTCTTGGCATGCCTGCAGAATGACATTTCATGTGCACTCCTCTGATTCAGCAGCTTTCCTTTTCGTGCCACCACACACCTTAATGACTTGAGCACGACCGTGCACTGGAGCATGGTTATGCTCAGTCGATGCTTTCAAAATGCTGTCAGCAAGGGTGTGCATGCGAGCCCTGCATGTCCATTGCTCGCAGTGCCAGATTATTTTTTTCATTTGCCCCATCCTTTTCTTTAGTGTATAAAAAGTTGTTCAAACACAGCTTCTTCATGCCTTTCTGTGTTGTAATGAACTCCATGGCAACAAAGGCAATCGATTCTCTCTGAATCCACACAATCGATGCTCTCTAATGCTACACCTTGCCCTAATGTGTGTAAGTACTGCTCGTTAATTAGTTAGGTCGATGTCATCCGCAGTGCGCAATGCGACATTGCAATTAAGTAAGTGCAGGGAGAATCACGACATTTCTGGCTGCTACAAGGAGGGGATAGTAGTGCAGTGCAGTGCTCTATCGGTGGCAGGTAGGGGGTTTCAATATGCTTTCACAGAAGCAGGTGCATACTGTATAACAAAAATATACTGGGTATGAGGCAGGTACATTTAACAAAGTACAGGTAGTCAAACAGTATAACTGCACAAGATACAAAATAGCCTGGGAAGAGGCAAATGTGTGATACAGGCTAACAATACAGAGAAACAGAAATGCTAACAAGCAGGTTACGGCCAAAAGCGACCTTCCTACGTGACTAATATGCTAGCGACTAATCAAATCTGCAACACTTTAACCGCAACATTAAAACCGCGCCGAAAGAAACCATGATGATTAGTCCATAAACCAATAAAAACACATTTGGAGGAAGTTCTGTCTTTGGTCTCTGTCCAAACACTATCTGCAGAGTCTCTGGTCCCCATTCATGTTTAGAGCTCAATGATAACCATTTAACACATTAATAAAAGCCTGAATTCGATTCCCTGTGTCATGAGTAGTGTTTCCTGAAAATATCAGTGGCTTCCTTTAAATCAGCATTTGTTAACTTGTTCTGCAATAACTGAAAACAGTCAAGTTGCTATATAACAAGGGAAAAAAACAGTGTTTTGATGAGAAAGAACTAAGAGCCCTGATACAGACAAGCTGATTTTTCATATGCTTGCCACTTGAATTCAGCACTGAAACTCAAATGATCAACTTTTTATAAGAACAGACTGACAGATTTTCAGCTAATTCATCTGAACACAAACCAAAGACTAAGTAAAAACCCTAAACAGCAAACAATTAATTCTACAGGCTGCTCTAACTGGGAAGTTAACAGCTCTTCAGTCAAGCACAGACTTGCAGTGCTAGAGCAGTAGCTTACTCCAATATGATGTCATCACTCTCTAAGGCTCAGCCAGAGGAACAGAAACAGACTGCCTGTTTTCAGTCAGTGCAGGACTGTTTTTAGTCCATGCAGAGCAAGTTAACAAATGCTGATTTAAAGAAAACCACAAAACCAAATAGCACAGAATTTTCTGGAAATTCAGAGACTTGCATTCAAGTTTTTTTTACTGAAAATGTGTAAAGTGGTTACCATTGATTTTTAACAGCTCAATGTCCATTGATTTTTAACAGCTCAATGTGCTTACACAACTGGATGAGACAATATGAGTTGATGGTTGTGTAACTTGATTTGCTTTGTGACTTTCCACCTCTGTATCTGTGGGATATACCACCCTGTAGGGGTACGACATAAAGAACCCTAGAGGATGGTTCCCCCCCATACAGGTGCCGTGGGAATGAATGAATCAGCTAAAGGTAGGTTAGAAAGAAGCCTACAGGTAGGACAGATGAGCTGCTGGAGGAGGAGGGGTGGATGGTGGGCAATGAAAAAATTAATCTTGGCAAGGCCCAGGATGTATGACCTTTTAAGCTTGATGGAGGAGTGACGTTGTTGCTCCACCCATTGAACCTCGGGCTTAAAGCCTTCCCATTCAATGTGCTTATGCAACTGGATGAGATGAAATGAGATGCTGCTTGTGTAACTTGATTCGCTTTGTGGCTTTCTGCCTCTCTATCCATGGGATATACCACCCTGTAGGTGTACGAAGCAAGGAACCCTAGAGGAAGGTTCCCCTCACAATTGCTGTGGGAATGAATGCGTCGGCTAAAGGTAGGTTAGGAAGAAACCCAAAAAGAATACCCAAAGATGTCGAGCTTCTAAGTGGCAAGGATGATGAATGAATTCTGAGAAGATAAGGGCTGACTTCCTAAGGAGAGAGGGGAAAACTGGAGCCACCATCCACCTAAATCCATCAGTGGAACCTAACTAACTAACTGAAGAAAGCACTAACACTAACTAATATTATGACCATCGGCATGGAGGAGAAGATAAAACGTTTGAGGAGGAAACCTCTGGGGATCCAAGGCCTAGGTCGCCTTCCCTCCAAGCTGATGATGTTTCATTTGAGGATGTATGTCAGTAAAGAGAATGGTCCATTAACTAGGGGTGTGAGTAGGGAGGATGATGACGGGATAGGGAAAAATTCCAAAGAAGCACAGGATAAAGAAGGAACATGAGGCAGCAGAGACCCAAGAAAGGTATGCTTGAATAGTCGGTGGGAGGGAGTAAATCCATGTAGAAGTCAGAGGAGCAAGGGGTATCCAGATATACTCATGAGGAGATTCCAGATGTGCACATGAGGAGACTGAGGGTAATGCAGACTGGCTTGATTGAGCGATGTGAGTGAGCAGACACGGATGTTAATGAAGCATGCATGATTATAGATGTGAACAATTAGACCCCGAACAATTAGGCCCTGAGGCTGTAGTCAGTGAGGTAGCATAGGAATCAATGATAAGAATGCTCGAGGAAGTGATGTAAATAGATAAACCTTGAGGTAAGGCTGAGTGAATGATGACTGGAGTTATGAACCAGATAAAGATACATGTAGCAGAATGGCTGCAGGTTGATAAGGTGATGTAAGAGTCATGAGAGGTACGATAACGTGGCATAAGAGTCTTGATATGTACGCCCAAAAAGAAATATCAATTGCAGGCCTCCAATGGAGTGAATTCTGGAAGGCTGGTACAGAATTGGAAGAGGAGGAAACAGGAATAAACTTGGAAAGGAACTTGAATGAAGGTAGTATGGCCAGATGGAGACAGCTGAGGCATACTGATTGAGTGATTGAAATAGATGAGCAGGTCAATGTGAGGCATCGTGGACCAGCATGTCCTGGACTGGAGAACAAGTTGATTCAAGGTAGCATGGAGATGAGGTGGTATAGGAGCCATGAATTCAATGATTAGACCTTTGTCTGGGACTAGATGCTTGAAAGCGAAAAAGGAATTATGATACCAACAAGGAATGTGTGAGTCTGGAACCAGAGGGTAGATGAGACATGAATGAACTGGAAAGTGAAATTGAACTATGGCAGAGAACAGTCAGCCAGCCCTTAGGAAAGGGCAATAGACAGGAAGTCATGTATTGGGGGAGGAGATGAAGTGAATTCAAGGTAGCAGGGACAGTATGGATGAGGGAAGGCTGACCGACGTCAGGAGTCATGATAGGTATGCCCAAAGGAAATACCGAATGCAGGCCATGAGGGGACTGAATCAGTGATGGCCCGTACGGGAGCCAGACAGTCAGCCGAGGCATACGAATGAAGTGATGGAAAAAGTTAAGCAGTACAGATTGAGCGATTGAAATATATGAGCAGGTCAAGGTGAGGTATCATGATGAAGAGAATCCATGAAGGCCGGAATGGGTAAGGCAAGACAGCTGAGGAGAGGGAGAAGAATGAGCACAACTTGATGCATGTCAGAATTAGTGCTTCAAAAGGAGACGAAGCACCAAGGTAGAACTGGTGGCAGTAATGCTGCCCTAGGTAGGCCAAGCCAAGACAAAGGAGGGCCCGGGTTGAATGCATGGAGCCCCATAAGCAGGTGTATGTCACTGAGTGATGCTGAGTGCAGCTGAATGAGCTGGAATACAGAACTGAGAGAGGAGAACAGGTCACGGGCTCGAGAAGACTAGAAGGAGGACCCTGAAAACAGACTTGCACCTAACTGACCCAGCATGACAAAAGAATTATCAAGTTAGTCATCTGCAATACAGAAGTAAAATGCAGGTTGACAAAAAGAAAATGCTACCAGTGTTTAGCCAAATAAATAGCTGAGATGAGCCTGCAACAGTTTGACATGCAGATTGCAAATACTACGACAGGAAATCTGAACTCGGAATAAACAGGCCATGCAGATAGTTACGTTTTGGCAGCCCTGTGTCAGTCGTATCCAGTAAAGAGCATGAGATGTAAAATATAAGA
Organism: Neoceratodus forsteri; assembly: GCA_016271365.2. Taxonomy (NCBI): domain Eukaryota; kingdom Metazoa; phylum Chordata; order Ceratodontiformes; family Ceratodontidae; genus Neoceratodus; species Neoceratodus forsteri. Next base: position 498,245,304 of record CM057457.1, read on the forward strand.
AAACAGAATATCTATGACTACATGGATTAAATGCCCGCAGTTCACTGCTGAAATAAAAAAAAATCCATCCGGTTCGTGCAATGCTTTGAATCACTGACACGAGGTTCAAATACATCCCACCATATAAGGTGAACCAGAGGTACAATTATGGTGCTGCATACTGGTACAGATTAGGTGATGTGGTACAAAATAGAACTGTTCTGGAACTGGAATGCAAACATCGAAAAAGGGGGTTGTAGCAAGGAGGGCAGGAGCCAGAGGGATGGGTGAGAATGAGGAGATGGAGCTGCTGAAAATGGCTCAAGTGGGCAGAACAGGACCCCATGGAAGATGGCCAGAACTGGGGAAGAGCAAGCCTGTGATGGAGAAATGCTGAGGAGGTACAGCTGGAGCGGCGAGGAAACCGCACAGCATGAGGAAACCACGACATACGCCAGAGGGGGTACGAGGAGTCGGCAGACCCGGAATAAAATGCAAGGTAGTGGGAGGAAACAAGTCTCAGACTGGAGAAGATGAGAACTGTGAGGCGAGATCAGAGCCAAATTATTGAGTAATAACACCAAATTAAAAAGTAACAACAACAAAATGGACCTCAGACACAATATTTAAATACCAAAACCATACCAAAACACTTGTTGCCTACTGTATAAATCACACACATGATGGGCAGGAGTGGAATTTGGAAAACATTCTCATTCCTGCATCATGAGGCATGGCTATCCCACTCATTCCTTCTGCACTCTTGGGATATCCATGCCTCACTCTGCAGGAGTGAGAACACTTTCCACATTCCACTCCTGCCCATCATGTATCCCCTATATATATTAACACACACATACATGCACTGTGTATATGTGTGTGTATATATAAGGGATACATGTTGGGCAGGAGTGGAATATGGAAAATAGTCTCAGTCCTACACAGTGAGGCATGGATATCCCATGAGTGCCGGAGGCACGAGTGGGATAGCCATGCCACATGATACAGGAGTGAGAATATTTTCCATATTCCACTACTGCCCATCATGTGTGTGCGATTTATATGATAGGTAACAAGTGTTTTTATATGGTTTGGGTATTTAAATATTGTGTCAGAGGTCCGTTTTGTTGTTATTACTTTTTAAGTTGGTGTTATTACTCAGTCATTTGGCTGCTGTGTGTTAGTCTGCTCAACTGTGGTATAGGGATTGGTGATGTTCATCCATGGTGCTTCTGAAGGTTTAGGAATTCATTTTGAAAAGCTCATTGTACAGAAATAATGTTTCTAGTCGAGTTTTTGTCATTTGTTTTCAATGCTAAGTACTGCTCCAAGTGTACTGCTTTCACCCTCTGGCTTTTTAGAAAATGCAAGTAAATGTTTCACACTATGCAGGTGGTGTGTAATTAGGTAGATTGATGATTTTATTTTCAGTTTTAAAACAAGATCTAGATTGTAGTGCTTAACTGATGCTGCAGTGAGAATATCGGGTGAATGCATAGCTACTATAGGTGTAAATGGATTTATTTTCACTTCAGCTATGTCATCACTTGATATTCTCACCAGGGTGAGAATACATGCTTTAATTCTCAATAAATAAACAACACTCCTATTGTATTAATATATTTATAAAATGGGTAGGAAAAATTATGTCTGCTGATATGTTGAAACACATCATGACTGTGCGTATATCAGAGCGCGACTGCACACCTGCACTTTTACCCCCCTCCAAAACAATTTTGATATTTTATAAGATAGATAAACCATTCTGAGATGTGCGGTCGCACTCTGATATACGCACACCTTGGTTGGCTGACGCACTTGGCCTGTGGCCTCATGTGTAACAACACACACCAAGGTGTGTGTATATCAGAGTGTGTCCGCACACCTCAGAGTGGTTTATTTGTTACACTTAGATATATATATATATATATATATATATATATACATGTAAATACACACACACACACACAAGATATATATATATATATATATATATATATTTATACAATAGGTGTGAAACTAAATCTGCCAAGATAAACATGTTGGAACATCACTGCAAGGTGCTCCATGCCCTAGACTGACCATCCCTCGAACCTAGACTAGCATATCCCTCCCTGTGCCTGGCCTCTAAACTACAACAACCTGAATCCCCCCCCAAGTCTACAAGACCTGCTTGCCCCTAAAATTAACAGGAGAGAGCTCAGGTCTACTGATCAGAAATTACTTGAAATACCCAGAGCCAAATCATCCCTTGGCCTTTGGTCTGCCAGGGTAGCCCAACCCAAACTCTGGAACAATCTCACGAGAGAGCTACAGGACAGTACCTCTCCTGGGGGGGTCAAGAAAGCACTAAAATCACATCTGGAGACAGGGTCCCTGTGCTGCTGCCTCAGTTGAGGCTGCCCAAAGGCTCTCCTGAACAGGGGGAGGGATGACAAAGAATAACAATTTCTGGAGGGAGGGTACGCTAAGGAGAGTAGGATGCTATGGCTATGGCACTTATCTCTGTGGGTTATCATTGATGTGTCTGTTCTCCTTGTTGTCCTAACAAAAATGTCCAGGCTACTGCTTGGAATCTGCCTATGATGTACTACATGCTGCTATGTATAGTCTTACTGTACTGTGTGAACCCTGATTCACTGTATGTATCAAAGAATTGGTTTTCTTCTCCCTTAGGTACATGCATCTAATCCTGGGTCGCCTCTGAAAAGGGACTGTCAAGGTCTCAGTGGGCTTACCTGGTTACCGAAATTTAAATAAATAAATAAATAAAATTTTGTGCAACATGAGCAAGATAAATGAAGTTGGTTACTGAGCATGCACAGAAATTTATCTCACTCATTGTGGCTACACTGAGTATGCTCAGACATTTATTCTCACATGTGAAGATAAGTTTCTGAGCATGCTCAGTGACCAATTTTATTTATTTTCCACCAGGACACCACTGAAAATGAGTTTTATGGCTCATTAGGCATTTCCTGTTAAATCTGTTTCAATAAAAAAGTAAAATGTGAGATGACATTTGTTTTTTTGATTGAATATACAGTAGTCTTAGTAGTTTACATTGCTTTTCTTCTTTTGTAGCTTTTTAGCAATTCTATCACAAGACCATCTGAACACCTGTTATATAAATAAAATATGACATGGGCTGACTTAAGATATCATTTTTATCTTCATTTGAGGGTATTGCCACTCTTGAGATATCAACCAACCAATCCCCTCTCATGAAGATAAAAATCATATCTTAAGTCAGCCCATGTAATATTCCATATATATACTGTATATATATTTAACATGCACACACACACGTGCATACACATGCACACGTCAAATCACAAGAGGATTAGCAGGAGAAAATATGAGGCATCATCAGTTGCCATACATTGTAACAAACAGAACACAGCATGCCAAGTCTCCAGTTTGTTAGACGGATTGGAAAATGCAGCGCCATCCCTAGGGGCAGAGATTAGGACAAAAAAAGAAAACAAAGGAAGCATACTCAATTAATATGTTTGGGGTGACTAACACCTGTGTGGACTAAATGAAGAGACTGCTTGCCCATCATGTAGTAGACTGTTACCCACAGGCTACTGACGTGTTTTATAGCTTTAATTGAATATCTCTTGATTGTAGAGTAGACATTTGCACAGCATATGCTCAAACAGACAAAGTTCATACTGTGTTAAATGACATGTGATCTTAACACAGTGCTACAAATAGTTAACATGCAAGTTTCTAATTAGTCATTCGTCCATGTAAAAGTGGAAAAACCTATTCTCTGAACTGTGGATTTCCATTTATATGACTGGGAATTTCAGGCTGAACAGCTATCCACAAGTTCCTACCCCAGAACATATATACTAACCTGACACTCTTAATATTAATGAACTGGTACTGTTACAAATAAATATTTAAATGTTTGAAAAACTGAATTGTGGAATCTCCCTCCATGGGGATCGGATTGTCACAAACCCACTCAGCAGGTCAGGTCCTCTGCTCCCACAGTGCCAACCTCCAAGTGCAGTATTATGAACAGATAATAGAACGGGGTAACCCTTCTGTCTGCTTACATAGAAACATAGATTTTGACAGCAGATAAGGACCGCTTGGCCCACCCAGTCTGCCCATTTCCCTACCTAATGGATAAGCTGCAGATCCTAGCTAACCAGCAGCCTACTTCTTCCTACCCCCACCCCCTAGAATTGCCATACGACTGTCCCATGCATGCTTGAATTCCACCAATGTTTTTGACTCCACAACCTCCTCCGGAAGGCCGTTCCATGCATCCACAACCCTCTCTGTGAAAAAATACTTCCTTAAATTACCTCTGAGCCGCCCCCCCTTCTATCTTCAAATTGTGCCCCCTTGTGCTTGTGGGTCTGAATCACCTTTAATCTCAAGTTCTGGGGGGATTCAAACTGTGAATCTTATGTTAGCTTACCTAAATGTACAGGCTCAGATAATCTGCTCTTGGGGGGGTATGCCAGATATCATTCGCCTAAGGGCACCTAACCAGGTATCCAAAATGAACCCTTAAAACTCTATAAAAGACCTTAGGTATAGTCTTACCTTTTCCCAGTTTGGTAACACCATTAATCTTATGAACAGCTATCAGTCTTAACCCTCCATACATCGCATGCAAAAAGGAACTTCGAAGACAAACCCAGGCAGTCTTTTTAAAAATAGATTTACTTAAAAATGGATAAAAATATGTAAAATGTAAACACAGAACAATATATCACAAAGCATACAATCACTTAACAGAAAACAAAGAAAATTTCATACAAACTCCTACAAACATACAGTTAGACTTTTTCTATTTAATGTATACCTCTATACAATGCTTAAAGTTAGATATTGTTTCTTAAGGGTCCAAAGAAAAAAAGAAGTGTCTCTTCAAACACAGTATACAGTTTAAAAGTCTGGGTTTCCACACCCCTTCTATGATGTCATCTAGCTCCTCCTTGTTAAATATAAAAATATACAAACAGGATGTCCTGTCAGGAGGTCTATTAAATAAGGTGACATCAGCAGAAACTAATTTCCCAATATTACTCCTTAATTAACATTCCCTCTTTGATCTCGAGCATTTCCTCTTCCCATGGCACATCTAAGGACTTTTATGACTTTTCACACCATGGTATAAAATATTTTTTCCTCTAAAATATCATAAACGTTTACAATCCCTATATTCTGGCAGTTGGTCAGCTCCAATTAAATCAGATAAACAGGAGATCCTTAATTAAGGCCCTGTAGTCTTTTTAATTGTCTCCTGGTTTCAGGTTTTTATATCCTGTTATTTCCACTAAAGCCTGACCCATGGCATAACTGCCTTAGGGAGACAAATCACACGCTACATTTTTATATTACAAATATCAGAGAACACTCATAACCAGCTGGCCAAGTGTCACATGGATCTCTGGAATGGAGAGCAAAAGCAATGGCAAATCATGTGAAGAACACTTACATACTTACTTACTTTAACAGTAGATTTTCAAGAGAATCTCTTATCAGGCCACACCTCTGGAACTGTAGCTGCCAGGCACTATGACCACACAGAAACGTTGCAAGCAGTCTACGAGGGACCACCTATTATGACATATTACAATGACACTTCCTGTAAAAACACAGGTTTCGTCCCTCCTCAGTTCCCTGATGGAAGGAATGCTCAGAGGACCTACCTCTAGGGAACCAGGAGAGAGTGAATACTTCCAGCTATTAGGCAAGACTGGAAACAGTAGGTAGACCATCCTGGAAAAAAAGCCAGGACTTATACAACTCACTCGTAAGGGGGACAAAGGTTGGGACAGCATGACCTTATGAAAGTGAGTCTCTTGAAGCTCTACTGTTATGCTAACTTTTCTATCTTCTTTGAGGATATCTCTTTCATCAGATCACATCTCAGGAATGAGTTATGACCAATACTGACAGATAAACAATCTGGGTGGCTGGAGCCTATAGGCCTATGAAAGAGTGCCTTGTAGTACAGCTACGCTAAACCCAGACTTTTTCTGGAAGCAATGTCCAGATTGTAACATTTAGTGAAGGTGTGGCGACTATAGTACTCCAAGTGGCCATTATACAAATCTCAACAGCAGACACATTCCTGAAACTGGTAACACAAGTGGTCATGCCACTAGCTTAAACGGGCACTGTCAGCTTTGCCCCTACATTTTTTGGCAAAAGCAAGCAGTGTTCCTACTGGTCACACAATGCTCAGTACTGTACTCAGAACACCCCAACAGATTTAAAAGATCAGGATTTTACCTGTTTTCCCCATTTTTTACATAAATATAGTTTCAGTCATCTTGACACTAAGTCCCTGCAAACCGGAAGCACATCCAGGTCAGGACGCACATCTGCCACAAGCGTGGTCCTGAAGAATTATTTTTTCAGAAACAGCCAGTACAGTCATATCCCCTGTCTCTTATATTTATTTTAAAGGCTGCAGCTATCTGCCATCACAAAACAAGCACTAGAAGTGACACTATTTGTAATTGTATGCCGCAGCCAAAATTCCATGCATGCGCATCAATGGCATGCTTTTACTCATGCACAAGATATTTTATTCATGGATATTGTAGACATTTGTGGGATTTCAGCCGCGGCATACAAATATGAATACTGCCACTTCTAGTGCTCACTTTGTGATGGCAGATAGCTGCAGCCTTTTAAAATAACACAAGGGACAGGGGAAATATGACTCTAAGGGCTGTTTCTGAAAATAATCATACTTCGGGACGTCACTTGTGGCAGATACGCGGTCTCGATCTGGATGTGCTTCTGGTTTGCGGGGGCTTAGCGTCAGGATGACAAACTATATTTATGTAAAAAATGAGTAAAGGAGGTAAAAGCCTGATTTTTTAAATCTATTGGAGGTGTTCTGAGTAGAATACTGAGTGTTGTGTGACCAATAGGAACACTCTTTGCTTTTTTGCTCAAAATTACAAAGCTGATAAGTCTCTTTAATGACAATAAACAGCTCCAAGTAGTTCTAACTGTACTTCTTGTAACAGAAAGTAATACAGTTAGCCAACCATCTAGAGTGGAACTGTTTAGAAACAGAACGCCCTCTTACCTAAGGATGAATGAAATATAAAGCTATGAGGACTTCCTCCAGTCCTTCATACAGTGTATATATATATATATATATATATATATATATATATATATATATATATATATATATCTCGTGTATTCTATAAAGTATGGTGCAAAAGGTCAGCCCAGTGGTGCTGAGGGCTGAAGTGCTGGTTGCCTTACCTTGCACCATGCCAGTGACCCTTGTTCAGGAATGAACACAGGATGCCGGGGGTCAGCAGCGGAGGGGAAGGACTGAGTGTCAGTTGGACTGCTCTCCAGCTCCGGGGAGGGAGGTCCACAACAGTCAGTGCCTGGTTGCCGCTGGCAGAGGCAGGGGGACAAGGTGCTATGCTGTACATCATGGAGGAGTCTGGGGCAGATGCCAGGAAGGAGCACATGCAAATGTGTGCATGCTCCCTCCTGCCAGCACCTCTACATGCCCTCAGCTCCAGGGAGAAAACCACCAAAAACAGAGGAGTGTGTATCTGGGGCATAGCAGCTCGATGGCCGTTCATGGATGCCGGCTCTGGAGGGCACCCATCTGGATCCGTTAGGGTGGGTGAATATGTGGGGCTCCCAGCCGCCCTGCTGAGGGGAGCAAACTGCAGGGGAATAGGGCATGACCTCGAGGGAGTGCAGACACCCGGACGGTGGCTGGAATCCCAAGGCAGCTGCCAGAACGTGGGAACAGCCCAGATACAAAAAGAGAGGAGGCAAAAAGAATTAGCTAAAAAAAAAAAGTATGGAGCAATGCTTCCCCTGGATTGGCATGCTCAAGAAAATAAACTGGCAGGTGGATAGTTTGATTCAAAGTGAACATAGACATCACCTTTAGAAGAAACTTAGGACTGGTACATAGACACCTTGGGCTGGTTATTCAAACTGTGCCTTGCTGTGGTGCAGCGCAACTGGGCTGTGCCAGGGCAAAGACCAGGTGATATTTAATGATGCGGCGCCATGGCTCAGAACTGCTGATAATGGCACTGAGGGCACTGCACTGCACACAGTGCAGTGGCACTGCACCGGGTGCAAGAGGCAATAGGGGAGCAGGGGATGCGCCAGTGCAACTGCACTTGCGCTAGACATCTTAACCGCGACATTCAGAACTGTGCATGCAAATGAGGCCATTATGTATGCAAGGCAGAAATGGGGCCATTTGCATGTCATTATGGCTCCATTTGCATGTGGTGTGCTGATCCCCCTGACTTGCACCTGGCACCCTGCCAGGCTGCAGCCGTCGGGGACCGATGCCCTGCAGTCCCCCCTCCCAGTCGCCCAATTGTGGGCACAGGTATAGGCAATGTCCCTGGTGGTCCAGTGGTAATCCCTCCTGAATGCGGGCATAAATATTATCAACATCCCTGGTGGTCTAGTGGAAATCCCGCCCCCCCCATCGCCCGGTCACTGGCATGAAGATAAGTAATATCCTTGGTGGTCCAGTGGACCACTATCCAATGCCCAATCATGGGCATATGTTAAAAGAATCCCTGGTGGTTCAGTGGACCAATTCCCATTGCCTGATTGCGGCCGTAGAATACCTCTCCCCGGTGGTCCAGTGGTACACCCCCCCCAGTCAGCAGCGGGTGGCAGCACCCTGCCCGCAACCCATCCGGCCGCCTTCTGACTGACAGCATACAGTAGGGCTGCATGCCTATTGGTCCACTGCGTGGACCAATGGGCATGCAGACCATGTTGTACTACATAGTCCCGAATTGTGAATGAGCGTTCATTCAAAATTCAGGACTGTGTAGTACAGTACTGCTTTTCCAGAGAATGCACTTTACATGCTGTATTTTGGACCTGGACCCGACTTCCCTGGTAAAGGGTTGTCATGATATTAATGGCCCAGTCCTGGCATGGATAGTCTGGTGCTCCTTGGGTATGTGTGAGTTTTCAAGGTCCCTGAAGGAAACGGTGGTGACTCCCCTCCTGAAGAAAGCTTCCTTGGACCCTAACTGCCATGCTAACTACAGACCGATCTCTAAATCTTCCCTGACATCTATGAACCACTCCAGTCTGGTTTTTGAAAGAGGCATAGTACAGAGACAGCACTGGTTCAGGTGCTCAATGATCTCGCGGTGGCTAGAGATCAGAAGAGCCACTCCATCTTGGTTCTTCTTGATCTCTCTTCGGCTTTTGTCACTGTGGACCATGGGGTACTTCTCGAGCACCTGGACTTCATCTGTGGCCTGTCAGGTACAGTCCTCAGTTGGTTTAGATCTTTCCTCACAGGCAGAAATCAGAGGGTGGTGTCAGGGATAAATTCTTCCTACCCAGTCTCTCAGTCTTGTAGGGTTCCCCAGGGCTCGGTCTTGTCACCCACGTTGTTCGCAGTGTATATGAAGCCCCTTGGAGACATTGAAAGAAGGTATGGGCTGAGATTTCATTGCTATACAGATGCAGATGATACCCAGCTCTACCTGTCTTTTGCACCTGACCAGGATACAGCTCTCTCGGTATTTAATAGCTGCCTCACTGAAATCCAGTGCAGGCTGAATTCAAGCTGGCTGAAGTTGAACTCGGAGAAGACAGAGGTAATGGTTGTGGACCCAGGTCACAGGGTAGAGGGGACAGGAGTTGGTTTACTCTCAGGTTTATTTCTTGGGGGGTGTCCAGCTCCCTACCTCTGAACAGGTACGGAAGCTGGGGATGATTTTTGACAATTGTCTGTTGTCAGATTATCATTTTACCATTTTAGGAACATCGCCAGGATTAAGCACCTTGTTCTGCCCAGCGATCTGCCTACATTGATCCATGCTTTTGTGACCTCACAACTTGATTATTGCAACTCCCTTTATCTAGGGCTTCCTGGGGTTGATATCTGCCACCTGCAGTTGGTGCAGAATGCTGCGGCCCGATTATTGACAGGTACGTCTCGTGCCTGTCATATTTCTCCGGTTCTGCGTGATCTACACTGGCTGCCAATACAGTGGCGGATCACCTTTAAAGTTGGTCTTTTGATTTACAAAGCCCTACATGGACAGGGCCCGGACTACTTGAAAGAGCTTCTCCCCTACTGCCTTAAGCAATTTCTCCACTCAGCAGATGAGGGGGTTACTAGAGATTCAGAGGTTTTTTTTTTTTTAATTCTCAGGCGCTCGTGCTTTAATGTATGCTGCCCCTACCCTCAGGCATTCTCTACCCTGTCTGCTTCATTAGTGTGCATCCATGGAGGCATTTAAAAGGCCTTAGCAACCTATTTATGGTCTAAGATCTATCTTAATTGATTATTGGGATGTTGTGAGCTCAAATTGATGTTTTATTTGTTTTATCTGTAATTATTGTAAGGCACCTTGAGTTTGAGAAAGGCGCAATATAAAGTTTTATTATTATTATTAAAAAGGGTGGTCAGTGGTGCTACTAGTTCTTCCCTTAATTCTTGTAGAATTCTGGGGTGTATCCCATTAGGCCCCATTGCTTTATCCACCTTCAGATTTAGGAGTTCTTTCAGAACCTTTTCTTCTGTGAAAGGACTAATATCAACCCCCTTATCCAGAGTGCTTCCATTGACTGGATTAGGTATCTCCGCCGCTCCACCTTTGTGAATACTGAGCAGAAGTATTCGTTCAGTATCCCTGCTTTTTCACTGTTATTCCGTGCCCACCCACCTTCCACTTTATTCAGCCTCAGTATCCCTGCCTTAGTCTTTCTTTGCTCCCTCGGTTTGGGCCTTTACTATTCTGACTGCCTTTCCCACTTACTTCTGCTATAATTGGAACCATTCTCTGTCTTGGTTCTTCTGTGTTTCCTTTTACTTCCTGAATGCTGTCTTTTTCTCCCTAACCTTCCCAGCCACTTCATTTGAGAACCATAGTGTTTTTTTCTTTCATTTTGATTTATTTATTTATTTGCTTCACACAAAGGCTTGTTGCCTCTGTGATGGTGGTTCTTATGTTTCCCCATTATTGCTCCACCCCACCTTCTTGTCTGTTTTCTAGTGCTTTTCTGAGGCACTCTCCCATTTTGACAAAATCAGCCCTCCTGAAGTCCAGTATCTTTACTTTTGAATGGCTTGACTCTACAGCTAAGTTTATCATGAACCACACTGTTTGGCGGTTGCTTGTTCCCAGATGGCTACCCACTTCTAGATCTGAGATCCTCTCTCTGTCCCCATTTGAGAGTACCAGTTCTAAGACTGCTCCCTCCTGAGTGTGTTCCAAATCTAGCTGTCTGAGGCATGCCTCCTGTAGGGCATCGAGAATGGCCCTGCTCTTGGATGTGGCTGCAGCAAAGGTGCTCCAGTTAACATCTGAAATATTCGGGTCCCCCCATCAGCAACATCTCCCGTTTCTCTTCTATCCTAAGGATGCCTGCTATCATTTCCTTGTCCATTTCCTCCCCCTGAGATGGGGGTCTGTATACAACCCCGGTACAGATTGTTGTGCCATTTTCTGTCTCCAGGGTGACCCACAGTGCCTCCTCTCCTCCCTATTTACCCTTTAGTTCTGTTGCTTTGATCCCTTTCCCTACATAAAGAGCTACTTCTCCTCCTCTTCTACCCTCCCTGTCCCTCCTGTAGATTGTGTACCCTGGTATGTTGATATCCCAGTCATGGTTCACTGTGTACCATGTTTCTCTGACTTCCACAATATCCAGGCATCCCTCTTCCATGAAGACCACCATTTCAGGGAGCTTTTTACCTAGTCTATGGGCATTGGTACTCATTACCCTCCATTTTTTTTGGCCTTATTTCTTTTTGCTCCATCCCTGTCCTTACTGCCTTTGTCTTTTTCTCCATTTACCCCTGCCCTTCTCCTTAGCAACTGTCCTATCTTGGTGTTTACCTTACTAACTACCCTGATTTTTTGGGGTGGTAGGATGTCCCTTCTCATTTTTCAGTGCCTCCCCCTTGGCTAGTTTAAATGCTTGACAATGAAGCATTTAAATATTTCATCTAGGTTCCCCTCCTGGACAGATGCAGACCATCGCGCCAGTATAGGCCTGCATCCCTCCTGGTGGAGCCCCAGTCCTCAATTAAGTCAAATCCCTGAGCTCTGTGCCAGTTTTTCAACCAGTCATTGAATCCTATGGTGCAGAGTACCCTAGCCTTATTCATGCCATAGACAGGTAGCACTTCCAAGAAAGTTACAATGTGTGCCACTTGTCTAAGGCCTCTTGCCAACTCAACAAACTCCTGTTGCACTGCTCTGATCCTGTTCTCAGCCAGGTCATTTGTCCCTAGGTGGATAATTGCATCTAACTCACTCCCCCTTGCAGCTGCTCCCATGATCCTGAGGATTCGTTTCTTGTCCCTCCAAGCCATGGCGCTGGGCAGGTACCTTACCCCCTTTCCACTCCCATCCCAAGAACTAATCCCCTAACAACTGATTCCTCCACCAGGAGTTGTTTCCTTTCTCTGAAGGGTCCTGTGCCACCCTTCTGTGGGTCCCACTTGTGGAGGTTCCCAGCATCCTCCTTGGTCTCCATTGCAAGTGCCTCCATAGAGGAACCATGCACAGCCAGAGTGGTAAATGAATTGTGGAGAGGCACAACTGGAGGGCTGCATCTCTCTTCCACCACCTTCACCTTCTATGACCCCACTGTGGTCCAATCACTCCACTTTCTTGGCAACCTCTGAGGTAGTGGCTGTGGCCTGGGTGGTTCCTGGGTGGGGGAGCAAGCTTCCCGAATCCCTGCCAGGTCAGCATGGAGTAGAGCAACCTCCTCCCTCAGACCACAGAGATGCCTGAAAATAGGGCAGCAATGCTGTCTCCAGATGTCTCCCAAAAAACTGCTGCTCCACAGCTAGTGTATTGCACCACTCCCCACATGTCTGTCTCCCTTCCAGTTTCAGATGTTTTCTTTTTTTTTTGGTCTTGTTTTAGTATGTGCAAGCTTATGAGTGTGTCTACCCCCATGCAGTGTGCTGTGCCTTTAAAGGTATGAACAAGTGTATGTTGTTAGTAATTTGGGGTGTATGTCAGAACCCCTGCTATAAAGGAAGTTATGCGCTTGTGCAGGTAGGGTGAGGGCAGGGTGGGTGGGAGTAAACCTGTGCCCTCCAGAAACAATCAACTACAACTCGATCCTCCAGAACATCAGCCACCTTTTGAGATACCGCAAACCTATCAATGGCTATGCCCTTAGGTGCCATGCATGGAGAAGGAGTGACTTGAGATCCAGATGGACCAGAGTTCCCAGTGCCCGTGATAGTAAACCCTTGCACAGAGCAAAGGCACTGATGGCTCCACTACTACTGCTATAGAAAGGGAACGAAGATCTAATGAGGCCAAAGGAGAGCAATGAGAATTAGATGCACTCCTTCCACTTGAAGATTTATTAACACCTTCTGGATTAGAGGGAAGAGAGGAAAGGTGTAAAGGAACGTCTGCTTCCAAGAGAAGGGCAACACCTCTTGCCAAAAATCTCCAGGCTGTGGAACAACAAGCAGAAAAGCATCAGTTTTGCATTGTGTGGTGATGCAAAAATGTCTGACTCTAAATGACCCCACCTGTCAAACAGGTTTTATGCCACTGAGGTCAGCAGTTCCCACTTGTGCATCCTTAACTGTGACCTGCTTAGCCTGTCTAGCAAGATGTTTTACGTGCCTGGAAGCTTATAGATAGGACTGTATTTTTTAGTTAATACTGGTATCATGGGTAGGATAGTGGTCTGTCATGGATGTGCGGCAGCAGTTTGGATTAACATATTGTGGAGGCTAGGAGGGTGTCCAGTCTGTATCCGGTTGAGGAGGCTGGATGAGGAAGTGCTGTGGCTTGGTAGAGAGCTGGAGAGGATGAGGGGACAGGGAAAAGGCCTGGAGGCAGAAGGGTCACAGCCAGGAAATAACATGAGGACATCACGGGGGAGGAACAGTGTCTCAAGGGAAGTAATGGGGAGGGAGTGCAGGAGCGGAATAAATGAGGGGCCTAGCATTAGTGTGAAGGCTAGAATCAGAGGAGAGGAAGATGAAGCACAGGCAGGATGGGCAGGAAATAGGTTTGCTGTTCGGGCAACACTGGTGAGGGGGGGAGTGGTCTCCAGGGGAGAGCAGGAGAAGGAGGAAGAGGGAAACCCACAAGGGGTAGGAGTCAGTCACAGTAGGGAGACAGGGATAAAGGGAAGAGAAGCACTGCTGGTGGGGTGCATGACGGGGTGTAAAAGAGGAGGGGGGGCCAGGGCAGAGGGGAGGTATGTGGAGGATAGGGAGTGAGCAGTGAAAGGGCAGGGGACAGGATGGGGAGAAGTGGGAGAAAGAACAGTGGAGAGGAAGGGTGGAGTTAGTGAGCTGGTATGCTCTTAGATTGGGTACCCAGGGAAATGGGTGGGGGCAGGGACAACAAAATGAGGAAGGGGTGTACTAGTGCTGGGTGATTCCATACTTAAAGGGATCAGATAGGACGGCAGGGGGGCAGGCATAGCAGAATATGGGTGGAGGCTATACCCCAGCTAATGGCAGACAGGGTGGGGCAGGCAGTTATTAAGTGCACAAGAAGGGGCAGGACAAAACTGCTTGTAGTGGTGCATGTGGGCACTAATGACCTGGAAGCAGAGATGGTGGAATTAGTGAGGAGGAGATCTGGGGAATTAGGAGGGCTACGTGAAGTAGTGTGGGAATCAGTGGCCTTTTCAGAGGTGCTCCTGATAACCTGCGCAAGTACGAGAAGGAAAGGGAAGACTGGGGAGTTCAACAAATGGTTGGGGAATGGTGTCGATCTAAGGGGTATGGCGTACTGGGGAACTGGGGCAGTACCTGCCTACATGCATACTGCGTGACCCTAAGCAAGTCACTTAATTTCCTTATGCTCCTAGGACGTACCTGCAAACAAGCGTTCAGCTTAGTGTGTCTCTCCTGGTTAAAAAAAATAAATAAGGATCTATATGCAGGGGATGGGCTGCACCTAAATGGGGAGGGGAATGGGTCTGAGGTGAACATAGTATCAAGGATAGATTTAAACTAGGTGAGGGGGTGGCTGGAGGACAGCTAATAGGTAGGGATCCCAGAGGGGAGAGCAGACTGTGCCTACCCCCAAGCTATTAGAGAGGTATCTGAGGTGGGGACACAAGGAGGGATTAGGAGGGGGAACCAGGGTGGTGGGGAGAAAGATACAGGATGGAGGGTGTTCTCACTGAATGCAAGAAACTTAGGTAACAAATCAGCCAAATTGCAGGCTCTCTTGGCTGTAGGGAGGGGAACATTGCAGCCATTACTGAGACATGGGCCACCCAGAACCAGGACTTGGATATGATGATCTCAGGGTACAGGATATTCAGAAAGGATAGGACTGGGGGGATGGCGATCTTCATGAGGGAGGGTATGAGGTGTATGAGAGAGGAGGGGGAGGAGGGCAGGACAGAGGCCCTATGGATACAGTTTCTAGACTAAAAGAAAGACACTGGGGGGGGTAGTGTACAGGCCACCAGCTCAGGGCAATGACCTGGGTAGGAAGTTCGCCAAGCAGATTAGAAGAGTCTGTAGGAAGGGGAAACCACAGTGGTGGGGGACTTTAACATCCCTGGGGTGGACTGGAATACCCCAACCACCATATGTGCAAAGGAGCAGAGATTACTAGATGCACTTCAGGACTGCTGATCTGTGAGACAACTAGGGAGGGTAGGACTCTGAACCTGGTATTAAACAGGGAGGCTGTAAGGGATCTGGGAGTGGAGGACCCCCTGGCTGGGAGAGACCGTCATACGGTGTGGTTCACACTCAATATGAGAAAGAAGGGTAACAGGAGGAAGGCACAGTACCAGGGTGATCATTTAAGGGAGCAGACTTAAAAGGAGGGGGGACATTTTAAGGTGTATATGGTGGGAATTCAGACACGCACGAATGCCAGCCAAAAATGGAACATCATTAAGAAAGGGCTGGCAGAGGCTACTGAGACTTGCACCAGGACATGGAGCAAGAAGGGGAGAGCACAGAAGCTTAGCTGGCTGACTTGGGAGATAGTGGAAGGGGTGAGGACCAAGAGAAAAGCATTCCAGAGGCCGAGGAAATTGGGAGGACAAGGAGACAAAGGCAAGTACAAAAAGAAGTCCAGGGAGGTTACCAGGCTAGTCAGTGCATCCAAGGCTTCCAGAGAGCTGAGACTGGCACAGGGAATCAAGAACAGGGAAAATGAGTTTTCAGATACAGTACATTGGTGAGAGAAGAAAAAACAAAGATCAGACTGTGAGGATTAAAAAAGATGAAGGTGGGTGGAGAAGGGGGAGGACCAAGCAGAGGCACTTAATGAGTACTTCTGAACTGTGTTCAGTTAAGAAGGGGGATAAAACCTTTTATAGGTACATCAGTGAGCGTAGAAAGATAAAAGGAGGGATAGTGAGGCTGAATAGAATAAACGGTGGGTGGGCAGAGGGGGACAGTGAAAAAGCAGGAATACTGAACGAATATTTCTGCTCAGTATTCACAAAAGAGGAGGGGGAAGTGCCTAATCCAATTAACAGAAGCACTCTTGATAGGGGGGTCGATCCCAGTCCTTTCACAGAAGAAACAGAAAGGGTTCTGCAAGAACTCCTAAAACTGAAGGTGGACAAAGCAATGGGTCCTGATGGAATTCACCCAGAATTCTAAAAGAATTAAGGAAGGAACTAGTGAAACCACTGGCTACTCGTTTTAATAAATCATGGGAGGATGGTGTGGTACCGAGGACTGGAGGAAGGCGTATGTGATTCCCCTTCACAAAAGTGGGACCAAGACAGAGGCAGGAAACTACAGACCTGTCAGTCTGACCTCTGTGGTAGGGAAAGTGATGGAGTCACTTCTGAAGGAAAGAATAGTTGAGTACCTAGAGGTCAGTGGAGCACAGGATCCAAGGCAGCATGGGTTCACAGCGGGAAGGTCATGTCAGACCGAATCATTAGATTTCTTTGACTGGGTGACCAAAGTAGTAGACCAGGAGGGCTGTGGACATGGCCTACCTAGACTTTAGCTAAGGCATTTGACACAGTCCCACACAAAAGATTATTAGTCAATTAACCAGCCTGGGAGTGGGTCCCAGGGTGGTAGCCTAGGTAAACATTGGCTAGACAACAGGACACAGGAGGTAACTGTAAATGGAGTCCACTCTGAAGAAAGGACGGTTACTAGTGGGGTACTGCAGGGTTCAGTATTGGGTCCAGTCCTTTTTAATGTCTTCATCAGTGGCATTGCAGAGGAACTGGAAGGAAAAGTATGCCTTTTGCAGATGACACAAAGATCTGCAACAGGGTTGATACCCAAGGAGGCATGGAAAGGATGAAAAGGGACTTGACAAGGTTGGAGGAATGGTCAGATGTATGGCAGCTAGGATTCAATGCAAAAAAGTGCAAAATAATGCATCTGGGAAACAAGAACCCAGGGGAAGAATACACAATGGGTGGGCGGTAGTAACAACAAAAAAACAGGAAAGAGACCTGGGGGTAATCATATCAGATGACCTTAAGGTTAGCAAGCAATGTGAGAAGGCAGTAGGGAGGGCTGGGGGTATACTGGGATGTATAGGGAGAGGCATCAGCAGCAGAAAACAGGAAGTTGTTATCCCTCTGTACAGACAGTTGGTGAGACCCCATCTGGAATACTGTGTCCAGTTCTGGAGACCCCATCTCCAAGGACATAGACAGGATAGAGGCAGTCCAGAGGAGGGCAACTAAAATGATGCAGGGTCTGCAAGAGAAGCCGTATGAGGAGAGACTAAGGAGCTTAATATGTATACCATTGAGGAAAGAAGGGAGGGGACATGATAGAAACTTTCAAGTACCTCAAGGAATCAACAAAGTCAAGAGGGTAGCATCTTTCAGAAAAGAGACTTGCAAGAACAAGGGACACAATTTAAAGATAGAAGGAGGCGGTTCAGGGGCAATGTGAGGAGTATTATTTCACAGAGAGGGTAGTGGATGCATGGAACAGCCTTCCTGAGGAAGTTGTGGAGTCTAAAACTGTGGGAGAATTCAAGAATGCATGGGACAGACATAAGGCAATTCTTGTGGGGGGAAGGAAGATATAGGCTGTTGGTTAAATAGGATCTGCGGCCTATCCTGTAGGTAGGGAAATGGGTAGACTAGATGGGCCTAGTGGTCCTTATCTGCCGTCAAAGTCTATGTTTCTATGTTATGTGTTCATGAAGTAAAGAGGAGGCAGATACCCCATGGGAATGGTGGAGTAGGCAGAGGGGGTGCTGGGGTGACTGATATCAGAATTACAAAGGACAGGATGCTGGAGGGACTAAGGGCATTGACAGTGGACAAGGCACCAAGACAGGATGGCATTCACCCTAGGGTACTTAGGGAGCTAGTGGAGATCCTGGTGGGACCACTGGCAGACCTGTTCAGTACATCACTGGACACAGGATGCATGCCACAGGACTGCAGGATGGCCCTTGTGGTACCCATCCATAAAAGTGGCCCGAAAGATGATCCAGGCAACTACAGACTGTTGAGTCTTACTTCAATCATGGGGAAACTCATGGAGTCAATCTTAAAAGAGAGGCTGTTGACCTTTCTGGAACACAAAGGTTTCCAAGATGGACATCAGCATGGTTTTGTATTGGGCAGATCCTGCCAGACTAACCTAGTCGAGTACTATGACTGGGTTACCAGGGAACTGGACAGGGGCCATGAGGTGGACGTCCTATATTTGGACTTCAGTAAGGTCTCTGATTCAGTGCTCCATGGGAGGCTGGAGGGAAAAACTGGAATACACTGGGGTGGGGACAAAAGTGGTCAACTGTATCACCAACTATTTGAGAGGAAGGCAGGAAAAGGGTGGTGGTGGTGGGGGAATTCTCATCACCAAGGGACATTATGAGTGGGGTGCCCCAGGGTTCAGTACTGGGACCAGTGGTGTTCTGGATATTCATAGCTGATATCTCAAGAGTAGGATCAGTCTGTTTGCAGATGATAGTAAGATCAGTGCAGTGGTAGATGACATAGAGGAATGGAGGGGGCTGCAAGAAGATCTGACGAAACTACAGGAATGGTCAGTGACATGGCAGTTGGGTTTCAATGCCAAGAAGTGCAAGGCACTGCGATTTGGAGCAAGGAATCAGGGGACAAAATATCAGTTGGGAGGGGTGCAGTTGGTAAGTACAACGGAGGAAAATGATCTTGGCGTACTAATAACGGGGAGTGTGAACCATTCAGCTCAGTGTAGGAAGGTGGCTGCAAAAGTGAACAAGATACTGGGGTGCACAGTGAGGGGAATCTCCTCCAGGCACAGAGAAGTGATCCCACCCCTGTACAGGTCACTGGTCAGGCCTCACCTGGAATACTGCATGCAGTACTGGTGACCACTCCTGAAGAGGGACATTAGATTGCTGGAGGGAGTGCAATGTAGGGCAACGAAGATGATACAGGGACTTGAGGGAAATCCTATGAGGAGAGGCTCGGAGAGCGCTGCACATGTATTCTCTGGAAAAGAGGAAGGATAGGGCTGATATGACCAAAACCTAAAGGGTATTAACAGGATTAATACAGAAGAGATTCTTCAGATCAGATGGGAAGGGACACAAGAGACCATCAGCTGAGACTGGAAGGCGGAAATTCAGGAGGGAAATTGGGAGACACTTTTTCACAGAAAGGGTGGTGGATAAGTGGAACACTCTGCCTGAAGGACTCTAAGAAAGAAAAGAAGAATCCATCAATGCCCAAAAATGCACGTGGCATGTTTATTGCCAAGGCATCGGCGGTGAGGCTTGTCTGGAGTGACTCATAGATGCCACTCCTGTAGGAGGAGGAGGAAGTAGCAGTCACTGTAAAAGGTTTGTAGAGGATGAAAGTGCAGCCTGCAAGTCAGCACTAGCCTATGGCACAGGTGTGCTTGGAGATGTCCATGGGGAAGGTGCTGTCACAAAGGTTGACAGTCCTGCGCCAACCATGATAGGCCTGGTGGAACTCACAGCCCGATTCGACCTGGAGGGCCAGAGAGCCAGGAGATCAGAGGCATTGCTGCTGAAGTGGTCAATGACTCAGCAGCAGTCACACTAGGTGGCAGTGATGACCATGAACGCACTAGGGAGGATTTAACCTTACTTCTTTCCCCCTCCCAGTGTTTAGGCTTGTATTGCCCCGTAATTTTATCCCAGGACTTCAATGCTCTGGAGATGAAAGAGCAGGTTAGTAATGTGGTGGAGCTCTTCTCCTGGACCTCTTTTTCCATCCTGACTACCTGCTGTTTTAAGAGGTCGTTTTCCAGGGTGTTATTTCTATGTTACTGGGTAGCGGTACTAAATTTAAGGCAGAGTTCATGTGCCTTAACATTATGGGCTGCACAGAGGCAGCATACATGGATGTCAAGCAGGTTACCTGAATAAATGTTTTCAACACACCTGCAGTATCCAAAGAGCTTGGTGGTTTCTTTCAATAACCATCTGCCAGGAAAAGCAGAAGGAAGCAGGACTAGAAGTCAGGAGAGCGAAGGCAAGGGCAGAAGAGAGAATAGCTCACTCAATCAGGGAAAGGAACAAAACCTGTTTCTGGTATGTGAGTGAGAGGAGAAAGTTGAAGGGGGATAGATAGACTAAAACACAAAGATGGGGGGTGGCAGAGGATGACTATGACAAAGTGAACATATTGAATAGCTACTTCTGTTCTGTATTCATGATAGAGAAGGAGGGAGAAAGTAGGCAGACAGGGGAAAAGGAGATAGTGGTGGGGGGGGCACTAGTCCATTCTAAGAAAATGAAGTCCTGGGGGAACTAGAGAGCCTGAAGGTGGACAAGGCCAAGAGCCCTGATGGGTTGCACCCCGGAATACTAAGGAAGCTCAGTCAAATACTGGTGGGGACATTGACAAACCTCTTCAACAAATCCTTGGAGACAGGGGAGGGGCCCAATGACTGGAGATGTGTGGATGTACTACCCCTGCACAAGTGAGGGGACAAGGATGAGGTAGACAATTACAGATTTGTGAGTTTAATTTTGGTAATGGGCAAGCTCATGGAGAAACTGCTTCAGAAAAGAATCACTAGATACCATAAAGCCAATGACCTGCAGGACCATCAACAACACAGGTCCACTGAGAGCAGGTCATGTCAAATGAACTTGATTGAATTTTTGACTGGGTCACCAGGGTGGTAGATCTGGGGGAGTGTGGCTGTTGTGTACCTGGACTTTAGCAAGGCATTCGATTCTGTGCAGCACAGAAGACTCTTGCAGAAAATGAGATGCCTTGGGCTGGGTCCGGTAGTAGTGAGGTGGGTACAAAACTGACTGGATAGTGGAAAACAAAAGGTAATAGTAAATGGGGCAACTTCTGAGAAGGGTATGGTTACCAGCAGAGTACCACAGGGGTCAGTGTTAGGACCACTCCTGTTTAGTATTTTCATAAGGGGACATAGCTGAAGGACTAGAAGGGAAGTTCTGACTATTCGCAGATGATACAAAGATCTGCAATAGAGTGGATACTCCAGTGGGGGATGAAAAAATGCACAGGGATCTGCAAAAATTGAAGGATTGGTCAAAAGAGTGATAGCTGTCCTTCACTAGAAAAAAAATGCAAGCTCATTTATTTAGGCAAAAGAAATCTGGGGGTGGAATACACAATTGGGGGGGGGGGACCAAGCTGGAAAGGGACTGCTGCATAATCATTTCACGGGACCTCAAGGTGGCAAAGTAGTGTGAGAGGGCAGTGACAAGAGCTAGTAGGATGTTGAGTTTTACTGGTAGGGGGGATCACTAGTAGGAGGAGGAAGGTTATAAGGGGTCCAGTTCTAGAGACCACAACTCAGAAAGAATGTAGAGTAGTACAGAAGCAGACTTGGTCTAGCTGAGGTAGTTTGAACTTTCTGTTGCTGAGAAGTTTGTGGAGGGGCAGGAGGGAAGGATTTAGTTGCTGGTAAGCTTTAAACTCTTTTTGAGTCTGTTGCCTTTAGGGCAGTAGTGCTGACTTGTTTAATACAGGGGCTGGATATTCAAAAGGGTTGCGCCATGCGCAATACAGTCACGCACAAGTCCGAAATTGCTTCCATTCTGTGATATTCAACAGGAGGCAGTTGCGCCCACTGAAAACAGGCTGAGCAACAGCCGCAATGCAAATGAATGCATGCTGAAACTGGAGGAGGAACATGCATAAACTGCACAGCCGATATTCAGCCGGGCTGTGCAGAATTCTGCAGGCGCAACCCACAACCTCGCGCCTGCACAACTTTGAGCCAAAAAGGCCTAGGTTGAGAGCCACCCAGGTGAGCTGCTGCATTGCAGGCACAATACAGCAGCTGCCACCTGTGGCTGGCCCTCAACCCAAAACCTATGCCCCCCTGCAGCCTGATCGCGGGCAAAAGAGTATCCCACCACCACCCCACTGGCCCGGTCCCGAGCATAGCGTATATCCCCCCACAGCCCGATGCAGGGCAGCAAAGTGTCTCCCCCAACATATCCCTGGTGGTCCAGTGGACGAACATCCCGATTGCGGGATAGGAATGAACCCCCCACCTGATTATCCTGGTGGTCCAGTGGACCAAACATCCCGATCACGGATTGTGTATTAACCCCTCTCACCTCGATTATATCCCTGGTGGTCCAGTGGACCGAACATCCCGATCGCGGGATGGGTGTGCAAACACCCCAAAACATCCTGGTGCCTAGTGATCCCCACCCCACCCACCAACGAAGCCTCCACCTCGTTCCCCACGGCCGGCGGGCGGCAGCATCACCCGCCTGCCGCCCGCGCCTGACTGCCGGTGGGGCTGCAGCCATTGGTGCAGAGCAAGAGCCAATGGGCGTGCAGCCATACCGATAAGACAGTCCAGATGTGAATGAATACATTCATTCACAAAACTGACTGTCTTATCTGACAATATAGACTGCATGCCCATTGACTCTGCGCAATCGGGCATGCAGCCCTACCGGAGCAGTCAGTCGGCACAAACTGCGAAGCAGCAGCGGGTGGGATGCTGCCACCCACCGGCTGCGGGGGAGGCGGAGTGGGAAACCAGCAGTAAATGAGGGCGTATAAACCCAAGATGATTAGGGAGGTGTTCACCTCCATCATGAAAGATTCGATCACTAGACCTGAGAGACCTGTCAGGAGGTAGAGGTAAGACAATCGCGTCGGATTGCGATCCTGAACCACCAATCATAGAACCACATTGCTGCCTTGATCGGGCTGGTGAAATTAAACTATGCCCTGATCGGGCCAGTGAGGGGTGGTGGTGGGATTATACACTGTTTCGCCAGCGATCGGGCTGCAGGGGCGCCGGTCCTCGACGATCGCTGCCTGGCAGGGTGCCAGGCGCAAGTCCTCGATCGGCGCACCTGCATGCTAATGGCATGCAAATGGGCCATAATCAGATGCAAATGGCCCCTGCGTCCTTGCATGAATTAGCCTCATTGGCATGTCACCTTTTGAATATGGAATTTTGCACATGGCGCAATGGTACTTGCGCCACCGCAAGTTGAATGCTCCACTCTGACCACTTACGGTGGCGCAAGTTCCACTGCGCCATGCACAGTGGCTGTGGCCAGGGGGTGATATTCAAAGGAGTTGCTCAAGGGTGCAACTCCTTTGAATATTGCTCTGGACACACCCCTGCGCAACTATTTTGTGTAGCGCAAGGGCTTGCGCCACAAAATAGCACAGTTTGAATATTCAGCCCAGTGTGTTTTTTGTGTGTGGGACCTATAGTGGGAGCTGGAGATTCATTTATCATTTCAACAGGCATTGTTAGCAGTTTTCTGGAAGGTTCTGTCCTACCCTTAGCTAGGATAAATTTACAGCTTATTGTGGCTTAAATACCAGTTCCTTCTCTCACACAGCAGTTGTTCAGATGCAGACTTGGTCTGGCTGAGGTAGTTTGAACTTTCTGTTGCTGAGAAGTTTGTGGAGGGGCAGAAGGGAAGGATTTAGTTGCTGGTAAGCTTTAAACTCTTTTTGAGTCTGTTGCCTTTAGGACAGTAGGGCTTCACTAACTGCAAAGTTTAGTGCATAGTGGCGGAAGGGTGCTAATGGTCCGACCAGGGGACTCAGCTACCTGATTGTTTCTGGAAGGCACGGGATGGTCCCGACCTCCCTGCCCCTCACCCCACCCCCAAGGTACATGATTTCCTTTATACCAGAGATACTGACATCACTTCTTCAGAAGGACAAAGGACATGCACCTGTTATAGCAGAAGCGGGCATCCAGGAAAGGAACAGCAGCGAGTGAAGAGGTGACTGCTATCTCAATGGAACGGAAGTAACTACAAAACAAGGAGCTTTCATTGTTACCTGTTTGCATTGGTATTTGCATTGTGGAAAGGAGGGGCATGAGTTTGAAGAAGGCTGTGCAATAGTTGCTTAAAGTTTCTTTTTGGGTGTGGACAGGAGAGATATGAATGTAAAAAGCATTTTCTCAAACAATCTAGAAGTGTACGACAAAGGGGATAAGTGAAATTCAGAAAAGGGGAAGAATGTTTTGCACTGATAGAGGGGGAGGGGTAGTGTTTGGTATCCTTCATCTGGAAAGGTTGGGGGTGCTGCTGGGCAATGAGAGTTATGGGTAGGGTGGTAGGCTGCAACAGCTGCGCTGTGCCAGTCTTTCTAAAAATTGCCTGAAGGGTGGGGGGATGTTTAGTGTGCAACCATGTAGAGAAACTTAGGAGATCGAGTGTCTACAGAAGGAACTAAGACAGGCAGGGCAGACTGGAGGAAGTTATAGCACAGTACTGGAGGGAGGCAGGAGGGGAGATGAGGGAGGGCAATTTGAGCCAACAGTGGTGAGGAGAGGGTCAGAAGAAGGGAAGCGGAGACAAAGGGGCCCAAGCCAAGAAGAACGGTGTCTGGGGAAACCAGGTCAGGGGACAAAAGGCAAATGGAAGGAGGAGATAGGGACTTTAGAAAGGATGAGAAGTGGCAGCAGTCATGGAGTGGAAAGGAGGGAATAGGTTACTATGAGGAGAGAGGAAGTGGTCATTGAGGAAAGGTCTTCAGAAAATTATTTAGCTGTACTAGGGGGAAGGAAGAGGTGGCAGGTCATGCAATTGGAGGAGTAACTGGTAAATGCCCGGACTAAACTGGAATGGGGAGGGAGTTCTGCTGGGGGAATCACAATAGTGGCAGAAGTGGGAAATAATGGGCAGGAGGAAGAAGGGGAACCAGGACTAAGAGATGGAGAGGAATGGAAGCAAGCAGGGAGTAAGAGGAGTGGAATCTTAGTGCTGGGGACTCAATACTAAGAGGAATCAGGTGGGGTAGCAAAGGGGAAAGGCATAGTCGCATTTGAGTGGAGGCTATACCAGGAATGACAGCAGAAAGGGTGGGACAGTCTGTTCTGAAATATGCTAGAAGGGGTAAAGACAAGTCTCATTTGATTATACATCTGGGGACGAAAGACCTGGCTGACAAGACGGTATATATAGTCCAGAGGAGGTTTGAGGAACTAGGACAACTATGTGAGTGGGCAGGAAGAGCAATCACTTTTTCAGAGATACTTCCAGTGCCCAAGGCAAGCACAACAGGGAAGCTGAGAATAGAGGAATTTAATGGATGGCCAAGAACCTGGCATCATGCTAAAGTGACGGATGGTGGGGTTGGGAGGGACCGGGGAGGACAGTAATCTGTATGCCAAGGAGAGACTACACTTGAGCAAGAAGGGAAAGAAAGTGTTGAAACAGAAGCTGGAGGAGTACATAGAGGAAGTTGGGAATTTAAACTAGGAGCAGGGGGTGGCAAGTGGGCAAGAGACATGCAGAGACCACAGGTTGGGAAGCCATATGAGCTTACCCCCATAACAGTGACTAAGGAGAAGCACTACTGGTGATGTTAGTAAAGGAGGGCATGATGGGAGGGGGGGAAGGGTGAAGGGTGGTCACCTTTAATGCTAGAAGCCTGGGGAGGAAAACTGCTGAGCTACAGGCACTCATGGCAGAGAGAGAGGTGGATATTACAGCCATCACAGAAACATGGGCCACCTTGTACAATGACTGGAACCTGTCTGTACCACAGTACAGATTATTTTGCAAGGATAGGGTGATTAGTAAAGGAGGGGGGTTGGCACTATATGTGAGGGAAGGACTGAAGTGTGTAAGGGAGGAAGGGGAGGAGTGTAGTACGGAGTCACTTTGGATGCAAATCTAGGATTCCAAGAATAGGACTCTCAGAATGGGAGAGGTGTACATGATGCCCTCTCAGACAGAGGAGTTAGACAGGGAACTAGTGAGACAGATCAGAAGGACCTGTGAGAAGGGCAATGTGGTGATTGTGGAGAACTTCAACATGCTAGGAGTGAACTGGAGTACCCCAACAACCAGGAATAGACGGTAGCAGGTACTGCTGAATGCCTTCCAGGACAGCTTCCTGATGCAAATGGTCAGTGAACCAACCAGGTTAGGGAATACCCTTGACCTTGTGATGGCAAATGCAGAGATTGTGAGGGAATTTAGGGTGGAAGAACCACTGTCAGGATGTGACCACCACTCAGTATGGCTCACATTGGATATGGGCAAGGAAAGAGCGGAATCTGGCACAATGGTGCTGGACTTCAGGAGGGCCAATTTTGGGAGGATGGGGAAGTGGTAAAAGGGTACCTAGCCAGAATTCGACCTAGTATGGGGACTAACCAGAGGCAGGAGGTCATGAAGCTGATGATAGTGTAGACAACCAGAACCTGCAGTAAGGCCCAGAGCAAGAAGGCTAGGGCTAAGAAACTGAGCTGGGTGAGCAAGGAGGTCAAGGAAAAGGTAAGGAGGAAAAGAGCTGCCTTTAGGAGGTACAAAAAAACAGGGAGGGGGAGGACAGGGACGAGTACCTGAAAGAATTGAAGGAGGTGACATGGGCAGTCAGGGGAGCCAAGGCATCAGCAGAACTCAGACTGGCACAAGCAATAAGAAGGGGGAGAAGGACTTCTTTAGGTACATCAGGGAGAAAAAGAACTGTAGGGAAACATAGTTAGGATTAGGAAGGAGGGGGACTTGGGTGGAAGCAGGGGGCGATAAGGTGGAAGTGCTAAATGATTACTTCTGTTCGGTATTTACTAAGGAGAAAAGGAGTGATACCCAAGGAGGGAGGAACTGCAGAAATGGGGGGGGGTGAGAGATGAGGAAATCATGGAGGGCAGAGTTCTGGAGGGTTTGAGATCACTGAGGGTGGACAAGGTGCCAGATCCAGAGGGCATCCACCCCAGGGTACTGAAGAAGCTTGCAGAGGTCCTTGCGGGACCTTTGGCAGACCTATTTAATGCCTCACTACACTCAGGCAGTGTACCTCAGGATTGGAGGATGGCTCATGTAGTGTCCCTCCACAAGAGTGGCCCCAAGGACGAACCGGGTAACTACATACCGTTGAGCCTCATAGCCATCATGACTATCCTGAAGGACAGGATGGTGGCTCTCCTGGAGGCCAAAGGACTACAGGACAGCAGACAGCATGGCTTCATATGTGGCAGATCATGCCAAACCAACCTGGTGGAGTTCTATGACTGGGTAACTAGGCAATTGGACAGGGGCCATGCAATGGATGTCCTGTATCTGGACTTCAGTAAGGCATTCGACTCAGTGCCACATGAGAGGCTGGGAAGTAAGTTAGAAGGCACAGAAGCAGGTAAAATGCTGGTGATATGGGTAGGGAACTGGCTTTAGGAAAGGTAACAGAGGGTGGTAGTGGGTGGGGCACTCTTATCCCCAAGGGTGGTGATGAGCAGTGTTCCACAGGGCTCAGTGTTGGGACCAGTGTTGTTTGGGATATTCATTGCAGACATATCATTGGACATGAAGAGCAAGATCAGTCTGCTTGCTGATGACATCAAGATGGGAGCAGTGGTGGATGACCTGGGGGGGGGCAGTGGTTGCAGGATGATCTGGAAAAGCTGGAAACCTGGTCATCACCTGGCAACTGGGATTGAATGCCGAAAAGTGCAAGGTGCTGCATTTTGGGGTGAAGAACTCAAGGAGGAGTTATCAGTTGGGGGAAGTGCAGCTAGCCAAGACAGAGGAGGAGGAGAGGGATCTGGGAGTGCTCATTACAGGGTCAATGAACAACTCAGCACAATGTAGGAAGGCTCCTGCAAAGGCCAACAAAATGCTGTGTTGCATTGCGGGGGGTGATTCTGCCGCTGTATAGGTCATTAGTTAGACTGCACCTGGAGTACTGCGTGCAGTACTGGCACCCATATCTGAAGAGGGACATTTAAGTTACTGGAGGGGGTGCAGCGCAGGGTGACAAAGATGATCCAGGGGCTGGGGGACTTACCATACGAAAGGAGGCTAAGGGAGCTGAACATGTACTCGCTGGAGGAGAAGAGGGATGGGGGACATGATTGAAACCTTTAAGTACATGAAAGGAATAAACAAGATAGGTACAAAGGGGCTGTTCAAAGTAAGGGAGGGGAGGGACACCCAGGGCCATGATATGAGACTGAAGGGAGGATGGTTCAGGAAGGAGATGAGGAGACACTTTTTTTTTACAGAGAGGGAGGTAACTTGGTGGAATGCATTACTGGCAGAAGTGGTATCCAGTAGAAAAGTGGACTGCTTCAAAAGAGGCTGGGACAGGGCAAGGGGGAGGGTCAATGGATTGGAAGTGTGGGAGGGAGCGGCAGCTGCAGAATAAGGGGTGCTAGCTGCACATTCGAGCAGACTAGATAGTAATTTTCATAATGTAATCATGATGTAATGATGATGTGATTTAATTTGCAGGTATCAGACTAACACCCTCTGATGAAGCCCTTATGTGGTGAAGTGCCAGGGCAGCTTGATTAGAGATGGACCTAGTACCTGCTCTGTTGAAAAAACTGAGAATTTACCTCCAAAAATAAATACTTTTTGGTTTTGCAATAACTGTGTCACATGGAGTTCCTTCACTAGAGTGTGCAAATGTAAACTCCTGGCTCTGAAGTACTGGTTTTACTTTTTGTCTTAGTGTTTCAAGGGCGGGAGCCCAGGTCCAGCACCCTGCCTGGCTGTAGAGCACAGCATCCATACCTCTCAAGTGTCCCTCATTGCGAGGGACATCCCTCATTGTGCCCCTTAAAATTGCTCTGTCTCTCATCCGTCCCCTTGGAAAAATTGCTGCCCACACAGAGAATGTGCTGTAAATTCAGATTTTAAAGCAGACATTCTTACTATTATAAAATACTAAATCCAAAATAAACTTTGTAGAAGTAAACACTATGGTTTTCCATAGTGTTCTGAGCTTGTATCTCCATGTTTGAGGATGTGTCCCTCATTCTGAGGGTCTGTGTCCCTCATTGTCCCTCATTTTGAGTGTCCAAAAATGTCCATGTCCCTCATTTCGGTGACAAAAGGTTGAGAGGTATGCCAGCATCTACTTTTCTTTTACCTATTTGAATTCTCTGCGTTAGTGCTGTGACCCAGGCACCGCTTGATTACATTGAGCAGCGACAGGTGAAGGAATAACGAAGGGACTGACAACCAGAGCAGGACTATACGAACTGGGTTGGAAATTGGTGCAGCGAGTCTAAGTTACCAGTATTCTGGGAACGAGCTGGAAATGAATTCAAAGGACTGCATGGACAATTCCTCAGAAGGTGAAGATACTGCACTGCAACCAGTTTGTTTGTTCATCTTGTACAAAACTGGCAAATGGAAACTTTCAGCAAAACAATGTTTAACAACAAACAATGGCAGCTCACGTGGAGGTGAGATAAAAACTCTTGGGAAGGTTGGAGGAACGATGAAATATATGGCAGCTTAGATTCAATGCAAAGAAGTGCGAAGTCATACACATAGTAAAGAAAAATCCTGGGGAAGAATACACAATGGGGGGTGAGATAATAACAACAACAGAAATGGAAAGGGACCAGGGGGTAGTCATATCAGATGACCTTAAGGTGGGCAAGCAATGTGAGAAGGCCGTAAGGAGGGCTTGTGGAATACTGGGATGCATAGGGAGAGGCATCACCAGTAGAAAACAGGAAGTTGTTATCCCTCTGTACAGACAGTTGGTGAGAACCCATCTGGAGTTCTGCATCCAGTTCTGGAGACCCCATCTCGACAAGGACATAGATAGGATGGAGGCTGTCCGGAGGTGAGCAACTAAAATGGTGCAGGGTCTGCAACAGAAGATATACGAAGAGAGATTGGAGAAGCTTAATATGTATACACTCGAGAGGAGGGAGAGGAGGAACATGATAGAAACTTTCAAATACATCAAGAGAATCAAGAAGATGGTAGCATCTTTCAGAAAAAGAGATGTGCAAGAACAAGTGGGCACAATTTGAAGATAGAGGAGGTAATGGCTCAAAGGTAATATGAAGAAGTGTTTTTTCATGGAGAGGGTTGTGGATACATGGAACAGCCTTCCTGAGGAGCTAGTGGACTCAAAAACAGTGGGGGAATTCAAGAATGCATGGGACAGACCTAAGGCAATTCTAGTGGGGGTTAGGAGGAAGCAGGCTGTCGGTTAACTAGGATCTGCAGCCTGTGCATTAGGTAGGGAAATGGGCAGACTAGGTGGGCCAAGCGGTCCTTATCTGCTGTCAAATTCTATGTTTCTATTCAAAACTTTGGAAAGGTAATTGTTCTCAGACGTTAACATTCTTTATAATATCAGCAACCTGGACTCAGGATAACGATAGTGACATCAGGGGGTTTAGAAGTGTCTAAGTCTGGAGATGCCTGGGAAGAAGCTGCTCAAAAATGTGCCTTAATCTTTGTGAAGCTATTTATCCAAAATGACACAAAAAAAACACGAGAGACTTTTAAAATAAATAACTTAGACTAAAATAACACATAGAATATAATTAGTTGGATACAGAGCTCCAAGAAAAGATTAAAGAACATGAATTAGAAACTATAGCATGCAAACCACACAAGATAGAGAGGGATTTGCTCGATTACCAAGAAAGCAGAGAATCTAATTGTTCCCATTTCACTGACCAAAGGTCAGAGTCTAGGAGATGCTCCAGGTCTTGTAAAAGATTTTCAAACATTTGACAAGAAACAATGGGAGAGAAGACAAGAGAAACAACAGAGTAAAAATCAAACTACTAAATATGGTCAAGCCACAGAACTCTCCACTTCAGGCACATGTCCAACCGTCTCACTTTCAGAGGATAACAGAATGTAAACTGAGTCTCAGACAAAAACCGGGAGAAGAAAACGCGACGGGGGAAGAGGGTAGCAAAAGATATTATAAAGAAATGTACAGCCAGGAGTGGGACAAAATCATACAGACTATGAACTAACTGAAAGTCAAAGAAGGGTTTTGTCAAGGGGACTGTCATTTATACTAGCATCATGTCCAGATGCATTTGAAATTACAGTGGATTTAGAACAGCTGTTCAGAAGAATTACTTTAAAATATTTCTTTTCTAAACAAATTCAGAGAGAACATATGTGTTTCTTGGTCAGAGAACAAAAATTAGAATGTGATATAACAGGGGATTTTTCATTTTTGAATTCATCAGAAGAGATGTTGAATTTTGATGAAGAAAGATATTTAAACTCTGTACTATCATAATTTGGAAATTTTGAGTGAACTTTGGGCAGAAAATTAAGAATATGAAAGCTGGGACAACAGGTATTCGAATGTGTATCTCTATGATACCAATTTAGATAATTTGAAAAGTATAATGAAAGAAATATTTAAACAAAAATCTGAGTTTTGCCCACTATTCAGAATAATTGTATATTGATGTATAGAAGAACAATAAAGGAATAATGCACGGCAGGGTGTGTGTCATGCTGAGATAACGCCACGCCTGGGAGGGGTTGGGCACGAGGCCAGAGGCGGAGTGCATCCAATGCCCCAGGCGTGGCGTTATCCCAAACGACACACACCCTGGAGTGCATTATTCCTATTATACAATGGCTTGTTTTTATATATAAAACAAAAAAATAATTTTAAAGAATGTTTTTGTTAGTGTGGAAAAATATTTTTGTTTCTCAAGAGAAGATGCAAACAAGAGATCATCATGCTGCTGGTCATCCATATTGGTTCGTGCTGGGATAACACCACAGGTCCAGCCCCAAACTGACCAATCAGAGACCAGGATTCTTTCTTGCCATTGTATAATAATGAATGAAGTACGGAAATTGTTGATGAATGTCCAAAATAAGGGGAAAGACAATGGGCCAGATATTCAGAAATGCGCCAAAGGCTGGTGCAATGCCAATGCGCCATGGCCAAATGGGAGTGATATTCAAACAGTGCGCCATGACACAACCAAACATGCAGCAAGGAGCAGCTGCAGCAGGCTGAATATCGCACGGATGCACCACGGCGCAACCAGACAGGCGCCAAGGTGCAGCCTCAGCAGGCTAACAGCATAACCAGGGCTCACACAGGGCCACTGGGGAAGAACCCAAGGCACACATACAGTGGTAAAGGTGGGGACACAGCAGCAGCAGAAAGGAGTGGACCAGGACAGAGGATAACAGGGACAATAGCAGGGATGCAGTGTGGCATGGAACAAACGCACACCACCCACAGGCCACACACAGCCCCCCCGGAACACACCTGTGGCACACATAGCAGGCAACAGGTGATACAATGGCCACCAGAGGGTGGTCATTGGGGCTCCCCACCCACCAGTGCTGGGCCCTGACCCACCCAAGCCCTGCACCATACACACAGAACCCTGCAGGCAGGGGCTCGCATGCCACACAGCCACCACACGGCCACCCCAGGCACACACGCCGACCAGGGGATGTGACAACAGTATGCATGCACACCCTGCAACACAACCACACTACACAGACACACACCTTGGCACTGCATCCTGGCCCCACTGTCCAGCCGCAATGCAGACACGGACAGGCAGACCAAAAAGTAGAAATATATTATGAACTATATACAAGAATACATAACAGGTTGTGGGTAGGGCTAAGAAAGGAGGGAAGGGACAGGGAAC
Organism: Neoceratodus forsteri; assembly: GCA_016271365.2. Lineage (NCBI taxonomy): Eukaryota > Metazoa > Chordata > Ceratodontiformes > Ceratodontidae > Neoceratodus > Neoceratodus forsteri. The sequence continues at coordinate 498,278,074 of CM057457.1, forward strand.
AGGGACTATATAATGGGACGAGGACGGGTAGGTGAGGAATGGGGAGGAGAACAGGGGAAGGCGTGGAAATCAATGCTGGCCACTGCGTGTTGTGGACTGCTGCCTCAACTCCCGGCGGAGCCTCCACACTTGGCCATGTATCTGGAACACTGCCTCCATCGTGGTGGACACAATCAGAATGATCTGCCATAAAAGGCGGCAGTTGGGGACATCTCCATACACCCAGGAAAAGGTACAGAACACAGGTTCAGTGCAACTGCTCAAGGATCATAGCCAGCCCAGTGCACGGACCCAGCAGGGGTGTACACCTCACTGGAGGTCCATATAAGCCACCCAGAGGGTGCGTGCCAACATATGCTGGCATGCAGCATGCAATGGCAGTGCCCATTATAGGTGTACTGCAGGTTGGCCATCTACCACAGCACAGTGGTCACATGGCCTAGTGCCCTCCTGCACCACAGCACTGCCCGTGGTGGCCGTGTGCTCACTCACCCCACCAGCGGCAGGCACCAGTACAGATGGTTGCACCACAGTGGCAGGACCAACACACACTGCCACACAGACAGCTGCCGCACCACCCAGTCCAGCCCACCACACACCCACAACAGTTTAGATGCACAGGATGCCCAGAACCTACCTGGTTGCCAGGGTCCCACAGGCAGTGGTGGTGGTGGCAGTGGGGTGGTGGTGGTGCCACCACGGCCTGGCCTCCTAGCCCTCTGACTCTTCCCGGCTGTCCAGCTGCAGCCTGACGTGCAGCCAGCACCGCTCTGCTCCGGTCTTTACACCCTGTGAATGGTAGACAGAAAGACACACATCAGTACACACGCGATACAGCAGGCCCACACCCCGCCCCCATCCCCAGGACCAGGGCGATCCCCCACCTGACATGGCCCACAGGATGGCTGCACAGGTCAGTGCACACGGGCACGAAACCACCCTGCAGGACACACCAGGCAGCGAGGCCTACACCACAGAGCAGCACCTGGACACACGACGATGGTGGGTACACTCACCTGGTTGTGGCACAGCCCCACACCTGGCATGCACCTCCAGGTGCGGCAGCAGCTCCGGGTCCCTCCTCAGCAAGTCACCATATCAGTGCCTTCACTGCTCCCCCATGCAGGCGATGCCTGTGTGAGTGGCTAGTGCCTGTCTGACTACACTCCACACTGCCACCCATGCCTGGTGCAGGGGTGCCTACCTATACAGTTGTATCACATAAGGTGCCACACAGGCCACAAGGTTGGCCAGCTCAACCTCTCTCCAATTTGGAGCACGCCCACGTCAGCCAAGCTGCACCATCGCTGCAGACCGATAACCAAAATGGCGGTGGTCCTGCACATGGAGCATGCATATGCAGACTGTGCAGCCATGGGCCAATGCACTGTACAGGTCAATCATAATATCACGGTGCTGCGCGGAGAGGGCATGGCTGACCTGGGCCAGGGGTCAGGGGTCGGAGGACAGCATCAAGGGATGTATGCACATCACACATCATACGTAGATGCGCGATAGCACATACATCAGCGAGTGTGCCACATGGCCTATAGCGCAAGGTGCGTGGACTGCTGGCTGGACAGCTGTATCGTGGGTATCACATGCGTGCAGCATTACCATGAATTGTGCAGGCATAAGAAGTGTGCCTCGAGTTGCTCTTGGGCAAGACCACTGCGCATGGTGCAACAGCATGATATTCAGCTGACATATGCAAATGTGCTTATCAGCCTATGTATGGTGCACATCGCCCCTTAGGATGTCATCATAATTGTGCCAAAGCTCATTTGCCTGGCTTGTGCAATAAAAGCACCACACAGCGCAGCATGCCATGGACTGGTATTGCACCCATTAGCGGTAAGTTGCGCATGTACCTGGCAGCGACTGAATGGCAGAGGGATGGTGTGGCGACCACTGACAGACATGTTCATGTCCACGGGTAGTACTATGTCGGCACATGAGGGTACGAGGAGCCTGGGCCTGCACAGAAATGCAGGCCCAATTTCACCATAGCAGAAGTGGATGCCCTGTTGGAGGCCTGTCTTTACAGGGAGCCTCTGCTGAATGGTGCCACCGGCATGCCACAGGCCAGGGCTGTGGCCTGGGCAGAGATGGCAGATAGCGTGAACCAGCAGGGCAGCCACCAGCGGTCAGTGCAGGAGTGCCATAAGAAGGTGGGCACAGACAAATGCCGCATAAAGGAGAAGGTAGCAATACATTACACTTGGATTGTCAGAGGAGGGAGGCCCGCTGCAGTGGTGCAGCTCACACTGCAGGAGGAGCTGGTGGTGGCCACTATGCATTGCTGCACAGTAGAGGGCATGCCCTGAGGTGGCTTCCAGATGGGTGGCAGCCCCTTGCTGCATGGTACATATTTCAGGATTGGGGGGGCTTGTCCTGGGTGGTGACATTACTAACACATCTGTTTCCCTTTACAGCTCCAGCATGCCTGCTTGCAGTGGAAGAGGCACTAGTGGCAGCCGTGGTGGTGGGCCCAGCCCCAGAGGACCAACCATTGACATCCTCAGGCATCCGGGGGCCTGTTCAGCTGCAGCCCACAACCGCAGCCCAGCCGGAGAACCTGGGCATGGGGTTGGATGAGGCCCTGGCTGGGTTTCAGCAGGGATGCCACCCATTGTGTCCGGTGCATGGAAACACAGATTGGGGAGGGGTCTGACTCTGATGATGACAAGACCATGATAATGGACAGCGGTGGTGTCATCGAGGGTGAGATGCCCATACCTGTGTTCTTCCTGGGTGGTGTGCCCAGTGGCCATATGACAGTGTGTCCGCCAGCTGATGCCACTGCTGGCACTGCTGTGGATCCTGCCACAGTGGAGCCGTGAGGTGGCAGTCCGATGCATGGCCACTACGCAGTGCACAGGGGCCAGAGGGTCTGCAGCAGTGGGCAGCAGGGGACAGGGAGCAGGCGGAAGTTGAGTCCGGCACTAGGGCACCTGACTGGGTCCAACCTCGAGCAGTACCCACTGTGCAGTGTCCACCTGAGAGGGGGACTGCCCAGCACATCTGTACACCCTCAGTGGGTCAGCATGCCAGCCAGGTGCCGCTGGGCACAGTCCCAGTGACTAAGCACACCCAATTGCTGTGGGCATCCATGGAGCAACAGGTGCTGCTTGTGGCTGGGGTGTGTGCACTGCAGAAAGAGGTGCACCAGGCTGCAGAGCAGCATGAGAGGGGCATGGCTCAGATCATAAAGGCTATACAGCACCAGCAGGAGGACATGAACGCATCCCAGGACTGCTTTGCCAGTGTGATCAGGGATGGGTTTGTGCTGCTGGCCACCACTGGACTTGGCTTGCCACCCGACATGCTGCATGGTGCACCATCCATGCCACTGACCAGGCATCATGCGTCACACTCCCTATCAACACCTAGTTCTGCCATGGGCATCCCTGGCATGCCTGGAGCAGGCCAGTTTGGGAGCCTATAGACATCTTTGCAGACCCGGATGCAGTACCACAGTTCTACCCCTAGAGGTCTGGAGCACTTGTCCCCAGCAGCTGCTGAGCAGCCTGTGGCTGCCGATCGGCCACAGCGTGGCTGCCCACGTGTCTGTGGTGGCCATGCTACTGTGCATCAGACATGAGTTGCCTGCGGCCAGGCCAGCTGTCTGCTTCCGCTGCCCTGTGTGCACATGGGCAGTGTGTGTGTGTGTGCAGCCCACGGGTGTGTCTCCTGTGTGCTGTGCCATGCACTGCCTGTGTCAGCGCATGCCCGGCCACTGACCCATGTGGTGCGGACATGATGATGCTGAGCATACGCCAGTTCTGTCTGTGCACCGGTGCACTGCTTCTGATCCATGCCATATGCCAGTGCCTGCGCGCATTGGACTGTGCATGTATGTGCGAGCATGTGTGTGTCAGTGCCTCAGCGTGTGGTACCAGTCCCCGCAGTATACTGCTGTGTGTGGCTCTGTGGCCCATCCCCCTTGCCCTTGTACCACACCCCATTGTGTGCATGCCCCTTGCCATGAACGCCCCACCTGCTGTCTGTCCCGGTGTGTGCAGTGTGTGTGTGTGTGTGTGTGTGTAGCTACCTAGCTGCAGTCAGCATAGTGCTCCCGGGTTATGATGTCTCTGAGCTGGCAGGCCATTCTCAGCATCCAGGGATCCCTCCACCTAGGGGGGTGGCGGCCCGTCACCCCCATTATCCCGACTGCTGTCCCCCTCCTCCACCTCTACGGCAATTCCACGGTCAATGGCCATGTTGTGCAGTATACAACAGGCCAGGATAATGCCACAGGCTTTTGAGGGGCTGTACTGTAGGGCACTGCCAGATCTGTCCAGGCAACAGAATCGTGCCTTTAGCATCCCAATCACATGCTCAGTGATGTTCCACTTGCTAGTGTGTGCCTCTTTGTACCTTTGTTCTGCTGGAGATGATGGGCGCCGGTAGGCAGTGAGCAGCCATGGCCTCAGTGGGTATCCGCTGTCACCTGTGGAAGAAGAGCATGGTTAGTCTAGAGTCCTCTGTGTCTGTACCCTTCCCTGGCAGACATGCCACCACTTCCATCCTGCCCACCCACATCCCTTGGTCTTCCCAGCCCCTTGCCCATCCCATACTCACCCACTAGGTGCTTTGTGGGGATTTCCCCACTCTCAAACCTGTTGCTCAGTGCACTGCTGTGCCAGATGAAGGCATCATGTGCACTCCCAGGGTGTGTGGCACAGACATTGGTGATGTGCCCCCTGGCATTGCACACCACCTAGCAGTTGATGTTTGGCAACCCCTTCCTGTTCACACAGGCAATTCCCTCCAGGCCAGGTGGCATGGAGATGCCAATGTGGGTGCAGTCAATGACTCCTAGCATGCCAGGCATGCGTGCTACCCTGTGAAAGTCCTGCATTGTTGAGGTACGCTCTGCCTGTGTGCTGGGGAAATGGATATATTCCAAAGCATGTGGCAGCAGTGCATTGAGGAATTGTGTGAGGAGTCTGGATGCGGCCGACTGGGTTATGCCTGTTGTATCCCATTGGTCTCTGGAAGGTGCACGTGCTGAGCAGGCACATGACTGCTGTCACCTTGGTCTCCACCGACATGGCATGACTTCGCCTGGTGGGTGCCTGCATCTCCTCACTGCACAGCTCACAGCCCTCAGCATTGCTCAGCTCAGGCGATACTGACCCATGATCTCCACATCACTGAAGACCTCGAAGGTAGTCAGGACTCTGTACCGCCTCTTCCGGGCGTGCCGTGCAGCCTCCCACGGCCATGCCGCTGTTCCTCCTGCTTCCTCACACCCCTCATTACAGCTTCCATCAGGAAGGGCACACTAGCCATTCCCCTGATGTCCTGGCACCCACTGGGTGGTTGGCTACTGTCTGCTCCCATGTACCCCAGTGCTGTGCCTGCTGCCCTGCCTGCCTCACCTTGTTGGTTGCACTGCCCCTGGTGCACTTTCCACATGCCCAGCTCCCCTGTGGATGCCTGGGTATGATTCCTCCCCCACCTGGCCTTTGTCACCCCTGCTCTGCTGAGTCCATTCCCTGCACCCTCCAGTGACCCTCTTCCTTCCACCATCTTTGTTTTTCTATCTAGCTCTCTTTTTCCCTCTCTCATTCTTTTGCCCTCTCCCTTGCCCCTTGACGCATCTGTTGTCATGCTGCTTGCACCCTGTATTTATCGGCTTAACTCTGCTTTGCACAATGGGCATTTGCTCCTCACTTGCGCTATGGTTCCACCGTTGAATGTCGCACTGTGCCGCATATTCATGGCCACACCCCAGGACCTTGCGCATGCATTCATCACTGCACTCTTGCACACTGGGAAGTGCGCTATGCATTGCCGCCTGCTGAATATCACTCCTTTCTGCACTGCTGCTGTTGCTCTAGCACAACTCAGTTGAATATCTGGCCCCATATGTCTAAAACTGAAACAGAGGCTATATCTGAATTGAAAAATAATAAACATACCACCTACAAACAGGCTAATAAAGGTGGATTATAAGCAATGAATTTTATAAGGAAAAGGTATTGGATCTATTATCTAATGCTTCAAACTATGAGAAGTTAAGGGGAGATCCATTATCACAATTCATTTTAGAATTTATTCCTATCCTAGAAAGAGCAAGAGACACAGGAGAGATTTCCAAGAAAGAATTTGACTATTTATTAGTAAAACACCCTGTTACACCAACATTTTACATATTCCTAAAGAATCATAAGAATCTAAGGGAGCCACATGGATGACCAATTATTTCCAGAATTAATTGAAATGTAATATATGTGTTTACATAGATTTCTTTCTGAAAAGAAGTGTCTCCTGTCTAAATTCTTACACAAGAGATACAATGCATATATTAGAACAGTTGAAAGAGTTTGAATTTGCAGAAGAAATGATGTGGTTAGTAACTGAAGTCGAGTCACTTTACACATCAATTAGACAAAATGATGGGATTGAGGCATGTAGGCATTTCTTACTACAAGAGTCGTTAAACGAACATATGCCCATTAATCTGATTCTTGAGGGACTTGATTTTACAGTATATTAAATCATAACTACTTTGAGTTTGATTCTGAATTCTATCTGCAAAAATAAGGCACAGCCATGGGGGCAGCAATGGCCCCGTCTTATGCAAACTGTTCTTGGGGCTGTGGGAAGAACAAATAGTTCTAAACAAAATAGTAAATCCTTTCCATACAAAAATCAAGAAATGAGCACGCTTTATAGAGGATGTCCTTTGCATCTGGACAGGTGATGCAATTGAAGCAGCAGAATTTATAGAATGGCTTAAAGTGAATGATAAGAACCTGGCTTTTACCTATAAATGTGACTCTAATGAAATAGAATTTCTGGACATTGTTCTGAGTAGAGGCACAAACAACCATGTAGTAACAAAAGGTTACTGAAAACCTACAGCAACTAATAACTTATTGCTGGCTACAAGGTCACACCCCAGATCCCTGAAAAATTAAATTCCGTAGTCACAGTTCCTGAGATTGAGATGGAACTGCAGTGAAATTGAAATATTCAAAGCTCAAGCAGAAGAACTGAAAGAATGGTTCTTAACAAGAGGCTACTGTCCCAATGTTTTGGAAAATGCTTATAATAAAGCCCTAACCCAAAATAGGGAGGAATTATTAAAACCCAAGGAGAGGAACCAGAACCAGATCCAGAAAGTAAACTTTATGACAACATATAATAGAATACCTGGACAAATTGGGAATATAGTTACTAAATACTAGCTAATCCTTTGGAGTGATAGAAGCCTTGCACCATACATTGGGGAGATACCTGAGGTATCCTTCAGGAGAGGAAAAAATATCAGAGATGAAGTTGTGACTAGCCAGTTTCATGAAGAAAAATTACATCAGGTAGAAATACATGGCTACCAGTACAACCCAAAGGACTGCACAAATGAGGACATTGTAATGTATGTTTACTCTGCCAACAGGGGACAAGTTTTATTTCACCAACAAATAATAGAGAGGTGATTATTAGACAGTTTATCACATGTGCAACTACCTACACAGTTTATCCCTCTGGTGCAACTGCCCCAAATTATATGTGGGAGGAACAGTCCTTCCATTAAAGATTAGAATACAAGAACACGTAAGGGACATCAGGAACATTAATATTAATAGTCCAGTTGCAGAACACTTTATGCTACATTACAATAGTGATAATAGAAATCTAAGACTTACAGGACTGGCACAGGTTAAAGTTTGTACCAGGGGAGGGGACATAGTAAACAAACTGTCCCAAAGAGAAACATTTTGGATTTTTAATTTGAGAGACACCTGATGGACTAAATCATGAAATTGATTTCAGACCCTGTTTGTGAGTGCCCACAGAAAAATTTAACCAACTGACTCTCCCTAAACAGATGGAGGAAAAACTAAACCCCCAACCCCATCTCTCTCTTTTTCCCCTTATATGAGTGTAACCGGCTGTCTATTTTTGTACTTCTATTATAAGATCTGTGTGAACCATAACTTAGAGAAACTAACACTGCCACTGAACCTTGTTGTTTTGGTGCTTTGAATAATGAATTTTAAGAGAAAAAAATAAGTATTAATGGTTTATCTGTATTTTACTCTTATATTTTCAGTGCAACAACACTGGAGAACTCAGGATCTTCCTGAATTCAACTAGTTTGTTCAGCTAAAGTTGGCTGAGTGAATGACTCCTTTAAATGGCACTGTTCAAGCAAAGTATTGAATATTCCATCATTTTTTTGAAGGGACTCAAAGCAATAATGAAACCATTGGCAGAAAAATGATGCAGTAGTTGGTGTTAACCAGTATACACTGATATTATTCCATGTTGGCATTAATAGAAAATGAGTTATTTTTATTTGTGATTTGTTTTAGTGGATAATGAACTGAAAAGGATATTAAGTAAGAAATATGGAAATGATTTATAATTTAAATAAGAGAATTGTACGTTATAGGAATTAGTCAAAATCAAGAAATTGCACCAGCTGTGGCAAATGCCACACACACAGTTTCTTGTTTGTCAAAATTCATATTGTTTATTCCAGTTTAAGTTCAGTGACCCCAAAGTTCCACCAGAAAGGCTTCTTCTGAGGGACTGTAAAAACCATATATTTATTAAACAATAATTAGTACATAAATCATAAAATGTTTACAAAACCGTGTACAGTAAATTTTACATAATAAATGTTTTCAAACATGCACATTGAACAGTGTCTTATCTAACAAGGCCATATGAAACTTGATGGTGCCAAATAAAATAATTAGCTACCTCTCTGATAACAGGGCTGCAATGCTCACTCCGCTGCTCTCATATTTTCATCAATCTACAGATTCAACTAAAAAATATAGATGCAAGCAATAAACAACTAATATATATATATATATATATATATATATATATATATATATATATATATATGAATGATTCAAACTTTAGTTAATTTCAGACGTAATTCCTGGCTGTGATACAAAATCTCTATTGTGAACATCACCATAGCTAACCTCATAACTATACTTCAAAACAAAATCTTAACAAAGTTATCAAACACTTAATTATACTTCTAAATGTGTCTTAAAAAAATGTAAAATATTGTCATAAAGGTACCAAAACTCATTGGTATACCTATAAAGTAGTGTAAATAATGAAATAATAAAAATACGTAATGAACTCTTTACCTTTGCTTATACAAGCTAAATTCATTCTAAAGACTGCATGTCGCAATCCATTTGAAATACCTATTGGGTAAAATACCAAGGTCAAAATCACTTAAAAGAAATTCTGTAAGTACCGTATCACTACATTCCTCCTAATAGTTTAAATTAAATGCATGTAGTTATAAAAAACTGTCGCTATTCACAGCAGAATGCCATATCGCTGTATTATTGCTAAATGTATGCATTTCACTTCAGATGGCTATAAATATTTGCCACTTGACATGGAATGTTCACTGAATTACTAAATTCTACTGATCATGTAGAATTCTCATTACATCAACTTTTAGACACGTGAATACAAAACTAATCTGAGTTGCTAAAAAAAGGTTCCAGAAGCGGTACTCACATGCTATTCTTTTCATGATCAGTTCAATGTAGCAGCAAGATTCTGGGCTGCAGCTCAACCTCTTATGTCCGTGCGGGGGGTGCTGATGTTAATGTGTTGCAGGTGAAACTGAATACGCATTATAGGAATTAAGATACATATAAAACAAATCAGAGTTATTTTATATGTTTTGTAATTAATTGTGTACCCTTAAATCCTGAGAAATATAAGAAGTTGCAAGAAGGAATATTGTCATTATGTAATCATGATGTAATGATGATGTAATCTAATTTACTTGTATTTAAGGGTCTGTCCTACAACAGACTAATGCTCGTCGATGAAGCCCTTATGTGGCAAAGTGCCAGGCAGCCTGATTAGAGATGGACCTTATACCTGCTCAGTTTAAACAATGGAGAATTTACCTCCAAAAATCAATACTTTTTGGTTTTGCAACAACTGTGTCGCATGGAGTTCCTTCACTGGAGTGTGCAAGTGTGAACTCCTGGCTCTGGAGTGCCGGTTTTACTTTTTGTCTTAGTCTTTCAAGGGCAGGAGCCCAGGTCCAGCACCCTGCCTGGCTGTAGAGCACAGCATCTACTTTTGTTTTACCATTTGATAGACCTCTAGGCCTTTATCTGCTGTTTGTATAGGTTGGATCTAGTCCAGAGGAGGAAATAAAAAATGGTGAAGGGTCGCAGTCAGTTGTTGTAGAAAGACAGGCTGAGAGACCTCAACATGTACTCACTGGAGCGAAGAAGGAAAAGAGGAGACATGATTGAGACCTTCAAGTACATCAAGGGTATCAACAGGGCAGGGGTGTTGGCAGGCATACGCACTGTATGCAGCAGAGTACAATAAAAAAAATCAGGCAGGGGCAACAAATCAGGCAAGGGCAACAAAAAGAAGAAAGCAAGGACATTGTGAGTCACATTGTGTCTGTGTTGTGCTGAGCCCTTTTGCCTTTGTTGTTTGCTATGGGGCACTGATGCCACCAACCAAATATACAAACAAGAACAGCCACCAGGCAGGCAGAAAAACAAAGGATGGAATACAGGAAGAAACTGATTACTTGAACTCAGACATGGCAAATGGGGGTTGGGGGGAGCTACTGTTGGTGTGACATGGCAGCACATATTTTGGTTTATGTTTACATAATGGGGTGGGGCAACAGTGCATCAGTTTTGAGTACAACTTTAAAATTCCTGGCTACACCCCTGCAACAGGGTACAGGTGAGTGACATCTTCCAACTGAAGAGGCACTCAAAAACAAGGGGTCACGATATGCAGATAGAGGGGGATAGATTTAAGGGGTAACATAAAAAGTTATTTTTCATGGAGAGGGTGGTAGATAACTGGAGCAAACTCCCAGAGGAGGAATCAATCAATCAATCAATCAATCACTCTTTATTTGTATAGTGCCTTTCAATATCAAGGTGCTGCACATGTTGTTACACAAATATAAAAACAAAGATAAAAACAGAGAGCAGCATAACTATTTAAAAATCATTTTGTCTGAGAAAGCCAGTGAAAATAAATACGTTTTAAGCATAGATTTAAAACTACTGATAGTCAGGCATTCTCCAAAACAATGAGGTAGAGAATTCCATAAGGTTAGTACTGCAAATGAAAATACACATGCTCCAGATGTTTTAAGACGAACCCTGAGAATCTCTAGCAATCCCTCATCGGTGGATCAGAGAGGATGATTAGGGTTGTAGGGAGTCGGGAGATCTTTCAGGTAGTCAGGTCCCTGTTTGTTTAGAGCTTTAAAGGTAAGCAAGCCTACCTTATATGTGCTCCACCACTTAACTGGCAGTCAGTGCAGTCTGTGCAGCACAGGCAGTTATGTGACCGCACCTAGAGGTACCTGTCAACAGCCTGGCTGCAGCATTCTGCACCAGCTGCAAGCAGTGGATATCAGCTCCAGACAGCCCTAGGTAGAGGGCATGAAAGAAGTCAAGATGGGTAGTGATGAAGGCATGAACCAATGCTTGAAGGTCACCCAGTGGAACCAGGTGTTTCACCCGGGTGATATTCCTCAGATGGTAAAATGAGGATTTGACTACAGCTGACACCTGATATTTTAGGGTCAAAGCATCATCAAAAATAATGCCCAGGTTCCTTACCCAATCTGAAGTCTTGAGCTGGACACCATCGAGCCATAGGACAGACACTTGCTGAACCCCGAGACTCACCCCCGGGTGACCTGGGGTCCACAATCAGCCCCTCAGTCTTATCTGGATTGAATCTCAGCTAACTAGAGCCCATCCAGTCATTGATCTCAGAAAGGCAATTATTTAGCACAGAGATAACATCAACCTGTCTGGGCACAAAAGACCTATACACCTGAGTATCATCTGCATAGCAGTGAAAACTCAAGCAATATCACCTGATGATATCTCCCAATGGTAGCATGTACACTGCGAACAACATGAGTGCCAATATGGAGCCATGCGGCACCCCGGAGGACAGAGGGAGGGCATCAGAAGAATAAATTCCAGTGACCACCTGCGAGAAAAGATCGGAACCAATGGAGGACTGTACCCACCAATCCACAAAGGAACTGCAGGGTCTCCAAAAGCACTCCATTGTCCACAGTGTCAAAAGCTGCTGAGAGATTGAGAAGGACTAAGATGGTACGAGCCTTTCGACCCCTCACCATTAAGAGGTCATTTAGCACCTGGACAAGGGCAGTCTCTATGCTATGCCATTTCCTAAAACTAGACTGAAGGACTTCATAGACATTGTGAGCTACAAGATGATGATCCAGCTGCAGTGCTGCCACCTTCTCAAGGTAGTGGACATAAGGACAGTGGTGGGATTCAAGGCAGTGTGGGTCAGGCAGAAAGGTATTATCGATCCATGCAGAGGAAATGGTTAGCCAATGAAGTTAGCATCTTAGACCTAGCTCGCTGATCGGAAAATTAGGCAGACTGCATGGGTCCGGCAGTCCTTATCTGCTAACAAATTCTATGTCGATGAAATACACCTTAGCAACAATCACTTTTTAAAAAGTGATATCTAATTAGGGAGTGAAAATTCAAAAAGGTTAATTTGCAGTCCACCGAAGCAGTGTCATCTCAGTAGAGGGTCCAAGTTTGGTCGATGGTGGGAAACGAACTGAGGAGGTATTTGGCAGCACACATTTATATTGGAGGTACCAACATATGACTTTGTCATGGGTGGCCCTAGTGGTCATGTTTCCTAAAAGGTTTCCATGTTGTTTTAATGCCTGGCAGCTATAGTTCCAGAGGGGAACAAAACAATTCATTCTTATCAGTTTGCTCCCAGACATTCCTCTCCCATCATTTCACTCCCACTACAATTAGTTTAGAACCACTCCCTCTATAATTAGCATCACCAGACATACAATTTAAAAAAAAAACAAAGTAACTTAATGCGAAATTTCTTATAGGACCAGGCAGGAGTACTGTTCCTCATAATTTTCAGAAAGCAAATCCATAACTGCCACTCTTATTCATCACAACAATGTTACCAGTCCCTGCCCCAGTGGGTTTGACTGCTAGCTCTTTACAGGAGGCCAGTCCTTGCACTCTCCAGAAAACAGGTTGTGGCAAACCTTAAAATTAGCTCCAGTTTGCTCCATAGCCATAAATCACAGGCAAAAATTAAAGCTGCCAAACCGTTGCAGTGTTTGCAACATGATGGCCAGATTTCTTTTTTCTGAGAGACAAAAATGAAACTTGGTGGACAAAAACAACTTTACTTACACGCACCATAAGAGAAGACCTGATGGGCAATCAATTTGGCAATGTGAGAATGCTAACAAAAAGTCTAAAGGCTGCGATGTCGGTTGCACATTGTGATCAACGATGAACCCATCATCATACATTGATTCAGTCAGCGCACTCATTCGACTGACCCAGCAGCAGTTGTAAAAGGTGCAGCTATGAATCCAACTAAGGAAAGGGCAGCATCTACTCAGACGTTACTGCATGCAAAGGAATGTGTGTCATTGGATACTATAGGCAAGATTGTTGACAGAAATATGAAACGGACAATTCAACAAGTCAGAGTTCACAGTGCTCCTTCAAATCTAAAATATCTCTATGATCTTATTATTGCAACTAAATTTCAGAATTACATGCCAAATTCGGGGGATTTCTTGCTCCATGACAGCGCCCTGGAACAGAAAGCACATTGATTTTTGGAACGGAGAAAAATTTGACATTCCTTGAATGTTCCAAATATTGGCATGCAGATAGTATCTATAATGGAGTTCCTTCTTTATTTGACAAAGTCTACATTATCCTTGGTGAGAGGCTTGGTAACATGCAGCCTGTGATTTATGCCCTTCTACCAAACCGATAAAGAGACACATATGAGTGCATGTTGCAATTGCTCAAACAACTGTACCCAAGATTGAATCCTGAGGTTGTCATGACCGATTTTGAAAGAGCCACAATCCCTGCATTTTACTCAAATTTCTACAGACACATCAGGTTGGATGTTTCTTTCATGTCACTCAATAACTTTAGTCGACTACTTTGAAGACACCTGGATTGGGAGGAGGAACCGTTGGGGAAATGGACACAATCAGCTGATTTTTTTAATCAAACTGTAGAATCACTGTCATGGTGTCCATGATAAAAGAGCAAGAACCAACAATGTTGTTGAATTATTTCACCATGGAATGCAAAATATTCTTGGCATGGCACATCCAACAGTTTGGAAGTTTATTGATGGAATTAGAGGAATACAGAAACAGAGTCTAAAAGTGAACAGCTTACAGCTAGAAATCAACCAACTTTACCCAGTCATGTCTATCAGGATAATGCTTAGAGTCTTGAGTGCTGTACATAGCTGAAAAGTGTGCAGAATGTACCACTGAGGAATTTGCACATACAGTTTGGATTATTGATCTATACACACTGGCATATTATCTTCAATAAATATTGTTTTAATTTTATCAGGTGTGAGGTAAAAGAAAAAATATGAATATGATCACTGTATGGTGTGAATCATGGGAGTTGTAATGGAAGTGAGTTGTCATGGGAGTGAATTAATGGGAGCAAGAAGTCGGGGAGCAAATTGTCGTGGACCCATTCCAGAGGTGTTGCCTGATGAAAGAGAGAACTTTGAAGAACACTGCAAGGCACACTGAAACTATAGCTTAGTCACTAATGTGCTATTCATAGAAAAATAGAGTGGTGCTTAGTGATTGGTTTCCAGGTGCATGAAGTCCCTGCATGATGACATCAGCAGTGCAGTCACACACAGCTGGGAGCCTTGTTGTGTCTGTATCCTATACTTCTGGAGGGGTACCCAATAACTCCACACAGGAAGCAAAAATGTAAATGTCCAAACCAGAGTTGCGGTTCTAGAGTGTGACTTTATTCCAAAAGATGCTCTTTAAAGTAAGGGTGGACCCCCAAGGTTTACATATCGTGGCACAAGGCATTTTCAGAACAAAACTGTATTTAACAGAAACTACGTATTCCTATATTTCATAGGACATTGAATTCTCTTGAGTGGTAATGGCTGCAAATGAACACACATTTCTTCTAGTGGCACTGGCCACAACTGGGCACACACATTTTTCCCCATATGGCATAGGTCTTTAAAACTTTCTCAAGTGGCAACTGGCCACAGCAGAGCACATAGGGGCTCATTACTAGCACAACCCACTCTAGGGGTAAACTTTTCTTCAGACATTTGCCACCATTTCCTGAATAAGCAGGTGCCCCTTTGGAACCTGTAGTGATGAACTAGTTACTTCAGATGGGGGACTGCCTACCCTTCACTTCCACATCCATACCCAGCCATTCTTTCTGAGTTACACCTTAAAACATTTTGAAAAACACTTAGGAAAATGCATCTTTGAATGAACTTTCACATCCAGCATTAAAAAACACTACTCTGGGAGTGTAGGAAATTAAAGTTCTGGACAATGTGCATTAGTCTGCCTCAAGACCCCACAATTTTCAGCCAACTTTAAACTGAGAAAAGTCTCACACTTAGAACAGAACCCGTGTACCTTTCCCTTTTAACCAGAGAAACACCCAAAGTGCAGGTCCTTTCTTCAGGAAGCACAAAGTCAGACTGACTCACAGTTAGAACAGTACAGGCAGCTTCAAATAGTCCTGGATCAAATAGGGGATTGCCCCTGAGATCCATTCTCTAGCAGTCCTTTTCATCCCTCTGGGGATGAAAATTGGGAGATCCTCCTATAGACAATAGTTTCCACCACTTCTCTTGGCAGGTAGGTGACTTTCAGGACTAGATTGAGAAAGCAGGCTCTCCTCTCACAGCCCACAGCAGCTCTCACTCCTCACAGTTCAACTATTGACCCAGAACTATTCCAAGATGCTAAAACTCCCCACTCACAGCCAGTTACTCCGGCGTATGCTGCTGCAAGAGTTCTAAATGACCTCATCTCTCTCATTTCAACTGAAACCAAGTAAACAAGAGAGTGAGTAGGTGAAATCCCCATTTAACTAGTTATTCACCAACTGCCTTCTCTACCTAGCACTGACACTGAGGGGATTCTAGTAACCCACAGGGGACTGGGTCATTACAAAATATACACATAAAGGTATTACATTTTTTTCAAGATTTCTTGAAAAAAATGAAAAAGGAAAAAATGTAATGACTTTGTAAGTATTTATTACTGACCTTTAACCTCCTTTTTCTCTGTCCATCTTTTTCTTTTTCAGGTCCACTTTTCCCCTACTTTAGGAGTTGTGCTTCTCCGGGACATTGGTTACCTTGAACTACCCTGAATGGATTACCTTGTAATTTAACTTAATATATAGGGGGTCCTTTACATTGATGCCTTGCAACCATATAGAGTATTGTCCAGCCCTGCAGCTCCTATCTAATTTTTCTTTTATATTATATTCTTTTTCTGCCCTGTTTTCAGTCTGTAGTATGAATCACTATAATTAAATTGTGATTACAATGTAAACACTAACGATTACATGAATGACATAGCTGTTTTTGATTACAGGCAGATTTGGGCACGTTTTGTATTAATACATCCTGTTGAATTAAAGAATTGTTTGCATCTGTTACTTTTGTTGTTTAAGTTTGATGGCTTCACAACAGTCAACCCCGATGAAGACTCTGATTCGAATCAAAGTGCTGGTGTTACAACTGCACATCAGACTACTGATAAATGCATATAATGAATGGTAGGACGTTATAGGTAAAAATCTACCTTTTTATAACAACGTTTTACCATCAATGTGACATCACAATCTTGTTAACCGATCAATGGTACGTCACATCGATGGGTTAACAACCGGGAACAATCTGGGCATGCGCACAACTGGATCGGATGGCCTTGAAATGGCCGTGGCAGTGAGGGCACAGCAGCGGTGACTGAAACAAAACTGCAGTAAGGAACTGCTTTCTTTTCTTAGAAACCTAAATGGTACCATACACTATAAAATATAATGTATGGTACATCGATGATTAACCTTTTTTTAACCAATCTCAAGGTTGCCATGGCAACTTAAACCTCTCAAGCTTCGCTCTCAAGGTTTACAAGGTCGCCCTGGCAACCTCTCGATGGTTAACAAACTGGTTAACCATCGATGACCACAAATTATGCTCTATATAACTAACATTGTAAGTTTATGATTACAGTTTGAATTACTGCTGATACTAATTCATCTTGAGAGCTGCTGCTTTCCTTGGTTCTACATTGATTCAGGGCTGGCTAACCTTTGGTTGCTAGCACCGGCCCTGCACTGTGTGTCGCTGGCATAAACTTGTTTGGATTTACTGTTTGGACACATGAATCAAACTGAGAATAGGCTCTATCAATAGCTCGAGTAGATCACTGTTCTTACTTTCTGCACAGATATATTGATTTGTGGGAATGGGACTCCTCGCTTCCATTTTGTTACCTTTAAAGTTAGGTGGCTATGAGAACAGGACTTGCTACTCTTCTGGGCAAAACTCTTGTTATATTCTGCAGATTTATATAGTCTCTCCCCTTTGACATTTCATATGCCTTTTCTGTGATGTACAATTCTTGTTACATTTATCACATTTACATATTCATGGTTACAGTCATTAAATGTCCAGGGATGTCTAGTGAAGGGACAAGAATTGACCCAGGTCTTAAGCCAGGGCATACCACTGTGAACCTGCTATTTTATGAAGCTATTCGATTATGTAAAACTCTTGTTGTATTCTGTAGATTTATATGGTCTCTCCCCTGTGTAAAACCACAGACATTTCATAAGGCTTTTCTGTGATGTACAACTTTTGTTACATTCAGCACATTTACATATCCATGGTTACATTCTCTAAATGTTTGGGGATGTCTAGTGCCTGGACAAGAATCAACCCAGTTCTTAAACTAGGGCATACCACTGTGAACCTGCTGTTTTATGAAGCTATTCGATTATGTAAAACTCTTTGCTATATTCAGCACATTTCTCTGGTTTCTTCCCTGTGAGTGTCTGCTATTTGATGAAGAAATTCTGTGATGCTTCATGTCCCATTTAACACATTTTTTATCCCCCCCCCCATCGAATCCACTGATGTTTAATTAGCTGATGTTTCTGGGAGTTTCCTGTTGCATTCATCACATCTATATGGTTTCTCCCAGGGTTGGTTTCTCCAAATGTTCAGGGATTTTTGGTACCATGACAAGAATGGACCCCATTTCTCCCATATGTAAACCAACCAGTGTATTATTAGGTCAATCTGTTGGGCAAATCTCTTCTTGTATTCAACTGATTTATACAGTGTCTCCTTGTTGGGTAAGTGACTCGAAATATTAAGTGATTTCTTATGCCATGATGAAAATGGACTCCATTCTTGGGCCAGGGCATATTCAAAAAAACTCAAGAGATTTCATGAGGCCATTCTCTGATGTACAACACTTATGTCACTCAGCGCATTTATATGGTTTCTCCCCCCACAGGATCATACCAATGGATCATGAGGCCACTCTGTGCAGTAAAACTCTTATTGCATTCAGCACATTTATATGATTTTGGCCCTGTGTGACTCCATTGATGTGTCATTAGATGCTGTGTTTGTGCAAATGTCATGTTATGTGCAGCACATTTACAGTATATGTTTTCTACCCTGTGTGAAGTCGCTGATGTTTTATTAGATCCTCCTTCTGAGCAAAACTTGCTGTATTCAGTACATTTATATGGTTTCTGCTCTGTGTGAACCCGCTGATGTGTTATTAGATGATGTTTCTGGGCAAATGTCTTGTTGCATTCAGTACATTTATATGGTTTCTCTCGGGTTTAGTGTCTCCAAATGTTTAGGGATTTTTAATACCGTGGCAAGAATGGATCCCATTCTTTAGCCAGGGCATATTCAAAACTCAAGAAATTAGTACTGTATTAATCTTTTATGTTTGCTGAGAGCGCTTTTCTCAGCACACGCAACGTCCCCAAAATAGCTTCCTTTTGAAGTTCATAAGGTGTCACAAGTATTGGTAGCATATTTAAATGTGCCTGAAAGTTCTTTTTGATTAGTCCCATTGCTCCAAGCACTACTGGAACAATCTGTGTGTCCTTATTCCACATCAGTTTAGTTTCTGACTGCATATCTTGGTATTTCATGATTTTGTGTCTCTCTGTACGCAGCACACTGTAGTCATTAGGGGTGGCTATTTCAATCAGTAATGCTACCTTTGTTCTCTTTTCTTGTATTACAATATCAGGTTTTCTTGCTTCCACTTTCTTGGCTGTTGGTATTGGGTGATCCTGTGATCATTACTTCTTCATTCTCTGGATTCTTTGAGGTTCATGTTTCCAGTGTCTTTCTGCTACCTGTATGTTATAGTGTTTGCACAGTTTCCAGTGGATCAATCTTGCTACATTGTTGTGTCTTTCAGTATACAGGCCTTCTGCCATGAGTACTTCACATCCAGCCACAAGATGTGCAACCATTTCTAATTCTGTACTAGAGAACCTGCACTTGTCTGTTTCTCCTGTTTTTTCAATGGATTTTGTGAACCATCTTGTGCGTAGCCCACTATCTTGGGCTGCCATTATTAGTCTCTCATCTCGTGGCCTAAATTCACCTCTTTTTAACCACTCATGGGTCATTTATATGATTTCTGCCCTGTGTGACCCCATTGATGTGTCATTAGATGCTGTGTTTGCGCAAATGCCATGTTATGTGCAGCACATTTAGAGTATATGGTTTCTACCCTGTGTGAAGTCGCTGATGTTTTATTAGCTGCTGCTTCTGAGTAAAACTCTTGTTGCATTCAGTACATTTATATGGTTTCTGCTCTGTGTGAACCTGCCAATGTCTTTTTAGATGATGTTTCTGGGCAAATGGCTTGTTGCATTCAGCACATTTATATGGTTTCTCTCCTGTGTGAATCTGCTGATGCATCGTTAGATACTGTTTATGGGCAAACCTTTTGTTGCATTCAGTACATTTATATGGTTTCTCTCCTGTGTGAACCCGCTGATGTGTCATTAGATTCGATTTCTGAGAAAACCACTTGTTGCATTCATCACATTTATATGGTTTCTCTCCTGTGTGACTCCGCTGATGCATTGTTAGATTCGGTTTATTGGCAAAGCACTTGTTGCATTCAGCACATTTATATGGTTTCTGCCCTGTGTGAGTCTGCTGATGCCTTGTTAGATACTTTTTACGGGCAAAGCACTTGATGCATTCAGCACATTTATATGGTTTTTGCCCTGTGTGAACTTGCTGGTGTTTTATGAGAGATTGTTTCTGGGCAAATAACTTGTTGCATTCAGTACATTTATATGGTTTCTCTCCTGTGTGAACCCGCTGATGTGTTATTAGATAATGTTTATCGGCAAACCTCTTGTTACATGCAGCACATTTATACAGTTTCTGCCCTGTGTGAACTTGCTGATGTTTTATGAGAGAGGATTGATGGGCAAATAACTTGTTGCATTCAGCACATTTATATGGTTTCTCTCCTGTGTGAACCCGCTGATGTTTTATTAAATGACGTTTCAGGGCAAATGTCTTGTTGCATTCAGCACATTTATATGGTTTCTCCCCCATGTGATTCCAGTGATGAATAATCAGACTGCTCTTTCTAGTAAACCTCTTGTTGCATTCAGCACATTTATATGGTTTCTCCCCCGTGTGAATCCGCTGATGCGTTGTTAGATACTGTTTATAGGCAAACCTCTTGTTGCATTCAGTACATTTATATGGTTTCTCTCCTGTGTGAACTCGCTGATGTGTTATTAGATGATGTTTATGGGCAAACCTCTTGTTGCATGCAGTACATGTATATGGTTTCTCTCCTGTGTGAATTCTCTGATGTATTATGAGGCTACGCTGTTGTGTAAACTTATTGTTGCATTCAGCACATTTGTATGGTTTCTGTCCTGTGTGAACCCTCTGATGTATCATAAGTTTATGTTTTTGAGTAAACCTCCTATTACATTCAGCACATTTATATAGTCTTGTATGAATTTTCTGATGTATTATGAGGCTTCTCTGTGCTGTAAAACTCTTGTCACATTCACAACATTTATATTTCCTTTCTCCTTCATGAATCTGTTGTTGTTCAGGGATGAGATGAAGGTCATGGTAACTCTTCTCACACTGAGAATATTGATGGAGTTTCTTTGCTGTGTGGCACAGCTGGTTTTTCCAAAGTGATGACTGCTGGCTCCAACTCTCATTGCACTCAGTGCTCCTGCTGACTAAAAATAGATATTACATTTGTATTTTATAACAGCAAGGAAACAAATATGTCAGATATTTTTACTTAACCCACGTTTACAATAACTTCATCTAGATTTAGCCACAGGAATGTGTGAGTTTTTAAACACTGAATTATTCTTTCTGTGATGTTTCAGTTTCTTGTTTTTAATGATAATATTTATAAAATAGGTCTGCCAGTTCTGGCTCTTCATTTGTCAGAACCTAGCCACAGAGGATATTATCAACAGGTGCAGAAACATGGCAGGAGTGTTATAGTAACTAAACAAGACAAAACATTAAAATGAAAATTAAACAGAACCACATGACAAGTTCTCCTCCCCAAAAGAAAACTTCAAATTACCATTTTCAAAATGCAGGCAGTTGCTACAGCCTAACAGTGTAAAATACAACTGCAGCTACTTCTCGAGTTAAAAACAAAGAAGTTTAAACTTTTAAAATGCAGATAGTAGCCTGTCATAGAGTTGAATACAAACTGAGAGTCCCCTAAGTAGATACATAGAGACATAGGGCCAGATATTCAAAAGGGTTGCGCCATGCGCAACAGGGTTGTGCATGCTCAAGTCCTAAATTGCGCCATTCTGTGATATTCAGCAGGAGGCAGTTGCGTCACTGAAAACAGGCTGAGCAACAGCGCAATGCAAATGAATGCATGCTCAACTGGAGGGGGAGGAACCATGCATAACTGCACAGCCCGATATTCAGCGGGCTGTGCAGAAGTTGTCTGGCGCAACCCCAACCTGAGCCTGCAGGACCTTGAGCCCAAAAAGGCTTAAGTCGAGGGCCACCCACAGGTGAGCTGCTGTGTGCAGGCGCAACACAGCAGCTGCCACCTGTGGCTGGCCTAACTCAGTCCCTGTGCCCCCCGCAGCCCGATCGCGGGCATCAATGTGGCTCCCTCCCTCCCGCTCACATCCCTGGTGGTCCAGTGGTCAAAATGCCCGATCGCTGGTAGAAAGTCAACGAACACTTCCGAACATCCCCTTTGTGCCCGATCAGGCAGAAAGTACATTGAACCCCCACCCGAACATCTCCCTGGTGGTCCAGTGGACGAAATGCCGATCGCAGGCAGAAAGTGCGCATAACACCCCCCCGAACATCCCCTTGTGCCCGGTCGCGGGCAGAAATTAAACACAACCCTCCGAACATCCCCCTTGTGCCCGATCGCCGGGCAGAAGCAAACGCAACACCTCCCGAACATCCCCTTGTGTCCAATCCCAGGCAGAAAGTACATTGAACCCCCACCCAAACATCTCCCTGGTGGTCCAGTGGACGAAATGCCGATCGCGGGCAGAAAGTACATTGAACCCCCTGAAACATCTCCTGGTGGCTAGTGTCCCCCACCCACCACGAAGCCCCACCACCCGCTCCCCGGCAGCTGGCGAGGCGGCAGCATCCCACCACCTGCCAGCCCTGCCGCCTGCACCGACTGACTGCCGGTAGGGCTGCAGCTGCATTGGTGCAGAGCAAGAGCCAATGGGCATGCAGCTCATACCGTACATGACAGTCCAGATTTGTGAATGATTCATTCATTACGTTTACTTTCTGCCCACGATCGGGCACAAGGGGGATGTTGGGGGGGCTGTTACTTTTACTTTCTGCCCGCGATCGGGCATTCCGGTCCACTGGACCACCAGAGAGATGTACAGGAGGAGGTGGGGGAGCCACATTGCTGCCCGCGATCGGGCTGCAGGGTGCGTCGGTCCCCGACGGCTGCTGCCTGGCAGGGCGCCAGGCAAAAGTCCTCGGGGATCGGTGCACCTACATGCTTATGGCATGCAAATGGGGACATAATCAGATGGAAATGGCCCCCCCTGCACCTTGCATGAATTATGGCCCCATTTGCATGTCACCTTTTGAATATCGTGATTTTGCGGCATTAGGCGCAATGGTACTTAACGCCACATAGGTTGAATGCTCCACTTGACAACTTTGCGGTGGCGCCGAGTTCCACTCGCCATGCACAGTGGCTATGGCTGGGGTGATATTCAAAGGAGTTGCTCAATAGCGCAACTCCTTTGAATATCGCCCCAGCCACACCCCTGCGCAACTATTTTGTGCAGCGCAAGGGCGTGCACCTCAGAATGGCACAGTTTGAATATCCAGCCCATAGACACTGTCGGCAGATAAGGGGCTACAGCTCACTCATTCTGCCCATTTGAGATTGAAAGTTCACTTTATATTTTCCTAGAAGTCTGTTGCCCCTTACTCCTGACCTCCAGAATTCCCTTATGTCTATCCCATGTATTCTTAAATCCTGTGATTGTTTCAGCACCCACTACTTCCTCTGGCAGGGTGTTCCACTTGTCCTACACCCATTCTGTGAAGAAATTCTTCCTCATGTTCCCTCTGAATCACCCTCCCTCCAACTTCATCCCATGCCCTCTAGTTCTGGAACATCTTTTTCACGGAAAAATAGTGTAGTCCTGCACTCTGTTCCTCCCTGTAAGATACCTGTATGTCTCTATCATATCCCCTCTCTCCCTCCTCTCCTACAGGGAGTACATATTCAAGTCCTTGAACCTGTCCTCATAGGACTTGTGATGCAATCCATGCACCATCTTTGTTGCCCTCCACTGAACCTTCTCTACCCTGTCTATGTCCTTACATAGGTAAGGTCTCCAGAACTGTACACTGTACTCCTGGTGGGGCCTCACTAGAGTCTTGTATAGTGGAATTATGGCCTCCCTTTTCCTGCTGGTGATGCCCCTGCCTATGCATCACAGCATCCTATTTGCTTTACCTGCTGCCATGTCGCACTGTTTCCCTACCTTTCAGTCATCAGAGATAATAACCCCAAGATCCCATTCCTGCTTGGTGCATGCTATATCCTCACCCCCCAACTGATATGTTGTTCCAGGGCTTTTGTTCCCCATATGCATTATCTTGCACTTATTTGCATTGAATTTCAACTGCCAACCCAAACCCCTGACCATTCTTCATGTTTCTGCAGGTCCCTCCTCATTTTGTCTACACCCTCTAGTGTGTCTACTCTGTTACAGAGCTTTGTGTCATCCGCAAACAGGGAGATTCTGCCTTCTAGGTCCTGTGCAATGTCACTTATGAAGACGTTGAATAAGACCGATCCCAGCACTGATCCCTGTGGTATCCCACTGGTCACCCTTCCCTCTGTGGAGTGACAGCCATTTAAAATTACACTGTCAAAAAGCAGGCTCAAGACTGAGACAGAGTAAAGTGTAACTCTGGCTGTTTTCCCCCTCCAGTTTTCACCCTTGCAAAAAGCAGGCAGAAACTTAGCTGAGTAAATTACAACTGCAAAACCCCCCCAAGTAAAAAACAAGTTTACATTTTTAAACATAGGCAGTGGGCAGACATAGAGTAAAATAAAGGTCCCCACAAAAGTGTCTCCTAGTCATGCAAAGCCCTGTGGCCAGGCCTGAACTTTCAGCTTACATCTTGCTCTTGCTCCTTATGTTTATGTAAAGGATACTTGTGCAGCCTGAATAGGTGAGAGTTCCTTCTTTCTTACTCTGTGAGTGCCTCTCCTCTGACTTTGTCGGTTAGTACTTTTGGCTGTTAGAGAGGGCATCAGTGAGATTTTGGCATGGATCCATGCTGGGCTAGTACTGGCATAGAATAGAAGCTTGAAAACAAGTACAGAAGAAAGTGCTCCACACTTTTAAATCAGCCGTTCTCACCCTGGTTTTGTGGTTACTCTGTACAGGGAAAGTACAGTCCGAGGGTGTTGGGCACTGCCAGAGCAGAGCACTTGTGTTCCAGCATTTTAAGTGTTGTTTAAATTGTTAGAAGAAACTTCCTTTTAATTGTATTATTGTGCAAAAATCAAATAAATGTATTGTCCAACACTAACACAAATGACGCTTAGCATAGTAGAAAGTCACATGTTGCACATACACTGCACGTACCATCAGCTATAGCCTATCTGGATCTTTTTCTTCAGTTTGCAGTCTAGCTAGTTGCATGTTTCCATTTTATCTGCACCGTCTAGGCTGCTAGATACGTTTCATTGCAAGTTCACCCAGTTTTGTAGAGCCTATAGCTCTTTCATCGTTCATGTCTAAGGATATCCAGCCTGAGGGAACGATGGACATTCACCCACGAGTGCATGCACAGATGTGCTAATGTTTTGCTACGATGTCACAGCCTCATCGGAGCTATCATACCATGTCAATTGCCTTGCTTAAATACCTGGAGTCACTGATTACCCTAATCTGTTACCAGTCCTTATTCGATAATGCCATCAGTCAGGTTCTTATCTCCCCTTGTGAATACATAGTGGCACAGTGAATAAAAAAGTTATGTTGTGCTTGGTGGCACTGTACTGTCTGTGTTTTATATATATGACATACTGAATAACAATGTGTGCACAGCAGTGCTTCACCTTGAATTTTTTATTTTGTGCAAGACAGCACTTTATCTTTATTCTCATCCTGTTCATACACTGGACTGTTCACATATAGACCATGTTAAATTAAGTTGCTGTTACCAAACTTTCAACACTCTAATACATATTAATTAAGGAGCCTACTACCACCCTTGCAGGTCCTAACAAAAAACTACAAAGGGAGCTCTCTAAACCATAAAAAAAAATCACCTACAGGAGAGACAAGAATACAAATGACCAACAAAGAAGTTACACACTGTACAATCATATGCAAATTACACACAAGCATAAATCATCACCACCCAGATAACAATTCCTTTAAGGATGAAGAAGTGCTAGAGATGGAATTACATCATATTGACATAGCAAGCTGATCAGTGGAGAAAAATAGTCATGTCAAGTTTCAAAGAAAACAAGAAAGCACCAAGTCACCATTTTGTCCCTTTGGCTTGACTGTTTGGAGTTAATTTATCCAATAACATTCCTGTTTCAAGAGTATTCTCTGTACTACAAGCTCTAGTAGGATGGTCCATTTTACAGCTGGGCTACAACTGTCTTCACTATCACTTGCCAGATCTTTGAATGAAGGGTTTTCACAAGGTTTTAATTTAGAAAACCTCATTTGTACTGTTTGGGATGAAGGCTGACTCCAAAAGAACCTCCAGGTCATGGATGTGTTTAATGCTCACCCCTCTATGAGCAGAACACCCAAAATTACTTTGTGGAGGCTGTTGCTAATGATTTCAGCAATGGTTAACTTAAGCAGCTAGGACTTTTCAATTTGAACCTAAGAGAACTTCCTGGTCACAGATGAGAATAAAGCTTGCCCCTCTATGAGCAGGGTGCATGCAGGTAGGCACATCTGGCGGGGAAGGAGAGGAAGGAGGCCATACCCCTTATTTAGCAAAAATCATTACAAGGTAGGACAAGTATAACAACAAAGTTTGACCCCACTAACTAACAAAATGGCAAACAAAATCATGACACTAGACGGTGACATTGGTTATCAATGTAGTCTTTGTCTACTGTATTCTTGATTCACAAAGGAGCAGCTACTGGACAACTACATATGTACCAACTGCGTTGACAACGCACAACTAATAGAACAACTCTTGCTGTTTTCTAAGCAACAAAAGGGACTGAAGACAACTCAAGGAGATCTGGCAAATAAACTTAAGGCATATCCTACTTTAGCTAAAACAAAGCAGGTATCCAAATTAATCGTTCCCATTACTTGAAATCACAAAAAGAAAGCAACATTTGAAATAAGCAACCCAGAGAATGAATGGTGTGAGGACCAAACAGTGAAAAGAAAAAAAAAGGGTGGAAGAGAGGTTTACTAAACCAAATCACCAAACACCATTTCAAGAAAGCCTAAATACAACATATGAAACAAAAAGCCCTAATACTAATCCATTACAAAGACAGGATATTCACCTGACAAATAGATATACCCCTTTGCTAAAGAATAATGAAAATGAAAACAGCATAAATATTGAAGGTCAATCCACAATGGAACATGGGTCAGTGAAAATTGACCCCTGCCGCCCCACCCCCAGCAACTAATAGTTTTGGGAGATTCTGTAGTAAAATATACTGACACTTACATCTGTCAATATGACAAAGAACATATTATGATATGTAACTACTCAGGGGAAGGGTCATATGGCATCACAAAAATGACTGATAAAATATTTAAAGGGGCAGAAGAACACCCTCTAGCAGTAATATAAATAGGTGTAAATGATGTTGGAAAAAAGGGAGGGGGAGGTAAAAAGTGACTTCATGAAATTAGTTGCTAAATTGGAAAGTAAAGGATGTGAGATAGTATTTTCTGAAATACTACCAGAATCCAGAGCAAATGAAATAAGACAAGAAGAAATTAAAGACATCAATCAATGGATGAGGAAGTGGGCTAAAGAAAACAGTATACATTCATAAGACACTAGGACAGTTTTTGTGACAAACCAGAAATGTATTGCAAAGATGGTTTGTATCTTAGCCAAAAGGGCACCAAAACTTTAGGGTTGCGTATAGTGAGGGCAGCAATGGTCAGTTTAAATTGGCTAACTCTAGGGTGAAGGGAAATTCATAGCAACCAAATAAAACAAACACAAAAATAAAATAAATGATGAGAGGTTAAGGAGTAAAAAAAGGTCAACATAATGTTCCTTAATGCAAGAAACTTAAATAGTGAAAAGCTTACAAAACTGACCGCTATGACAACATCAAACAAGATAGATTTCATCTATATTTCAGAGACCTGGTGGGACAACAGCAGCCAATGGAATAAGGAGATACAGGGTTACCAGCTGTTTAACAGACCTAGGTCTGGCCGGGGACAGTGCTGCCATATATGCAAAGGAAGATATCAAATATCAGTTACATCAGATGACCTAAAGGTGGGCAAGCAATGTGAGAAGGCAGTAAGGAGGGCTGGGGGGATACTGAGATGCATAGGGAGAGGCATCAACAGTAGAAAACAGGAAGTTGTTATCCCACTGTACAGACAGTTAGTGAGACCCCATCTGGAGTACTGCATGCAATTCTGGAGACCCCATCTCCGCAAAGACATAGACAGAGTGGAGGCTGTTCAGAGGAGGGCAACCAAAATGGTGCAGGGTCTGCACCAGAAGACATTCAAGTAGAGACTAAAGCAGCTAAATATGTACACCCTTGAGGAAAGGAGGAAGGGGGGGGACATGATAGAAACTTTCAAGTATCTCAAGGGAATTAACAAAGTACAAGAGGGTAGTATCTTTCGGAAGAAGAGATGTGCAAGAACAAGGAGGCACAATTTGAAGATAGAGGGGGACAGCTCGGAGGTAATGTTAGAAAGTATTTTTTCACAGACAGGGTTGTGGATGCATGGAACAGCCTTCCTGAGGAGGTTGTGGATTCAGGAATAGTGGGAGAATTCAAGAATGCATGGGACAGGCATAAGGTAATTCTAGTGGGGGGTAGGTGGAAGTAAGCTGTTGATTAACTAGAATCTGCAACTTATCCATCAGGTAGGAAAATGGGCAGACTAAGTGGGCCAAGCGGTCTTCATCTGCTGTCAAATTCTATGTTTCTATGAATGCCATATGGTTGAAGTAAATACTACAGTAGGAATTGAAGTAGAAGCTATACGGCTAAATGTAACAGGGATGATGGAAATGTTTCTTCCTAGGAAAATTATATAGGCCACCTAACAATAGTACAAATTCAACCAATTTATTGTTGGAACAAATATGGAATATAACACCCAAAGGGGATGTTATAATATGAGGAGATTTTACCTTATTTATTTATTTATTTAGTTTTTATTGACTGGGTAAGTGCACTAGACATATCATGCCTATTTTCAGGCACGACCCGGGGGAGGGGGATACAGATGAATGCCAACTGACCTTGAATCAGATTAAGTTGTTTGTGGTATTTTTAGTGAACCTGCTAAACATTAACTGGACAACAGGCCAGGCAACATGTACTCATGACCAGAACATTGTTGATTTCCTGGAAAACCTAGACCTACATCAAATGGTATTAAAACCTACTGGGGTAAATACATACTGGACGTTATATTAAGAAACATCCCAAACAATGTCACAAACATTAGAACAAATGCAACCCTATCAAATGGCAACCATAATACAGTCAGTTTCAATCTGGATAAAAAAACAATACACTAAGGGCAACTTAACCTTCATTAATTATGATAAACAGACTGGATGTTGATTAGGCAACAACTTCAGGATGCAGATCTTCCCAACAAAATTCTACCTTTGAAATCTGATGAAGCCTGGGCTTTATTCGTTGAAATAATAGTAATAAATAATAAAAAAAAAAACTGTAAGCCTAGTTTATTCCAAAGAAAAAGTTTATAACAAAAGGGGTGAGAAACCTATATGGTTAAATAATAAAATACAAAGATTAATTAATAAAAAATGCTATTTGTGGCCATGGGAAAAAACTACTAATGTGAGGAAATATAAATCAATCTTAAAACAATTAAAAGCTACAATAACTAAAGAACGTAGGGATACCGAATTTATGCTAGCCCATGCAAAAGACCATTTAAAGATCTTCTGCTCGTGCATAAACACTAAAGGAGGTATATCAAGGGTGATAGGTCCATTAATCCAAAACACCGTAACGTATAGTAAACCAGAATAAATGGCTTGTGTATTTAATGAATACTTCTGCTCAACTACATCCAGAGCACAATTAACCACAGAGACAATCTGAGGGAGATACACAACAATAAAAATATCAACACCCTTAAACCAGAAGCAATCTAATCAAGAATAAACTTAGCAAATTAGAGAGTAACAGATCACAGGGACCTGATGCTTACATCCTCGTTTACTAAAAGGATCAGCAGATATTTTAGCAATACCAATATCTATCATAGTAAATAAAACTCTTCCAGAAGGAAGTGTACTGAAGGAATGAAAAAGGACCATTGCAGTCCCTGTCTATAAGCAAGCATTTGCCAAGTGCCAAATGGTTGTTTGCTGGCATTAGCAGTGAAGAGCAGAGTTAGACAGATGCAGTATAGAAATGGTAATGAAGTACTGAACTGACGCCAACTCCACCCCCACCCTGCAGAGATGGACAGGCATCGGGGTGTGCCTTTGGGTTGTCGCCCATAACGGTCATGACATTTGACCTCACCCCACCCTGCAGACACTGACAAGTGTTGAGGGGTGCCTTAGGGTGTTCAGGATTTACACTCACCTCATTCCATAAGGAAATACACCCAAATGGGTGTAGTATAGGAGAATGGGGTGAACTCTGGGGCCAAAGAGTCCAAGGTGCACCTCAATGCCTGTCACTGTCTGTAGGGCGTGGTTGGGGGTGAAACTGCGTGAACATTGCTGTCAACAATCCCAAGTCACACCCCTGATGCCTGTCAGTCCCTATAGGGTAGGGCATTGTGGTCAGAAACCCTAATATCCTGGGTGTTTCTCAGTATTTTTACTTCAAGTTTTCAACATAGGCATTTTGTGACCCCACTGCATAAACAGTGACACTATCAGTTCGTTAGCTGAAAGGTGATTTTGAACAGCGACTGCGCCATTTGGCACCACAGATGCGAAAACATATTTTGAACAGGATGTGAAAAATGACAACTGTACTGTTCATGAGGAGGTGTAAAAAAATTGTACTGTTGAAAATCTGGAGTAAAAATAAAAAAGAAACTGGCGAAGTCATGAGCATGCATAGAAACTGCACAATGCACACATTTAATGTAATTATTTGGGGGATTTTTAACACCAGACATTCAACATAGGCATTTTGGGACCTCCACTAATGAACAGCGTCACTGTGATTTTCATAATCTGTCCTGAACACTGATTTCCCACAGTGACCACGGTATTCTGCCCCAAAAGTGAAAAACAGGTTACTCACCTGTAACAGTAGTTCTAGGAGTGGTATATGTTGTTCATCCACACTGTTTGGCATGTCCCTTTCCCTTTAAGATCAATTGGAAGTCTTCAAGCTGGCTCCTCCCACCCACCCGGGTGGTATATACCTCGGCTCCACCCAGTGACACCAGATCTTAGCCCGCTGGAAGCCAGGTGTTGTCCGTCTGCAGCCAGGGTTGTTGGGTGGGTTTGTGTGGATGAACAACATATATCACTCCTAGAACTACTGTTACAGGTGAGTAACCTGTTTTTCAGGGACATGGATATGTTGTTCATCCACACTGTTTGGCAGACTCCTAGCAGTTCTCCGGGAGGAGGGAGGGAGGCAAGGCACACACCCCCTACTTAGGAAACAGAGATTGGAGAACTGAGGCCCCAAAACCAGCATCCCAGTGAGACTCGAGCTCAGTGTGGTAGTGGGTGATGAAGGTGTTCGCAGACTTCCAGGTGGCAGCCCGACAGAGTTCCTGGATAGGGATGTCCCTGGAAGCAGCCATCGAAGCAGCCGTATGGCAGGTAGAGTCAGCTCTTATCCCTCTGGGAGGCTCCTTGCCCTCCAACTCATAACACAGACTGATACAAGATGAAATCCATCTTGCAATAGTCTGCCTTGCTGCAGGTCTGCCAGAAGTGGCTTCAGCGCAGGTGACAAACCACTGGCAAACCTCTCCACGAATTTCCACCATCCTCTCCTTGTAATAGGAGACAGCACATCTCAGGTCCAGGGTATGGCGCCTATATTCAGCCTCCAAGGTGTAATTTGGGTAGTACACTGACAGAGTGAGCACCTGGTTAAGGTGAAACGCTGACACATCCTTCAGAAGGAATTTCAGGTGGAGGCACAGGACGACTTTGTCCCTGTGGAAGACCAGATAAGGGAAATCGCCTGGAGCTCCCCTGTCCTTCTGGCTAATGAGATACAAGCTCATTTATGAATTTGTTTGGTTTTAGGATTCATAATGGTAATAGTCAATTCAAAAGAAAGAAAAAATAATTTGGAGTACCGATCAAGATGCAAGTGGCCTTCATTATTTAGTTAACTGAAAAGCAGTATATAAAGAGCTGGCTTTGGTGTAGAAAGATGTATTTATGTTTTTAAAGGTTTGTAAAGGCACCTCCTGAGGAAGCCAATATTTATTGGTGAAACGTAGATGATTTGGGCCAATAAATAAAATAAAAGAATAAGAATTTGAAAAATAAAGAGCTGTCTACAAGTGTGATATTTTTTCATTTTGTGCCCCCACCCCTCAAGTTTTGGTGAAGGAAAGAGTTTCGTCTTGTGAAACACATCAGGAGAGGCAGCACAGCAAAGGACTAATTCTAATATTTAAACATTACCCTTGGATTACCAGGACACATGTCCAGGAACATTTCATAGTGATGTGATAGCCACCAGGAAGGCTGTCATCCATGACAAATGTAACAATTCACACTTGTGCATGGGTTCAAATAGCTTGCCCATGTGCTTTGTCAGTACCAGCAGTAGATCCCACTGAGGTGGAGGTTCACGCACCGGAGGGGATATGTGATCCAGACCTTTGAAGAAGTACTCGACCACTGTCTCCTGCACTAACATCTGTTGACCAGTCCATGCCCAGTAAGTGGAGATGACTGCCAGGTGCACCCTAAGGGTCAATGACCAAAGACCCCCTTTGGAGAGAGACAAAAGGTAGTCAAGAATGTTACCTACCAGACAGGAGAAAGGGTCCAAGCCCTTGCCCTGACACCAGATGGAAATATCTTTTCCATTTGAAGGCATAACACTTCCTGGTCGATTCCTTTCTGGATGCCTCCACCACGGTGCAGACATCTTCGGAGAGACCCAAAACCTGGAACTCTAGTCGCTCGGGTGCCAGGCTGTGAGGTGCAGAGATTGAAGGTCCGGATGGAGTACCTTCCCCTGATTGAGAGATATCAGGTCCAGGCATGTGCAAAGCCGCTCCAGGGGCCTGCAGCTGAGGCTGAGGAGATCTGGGTACCAGAACTGCCATGGCCAGTCTGGGGCTACCATAATCACCTTCGCCTTGTCCCTCCTCACCTTGAGAAACACCTTGTAAATTAAGGGAAATGGGGGAAAGGCGTAGAAGAGGCTTGGGGTTCACAGCCTCAAGAAGGCATCCCCCTGCAGCGAGCCCTGCTGGGGGGGTGGGGTGGGCTTGAAACAGTCTCAGTTTGGTGTTTTCCCTGGAGCAAACAAGGTCCACCAACGGTTTTCCCCAATGGGAAAACAGACTGTAAGCTACCTCTGTATGGAGTGACCACTCGTGGGATGTCTGACCCAAAAGGCTGAGAGCATCCGCCAGATGGTTCATGACTCCTGCCACATGGATGGCTAGAAGATTTGCTTCCAACCAGCTGACGAGGGTCCAGCTGTGGAGTGCCTTCTTGCACATCATCTGAGAGTGTGTGCTGCCCTGTTTGTTGAGGTAGTACATGGTCATGATATTGTCCGTCTCGACTTGAACCACTTGACCCCGGAGCTGAGGAGTGAAAGCTAACAATGCCAGTCTGACTGCCCTGAGCTCCAACGACTCCTCAGGGGTCCAAAGGCCATGGGCCCTTATGTCCCCCATGTGGGCTCCCCAGCCCATGAGAGAGGCATCAGTTGTAAGGACGACTGTTGACTCAGGGCAGACAAACTGGATTCCTTCCTGCAATTGGTCTGGGATGGTCCACCATTGGAGAGCATCCCACATCCTCTGGGTTACTGTGACCAGCTGGTCAAAGTGACCAAGATGCTGAGACCACTGGGTGACCAGCTCCCACTGGAGGGGCCGCATGTGCCACCGGGCCTAATGGACCACTGAGGTGCATGCCACCATGTAATCCAAAAGGCGCAGAAAGTCCCGGGCAGGGCACGACTGCCCAACCAGAAATGATTGGGCAAAGGAGGAAAGAACCTCTGCCCTGTCCACAGGGAGCTGAGCACTGGCTTGACGAGAGTCGAGCTCTGCCCCGATAAAGCCCATCACCTGAGAGGGCACGAGTTCTGATTTGGCGTTGTTAACCAGGAGGCCAAGTCAATAGTAGGTCTGGAGGGCCAGGTCCCTGGACCTCTCCATTTCCTGAAGGGAATGACCTGTCAGAAGCCAGTCGTCAAGGTAGGGGTAAATTCTGACTTCTCGATGCCATAAATGGGCTGCCACCACTGCAATGCATTTGGTGAAGACCCTCAGGGCTGATGACAGGCCGAACGGCATCGCTTGGAACTCGTATAGGGTCCCTTGGACCCTGAAGCAGAGAAACCGCCGGTGGGACGGACGGATAGAATTGTGAAAGAACGCGTCCTGCAGATCCAGTGAACAGAACCACATGTTTTGCTTCAAGGATGGAATGATTTGGGACAGAGTGACCATCCAAAAGGTGTGAGACCTGAGATACTGATTCAGATCATGGAGATCTAGAATGGGGCACCAGTCCCCCATCCGCTTGGGCACCAGGTAGTACCTGGAGACGAAGCCAGGATCAGGTGGTGGATACGCCACTGGAGCTACTGCCTCCTTGAGCTCAGCAATGTCGTCTCTGAGAGCCAACTGAATGTGGGCGGGTATCCATCCCTCCCAGGGGGCCTGGGCTCAGCTGGGAGGGTACTTCTCGAACTCTAGAGGCAGTCCCTGACTGACCACTTCAAGAACCCACCTGTCTGAAGTGACATCGGACCAGGCAGAAAGGAAGTGGTGGAACCGGCCCCCCATGAGAGGACCCAGAGCTGAGGTGATGGGAGGAGGGGTGGCGACCCCAACTTCATCACTGTGCAGGCTTGGAGGAGGAGGAGGAAGAGGCTGCAGGACCTAAGCCTCAGCCTC
The DNA here is from genome assembly GCA_016271365.2 of Neoceratodus forsteri. Taxonomy (NCBI): domain Eukaryota; kingdom Metazoa; phylum Chordata; order Ceratodontiformes; family Ceratodontidae; genus Neoceratodus; species Neoceratodus forsteri. Next base: position 498,312,825 of record CM057457.1, read on the forward strand.
ACTTATGGGCCTGTTGTGGTCCAGTCTTGGGCCGAGGGCATTAAGATTGAGTCTGCTGATGGTGCTGCTGCCCTCCCTGAAAGGAGGACTGCTGTGTCACAGGGAAGACTGCCGAAAGGGTCTCTTCTTCTTCTTCTGCAGGTTCTTGCCTGAAGGACCCTTAGGAGAGGTAGCATCCAAGGTGGCGTTGGACTGCTCTATATGCTGAAGGTAGTTGGCCACTCCTGGGCCGAACAAGTCAGTCCGAAGGAAGGGCAAATCAGCCAGCTTGTGCTGAGTATCTGCCAGGAAGGAGGAGAGCCTCAACCAAGCCATGCAGTGAGAGGCAACTACAGCTGCCAAAGAACAAGCACAGGAATCCCTGATGTCGAGGGCCATCTGGAGTTGTTGTTTAGCAATGGCTCAGCCCTAGTCTTGGACTTGCTTAACCATGGTCTGCATGTCTGTGGGACGCTGTGGGTGGACTTCATCCAACGAACCCAGAAGGGTGTGGAAGAAGTGTGCCATTATGATGGACGAACTTGCCTGATGAAGGCCCAAGGAGGAGACTGCATAGACCTTCCTTGTGGAATGGTCCAAGAGCTTGGACTCTTTATCTGGAGGATGGTCTGTGTCAGCAGAGCTGCCCATACAGCCTAAACACAGAGGCAGTCACCAGGCTGTCAGCTGAGGGATGCTGTGGGAAGCCCACCAGAGACCCCATGGGTACCGCATACTTCCGTGCCATGCAGGCAGACGGTGCTGGGCATGAAGCTGGGCACCGCCAGAGCTCTAGTGCCGGCCCCACAATAGCCTCAGCAATGGGGAAGGCCTCCATCTGAGTATCCCCTCTCTTGAGGAGATCAGTGAGAGGGTACTCTGCCTTTTTCTGGATGGGTTCCAGGGGCATCCCTGTGGACTCAGAGATGAGGTGGAGGATCCCTTGGAAGGAGGAAGGTCCTTCCTCCATCCCTTGGCCCATGGACGACTCATCATCCCCTGGATGAGAGTGGAGCCAGGTGACATCTGAGTCAAAGGAGCTGGGGTACAGCCGCCTGCCGCTCATCACTGTCGACGATCTGGGGTGACCATGACTGAGAGGCGCCGGGAAAGGCCAGTGTCCTGTTGGTCCTCTTTCGATGGAGCCCCTCCCACAGGCTGTTTGGGTGGTGGTTCCACCACTATGGGTGGAGAGGTCGGTTTAGACTGAGGGGGTGCCACACCCACTGGTGGAGGAGCCGAGGGTTTTGGCTCCAGGGGAATCGGCTTCGGCCTGGAAGGCAAGAGCCAAGTAATGGCTGGGGACGGGACTGGTATCAGCTTGTGCCGGTCAGAATTAGCTGCTGCCACATAAGGTCTTCATGGCGCAGAGTTTCTGATGGATCCTCTCCTCTTCTGAGGAGGATGAAGACTGGTGGCATCACCTCTTCTTAGAGTGCTTATGGCTCTTCATCTGCCAATCAGTCAAGGGGGTTCTGGACCTTGACCGAGATCGGGCATGCTGACTCGGTCGGTCTGGCAACACCGGGGGACCAGTGCTTGCCGAGGGACCTGAACTGGATCCCCAATGGGAAGACCCGCAGGCTGGGTCTTGTCATCGGGAAGGACGAGGACCGGAGTCCTCTCCACGGAGTCATAGGCCGGAACCTGTGACAAGGGGTTGATGGGGTCAAGCACAATCCAACCTCGTTGGCCGCATCCTCGGTTGTCTGGCCTGATGGGAGATCCGTGAAGCCAGCGGCTGAGGAAGCGATCTCGACCGAAGTTGAGACCGCCTGCTCCTGGGACTGAGATCTCTCTCGGTCCCAAGAGTGCCTTCGACCAGTCAAAGGCTTAGAAGGGTCCTTCTTCCTTTAACCGGGTCGGGAGGAGTGTGAGCCCTTGGGCGCCTCTCCCCGGGTGGGGAGAGACGGGCACAAGTCCTGAAAGGAGCCAGAAAATGAAAAGCCTAGGTCCACGGGATGAAGAAGGCCCGAGAGTCGGCAGCCCAGGCCATTTCTTCCTTGAATGCCTGCATGCATTCTATCTGATTAGCGGAGCCTGTGGCTGTGGAAACTGCCCACCTAGCCTCCTTAGATTTCACCTCAGTGTTCCTTTTTTCCGGTCTCCTCAACTTCAAGTGTGCCAGACGGTCTTCCAGAACATTTGGATGGAAGGCCAAACCGTAGGTGCAGGTGGAGGTATCATGTCTGACACCCAAGCAATAGACACACATAAGGTGGGGATCGGTGCATGACATCTTTTGGCCGCAAGGACACCGTCGAAATCTGGGGGAAGATTTCTCCTCCATGATTGAAACTGCGAAGGAATGACCGCTAATCCGAATAAACTTGAGCTTCAGTAAAATCGAAAATTTAGAAGCCAGGGCCTACTGAAATGCGCTAAGCACGAGGGAGACAACCTGTATCTTCCAGCTGAAAGGAAGCTCTTGTGTCATGGGGCGGAGCCGAGGTATACACCACCCGGATGGGTGGGAGAAGCCAGCCTGAAGACTTCTGGTTGATCTTAAACGGAAAGGGACATGCCAAACCGTGTGGATAAATAACATATCCACGTCCCTAGAAAACATATTTCAGCCAGGATGGGAAAAAATGACAGCTGTACTGTTCATAAGGAGGTGTGAAAAAATGGCAATGTTGAATATCTGGAGTGAAAATAATATAAAGTCATGAAGTTACGAGGGTGAGTGGAAACTGCACAATGCACGCTCATAACACAGTCATTCTATGGACTTGAGTCACCAAATTTTCAACATAGGCATTTTAAGACCTCTGCTCAGTGTCACTGTGATTTTCTTAATCTGTCCCAAACATTGATTTCGCACACCGACCGTGGCATTGTGCGCTACCTATGTGAAAACATATTTTGGGTGAGATGTGAAAAATGACAGCTGTACTGTTCATAAAAAGATATGGTAAAATGGAAATGTTGAAAATCTGAAGTGAAAATATTAAAAGTTCTCGAAGTTACAAGCATGCGTAGAAACTGTGCAATGCACACTTGTAAAACAGTCATTTTTGGGAATGTTTTCACCAAATTTTCAACATAGGGTTTTTGGGGGCCTACTTCATGAACTGTGACACCGTCATTTTGTTAATTGGTCCGGAAAGGTGGTTCTATGCAGTGACCGTGAAATTACCTTTTGGGGTCTGAATAACAAAATGACAGTGACCGAGTTCATGAGGTGGGGTCCCAAGAACAACATGTTGAAAATTTGGTAAAAAAATTCCACAAATAGTCAAGATATGCACCTTAGTTGAAAAAAACCCTATTTATGACATTATACGGCTTACCGGCATTTCTTCAGTTCGTGGTCAGCTTTGAAGAGTGCAGACAAGTTCCCAGTCCACCAAAGATCATAACGCTGGGCTCTGGAGGTAAGTATGGGGTGAGAGTGTGTGTGGGGTAGCAGGGTTCGCAGAGGGTGGGCGCATGAGAAACCGTGAAGGACCATTTTCTGTTGTTACAGGTTTTAAAAGATAAAGACAGCAATGTGGGATGCTTTGTTGCATGCTGGGGTGGGCTCCCAGCATGCCGGCACACCTGGGTATTTTTGTGAGGGGGCTGGAGCTGACGGGGATTTTGGCACCCCCATCAGCCATACAGTGTGCTTGGAGGAAGTGTGCATTTACCGAGGGGGATTCAGCACCCCCTCGGCATACGACAAATGAAGGAGGCACATCAAGCTCATGGGAACTAGGCTACCCTGTCGGCAAATGAACCAGGGATGGGGCATGCTGACAGGGGGATTGAGCACCCCTCATTGGCTTTAAGAACTGGAAGAGGTGGGTGGCAGATTTCCGTTGGCTTCGTGGAGACTGTGAGAGGTCGACAGAGAAGCCATCACCATGTTTACTGAAAAGGGACACCACACAATGCATATGTAATTGGCTGCTGCAGTCAGGGACCGCCCTGCAGCAAATACAGCTGATTGTGTAGTGGCAGGGCGCTCCCTGGTTGCAGCGGCCAAGATTCTTTGAGCGTAGTGGCGTGCTCATTAACGGCCGTCATCCCCAGCATGCTCCTCTATTCACCGTGGCAGAGACCAGCCCCAGAACAGACCGTTGCCATTCGGCACAATGCTGCCATGCCTCCACAACCAGCTTGTGAAGGAAGCTGACGCAATGGGAGTTTTGCACATGTGTGCAAGCAACCACAAAAAGAAAATGAAAATATAACATTTAACTACAGACTTATTAGTCTGACGTTGATCATTATTAAATGAAAAGTGGGAATAGTAAAAGACGAGATAACAAAAACCTTAAAAGACCAAGGACACATGGATAGCAACTAACATGGCTTTACTGAGAAAAGAAGTTATGACACAAATCTTCTCACTTTCTATAATATGGTTAGCAAAAGCATAGAGGAGGATGTCCAGAGGAGGGCAACCAAAATGGGGCAGGGTCTGCACCAGAAGACATACGAAGAGAGACTAAAGGAGCTTAATATGTATACCCTCGAGGAAAGGAGAGGGGCATGATAGAAACTTTCAAGTACCTCAAGGGAATCAACAAAGTCCAAGAGGGTAGCAGCTTTTAGAGAAAAAGATGTGCAAGAACAAGAGGGCACAATTTGAAGATAGAGAGGGATGGCTCAGTGGTGGTGTGAGGAATTATTTTTTCACAGAGAGGGTTGTGGATACATGGAACAGCCTTCCTGAGGAGGACATGGAGTCAAAAACAATGGAGGAATTCAAGAATGCATGGGACAAACAAGGCAATTCTAGTGGGTGGTAGGAAGAAGTAGGCTGTTGGTTAAGTAGGATCTACAGCTTATCCATTATGTAGGGAAGAATGGGCAGACTAGGTGGGCCAAGCAGTCTTTATCTGCCATCAAATTCTATGTTTCTATGTTTTCATGAGAATGAACCAATAGATGTGATACTATTTGACTTCCAGAAGGCTTTTGACACCCTCCTGCATTCTGGAATAATAGATAAACACATACTTTCATGAATAGTAGAAAGGCTTACAGGCAGGTCTCAAATAATACAAGTTAATAGCTATCTATCATCAGAGGGACAGGTGATTAGCAGTGTCCCCCAGAGATCTGTTTTGGGACCACTACTGTTTCATCTTTTTGCACATGATTTATAAATAAAGGGCAATAATATTCTTATCAAGAGTGGAGGAAGTGAGGGAGGCACTAGCGCACAAGCCCCACAATAATGGCTGAGTGAGTGCGTGCAGTGGTAGCGTCTCTGGCCTGGTTTTTTTTTTGGGACCCATTTACATATCTGGAATGTGTAGTACGGTATGGGCTGCATGCCCATTGGCTCACGCTGTGGACCAATGGCCATACAGACCTACCTACGGTGTCAGTCGGCAGGTGGTGGGGCGGCAGGCGGGTGGGGTGCTGCCGCCTGCCACTGACCGGGGGGGGGAGCGGGGCAGTGGGGCTCAGTGGGCAGGTGGGGAGGGGGGTACCGCTGGACCACGAGGGATATTGGACGTCATTTGCTTTTAATACAAATGCCCGCGATCAGGCTGCGAGCGGTCCACTGGACCACCAGGCATATCTGACTTTATTTTATTTATACTTAAGCCCGTGATTGGGCTGTGAGCGATCCACTGGACCACCGGGGATCTAGGAATTTATTTTATTTTACAAATGCCCACGATCGGGCTGACAGCTGTCCACTGGACCACCAGGGATACAGGAGTTTATTTTATTTTACAAATGCCCACAATCGGGCTGACAGCGGTCCACTGGACCACCAGAGATATAGGAATTTATTTTATTTTACAAATGCCCACGATCAGGCTGACAGTGGTTCACTGGACCACCAGGGATATAGGAATGTATTTTATTTTACAAATGCCCGCGATCAGGCTGACAGCGGTCCACTGGACCACCAGAGATATTGGATGCGATTTATGGTTACTGAAGCCCGTGATCGAGCTGTGGGGCACATTGCTGTGCAGGGGGCATCGGTCCCCGACAGCTGCTGCCTGGCAGGGCGCCAGGTGCAAGACACCGAGGATCGGCACACGTGCATGCAAATGAGGCCATAATGACATGCAAATGGCCCCATTTGTACCTTGCATACATTATGGCCCCATTTGCATGTGCACTTTTGAATATCGCGGTTACTGCACATAGTGCAACGGAACTTGCGCTAGTGCATCCCTCTGCTCCCCTCTGAACACTTGCGCTGGCGCAGTGCCACTGTGCCATGCACACTGAGGGTGGCCAGGGTGCGATATTCAATGATGCTGTGCCATGGCAGAGCTCCATTGAATATCGCCCAGTCAACGCCACTGCGCAGCCAAGTTGCGCTGCACCCAGGCTTGCGCCACAGCCTGGTGCAGTTTGAATATCTGGGCCCTGGTGTATACTTGCTCTGGAGCTCGGTGAATTGGCGACTTACCTGCTCTGCCTCTTGAAACTTGGGCATTCTGTGCTGATGGGTGTCTTAGTAAGCCTTTGGGGGTTGATTCCACCTCGCCAGCTTCAGACTCTCACAGACATTGTAAGAAGAAGAGACGCCCCAAAAAGAGGCATTAGCAATGGAACCTGTGAAGACAATATTAAAGTCCCCAGCACCAGCGGCCAAACCTGAGCTTCTTTTTCACGGACACTATTTTCTCAGGCAGACCTCTTTCCACCCTCCTGCAATTGCCAAAGTCGTCTAACAACTCAGGGGAGTCATCCCCATCCCCTCTCTAATGGCAAAAAAAAGGAAAGGAAACTGTTCCATTGGCAGTATGTGAACAAGGTATTTCTGCATTACCTCAATCTCAATCGCCACAGCGTCAGAAGTATAAGGCAGCAATTTCGGATCCAGAATCGCAAGAAATTTGTTACCTTACGGCGGACACAGAGAATAGTGAAGGGTTAAGTTTGAATATCTTGTCTATGGGGAATGGGACCAAGCGGCCTACAGGAAGTAATTTGTCATATATTAGAAACTCCTCACTGAATGTTCTCTCTGTACAGCAAATTGTGATTTTCATTTCTGCTGCCTTAAATTATGCTCAAAAGGCTGGACATGTCAGTTATGTTACTGGTACAGATGATTTAGAAACCATCAGAGGCACCGGGGGTCGGCCGGGGAGGAGAAGGATGGAGCGCCCAGTGGTGGCTCTCCTTCTCTGGGGGAAGTTCCCTGCAGGCTCCTGCCACAACACCACCATCTGGGTGAGCCCGGTGGTAGGTGCAGCACGTTGGAGTAGCAGCAAAGGCATTGGGTAGATGTTGACAGGGGCAGAGCGGGAGGCACATCTCAGCACATCCCCAAGCTCATTGGCTCCATTGCGTCTAGGGAGAAAAACAAGGAAAATGCCCCTCCGTCTCTCCTAGGCGATGACACCACCGTACACATCTCAGGCTCGCAAAACAGAGGACCCCGCTGTACAAAAATGGATCCACGACTCAGTATGGTGGTTCTGGGGAGGTAAGCAAGAGAAAGTCCCTCCTCACCCCGCCTGGGGGGGTTATCCGGGTACCTACGTTAATGGATCCATAAGGTACTCTAGGGGCAGATTGTGGTGAGACTAGGGATGCAGTCAGTGGTTGCCTGAGAGAGGAGGTAGTTGGGAGCATAAAGACAATGTAAAAAAAAAATGGACCTGACGCATTTACAATCAGAAATTAGGAATGAAACTGAGTCAGGTTTTGTGGTAATCACTGCTACTTTAGCAGACCTATCTACAATGTTAAAAACAATACAAAATCAGATGGGATCTTTAACATTAAGGCCAACAGAAGGAGAAGCAAGATTTTGTTTATTGTAGGAGAAGGCCAGCCCAGCATTGTAAAAACAAGCATATCTAGAGAAAGACCTAAATGAGACGATTACAAGACTGCAGATTTAGAAGATCACTCTAGATAATCGAATGTTAAACTAATCGAAATTCCTGAAGGGGTGGAGGGCCAGGGAGATCCTCTCCCCTTTTTTAAAAAAAACTTGTCACTGTGGCACTTAACAGAAAATATCCAGAGGAAAGCACTAACTTGAATAGGACTCATCGAGGCCCAAAACCAAATAGTTCTAACAATCCCAATTTAACACGACCCATTTATATTAAGCCACATAATTACAAAGACAGAGAAGCAATCCTGCGATGGGCTAGGATCAATAAGCGGCTTCAGTATGAGCAGCACAAATTCTCAGCATACCCAGATTTATCAACCCACACGGTGCAAGCTCGTCAGGCTTTTGACAAAGCCAAAGCTCTGTTAACACAGCACAAAAACAGTTTCCCTTTTTTGCTTCCAGCTAGGGTGAGATTTTTCCTTCACAGCAAATGATGGATATTCTCTGACCCACAAAAGGCGATACAATTTTTGGAAAATCATGACTGGACTACAATGTAGCTTCTCTATATAGCACTGGAAGGCGGGTAGGCTGTTTGTTGTTTTTTTCTGCACCCTCCTTTCTTTATCCTTTTTTCCCTTCTTCCTTCCCATCTAGGATTTGTCTGATACATGTTAGCGCAAGTGACGGAATTGTGAACTTTTTTTCTTTTTACTCCTTTCTCAGCAACAGAATGTTATGATTTGTAGCTATGAACGCTAGATTTTTAGGGCTGGGGCACTTGCATGCTTCTTTTTTCAGCCCGATGTATGGGACAAAGTACAATGAGGGATGTGTGTGTGTGGGGGGGGTGGTAGGGGTTAAAACTTATATAGTCTCAGTATGCGTTAGTACAATACTTAATGAGTTTTTGGTTAAAAATATGAAACAGTGGGATGTTCTGCTTCTGGAAAACAGACTGCTATAGCTGTGAACTATGGCTAAGGTTGCAATTTATTCAATTGCTTAGATCAGCTCTCTTTGGGCACAGCATCAGAGCTCATTTAGGAATAGGGAAAGCTGGAGCGAAGGAGTCTCTAATTATACAGCAATATTATACCTCCAGTTATACAGACTGGTCTCTAATTATACAGCAATATTATACCTCCAGTTATACAGACTAGTCTCTAATTATACAGCAATACTATACCTCCAGTTATACAGACCATGCTCTAATTATACAGCAATACTATACCTCCAGTTATACAGACTAGTCTCTAATTATATAGGGGATACATGATGATGAGGAGTGTGATATGGAAATTATTCCCACTCCTGCAGAGTGAGATGTCTGTGCCTCACGATGCAGGAGTGGGAATATTTTCCATATCACACTCCTCATCATCATGTATGCGATTTATACAGTAGTGGTGAGGTGATACATACTGAAAATAAACTGTGAGAAATGGTTTACTTGCGGTGATTTTGTGGTGCAGTTGTTCGTTTGTTTTGCTGGGTCTTGTGTGCTTTGCCCTGCTCATTGGTAGTTCTGATATGGCGGTTGATTGGTTAGTTTGTGTGGTCTGTGCAGTGGTTGGCTGTTGTAAGGAGTCTTGTTCTATTGGTTTACATGTGGGATAGTGAAATATTATTGGTCAATCATTATGGAAGTGCTATATGAATGGCTATTTTCGTGCTATGTCATGATTGGTTGTTGGTACGTTGCGTGTGCTGTGATTGGTTGTGCTGTATGCGGGGGCGGAATATGTGGGTTCGTCAGTGATCAAGGTCGTCTGTGCGTGCAAGTTTGGTGGATGTGGGTCGGCAGGAAAACTTTATTTTTTCTTGTTTTGCCAGTGTTGGAGACATATTTTTTGGGGTTTTGGCCGTACAAACTTTTATTTATTTATTGAAATAGTATGTAGTGCTTTTGTTTACTTTTCGTTGGGTTCGTTGTGCGAAACAGTGGTATAAGTAAATGCTGCATTATTTTCACTTTGCTGCGACAGCGGAGGCTTTCAGAAGGTGCGCCTCTTTAGGTAAGTCAACAAAAAATGTGAGATGATCGTAGTAATCGTTGACTAGGTACATTATTCGAATCTGTGTCAGACTCAAGTACTCTCACTCTTTTTCTGCAGTGGCTTTCATACTTGTGACCTGTGGGGAGAAAGCAGAAGTGTTAGAAATGGATTGTGCTGTGCTTGAAACGTTTATTAATAGTGTGCAATATTTACAGGATAGTCTACCTTGAACAATATTGAACGTTATATTTGTAGCATTAATGGTAGGATTGTGAAAGCATGCAGACATTATGTCTGGGCAGGCTGCGGTGCATTCCTTTTCAGGTTCTGCAGCAGTACAGCTTTTGGATGTTCCAGGATCAGCATCTGTTGAGCTGAGTATGTGGGAAATCTGCTGATGTTTCTCCTCGTTTAATTTGGAGTAATCATTGAGAGACTGTAATTTCTTGTGGCCAGACACTTGGATTATATCATTGGGGGAGACGTTGCAATCTATAAGTTTTTGTACTAAATGCTTGCGGATTGAATGGTTAGTGAGGCGTTTGTCGGTGGAGATGTTGGCTTTGGCGACCATATTTTTCACTATTTTGCTTAGTGAATTAATACCAAGTGGCTGATTTTTGTACCAACCAGTAGGATATTGTGCTGTTGGTGTATAATTTATAGCTAGAAAAAAAGGTGCATCTGGGTGGTTTGCTTTCTCTGGTCGTTTGTGACGGTACAGTTTGTAGTTCAGCACAGGGCATTTGTTGCTATCTTTTGTTTCATATGCTCTAGGTTTCACTGCTCTGGTGTCTTTAGGATTTATCCCACTTCTTGTTTTGGTTTGTCTCTCCTTTGTATATTCAAGTATTGATTGTTATGTTCATCTTTTTAAGTTCGATATCTCCCCATTTTAGGTTTCGTGTTTCTGTATTTCCTCTAATGCCAAAATACAAGGTGACAGTAAGCCACATAGTGTTTAGAAGGGCTTGAGGGCCATCATGTCCCAGTTGTTTTCTGCATAGAGTTGCTCAATTATGTTGTCTGTTAACTCGTCTGCAGCTTGAGGTCGATTGCCTTTGCCTATCTCCTTCAGCAGCTTTTGTTTGGATAGCAATACTTGTCTGCTTTTTAAAAATTTATTAGAAGTACTAATAGATTCTGGGTAATTTCAATCCTTGAGATATCTCTCTACACTCTGGAATCTGGATCGCAGTGTTAGAGGCTCGTATTCTGTATCATCTTGTCGTTTGGAAGTCATGAAGTAGTGGCATAGTATTTTGTCAAGGTCTTCAGGAGGTATATGCTGAATAGGTGTCTCAATGTGCAGGGTGTCCTTTAGGAATTTTTGTAAGGCATTGATATCTGCACTCGTTTTGCGGGTGGTGTTTTCGTTGCGAGTACTTTAGATGAAGCGTTCAATTTCTGCGGTGTCCATTGAACTGGTAGTCATAGTGCAGTCAGCTGGATGTTTGCTATCAATATTGCCGCCTGTAGGCTCGTTTGGGTCCAGTAATGGCTCTGCATCTTGTTCGAATTGAGTACAGGTAAGCATGACCTCTTCCGGAATATTTATAATTTTTTTTTCCATTTTTCACATAATGTATTGTTCTTCGGGTGGTCCGCGGTTTTCTTAACTGAAATTTTAGAGCTTGACGTTGACAGCTTAGAGAGCATTTCTATTCCGGTTTCTCGTTTTAGCGCTGCGGTTTAGACATGATGATCCTGCTCGGGTGTGCGCGATGCTGAGAAATGAAACTGATAGGAAACATTCACTGTGCTCTCTCGTGCTACTTCTCAGGTGAATGTTATTTTTTCTGTGATTAATTGGCTACACGTTCTTGTTCTAGCAACGGACCTGTACTGGTTGGTGACGTCTGGAAGTGCTTAGTATTAGGAGTGTGACGTATGCATTGCTTGTATATTTGTAAGGGAATGCCTCTGTGCATACGTCAGGAATCGTTTATTCAATGGGGGTGAGAATACATAGTTTTATTTCAGTGTGTGTCACCTCACCCCTATTGTATAAACAGCAATACTATACCTCCAGTTATACAGACTATGCTCTTCTGTTTGGACATGCCATATATTTAAACAATGGCACTATGAAATTAAAGGTTAAAATAATCAGAGGGTGGGGAGAAAGGAGTGAGGGTTGGGAGTATTATATTTTTTTAGTAGATTGGTATAAATGGTATAATACAGTTGCCATATACTCTTTCTTGCTCCTGTCAGGGATTCTTATGTCGGGTTTATTCCCTTTAACTGGACCTAATATCTCTTGTATTATACTTAGATGAAGATATGGCCCAGACATTAAAAATTATATCATGGAATGTTCACGGTATTAACAATAGGCTTAAAATCAGAAAAATGTTTCATTATATTGATATGACCACGAATAACTTTGTCCTTTTTCAGGAATCTCATTTAGATAAGAAAGAGCTTGCATTTTACACTAAATGCTGGGGACCAGGCATAAATACTCCCTACACAAACTCTTCTCAAGGAGCGACTATTTTCTTCAAAAAAAGATAGTTATTAAAATCATTAAGCAGTTTGTATACCCAAATGGCCGCTTTATTATTGTGCAGGTATGGTTTGAAGGGAGCGTTTATACCATTACAAATATATATGGGCCTAATGAAAATGTGCCTCAATTTTCTTCACACATTTTCCTTGAATTAGCTAACTTTGCACCCCCGTATATCCTGGGAGAGGATTTAATTTGATTTTAAACCCCTCACCTGACAGATCAGGACTATGGTTTCATTGAGTCACTTTTGCAGCTACTAAAGTAATGTACTTTATGATGGACTATAGTTTAGTTGATCCCTGGTATTTAAGAAATGGGACACTACGTCAATACAATATACTAACATACTAAAATGCCAGCAGAATTGGCCTAATGGTCTTTCGTGTCTGCTTGTTTGGTCAGCCCCCACCCTGGGAGCTGACCTTGCTGCCCCCCTCACCTTCTCTGGCTTCTCCCTTCCCAGTTCCGGATATTCTCGCTGCACTGGATTTTGCTTCTGGAACCCTTCCCCTGTACCTGTCCCACCCCCTCTTAAACCCCTCCACCGTCTCTGCCTCCACCAGCCTCCAGGGCAGCACATTCCATGGCTCCACCACCCTCTCAGTGAAGTAGCACCTCCTCCTTTCTCTTCTGAATCTTCCCCCCCTTCAGCTTCCACCCATGCTCTCTAGTTGCCCCCTCCTCCTTTCTTCGAAGCACCCTGACTGCCCTCCCTATTTACCCCTTCATGTACCCGAAGACCTCTATCATGTCCCCCGGTCCCTTCTCTCTTCCAATGTGTACATATTGAGCTCTTGAGCCTCTCCCCATAGGTCCTGTCCCCCAAGCCCCAAATCATTTTGGTGGCCCTCCTCTGGACCCTCTCCAGGAGTTTAATGTCCCTCTTTAAGTGTGGCCTCCAAAATTGCACGCAGTACTCAAGGTGTGGCCTCACCAAGCAGTTATACAGAGGGAGTATCACTTCCCTCCCTCTGGAGGTGATCCCCCTAGTGATGCATCCCAGCATCCTGTTGGCCTTGGCTGCTGTCCTCCTCCAAGTCTCTGAGTTGCTCATCTTGACATCCACCACCACCCCCAGGGGTATATGCTACTTAGGGTGGACTGACTGGTGTCATTACATTATGTCCACCGAAAGCGGTGTCCGCAGTTACCCACATAATCCAAAATGGGAGTATAACATAAGTGCTAGCAATTCTGAAATGCACAGCAGTGTTTTTAGTACAGAACAGCCTCATTTACACAGTCTTAGTGCAGTGGTGCTGTAGTGTACGGTACTTAGTAAGCAGTGAGAAGTCAGCCTTTTATTTCGTGTGCCTTCAGTTGTGGTGGGGGTTGGGGGTGGTGTTTAAAACTTTAATTGACTTTTTACTTCACTTTAAAACAGATGCGCCTTTTTATTCATTGAAGAACGTGGTTATACTAGTTTGAATTGAAGGCACCAACCAGTACCATCCTTTTTCAGTGTGATGAAGCAGCATTACTGGTAGAGATTATGAGAGGAGGGTTAAGGAGTGTGAAATGAATGGTAAGCATTAGTGACATATTATAATGTGCTAACTATCCCATATTTAAACAAACCGTCAGCAAGCGCTGTAAAGTCAGGTGGGAATTGGCTGTGTGGAACAAAAAAAAAATGCTGCTGCTGTATTTTTTGTCTGTGGTACATGGTGTGCATAGTCCGCATTAATCATATGTTTTTACATTGCAGCTATGGAAAATGTTTTCGGCAAAGAGATTTTGTCCATGGAAAAAGTGACTGTCCTCGGTAGACGTGTCCGCACAATGTGGTGACGACTATACTCTTTTTTTCAGTTCAGTTCCAATCACATTTCTGTACTGACTTTTTTCTTATCTCTCAATCCATTGTATACCAGATTCAAACTATTACATACTATAATATAGTAATATTGGATCATGCTCCCCTTTCGCCTACTCTACAAACTACACATAGTATAAGAACCCCCCAATTTAAGTTGGATTCTATATCATTAAAAGACTATCAATTCTTTGAATTCATTAACAAAGAAATTGATAATTTCTTTTCACTAAATACTATGGCAGACACTAAAATGGATACAATATTGGAAGCTTTTTAATTTTTTGCTCCCTCCCTGCACACCGGCCGACCACTCCTTCAGGCCCTGCAAGGACTCACTCATCCCTAGCATCTCCTTACTCCACTACCCCACATAGCAGCCAACCCCAGGTATCCTTGACATATCCCTTCATCAGGTGGGTCCCTTACCTACATGAGGGATGAGCCTTATGATCAAAAAGCATGACCCTGGATGCTGCTGAGGCGGCAGATGAAGGTCAGAGAGCACAGGAGATGAGGCATCTGAAGGGCCATCACTCAATCAGCCAGGGTGCCGTGTATCCTCTGTTCCTCCCTGGGGGAGTGGCGTACCACAGACATCAAGGCAAGCGCCGATGTCCGCCACCCCAAGATGACTTCTGGCTGGATGTGCTGCTATGCTTCCAACCTCTGCTAGGGGCCAGCAGATGCTAAGCTACATCCTCAACCTCCCCCCCAGAGAAGGCGAGCTGTTGTCGAATGCTCCAACCTTTCTCCCCTGGCCGGCGCTCCAGCGACCAGAGTCTGTTTCCGAACCTGGGTCACAGGCATCACAGATGGAAATCCAACTACTGTCACTGTGCCAATGGGTCTGCCATGGGAAGCTTTTAAAGCCACAATTCATGGCTCCATTATTTCTTTCCAAATTATTTGGAACAAAAAATTAAGGGCTAAACTTAATGAATTGGAGAAAAACATTTTGGATATAGAACAGGCACATATGCTCACTCAGGACACGCAGTTATATTAGAAATTGCTGTCTTTGAAAGAGGAGTTTAACAGCCTCACTGCTGAGATTGTAGAAAAACAAGTTTTATATACTAGAAGTTGATATTATTCAACAGGGGAATGCATACAAAAAGTTACGGCCTGGCAACTAAAATCAGAACAACAGAAAAACATTATTAAGCAGATAAGTGATGTGCAACACCAAACAAATATGAATCTTGATGATATCAATAGGGTATTCTCTGATTTTTATCAAGAGTTATGTACATCAGATAGGCTGGATTTAATGGATTTAGAGCAAGACTCTCTTTCAAAACTTATTATTAATGAAGTTCCACAGCAACTGGCTGATGAACTTGAAAAAGATCTTTCAGAAGCAGAAATTGCCCATGCAATCAGGGAGCTATCACTGGGGAAATCACCCATCCCGGATGGAATCCCCACTGATTTCTATAAAAATTTCTCTCAGACATTGGTCTCACAAATTAAAAGCTTATTTGATTACATGTTAAAATCCCTATCCCTTCCAACATCCTTTAGAGAAGCCATAATTTCATTGTTTCTTAAAAAGGGTAAAGGCCCTAAAAATCCAGCTTCATATAGCTTCAAATATCATCTGGTGGTGATATTTTTGTTGACTGGCTGACACTTCACAGGTGTCAGCTGTGGTCAAGTCCTCTTTTTACCTTTGGGAACATTGCCCAAATTAAGCACCTTGTTCATTCTGGCGACCTTCTAAATATGGTCCATGCTTTTGTGACCTTGAGTCTTGAGTACTGCAACTCCCTGTACCTACGGCTTCCTGGGATTGATATCCAGCTAGTGCAGAGTGCTGTGGACAGGTTATTGTCTGGGTCAACTCAATCCAGTCATATTTCACCTGTGCTGTGTGCTCTGCACTGGCTGCCTGTCCAGTGGCGGATCACTTTTAAAGTTGGCTTGCTGACTTTTAGAGTCCTACATGGTCAAGGTCTGAGCTACCTACAAATACTTCTGAGCTCCTACTGCCCCCACAAACCACTCCGCTCAACTGAAGAGGGATTGCTAGAGATTCTCAGGGTGCATTTGAAGACTTTGGGAGCTCAGGCTTTTGCCTTTGCTGCTCCCTCCCTGTAGAATTCTCTACCTCGTCGGGTATGAGAGTGCCAGACAGTGAAGAGCTTTAAAATGGCTTTAGAAACATACTTGTTTGCAGGTGTCTTTCCTGATTTTTAGTATGTATGTATAACTGCACATTTTAAACCCTTTTAATTGTCCTATTTATTTTCGAATTGTTTGTTTTTAGAAAACTGTACAGCACTTTGATAGTCACCGGTATTGTGCTTTATAAATAAATTTAGTATTATTATTATATAGACAGATTTCATTGATTAACTCAGATGTCAAAAGTTTGGCAAAAATCCTGGCCACCAGACTCGAGAGAGCACTTCCCATATTGTCCACCCAGATCAAAATGGCTTTATAAAGCGCAGATCTTTGAGATCAAATATATATTGGACTATTAATATACTGGATAACTGACAGAATTTAGATCTTTCTATGGTCCTGATAGATGCAGAAAAAGCCTTTGATCGAGTTGAATGGCCATACATAAAACATGTTGTGAACAATTACAGGTTTGGACCACATTTTGGTAATTGGATCGGCATGCTCTATTCGGGTCTGGTGGTCAGGGTTAAAACAAATGGAGATTTGTCTCCAAGTATAAATTTACAGCATGGCACCTGGCAAGGGTGCCCCCTGTCACAGTTAATATTTGCACTGGTCATTGAACCTTTGGCCAACGCAATTATATCTTCTGTTGACATTCAAGGCCCTAAAATTAAAGGTATGGAACATCGAGTAAGCTGATGACATGATGATTTATCTGAAAGACTTTAACAAATCATTCCCTTATATTATAGAGACGCTATCTCAATTTGGATCTATCTCTGGGTATCAAGTAAATTGGTCTAAAACAGAAGTTACTGAATCCCTGCATCATTTCAACCCTTTCATTCCACCTTCATATTTTAATGTAAAGGTAGTCTCCCAAGTCAAGTATTTGGGAGTTAAGTTAGATAATAGGTTGCAAAAGCTTCAGGAGTTAAACCTGGATCCTATGTTGGAGGAGATTAAGGACCTCTTTGTACACTGAGAAACCCTCCCCTATATCTTAATGGGTAGGACTAATGTCATCAAGATGTCCATTCTTCCCAAATATATGTTTCTCTTCCAGACCATTCCAGTGATGATCTCAAATGACTTTTTTAAGGGCTTGGAAACTCTCATAAAGAGGTTTCTCTGGAAGGGGTAGTGGCAAAGATTGAAACTGGATACATTAATTTCACCAATAACAGATGCAGGCATTGCACTTCCACATTTTAAGTATTATTACTTTGCAGCTAATCATTTAATATTATCTGCTTGGTTTAAAGAGGATAAGTATGATCCTGCTTTCACAAATTGAAACATCACAGACACCGTTTCATACTATTAAACATGCTTTGTATACAAATACAAGTAAAGTTTATTTAAACTTGGCACTCATCATTAGGACTGTAATACATATTTGGAATAAAATACTGGGTGTTAAATGGATCAAGATCACTCTATCAGAACTCTCACTAATCTTCCTTAATACCAATTATTTACCATCAATACAAAATAACATTTTCAAATCTTGGTACAATAAAGGGCTGATGGAGATTGGTTAATGTCTGGAAAGTGATTCTATAACAGATTTTGCAACTTTAAATAAAAAGTACAACATACCTAACTCTCAATTCTATTGTTATCTTCAAAGTCATAATTTTATTATCAAAAATTTGGATAAAATGAATAATGATATTTTAAAGGAAATGGAATATCTTTTCTCTCAATCCTCTCACTCTGAATTGATCTCCAGAATCTATAAGACTCTTTTGCCCTCATTGTCAGAGAACACTAAAGGGCTCAAAGGTAAGTGGGGGAAAAAAACTTAAAAACCTATCCCCATATAGCTGTGGGAAAATTCAATAGCTGTTAAAAACTGAGGATTAAAATGCATAAGGATGCAACAAATTATTTTCAATATTTTGCATTCAACTTACCATACTCCACAGTTCTTACATAAGATTAATCCTGATATCTCCCCTTCATGTCCCAGATGCCAATTTGAACAAGCAACACTAGAACATATGTTTATCCTGTGTCCTAAGTTAGATAATTGGTGGCATGGTATCTTAACATTTACGTCACAGGCATGTAAAGTCCCACTGACTAAGGATCCTATATGGATGCTATTAAGAATAAGCTTTCCATATAATGCTCTTCCCCTTCTGTAAAATAACTTTGATTAATATAAGTTTAACACGTTCTCACATATTTCATTGTGGGACTCGAAGCCATAGCAAGAGCTTTCAAGCTAAGTAGCGGACCTGTAGTTTCTGAAAGGTTTAGCTCCAGAACTACAACTCATTGATTTGTTTTGTAACCTAAACTCGGGATTCCTAAGCAGTTTGCCAGCTTTTTACTCTTAAGCTACCTAGAGTGGTGATTTTTTAAGACTGGAAGCTAAGTTTATCACTTTTGTGTGAGTTTAAACAGCAAGAAAATTTTGACCTATATCACCACTTCCGGGTCAATCGGGGCTACATAAACAAGCCCTGCGGTGAACAGGGCGAGTGCGTGTAACCGCGCGTGAAGATGCATGCACAGACACGCCCATCTGCGCATGTTAGGCGTGTTTGGTGGTGTTCAGGTGGTGAGTACTTCTAATCGTAAGTTTACGTGAATTCTCTGAACCATAAAGGGACCTGCATCTAATAAAATGGCTGCTGTTATAACTACTATGGAAAGGAAACAAGGTTTTCAATGTTACACTTGTCATATGTTTAGTTTTAATTTGGACTTTACACCTGTCGGGCCTATATACATGTGTGAAATGTATACAAAATAAAGAGCTAGAGGAAGAAATCAAGGTATTTGATGGATGATTAAAGGCCCTAGAACTTAGCCAATTGGAGACTAGAAAAAGGTTACAAATGTCTGGCGGTACTTCCTGTGGTTTGCCAAATCATGGGACAGCTATAGAGCAAGTTGCAGTTAGGGATACACCTAAAGGAAAGTGACTCAGTCAAGAAGTAGAAACAGTTGATTGTGAAGAAGAATGGTATACTGTTCAGGCAAATAAGCTTTCAAGGAAAGGAAGAAAAGCTGGAGACTTTCATATACCACTATCTAATAATTCTGATCCCTTGTTATTGATTCCGGATGTACAAGTCCCTACTAACATCTCCATGGTGGAAAATAATACCTCACCTCTGGCTGCGTCTTCTAGTTCACAAAATCATTTTCCTTTCGTACATTCTCTTGGGACCCAATCTCTGACTATTTCCAATAATGGTGATAACGAGGACCTATTAAATTTTACCACTCAAGGAATTACATTTAACCATGACTCAGGTCACACGGAGACTTTCCTGAACTGTACCAAGCAAATATTTGTCTTGGGTGATTCAATGGTCTCAAACCTGGACAGGCAAATATGGCGACATAAATAAATCCACTCGCACACTTTCTTGTTTCCGAGGAGCAAAAATCCAGGATATAACTAAAATGTCTAAACAAATTTTAAAAAATAGTGGCAATGCC